>OY282461.1:36000800-36600800 GCA_958295575.1 Leucania comma | reverse complement strand
TTGAAAATAAAAAGAAAAAAATATTATTGTCGACATTAAACTAATTAATTCTGCGCTATTCTTACTGGCTCACGAGTTCGAACCTACAACGGTTCTAGTCGAAACAGAAAATGTTGCAGAATAGATGTTCCTTTAATCAATTTAGAAATTAATTTTAGAGCTACTTTGTGTTTGTAAATATGAAAATTCATAATTAACATAAAGTGTGCCGATGTCGATCGTTGTGGTGATCGTTATGGTGGCCTACATAATGTCCAACAATGGACATCATTCTGCAGACGTGTTAAAATGTTAAAAGCCTGACAATATCTCCCGCTCCACCCAAGAGCAGGAGAAGTCATAGAATGATTTCCCCAACAAAAAAACCTCACTAATTATAAGTCACAGCTACGGGCCCAAGCTTGGCCTAGTACAGCGCTTCAAATAGAGACATAAAAGGTCAGATTTAGGGAAATTTTGAGGCAATAATTTTTCTATGTTCTTTTTTAATTCATATAAACTAGTGCTTGACTGCGATCCGACCTCATGTTAGCAGTAAGGCCTATCTTTGAGGCGTGGCTGGAAAGGCCCCACGGCGTCGTGACCTTCCGCATGGCGCAAGTACTAACCGAACATGGCAAGTTCAGGACGTACCTGTACGTGCGGTGACGACGCCCGGAGGTCACCACTGTATAATAATATAATAATAATAATATTTCCACAAATATCACACAACACCGTCTAGTCCCAAGCTAAGCAGAGCTTGTGTTATGGGTACCAGATAGCTGATTAACATACTTATATATTTCTAAATACATACATATTATAGATAAATAATACCCAGACACAGGACAAATGATTGTGCTCATCACACAAACATTTGTCCTGGGTGGGAATCGAACCCACGACCTCCGGTATAGCAGTCAGGGCCACTAACCACTAGACCAACAGGCCAGTCGAAGTCGAGTGTATGGACCACCCGGAGGACACGGAGGAGGACCGTGTGCCCCAACACGGTAGAGGTGTGCCCCGCTTGGGAAGAGCATCGCCGTGTCCTCGTGGGGGCGATCGGTAGCGATGATCTCTCGCGCCGGGCCTTGGTTCAGGCCATGATCCGGATCGAGGAGGAGTGGCAGGTCACCTACTTCTGCGAAGCAGTAATGCTAGCAAAGGAGGTGGCTGATCGCATCAGGCAACGGCGCTCACGCCGCTGCTGCCGCCGTAATTCCGATCCCGATTTCCAGCCACCGTAGGCGCGGGCTTGCGGACAGCAGGCAATGGGTAGCTCGCTATCCGTCCGTCCGGTAACAAACCGAACCGAACCCAAGTTGTTTACGGCGCGCACTGTTCCCGCGCGCCTTAAGGAGTCGCCAGCAAACTGTAGGGGCCCAGTAGGCCCTAATCTGGGGCACTGGGGAGGTATGAAAATGCATACCAGGGCCCTGTAACCAAGGTAAAGTAGGAACGGGGTGGGTTTTTAATCAGTTAGAGGTGACTGACACTATCTCCCGCTCCGCCCAGGGGTGGGGAATGTCATTGGATGATTTTACCTACATTAAAAAAAAAACCTGGTGGTAAGCAGTTATACAATCGGTGAGACGCACTAGTTTATTATTAGCCTATTTACTTTAGCCTTGAAGACACTCAAATTATAATAGGACGGGAAAACTACAGCAGGCAAACTGTTCCAGTCCTTCGATGTACGCAGTATAAATGACGTGACAAAACGCTTAAACGCGTAGAAGTTTCAACAACGTAAGGGTGGATATTCGCCGTACGTCGGGTTGTCCGATGGTAGAACGAATATGGCGGAATCAAGTCTTACAATTCCTGCGCACACTCTCCAAAATGTATCCTGTAAAAAACTGAAAGGCTGCCCACTTTGCGCCTATGCTTGAGGCTTTGAAGATTGGATTTAACCAAATCTGGATCACCAATTAGCCTCTTTGCACGCCTTTCCACCGAGTTCAAAGCTGCTAGGTGGAATTTTGCAGCACCAGCCCGTGGGTGCAGTACTCCACACACAATCGGACGTGCTTTGTATAACATTAGAAGGTGTGAAGTACCGTTGGACTTTTGAAGGCACGTAGAGTTTTCTCGCAGCTATCTTGGCTTTGGACTCAATGAACCGCCCAAAGTTAAGGTCTGAGGAAATTTCAAATCCCAAGAGCTGAAGGCAGTCGGTGCACTCCAAGGGACCAAGAAAAGCAGGAACCAAGGTAAACGGGCTCCTTTTGGCCGTAAACAAACATGCTTGTATATTGGCGGCGTTAAATCCCACTAGATTGGCTTCGCCCCACTTGGAGACTGCCTGAAGTGAAACATTCTTACGCTCTACCATAGCCTCTCTTTCACACTGGATTAGCTCTATACTAGCCCGAGCAAATGGCAGATATTTCTCTACAATTGTGCTATCATCTGCATACTCATAGATACCGGGCACTAGCAGATCAGTGATATGCAGCAGGAAGAGAGCTGCAGAGAGAACAGACCCCTGAGGAATTAGTCGTCATGGGCTCTGATGAGCATCCGCCGACAACAACTCGGAGAGACCGTTCACTCGGGAAGTCTTTTACCTAGTTAAAATCAGACCAGGGGAAAAGCCGTACGCTGGAAGCTTACTCAAAAGGCTAGCGTGCCCTGTCGAAAGCCTTCAAGACGTTTAAGAAAACGGCAATCGCTTCCCCATTCTCGAGGGCCTCGCCCCACAAGTGGGTGACATAAACTAGTAGGTCCCCAGTAGACCGATTGCGGTGAAACCCATACTGTCGATCGCTGAGGACCTTCCAGGTATGCCATGAGGCACAAGTTCAATACACGCTCCATAATCTAGCAGACTATGGACGGTATTGGACACGGGTTGCACGTTGGCAAGCTTCCAGGGCTTGGGAATACTAGTCCTAAATGAGAGGCGAAATAAACGCTTCAATACTCCTGTACAACTCGGGCCAACAAGCCTTGAGAACTATCGCTGATATGCCATCTGGTCCACAAACTTTATTCACATCTAGACGGTACAGTGCTCTCATAACTTATTTTTTCCTTATGTGAACCTTGGGCATCGAGATGTCGCAGAGAGGCAGAATTGGTGGAGTAGCACCGCAAGTGTCAAGACGAGAATTATGGGTGAAGAGAGATGCAAAGAGATCTACTTTTTCTCTTGCGGTATGAGCAAGTGTTCCATCAGATTTAACCAGCGGAGTCAGTGTGGGCCGACAGAAGTTCGCATAGACCAACTTGGCAAGGACCAAAAAGCTTTGCTTCCGAACAGCTGTGCAGAGAGCTATGTGCCGGTAATGCGGTCCAAACGAGTCTTTCTTAGTGCCTTTTTGTTGGACTTGGCAGCTAGGTTGAAGGCTCTCTTCTTAGAAGTCAGATCCAGAACATAGCGGTCACGAGCATCAACCCAGGTGAGAAACGCCGAATGCTTATGCTCTTCAGCTTGAATGCAATCGACTTTGAACCTTGGGTGAGCTGAGCCACCAATGGCTACGGTGCTATAAGGGATGAAATGATCCATAGCTTGACGTATCACATCGGATACAGCATCCGCACAGCTCGACGCATTTTCAGAAGAGAAGCGGACCCAATTCATCCCAAACTGCTGACTTTTTACGTCAAATTCACCATTCACCGCGAGAGTCGCAGTGAGATGGCGAGAAGGACGATTCAGACTTCACCAGATAGTAATCTAAAGTTCCAAGTGGTGATGAAACTATTACGATACATCTGTCCTGATTGGTAGTCAGCAGAAGGTCCAGACAATTAGCAGTATGACCAACTACACAGGCACCCTGGTCGCTTGCTTCACCAGCTGAGAAAGGCCCAACGATACCGCAAAGTTTACCGCTTCTCCGCCAGCGTGGTTGGACCTCTGGTATGAAAAAAGTCAGTCTTGGTGGCAGGCGTTAAAGTCCCCCAGAACGACGAGCTGCACATCAGGGTGGCGATGCAGAGCCTCATCGGTAGCCTCACTAAGCAGGTCAAACATTCGAGTTGTCTCCTGATCACCGCTGTGCGATCGGTAGACACAGACATAGACGATTTTGTCCATACCAGTATCCACCAACAGCCGTAACGTGGAAAGATTTGGGTCTTTAAGGCGACGGAGACGCTGACAGTAGATGTTATTACGGACGTACACACAGTCCCCGGCACGCTGCAGAAAATGATGCTCCAATGAGTATCCAGGGTAGTTGAGGTACGCCGCATCTGATGGACATCTAATCTGAGTCTCTGTCAAGAATAGCAATTGTGGCTTGTCAGTCTCTAGAGTGGCTTGTCAGTGGTGGACCGCATCGAGATTAGAGTGCAGCCCACGAATATTTGAAAGGTGCACTTTGAACGAGAGGAAGTGCATCCGCTGTCGACACTTGTTTCTCTTTTTACCTTTTTTTCTTAATTTTTTTTTTTTGTTTAAGTCGAGTGAATAGGAAATGAGGAAGATGGCAGTTGAGCGAGGTGATGCGATGAAACCCAACAACACAATAAATTAGTGTTGCCGCGTCAATAGAGGGTTGATCTGAAGACTGCGGGGACGCCTGAACCCCCCAGGGATCGCCATTAGGCAATTGCAGCGTCACGTGAATGCGTTGCAAAGTATAGGGGAGTAAGTAGCGGGTATGGGGCAACGTTGCGGCGTCACGTGAATGCATTGCAAAGTGTTAGGGAGCAAGTTGCGGGTACCGGGCAACGTTGCGGCGTCACGTGAATGCGTTGCAAAGTGTTGGATAGTAAGTAGCCGGTACCGGGCAACATAACAGCGTCACGTTGATTAGGATGTTGCACGTCATGTTAGGGCATTTTGTTCCCTAATATATGTTGAGTTTGATTATTGATATATCAAGCGAAAGTTCGATCGTGTATGGAGTACTGCTCTCATTTTTGGGACGGATCTGCCCGATATCAGCTTGATGCGCTTGAGACTATTGAGAGGCGAGCCAAAAGGATCAATGGCAATGATGCACTCGTCGAGTCGAGGCTTCAAAGTCTTGAGTTGCTAGCCTGTCAGATTTCTACCGGTTACATTTCGGAGAGTGTGCGTCGGAATTGCATAACCTAATTCCGCCTAGCCCGTTCCATCATCGGACTACCAGACGTACGGCGTTGCGCCACTGGTACATGGTGGACATCCCACCTATACGCAAAAAGTGTTTTGGGAACACTTTCGTTACGCGTACAGCTAAGGAGTGGAATTCCCTGCCGGAGTCTGTGTTTCCTGATGGCTACAACCCGGGAATCTTTAAGTCAAGAGTGAATAGGTTTCTTCTAGGTAAGCGCGCTCTGCATCAGATGAGATAGCGGTCAAGCGCGAACCTATCAACAATAATAAAAAAAAAATTGAGCCCTTAAGTTTTTTCCAGCAATAATTTTATGACTGATCATAAAATCCACCCAATACATACACCCAAGACTAACTTTGATGATCTTCCACAAAGGTCTTAATTCTTTCATTCATTGCTTATTCATTATATTCCTTCAAATGCCTCTCCCAAACTTGCTGTCTAATCGAGAGGTATTCAACAAGTAAGCTAACAATGATGGATGGGATAGTTAAAGTCGAGGCTCGTGTTCTGAAAATAATGGGGTACTATGTTCTTTGAATGCTGATCGAGAGAAGGTGTTTGTTCTCCTTAGGGTATGATTCGAATAGTTTTCAAAGACATGAAACTTGGGGTATTGTTGTGCCAAGTTGTGAAAATAATGTACCTAATAAGTTTATCTAAGACTTTAATCACACCCCGTGCCTCGGAAAGCATGTAAAGCCGTTGATTCCAGTTGTCTTTTGTACATCTTTGACTGTCGTTACAGGCAGTCAGATGCCAAAAAGTCTGACAAAGGAGGTTGTAGAGATTTGATCGGCAGCTTGTCAATTGACAATACAGGGCTCTGGAACCAAGGCAGGAAAGGAACAGGGTAGGTTTTTAGTCAGTAAGAGTCTGACACTATTTCCTGCTCCGCTTAAGGGCGAGGTTTTGTCATGGGATGATTTTACCTATAAAAAAAAATCCCTAACGGGGTAAAACGAGGGTTGGAAATTTGTATGGAGAAACCGACTTTCACGCGGGCTCAGCCGCTAGCAGGAGCTAGTGTGTGGAAGTAGTACCTGTACTTAATGACGTTCAAAGAGAAACCTTATTTATAAAGGATGGCTTTTTTTTTGGTGGTGGATAAAATCATCCAATGACATCTCCCGCCCTTGGGTGGAGCGGGAGATAGTGTCAGACTCTTACTGACTAAAAACCCACCCCGTTCCTTCGTGGCCTTAGATACCAGGGCCGGGCTTTCCTTTCGGAAACAAACCCTTGGCCCCAGTAGGCTTCGACCCTGCCTGCCTGCAGTTAGCAGGCTGGGTCTCTACGGTTTGCTGACAACTCTTTGAGGCGCGCGGGAACAGTGCGCGCCGTTGACGACCTGGGCTTGGTCCGGATTGTTACCGGACGGTCAGATAGCGAGCTACCCATAGCTCGCCGTCTGCAAGCCCGCGCCTACGTTGGCTGGAAATCAGGATCGGAATCGGAACCCCCGCGGCGGCTGGGCCGTGAGGGCTGTTGCCTCTCGCGTGCGGCCTCCTCCTTTGCTAGCATTACTGCTTCGCAGAAGCAGGCGACCGCCTGCCATCCCTCATCGCTCCGGACCATGGCCCGTACCAGGGCCTGGCGCGAGAGATTGCCGCTGCCGATCGCCCTCACGAGAACACGGCGATGCTCTGCCCAAGCGGGGCACACTTCGACCGTGTGCTCCACCGGGTCCTCCGGGCAGTCCACGCAGTGGTGGCACCCGGGCGTCAGTTCCGCACGAATCCGGAACTATAAAGGATGGTTAAGGTTATGCATGTTTACTGAAACGCTGCGCTATCTAAATTAACGAAATAACAAAAGTATTTATAACCTACTAGCTTTTACCCGCGGCTTTGCTCCCGTCAACTGACTACCCTACTCTACCTTATTCAGTTACTTTTTTAACCTTCTCCTGACAATAACAAACACAACAAAAAAGAATTAGCGAAACCGGTCCAGCCGTTCACGCGTGATGGCGTGACCAAGGGAAATAGGGATTCATTTATATACACCGTTAAATTTTGATCGTTTTAATCCCGTAGAGGTTCGATTCGGTACATGAAACACTATCGATTTGTAAAGATAAAATTAAAAAATGAAGAACTTTTTTAAACTCGAATTAATTTACGCATATACGAAATTAATTTATTTAAGTAAACTTCAGCTGGGCGAGTTCAATGACCTGTAAGTTGTTAGTACGCAACAACCAACAACTACCTACAAGATCAGTCTCGTTTTCATAATGAAATTAATTTCGTATATGCATATATTAATTCGAGTTTTTGAAAAAAAATACTCTATTTTTTTTCTTTTATCTTTACAAAGCGATAGTGTTTCATGATTATCGACCCTCCACGAGATCAAATTGTTTAAAATTTAATTGTATGAATATAGATTAGCAAAAACATCATATTTTATCATTAATAAATCCAGCACAGAGCTTCGAGCCTGTAATTTTCAGTCATCTCAAATTCTAGTTTAAAATGGCTTTAAATATGTGCAGTGCCTTGCAAATTTAGCTTTACATGGAAAGGACAATATTAAGCTATTTGCGAGTCTAGATTAAAAATGAAATTAGCAACTATATCATTTGATAATATAGTTAAAAAAAGTTTATCTACCTTAATGTTACGTGTCAAAGATCAAATTGACATAATTTAGCTGACGTATTTAGCTATGACTTGAATAACACTTACCCACTGCTAATTGCAAAATCAGTCTCACTTGTAGGATGGCTTATTTTGTTGCTAAGGGGTTTTTTTTTCGTTGGGTAAAAATCATTCAATGACAGGTTTCTGCTTCCTCCAACTGTACAAAGAGTACTCAGAGCCCATTCATCTCCCGGGCCTGATGGAATTCCGCCTTTTATTCTTAAGGATTGCTATGATATATTCAGAAAACCAATTCTATTTGTTTATAATCTAGCTCTTAATACAGCTACGTACCCAGCAGTATGGAAAATCTCACGGGTTATACCAGTACCCAAGGGTGGTGATAGGTCAAAAATTGACAACTACAGTCCTATCGCGGTCTTGTCGGCCTTCGGCAAGGTCTTTGACTCGATACTGAATCGATATATCACCAGACAGATCAAAACTCAATTAGCCGAATGTCAGCATGGTTTTAGACCCGGCAAGTCACAGAAATGGACCAAAATAAGCAGGTTGACGTTGCCTATTTTGACTTCAAAAAGGCGTTCGACCGAGTCCAAAACGACGTCTTACTAAGGAAATTATCCGAGATAGGCTTCACCCCAAAGCTACTCCAACTTTTTTTCTGCTATTTTACTGACCGTCTTCAGTACGTACAACTCCTCGGGCAGAAATCTGACCTATATGTAACATGTTCTGGTGTAAGTCAAGGCAGCCCCCTCAGGCCGCCACAATTCATTATAATGGCAAATGACCTGCCGAAGGTCATCAGGACAGCGAGGTGTCTTATGTTTGCTGATGATCTAAAGGTATTTTTGGGTGTTAGTAGTTTACAAGACTGTGAGGCGCTGCAGACGGATATCGATATGGTGGCAAAATGGATTGAAGACAATCACTTGGAGTTTAATGTCTCTAAGTGCAAGACTATTACTTTCAGTCGAGCTCGAGAACCCATTCAGAACAACTACCACATATCAGGTGTCCCTCTGGAGCGCGTCAACGAAATTAAGGATCTGAGACTAACTCTGGATGTGAATATGACTTTCAATCAGCATATTAACAATATCTGTGCCAAAGCCATCCAATCACTCGGGTTTGTTATGAGGCAGGCTAGTAGATTTAAGGACAGGAATGCTATCGTGACATTGTATTATTCCTTTGTGCGTAGCAAACTGCAATACAATTCGCTAGTGTGGGATCCGCACGAGCAAAAATATAAACTAATGATAGAACGGGTTCAACGTAAATTCTGAAACTTTTCCCAGTGTGGGTGGAATAACAGAGCGTGTACCTGGAAGGCATCGACCCCGGTGGTCCTCGATTATGTTGTTTACATCTCTATGAAGCGCGCGTGGAACACTATAACATTGACTCGGTCCAAATGTATCAACCTCCTTCATTATGGCTGTCCAAGATTTATGTTTTAATTATTACTGTGGTGACATCTATACAGTAGGAACAGTATCTGTAGGAATTAAGAAGTTTAAAATCATGTATGATCAGTTACCCAGATCCAACATAACACTCGTCTAGTCGGAGGATTCTTCCTTTTCAAAGGAGGTAAGTAAGAATTTATACTCTGTTTCGAATACTCTAAACTGGTGACCCTCGACAATGAACGTCAGCGCAGCCTTCATGCAGCTACCCCGGTCATCATCAAGGCCCCTTTTTGAGACGTGGCTGGAAAGACTTCACGGCGTCGTCACCATGAGTCAGTAAGAGTCTGACACTACTTCCCGCTCCGCCCAAGGGCGGGATTTGTCATTGGATGAGAGTTCAAGAAGTTCCTGTACAAGATTCGTGTGGAGGTGACGCCCGGGTGCCTCCACTGTGCGGACCGCCCGGAACACACGGTGGAGCACACGGTCGAGGTATGCCCCGCTTGGAAAGAACATCACCGTGTCCTCGTGGGAGCTATCGGCGGCGGCGATCTCTCGCGCCGGGCCTTTGCACAGGCCATGCTCCGGAGCGAGGAGGAGTGGCAAGCGGTCGCTTCCTTCTGCGAAGCAGTAATGCTAGCAAAGAATGAGGCCGACCGCATCAGGCAACGGCGCACATGCCGCCGCCGCCAACGGGATTCCGATCCCGATTTCTGGCCACCGTAGGCGCAGGCTTGCGGTCAGCGGACAATAGGTAGCTCGCTGTCCGTCCGCCCGGTAACAAACCGAACCGAACCCAAGTCGTTTATGGCGCGCACTGTTCCCGCGCGCCTCAAGGAGTCGCCAGCAAACTGTAGAGGCCCAGTAGGCCCTAATCTGGGGCACTGGGGAGGTATGAAAATGCATACCAGGGCCCTGTAACCAAGGTAAAGTAGGAACGGGGTGGGTTTTTAATCAGTTAGAGGTGACTGACACTATCTCCCGCTCCGCCCAAGGGCGGGGAATGTCATTGGATGATTTTACCTACATTAAAAAGAGAGGTGACAGAAGTACAAGTTGAATGTACTTCTGTCACCTCTCCTTCAAAGCGCTTTTACTGTTGAAAAAAAAACATTCCCGAGTGTCGCCGAAATACGCGTCTACTGCTGCTTAGATCTCGTGCATTGTCGAAAATGTTTGGCCACCTGCATTTTTAGGTTAGGGAACAGTAAGGAGTTGGACGTTGCCAGAATTGGTGAATAATATGAATGAGGTCTTTTTTTTTTGGTGGTGAGTAAAATCATCCAATGACATCTCCCGCCCTTGGGCGGAGCGGGAGATAGTGTCAGACTCTTACTGACTAAAAACCCACCCCGTTCCTTCGTGGCCTTAGATACCAGGGCCGGGCTTTCCTTTCGGAAGCAAACCCTTGGCCCCAGTAGGCTTCGACCCGGCCTGCCTGCAGCTAGCAGGCTGGGTCTCTACAGTTTGCTGACAACTCCTTGAGACGCGCGGAAACAGTGCGCGCCCTTGACGAACTGGGCTTGGTCCGGATGGTTACCGGACGGTCGGACAGCGAGCTACCCATAGCTCGCCGTCCGCAAGCCCGCGCCTACGTTGGCTGGAAATCAGGATCGGAATCGGAATCCACCCGGCGGCTGGGCCGTGAGGGCCGTTGCCTCTCGCGTGCGGCCTCCTCCTTTGCTAACATTACTGCTTCGCAGAAGGAGGCGACCGCCTACCATCCCTCCTCACTCCGGACCATGGCCCGTACCAGGACCTGGCGCGAGAGATCGCCGCTGCCGATCGCTCTCACGAGAACACGGCGAAGCTCTGCCCAAGCGGGGCACACTTCGACCGTGTGCTCCACCGTGTCCTGGCAGTCCACGCAGTGGTGGCACCCGGGGGTCGGTTCCGCACGAATCCGGAACAGGAACCTCCCGAACTTACCGTGTCCGGTGAGAACCTAGGTCATGCGGAAGGTTAGGACGCCGGGAGGTCTTTCCAGCCACGCCTCAAAGAGGGGCCTTACCGCCATAATTAAGGCGTGCCCAAATATGAATGAGGTAACATTCCAAAGCCACAGTTATGAATTTCAGCCGTTGATTGCGCGATGTGAGAGAAATTACGGAATGTGTGAAGTCAGGCATTATCTTGACGAAAGAGGACTTTATTCCTGGACATTTTTCTTTAATTTCCTCACGAAAATGATGTAGTAAGGTGCATTAGTAATCAGAGTTTATAGTCTGACCATTTTTAAGTTAACCAACCTTAATCATTCCTTTCGAATCCCAGAATACTACAACTATCACCTTATTTGACGTTAAAATCGACTTAGTGTCTTTATGTGAAGTTAACGGGGTCCTCTCCACTGTTTTGGTAGTAGTTTTCTTTGCAGTGTATTGTGGTGAACGCTCGCGGGTTACGCGTTTGTTTTAGTTCGACTGAAAGGAACTGCGGGACCCACCTCGTTCACCCCTTGTGGAAGCCCAATTAGCTGACTATGATGTTTTGTGTTTGTTCTTAAGAGATACAACCCATAATCTCGGATATCCGTCGAATTTTTAATCTGCGTCACTGCATTACTAAATCGAGTACCTTTTCAACATTTTCGTACCTTTATCTACGAAGCTTGAATTGTGCTACAAATTGTATGAAAGTTGAAAGTGAGAGAGAAGAATACCCTAATGTATTGACCAAGTTTGGCGATAACCCTTTTTTTGAGGTACTTCATCATAGCACACACAATTTGCTCCATTTGCGAAAGTTACGACGGATTGCTTGCAATTTATTAAGGCTTGAATGTGACTAGGAAGTTTATTATAAAAGTGTATACATTGGAATTTGAATGATCCTCCTATTTTCTTAAACCTGGTAGCAGGAACTACAAATTTATGTTTGTTCCTAGTATTATAATCATGAATATCACTGTATTTCTTGAACATGTTTTTATTTTTATGGGCATACAAAATATTCTCGCATATATACTGTTATTTTTATTTCATAAATGTGAGTGCACCCGGTCTACCGTTCAATAACGTATAACGTTCAATATCACTCTGAGCAATATTAATGAATTGATTAAAATATAAGCTGAAAACACGTCGAGGGCTTTCATTTATGTCCAGCACGAGACTGAGTTGATGTGGATATGTGTAGCCTAATTGATGGATTATTGCCATGGAAAATGCACATTTTGGTGGAGCGCCTACGTTTGTTTTTTTTTTAAATTTAATTTATGTTTCGTAATCTACGAGTTTATGTGCGGAATTAGTGTCTTTAACTATACATTATAGAGGTCACTGACTTCTTCTTAAACAAATAACTCATATGACTCAGCCGCTCTCGATATGGGAACCATCACATAAAATGATTTCCATCAGGTGAGAAAGCGGTCAAGCACGAACCTATCAATAATAAAAAAAAAAGTATTGTTAACCCTAATTGATCAAAGTGTACAATAAAAATAAAAAATCCCCTCGACACAAAAAAAAAAGTAAAAAATAAGTTAATAACTCTTTCAGCCTTTTAACTTCATTAAAGAAACTATAAATTTAGACTTAATGAACCGCCCAAAGTTGAGGTCTAAATATCAACTCCCGAAAATTCAACCCGCTGACGGCGGTTAGTGCATTCCAAGGATACATTCTGAAAAGCAGGAGCTAAGGTGAACGGGCTCCTTTTGGCGGTGAAAAGACACGCTTGTGTTTTGGTGGCGTTGAATCCCACCAGATTGGCTTCGCAATACTTGGAGACTGCCTGAAGTGGAGCATTCGTACGCTCTACCATAGCGTCTCTTTCAGACTGGATTAGCTTCTTACTAGCCCGAGCACTTTTCAGGTATCTCTCTACAATTATGTTATTATCTGCATACCCATAGATATTAGGAATCAGCAGATCGTTGATATGCAGGAGGGTTGCAGAGAGAACAGACCCCTGAGGAACTCCGCCATTAGTCATTATAGGCTCTGATGAGCATCCATCGACAACTACTTGAAGAGACCGTTCACTCAAGAAGTCTTTTACCTAATTAATAAGGCCAGGGGAAATGCCGTACGCTGGAAGCTTATTCAAAAGGCTAGAGTGCCATAAAAGTCAAAAGTATAAAAAAAATTCAAAAAGCATTTATTTCTTATTAGAAATAAATGCCTATACAGGTACTTTTGAAAGGTCAAGAAGTCAGTTTGTCCGAAAAAAAAAATTATGCTAATTGCACATTCCAAAGCGTAGATCTCTCATGGAGAAGAATGTGCAAGAAACTCCTTGGACACTTTTTTTTAATCATGTTTGGTATTACAAATATATCGGTTACATGTGACTTGTCGCTGCTACAATGTGAAAACAATGTAAACAAAATAAAGAAAAAAAGGAATTTCTAAATAATAGATAATAAAATAAACCACTGGCAGCTAAGAGATGACCAGTCTCAACTGATAGCGCCCGTTCACAGACATGACGCGAAAATCAGCACCACTCAGCTCAACCATTTTGAAGGGAACCGAATGATCCAACACACGCACCACCATCAGTAAGACATTTGAGTGAGCATGTCAAACTCTCAACTGCCATGGTCACTTATGTCAAACAAGCCCAATATTAATCTTAAACCATAAATTGCACTATGGTACTCACAATTACATAATATATTGAAATAATATGCTTCTATATTATACAATACTATAATATTATCAAATTACAAAAAAAAGTGTTTTCCAAACTAACTAATTTGTACGCTCAAGTAGCTGGAGCTGGTCCAGCATTGAGCCAAGCATTTTTATCGTGAATATAATCCTCCAACTTGTAAGTCTACATACTTAGTGTGCATTTAACATGAGATTTAAATTTCGTTTCATTGAGTTCCAATATAGGGGTGGTATTTTATTATAATATTTTAAACAATACTCGTATGATATTTTTCTATCATAAAAAAATAGAAATTCATTTTAAATTTTAATAAAAATAAAATAAAATTGCACATTGCCACTTTAGTTTGGCGATTCTTTGTGCTATGTTGCCAACTTTGGTTCTCCTGCGGAAATCTTTGTTCAATTAATATGCAGTTGAAAACAAAATACACATGTAGGTATTTAGTAATTGTGTTGATTTGATTAATTCAACTTATTTGCCGTGTACTATAACAACATCTTGAACTTCTTCAGAATAGAATTGTCCCGTATTACGAACTACTACTAACTACACACTAGTAGAAAGTGATAACATACCCTTTTGTATCGTACTCTTCGGAACGTTTTTATGTTGTCGTGAGCAATCTACGAGTAGATAGTTTTTTTTTTTTTTTTACGATTAGATAGTTCATCTCTTTATCTTTGGCTCAAACTCGATGGGTTTACTAGTAGACATTCCAAAGTTTCGTCAGCCACCTCCCAGTTCTAGCATCTAATGAGCTCAAACTCGATAGTTTACTAAGTAGTCCAGGGTTGCGTCTCTTACCTTCGAGCTCCATCATCAGACCAGCTCAATGGCACCAGTTTGTACATGAGTACCTATTTCAAATGTTGGGTCACACATATTTTTAAAGTAAAGTAAATACCCATTTAGTGTTTAAACAGCCTACCGCAGATCACAAACGACCTAATGACCTTGAACACGTGCACAGATCTACATAAATTTTAGCAAAGAACCATCTCGATGACGTCATCGGTCCATTCGTGTAGGAGCTACAATGCCACGGACAGACACACAGACAGACGCGTCAAACTTATAACACGCCTCTTTTTCGTCGGGGGTTAAAATGTATTTATTTTAATGAAATAAATTTGTAGGAAAAAAATAATTGTAGCATGACTTATTATTATCCTTGAATAAAATCACTAATCCAGTATATTCAGCTATAATCAGCCTAATAATGTTTGCAGTACTAAGATTTTTTCTTTTCTCTATGAGAAGGAATGAGCCGTAATCCGCGGGCCTAATACGGATCGGAAAATGTTACATATCTTCGAAATATCATACACATAACACACACACACACACACATAAACATTAAGAAGAAAAAAGTCGAAATATAAATTGGACTAATTGAAATGATTCAATAGGTGGGCGCTTCAATTACAATCCTACGAATTCGATGTAGTGTTTTGGTCGCATTTCCATTTTCTGCCCTGTGGTTTTCATTAAAAAGAAAAAATACATATCAAGAAGAAAAAAGAAGATGAAGATTTTTAGACATTAAGTCCGCCTTTGTACAGTGTTTTATTAGTGCTTAATGTTTTAAATAAATCAATATATTTTTTGTTTCATTCAAGGAACCGGCCTGTAGTCCACTGACTATAGTTCCGTTCACCGTATTGAGAACATTGCTGATGAAACAAATTATACAAAGTAATGTACTTAACTGGATTTGATGTACAACTCGTAAGTCGGTAGCTGCTCTCCAGCAAATGTAACCCAGAGGTAACGGCCTCGAACCTATATATGAATATTTACAACTTTAGACAAGAGCAGATTTTTTCGCATTTTCAAATTAAGTCTTGCGTCAGAGTAAAATCTGACCACATCTTACACAAAGGTTTTTCAAAACCAGCAAATGTATTATTATAGGCCCGTAAGACATAGGATTGGTACCGGGCACAGTGACACGTGGCCGCGGTAGACCACAAAGGAGACTCAAGAAGAGAGAATCAGAAAAACTCAAGGAATCCTGATCGTATTGGAAGGAATGAAGCCTTTGCTATACAAATTTTTAGTATTGTTCAAAGATTTGGAAAAGTATTTCTACTTTTTTTTTTTTTGCTTATTTTTTGTTCCACTGCTGGGTACGTTCAAATGCGTGACAATAAACTGATTTGAAGTTTTTTTTTTTTATGGTAGGTAAAGTCATCCAATGACAAGTCCCGCCCTTGGGTGGAGCGGGAAGTAGTGTCAGACTCTTACTGACTAAAAATCTACCCCGTTCCTTCGTTGCCTATCATGCCGGGGCTGAGCCTACCTCTCAGAAAACGGCCCTTAACCCTAGCAGGCTTTGACCCTGCCTGCCTGCAGCTAGCAGGCTGGGCCTCTACGGTTTGCTGACAGCTCCTTGAGGCGCGCGGGAACAGAGCGCACCGTCGACGACTTGGGCTCGGTCCGGTATGTTACCGGACGATCGGACAGCATGCTACCCACTGCACGCCGTCCGCAAGCCCGCGCCTACGGTGGCCGGAAATCGGGATCGGAATCCCGGCGGCGGCTGGGGTGAGCGCCCCGTTGCCTCTGCCTGATGCGGTCGGCCTCCTCCTTTGCTAGCATTAATGCTTCGCAGAAGGAGGCGACCGCCTGCCATCCCTCCTCACTCCGGACCATGGGCTGAACCAAGGCCCGGCGAGAGAGATCGCTGCCGCCGATTGCCCCCACGACACCCGAGCGAATCCTCCGCACGAATCCGGAAAAGGAACTTGGCAAACTTTCCGTGTTCCGTTAGGATCTGCGTCGTGCGGAAGTTAAGAGTGCCGTGAGGTCTTTCCAGCCACGCCTCAAGGATGGGACTTATCGCCTCGATTGTGGCGCGCCCCGAACGAGGTTGCGATAGTCGCTGACACCATTTCGCCATGAGATCCCACCGGAGCTCTGTCCGCCATGCCTCGACTTGTCGTGGCAGCGGAATTTCGCCCCGGCGTTGCATCTCCATGCGCTTGTCGTGCATTTGTGCAAGAACAGTTGCCTCCAGATCCCATGGTGGTTGACCAGCAAGGAGGGTCGCCGCCTCGCGGGAAATCGTTCGGTACCCTCGCACCATGCGTATTGCCATGACCCTCTCATGAGCGACGGTGCCCATACTGGAGCCCCGTAGAGGGCCATGGACCGAACGATTCCCGCGTACAGCTTCCGGCAGGAAGCGTCTGGTCCCCTGAGGTTGGGCAGGAGCCGCCCGAGAGCAGCCCCAGTCCGGTTCAGTTTGGGAGCCAGACGTCGGAAGTGCTCCTTGAAGTTCCACCAGCTGTCGAGGACGAGTCCCAAGTACTTCATCGTCGACCCGACGCTGATGTGAACTCCTCCTACCGTTAGCTGGGAACCCGGTGGTGGCGCACCCCGAGGGCCGTGAAAGCACATGGCCTCGGATTTGTGCAATGTCATGATTTGAAGTTTCTAATTTGAAGTATAACGAGTCTAGTCGAGGGAAGGGAGTTAATTCCCCGGTTGCCGAACCATTAAAGCTAGTTTGTAACAGGTATATATCGATAGAAACAATTATTATCGCTAGCGTTAGGTACACATGTGGTTTATTTAAGGCTTCGTTCTTGCCGCAGGTATCTTTAGACGAGTGAGTGCAGGATCAAGGGCCGTATGGTAAGGGCTTAACATAACTTTATATAAAATGGAATGCACACTAAATTAAGGAATTTAGCATTATGGCAATCTTATAGGTTTTGGCCTAGCACTTTGCCCACGACTACGTTCGGGATACTTAAATAGTCTCATAAAAACCTTTCCATTAAAATGTGAATGCCCCTTAAACCATATTTGATAGGTAGCAGTTTTGAGACACCAGTAATTTAAAAACAAAAAGTGATGCTTCGAAAACTCAAAAAAGCGTGCGGATAATACCTATACCCGTTCTTCTTCTTCTTATCGTATCGATGGTTTTCTTTTTTTTTTTTTTTTATTCTTTATTTATTTTGGGACATTTATAATCGCTATGCGTATGTCAGTCCCATCGTATCCTAAATATATACATTCTACTCATATCAGGGCCATGAACCTAAACAGACTCTTCGCATCATCGCTATTCGGTCTAGATAAAATGTTGTGAAATGTTCCTACTTCAAGTCTGTTCAACTTCAAGTCCCTTAACAGGTCATTTCTCTCAGGCTCATATCGAACACATTCCATCAATAAGTGGTGAAGGTCTTCAACAACTCCACACTGTACACAGTTGGGCGAATTCGTTTTCTTCATCATGAAAGCAAACTTATTACATGGAATGTGTCCAGATCTGAGTCTGTGAGCTATAACAACAAATTTTCTACTAACATGACTATCTACGAACCAGGGCACACGAAAAGGCTGACTCTGAATGGTTTTGTACCAGATCCCTTTGTCCAATGAGCGCTTGTCAAAATATTCCTTCCATTCATCATAACATTTATTTTTATATTTAGGTAAAAGTTCCGAATAATCCAAAATCACATTCATTTCCTTTCCATTTTTAACCGCATATTTTGCCAACATGTCAGCCTTTTCATTGCCCTGTATTCCAATATGCGATGGAACCCATTGCAATCTCAAAGTTACACCTTTACGAATTAGTTAATCTATTTTAGATAAAATAAAATAAGCTAGCGAAACACCTCTGCAACCAGAGGCGCATCGAGCCAAATGTTGTAAGGAACTTTTGCTATCTGTGCAAATAACAATATTTTTATGTTGACAGCCGTTACAATATGTAAGTGCTTCAGAGATCGCAATGAGCTCCAACGTCATTATGGAAACATCCTTATCTATTTTAAAACAATTATTTCCACAGCTTATGGTTTTCTTATCCCTCAAAGTTTTTGGGCCCAGTAGGTTGCCACGTTTACAGCGGCCTCAGTGGCATTTTTGAGGTCCTCCAAAGTGCAGGTGTAGGGACACTTTGGGCACTCTAATAAGTGGGCCATCGTCTGGTCAGGAGCTCCAAACTTGCACTGGGTGTTGGAGGGGTCTATAATGCCCCACTTCGCCAGGTTGTGTTTGCAGCGACCCACTTGCGTGCGTAGTCTATTGATCGCCTTCCATAAAGACCACTGCAGATCGCGTCCGAGCGGCAGAGGTTCCGCCATTCTGAAATCCGACATCAAATGTAGTTACTTATCTCAAAATATAAATTGGACTATTTGAAATGATGCAGTATCGCGGGAACAAATACGAGGAACTTTTCATAGTAGGTGGACGCTTCAATTACAATGATACGAATTTGATGCAGTATTTTCGTCGCAATTCCATTTTCTGCCCTGTGGTTTTCATGTTTGCCAGGTTTTCATATCATATTGCTTTGATTTTCGTCTGTGTCAATTCGCTGTTGTTTATTCGTGAAATATTTGTTCATGAATCTGACTGACGTACGTTTTCCAAAAACAATTTTATAATAGCGGTATTCTTCGAAAGGATAGTTTGTTTATTCATATTTCGCCAGTTTTTTTAGTATTGTAATAATAATCCTTTATTATCAGACAGCTAAGGCCCAAAAATAAAATACAAAATCTTAAAATAATAAACTAATACATGTAAAACTATAACAAATTATTGAACTGCACACGAAGTGAAGGCGTCGTGTTCCGCTGCGAGGTCAGTATCCTACCACGAAATCGTCGATACACGACACCCTTCGGCCATCCCGATTTCCGGCCACCGTAGGCGCGGGCTTGCGGACGGCGTGCAATGGGTACCACGCTGTCCGATCGTCCGGTAACCGACCGGACCGAGCCCAAGTCGTCGACGGCGCGTTCTGTTCCCGCGCGCCTCAAGGAGCTGTCAGCAAACCGTAGAGGCCCAGCCTGCTAGCTGCAGGCAGGCAGGGTCGAAGCCGGCTGGGGTCAACGCCGTTTTCTGAGAGGAAGGCTCAGGCCCGGCACTATAGGCAACGAAGGAACGGGGTAGGTTTTTAGTCAGTAAGAGTCTGACACTACTTCCCGCTCCGCCCAAGGGCGGGATTTGTCATTGGATGATTTTACCTACCATAAAAAAAAGAAGAAAAAAAAACACCCTTCGGCCAAAACTCTCCTTTGAGGCAGGTCTACAGAGGTCGATGACTTTGACTAACATTTTCGTACTATTTGTAAATATTTATCTCGAAGCTAGCCCATGTTTTACATGGAGCGACTGTCTATCAGATTTCCACAAACAAGTAATCAGAAATCAGAATCGATAATTTCAAATAGTCAAATTACAGGCATTTTTGAATCATCAAAACGTCGGTTAGTCGTCGGCAGAAAATGAAACTAAATTTCGCTTTCCAAAACGTAGACCTCAATGGAGAAGAACGTACCAGAAACAAAATATAATAAAAATGTTTAATTCAATTACATATTACTTTACAAACTTGATTTGGAGATCACCTTTAAAGCAAAAAGATGCTTGTGTTAGGTGACTCCGCTCTTCCACTTAACATTATACAATCTATCCAATTGAAATCTAAAGATTAAAAATAAAAGAACAAAAGTCTAAAAGTAAAATAGAATAGATTCAAAAAGGAGTGCACTTGTGTGATGTATGTGAGTGGGTATGAGTGAAAATGAGAGTGAAGGTGAGTGTGTGTGTGATGGTGTATGTGTGAGTGTATGTAGTTTATCAAGAAAACGATTATAACTTAGAATAAGGTTTCGGTTAAGGTTTAGATTTCGATTAGCCCTGCAACAGCGTCTTGGGATCAAAGGAAGGCAACACTGCTTCACTAACGTTTTCGTTACTTAGATATAAGCTATGATACCATCGTCTGAATTTCGTCATATGATTTAGTCTTAAGCCAGTTACAGCTAATTTACAATCACGTAATTTCAGAGGATAGACTGAACTTTTGTGTACAATTTATTGAAATAAAGTTATTATTATTATTATTTTCGGGTACAGTTTCTTTTCTCAGCTCTTTAGCTGGTGTCGACCACATTTACGGGCCAAGCGCCAAGTAAATGTAGCGTGCAAAATTTCAGTGTGTTGTGTGATGAGGTCCTACTTCGTTCTCTTCTATCTGCATAAATTTTCTTACACTGCCTATACTGCACTCAGCCAAACTTAAATAAAAGCTTCCGCCATTCGGTTTTGTCATCAAATCATTATGACAGATCTAATAATAACAAACACGGCTAGGACACATTTGGTACAGAATTCCGATTCTTACCTACCTTCCGGCTTCATCAACACATCAATTCCATGTATCCTCTCGCGCCGGGGCTTGGTTCAAGCCATGCTCCGGAGCGAGGAGGAGTGGCAGGCGGTCGCCGCCGGGTTTCTGATCCCGATTTCCGGCCACCGTAGGCGCGGGCTCGCGGACGGTGGGCAATGGGTAGCTCGCTGTCCGTCCGTCCGGTAACAGACCGGTCCGAGCTCAGGTCGTCTACGGCGCGCACCGTTCCCGCGCGCCTCAAGGAATTGTCAGCAAACTGTAGGGGTCCAGCAGAGCCGAAGCCTACTGGGGCCAAAGGTTATGCGAGAGTGTCACCACGGGCCCCGGGACAAAGGCAAGGAACGGAAAGGTAGGTTTTTAGTCAGTAAAAGTCTGACACTATTTCCCGCACTATAACATGCATTAAAAAAATCATACAGCCGAACTTAGAACCGCCTCCTTTTTGAAGTGGGTTAAAAAGGGCCATAGCATTTCTTCCAATATTTGTAAAAATACATTTAAAAAAATAAAACTAATTTGTAGGCAAATGTGGCTGTGGCTGTGGAGCCGGATCTGCCAAGCATTTTGATCAAGGATGTCATTTTCCAATTTATAATTATGCTTGTGCAAAATTTAAAACATGCATTAAAAGCACACTATGTTGCTTTTAATGCATGTTTTAAATTTGGACTCATTAAGATGGAAAATTTCAAGTTTAATTATAAAATTTTACAAAGTATCCCATAAAAGATCTATGTAGGTTAGCTTATCTGATCTAATTTGTTCCTATTCCTAGTATTAAAAACGTAACTGGGCAACACTACGAGTACCTTTGATAGACAGATGGTCAAACTCTCTGGCCACTGACTACCAATCGAAAATGTACTATATTTAAATTTTATTCCAAATTAAATCCGATTTATGATTTGATTTGATTTATAATATGCGAGGTATAAAATTTCGCCTCATTCAACAGTTTTACTTTGAATCCCCGCAAAATAAAACTTTTTACTTTATAAAAGAAGGAAGGTAAACAAAACTCGTGGCGGTTTACACAAGCACAACTGTGAGTGATTATTTCATTTAACGAAAGGCTGTGTGCTTATTTACTTGTGTGTACCAGAAAGACTTAGATTTTTAGGGTTCCGTAACTCAAAAGGAAATAAAACCTGGAACTCTTAAAGAATCACATTGTTATTTCTCTGTTTGTCTGTCTGTCAAGATACTTTATCTTAAGAACGCGTGGAGGTATCGAGTTGAAAAACCATATATGTCAGCAGGTCAGCAGTCCTTTGAAGCTGTAAAAAAATAAAACTTTTAAGTTTACAATAAAAAACATATGACAAAAAAAATATCGCAGTAAAACGTATATTTTGACACTCTCAAAGGAATCAAATTTATCTAAAATCCCGAAATTTGGCATGAAGCAAGGTCTCATAACAAAAATTTAAAAATCTGAAAACTGTAAATTTGTAGTTACGTCACAAAAAAAAAAAAACATTTTTGCAATTCGAAAAAATCTTCGTAATTCAATTTGGGAATTGAACTGTTTACATAGTAAAATTTGTACAGAACCCTCAGTGCGCGAGTCCAACTAGTTTTTTATAATAAGTAGATAACTAAAACAAAGTACTCGTAGATATAGGTGTAATTTTCGGGTCAAGACGGAGTTTAAATGATCGTCAATGACAAGTTTTTGTTTGTTTTTCCAAATCTTACTATTTGTAGCTGCTAGGCGGCATTTTGCAGCATCAGCACATATGTGGCTGCAGAACTCCACACATGCCCTGACATGTGCTTTGTATAACATTAAAAGCTATCCCAGTGTGAAGTACTAGCAGTTACCTTGGCTTTGGACTTAATGAAACGCCCAAAATTAAGCCCTGAGGAAATTTCAACTCCCAAGAGCTGAAGGCGGTCGGTGCACTCCACGGATACATTTTGAAAAGCAAGAGCCAAGGTGAACGGGCTCCTTTTGGCGGTGAACAGATACGCTTGTGTTTTGGCGGCGTTGAATCCCACAATATTGGCTTCACCCCACTTGGACTCTACCATAGCCTCTCTTTCGGTCCGGATTAGCTCTTTACTAGCCCGAGCACTTGACAGGTATCTCTCTACAATTGTGCTATCATCTGCATACCCATAGATACCGGGCATCAGCAGATCGTTGATATGCAGCAGGAAGAGAGTTGCAGAGATCTGAAATATTCATATCCGTAATCGTATCTGAAACCTACTCGTATGTAGTATTATTCCTACATCCACAACCGCATCCAGATCCGATCCTATACTAAGGATACTTGTAATCGTAGGAAGTTTTGATCTGGTGGCTGATCAAACGTTTATAGTGGTGTAAGCGGCGTTTTGTAGGACCTCCAAGATTTAGATGTTGGAACACTTTGGGCATGTCTGGTCAGGAACAACCCGAACTTACCATGCCCGGTGAGGACCTGCGGCATGCGCGTTCCGCATGCCGCAGGTCCTCACCGGACGTTGTATCGTTTTTTCGGCCACACCTTCAGTCACCCCACTGCACTCCAAAGAGGCTTACAACAATAATTATGGCGTAATTATTCCAAATAATGGAGAAAATACATTGTTCCATTAAGTCTGCCTATGTATCACATCGGTATATTATTTAGTTTAAATAAATAAATAAATGTCGTATACAATATTAGTTTTAATATATGTTAAACCCGAAACACGTGTCTAGTATTTTAATGTAAAGAATTGGTGTGTACAAAATTTTATAACTGTATCATGAAAAATCACAAAGTTATAAGCTTGTTATGATAGCTAGTTGTCCACACAAATACATGGTCTCCGGGCCATTCGAGCGATTTATAGGTTGTTTTGCTCTTGCACCCAGCTGTGCGCTGGTTCCTAATGCTCGCTATAACCATCCGTGACTTGTGTTGTACTTAGTTTCAGAGGTGTCCAACTTGTGACCTATTTTTTAATATAATTGGAGAAAAATATAACATGGTTTAAAAATTATTTAGTTACTGATTCTGAACAAATTATATTCAGATTTAGCATATACTTAAATAAGTTAGATATTCTTATAGCAGCAAGAAAATTTATGAACGCAGAAATAAACTAACGCAAACCGAACGAGAACTATTTGGAACTGAAATTACAAGCTGCCATTTAAGCAGATAGGTAGCATTTATAAAGGTATAAGTTCTCGTTAGGGAAAGGATCTCAGGCAATTAGTACCTACAGCTTCTCACTACCACTTCTCACAAATAATGAACCATACTTGCTTACAATTACAAACAATTTTGAAATGGTGTTTTTATTCTTACTAGACGTTATTCTCATAACACGACGAGCACACGACAGGGCAGCACATCTGAGCTCACAACAACCATGAGGAGCCAAAGATTGCGGTCGCTGTGGCCGAAACCGGCTAGATGGCATCATCATCATCATCATCATTCTCATAAAATGTATCTATATACACCGTTAAATTTTTGTCCTTTTAATCCCGTGGAGAATCGATACGGTACATGAAACACTATCGATTTGTAAAGATAAAATTAAAAAATAAATTCTAAAACTCGAATTAACCTGTTGAATATCGTAATTAGAGACACAGTAGAAAGACAATAGGTGTGCGGACGCCGGCGTCCTCTCGGGGAATAATGAATTAATATACTCATGTACGACATTCGTTTCTTTAAGTAACGTTATTGTAACGGTAACGTACATCTAATAGGTAACCTGCTAAGTGAGTGAGCAAACTAACCTGCCAGATTTCAAATTTCTACTAACATTCATTTATTTTATTATCTTATATTTCAAGCTTGAGTCAAGGACTAATTTAAAAAATAGTTAAGGAAGGGCACGCAGCAGAAGAAACTGGTACAAAAATTCGGACACCAGGCAAAAAGAGAAAACGTAAAAGTGGATTTGTGCATGTTGATGATTTTGACATGGGAGTTATACGGAGGAAGGTACATGAATTTTATTCTGCTAAAAAAGAGGTATCTACTTATCTAGATTTTTAACAAAAAGCTTCTAGAGGTCTTAACGACAGAAATAAATTACACAGGACAGCAAGAGAGTTTCCGAAAGCTGCTTCACAAGGTGGGATATCGTTTTAAAAAATCTCAATCCAATTGGAAGGTTCTTATGGAGCGTAATGAAATATCAGCTTGGAGAGCTATAAGTACTTGCATGCAGTGGATAAAAATAATAAATCTCCTCAGCCCCAGCCCATAATTTATTTAGATGAGACCTATATTCACTCTTCACATATATCGGATAAATGTTGGCAAGGAGAGGGTGAAGACGGAGTATTGGAGCTTGTATCCAAGGGCAAAGATATATTATTGTTCATGCGGGAGGAGATACTGGATTTGTTACAAATGCACTACTTGTATTTAAATCAAACACAAAAAGTGGTGATCATCATGACGAGATGAATAGTACCACCTTTAAAAAGTGGGTTATTGAAAAACTTGTGCCTAATTTACGAGACCCATCCATAATAGTGATGAATAATGCTCCTTATCACTTAGACTATGGAGAGAATTTGACTAAACCTCAGCTTTTAAAAATAATTAAGAGAAACAAGCCTGAACCAGTATAAGAGATTGAAAAAATTTAGACGACAACAGACACAAATGCTTATATTTACCACCTTATCACTGTGATCTCAATCCCATTGAACACATATGGAGCACAATGAAAAGGAAAGTTGCTGATGTAAATATTGAGCACAAAAATGCTAAAATTCCCCGCCTAGTTAGAGAAGCTTTAGACGCTATTACTGTTCATGAGTGGGCACAGCAGTTAACGTTCGCAGGTTAGAAGGAGAATACTTAAAACATGATTTTTATTTAGATAAACCTTTTTTTATAGAAGTGATAAGTGACACTGAAACCGAAAGCGATAGTGATAATACCTATTGTCTTTCTATTGTGTCTCTAATTACGGTATTCAAAAGGTACCGCATTTATGCTTAATCTTTTAGGGTTCCTAAAAGTTGTTTTTCTGTCTATCAAAACCCTTTATCTCAGGAACGCGTGGAGTTTTAAATTAAAACCGTATACTCAGGTCGCGGTCCCTTGAAGCTGTGAAAAGAACAAACTTCCAAGTAACGAAAAAAAAAAAGATCCAGGCGTTTATGTCGTAAAAAAACGTATATTTCGACACTCTCGAGGGAATCAAAATTCATGGGGTACTGCCCGTTGATCTAGAATCCTGAATTTTAGCATGAAGTCAAGTCATATAACA
The DNA here is from genome assembly GCA_958295575.1 of Leucania comma. Taxonomy (NCBI): domain Eukaryota; kingdom Metazoa; phylum Arthropoda; class Insecta; order Lepidoptera; family Noctuidae; genus Leucania; species Leucania comma. Next base: position 36,574,711 of record OY282461.1, on the reverse strand, counting down.
CAAGTATAGGCAAAAATGTAAATTTGTAGTTACGTCACAAAAAAAAACTTTTTTGCGTTACGGAAAAATCTTCGAGACTCGAAACGATCCTTAGGTAAGGTTGTACGTAACCCTCGGGGACCGAGTTTGACTTTCAATATTCTGCGGTTTTCAATATTCTGACGGTAGTCGAGACAGCACATGTACGAATATGTACCAAGAAGACGTATTTTAAGAAGTTTTTGACTTCCCTAAGATGACACATAATGTTTCTTTGTAAAATATCTCTAAATTAAAATGATGACTACATGTATTTTTACGCTTCGATGTTTCGTTCGCAATGTTTCGTAAGTTGGTCGTGGTTGAGTATTATTCATTTAGAAGCGACTTCTTATGAAAGGCAAACGTGAAAAAATCCCCAGCCAGCGATGAATTTTGAAGCTGGTTTATGTGTAAGATAGTAGCGAACGCCCCCGCGCCGGTGTGAGGAGAAAACATCAGTGGCAGTTAGACAGGTTCTTTTCAGGTTGACATGGAGATTACTCTGGCTCCTTAGAAAAAATACCCAGATCTGCTTGATAAGAGATTTATCTAAAATTGTTCATTTTAATAAGTAATCAAAAATAATAACTGTTTATGATCGTTTTCCTTACTGGCACTGACTTAACTTATAAAAAATGTTTAATTTTTTAGATGTCGACTTTTTTAAAATACGAAGTTCTTGGCTCTTTTTAACCGGCTTCGAAAAGGCGGAGTTTATATGTTCGACTGTATATTTTTTAGGGTTTCGTACCTGAAAAGGAAAAAACGGAGTCCTTATAGGACCACTTTGTTGTCCGTCTGTTTGTCTGTCAAGAACGTTTATCTCGGGAAGACATGGAGATATCGAGTTGAAATTACCATGTACTCAGGTCTGCAGTCCCTTGAAGCCGTAAAAATATCAAACGTATTAGGTAACGAAAAAAAATCGACTTCATTAAAAAAAAAAAAAACACTAAAAGGATTAAAATAACTTTAATTTCGGAAGTCGGTGTTTCTCGGTATTGTTTTATTCTTATTTAATACCATCTTCCGAAATTAAAGTTATTTTAATGCTTTTAGTGTTTTTTTTTTTAATGAAGTCGATTTTTTTTTTGTAAAAAGTTTTTTATTTCACACTTTTTAGTGGCGATGCATTTATAACCAGAGTGCCTATTTCTCATGATAATTCCAATAAACCCAAACACTGCTAGGATTCATTGTTTTATTAAGAAGTTCTCGTGTCTACCTTCCACCTTCCGGCTCTATTATCAGATCAGTTTGATAGAACCTTATAGCCAAAGTGCATCTCATGGCAATTCCAACAAGCCCAAACACGTTTACGTAGTTCCAGTGCCTATCTTCCGGCTCCATCATCATCATGAGGCCACTTTGATGATACCATTTTCAACATAACTATTCAGAACCATTTATTTATTTGCACTGTCAAAGTCGCTTAACTATCTTCATTGTGATATCTATGTGAGTATGAAGTTCCATAGGCCATTTCTGGTATTCTTCATCAGTTCCATTTCATCAAATGTAAGTAACATTTGATGAAATGGCTTAAGCATTTACAGTCAAAAAGTAACATTTAACCTCGGTAAAAATACCAAGATCTCTATAAGATTGCCTATAATATTTGAGGATTTCCCTCGATTCCTCATGGATCCCATCATCAGAACTGGATTTTGAAAATAATGGGACCAATCTGAAAGCATACCCCATATTAAGGAGAAAAAAAATTTGCAAATTGGTTTATAAATGACCGAGTTATCCGCGAACTAATCAATATAATCATATACCAATATATATCTGTGGATGTATAATGTAGTAGCAGGCGTGTAACCTAACCTAACCTAAAAAAAACTCCTTTTTTTGAAGTTGGTTAAAAAAAACGATACCGCCGTTTATGTCGTAAAAAACTCAAAGGAATCAAAAATATAGGGTGCTTCCTGTTGATTTTTGCCAAATTCCAGGGTTTTAGAACCCTGGAATTTGGCAAAAAACAATGCCTTATAGCACAATTTTATTATTATGAAAAAATGAGAAAACTATAATTTTGTAGTTTTGCTACAAAAAAAAAAAAAATATTCAGGAATTGAACTGTTTACGAGTATATAAGTTAGTTTGTACAGAACCCACAGTGTGCAAGTCCGATTCGTGCTCAGTTTTTTTTTTATTATTTCGGTCATTTGAGAACCAATGTTTAATTTCCTAAATTGGTCTCACAGAAAAAAATGTTATTACATCATGATGAACTCAATACTTTATTGCATTCCATGGTATAAAATATTTCAAGATCAATATGGACCTTGTCGGGCACAGTAAAGTTAGTAGTCAGTAGCACAGTTAAGTTAGGAGAGAGGATGAAGGCTAAGTGGAATTCATGGAATCCATTATTGTTGCATACATATGTAGGTATTTTATTATATTATTACATAGGTCAGTATATAAGTAATGGTAAATTATGTCAGATATGTTGGAAGAATGTAAACATCGCCCTTGCCGTAATTTAAAAATTAATGTAGTACAGTCTTTGGCCGCCTTCCGCGCCATTGTCCTTGCAACTTATATATTTGTCAAGTCATTGAATGTTTTTCACTATTGTGCAATAAACCGAAGTTTAATTAGTTAAATCTAGTAATTGTATTATTTCCCACAGGTTATGGGCCGTCTCATATACCTTTATTAGATCAGTATTAAATATTTATTGCAAAGTCTAAAGTACAGTACAAAGAACGCGAATCGGAATCACTCTGTGAATAATGGCGACTAACCTGCAAATTGAGAAATTAGCCGGCCGGGAAAATTATTCAACGTGGAAATTCGCAGTAAAGTCATATTTGGAGTTGGACGACTTATGGGAATGTGTTGATCCTGGCACCGAGGTCGATCCCAAGAAAGATGTTAAAGCCAAGTCAAAGATGATTTTGTTGGTCGAACCGATAAACTACGTGCATATAGAAACTGCCACGTCATCGAAACAAGTTTGGCAAAACCTTCAAAATGCATTTGAAGACTCCGGGCTGTCTAGGAAAGTTGGCCTACTGAAGGATTTAATCAACACTTCATTAGATAACTGTCCGAGTATAGAAGAATATGTGAACAAAATTATGAGTACAGCTCATAAATTGCGGAACATTGGCTTCGAAGTTGGAGATGAATGGCTGGGAACACTCATGTTGGCAGGGCTACCCGACAAATATAACCCTATGATCATGGGTCTGGAAAGTTCTGGCATCAAAATCTCATCAGATTCTATAAAAACAAAACTTTTACAGGAAGTCACAGTATCCGAAAGTTCTGCATTCTTTACTAAGCACAAACACACCTCTAAGAATAGTACAAAACCAAAAGGAAAGGGCCCCCGTTGCTACAAGTGTAACAAATATGGACACTTTCAAAACCAGTGCAAATTGCAAAAACATGATTCAGAAAAAACTAATCAAAACAACTTTTCAGCAATTTTTTCAGCTTACAGTACATTGAATCAGGATGACTGGTATATCGATTCAGGCGCTACAATGCACATGACAAGACGCTCAGATTGGTTGTATGACATAAAATCACCTCCGATTCAAAAAATAATGGTTGCAAACAGTGAAGCAGTCTCCGTGCAAAGTATGGGTAATATAAATGTACAAACCAAGTTAAATAGAAATGAATGTCAAATCCAGGTGAGAGATGTTTTATTTATTCCTCAATTGAGTGCAAACCTGCTATCGGTCAGTCAGTTAACAAAGAGTGGCTGTAAAATAGAATTCACTGACACTGGATGTAATATATACAATGTCAATAAGAATTTAGTAGCAACGGCGAGGCTGACCAATAACATGTACAAACTCAATACTATTACTGGTAATGCATATGCTACGATAAGCGAAAATAATTCAGATTTAACTACATGGCATAAGAGAATGGGGCATTTGAATATCGCTGATGTAAAGAGGTTAGAATTGTGTGCTGAGGGTATTGCTATAAGTAACAAAGAAATTGACACTGTTTGTATACCATGTTGTGAAGCAAAACAAACACGATTACCGTTTCCAAATTCTGGTTCTAGAGCAAATGCATTACTTGAGATAATTCATACAGATCTGTGTGGTCCGATGGAAACTCCGTCTGCTGGTGGTGGAAAGTATTTCATAACCTTCATAGATGATTACTCTCGAAAAGTATATGTTTACTTTCTAAAAAATAAAATGGATATTAAATCAGTGTTTGAGAAATTTAAGATTGAAGTAGAGAATGAACTAGGAAAGAAAATTAAAATTCTAAGAAGCGACAATGGTAAAGAATATTGTAATAAAGAATTATCTAATTTTCTAGCAGCTTCTGGCATCAAACATCAGAACAGCACCCCATATACACCGGAGCAAAATGGGCTAGCGGAGAGAATGAACAGAACGCTGGTGGAGCGTGCTAAGTGCATGCTGTTTGAAGCAAAACTGCAAAAATCTTTTTGGGCGGAGGCAGTCGCTACTGCAGCCTATATCATCAACAGATCCCCGTCACGAGTGCTGGCTGAGGTAACACCGTATGAAAAATGGAGTGGTAAGAAACCAAACATTTCACATTTGAAGATATTTGGTTCCAAGGCCATGGTACATGTTCCTAAACAAAATCGTTTAAAATGGGATCGTAAATCACATGAATTAGTGTTCGTAGGCTACTGTGAGAACACAAAGGGATATAGATTCTTTGATCCAGTTAATAAGAAAGTGGTAATCAGCAGAGATGCGACATTCGTCGAAAAATGTGATTACAGTGAAAATATCACTCAGAAAATGCCTACTTCATTGCCACAATATGCTATTATCCCTATTCCAACTGAAAATGATTCACATAATTTGTCAGTAGAAGACACAATAAATGTTGATGATAGCTCACCCAATATACCAGACATAACATCATCACCTAGTAATGATACCTCATTTGATAGTTGTATTGTGAATAGGAGAAGTGATGACGAAACATATTGTCCTGATACAGATGAATATAGCGATGATGATGATGGTAATAACTTTCAAAGAAACATCACACTGAGGTCACATCGGAGACACAAGATGCAAGGCAATAATTACATGTGTGTTGTGCAAGTTCCAGATCCACTGACTGCTGAAGAAGCTTTATCAGGTCCAAATGCAAAACAATGGAAACAGGCAATGGATGAAAAGTACAAATCTCTGTTGGACAACAACACATGGGTGGTTACTACTCTGCCAGATGATAAACATTCCATACCATGCAAATGGGTTTTCAAAACAAAGACAAACGAAAATGGAGACATAGTAAAACACAAGGCAAGACTGGTAATAAAGGGTTGTTCTCAGAAACCAGGAACTGATTACACTGAAATTTTTTCACCGGTTGTAAGGCTTGCATCCTTGAGATACTTGTTTGCTTTGGCTGTTAAACATGATTTAGACATATGTCAAATGGATGCTGTGTCAGCATTTCTACAAGGTGACATAGGAGAAGAAATCTACATGAGACAGCCACCCATGTATGAGAATGGTCAAAAAGAAAGTGTATGTTTATTAAAAAAAACATTGTATGGCTTAAAACAAGCCAGCAGGCAATGGAATAAAAAGATTGACTTTATATTGAAAGAAATGGGTCTATTCCAATCTAAACTAGATCCCTGTATTTACTTCAGAATTGAAAATAAAAATAATGTAACTTTCCTGGCTGTCTATGTGGACGATCTGTTGTTATTTACTAATAATCAAGAAACAAAAAGTTATATAAAAGAACAGTTACATAAACAGTTTAAAATTAAAGACCTTGGAGATGTGAGCTATTGCATTGGTATTCATGTAGAACGAGACAGGAAGAGAGGAGTAATATACTTGGACCAAAGAAAGTACATACGAGAAGTGTTACAAAAATATGGTATGTCCAATTGTAAGACGGTCAAAACTCCAATGGAACCGAATACAAAATTGAATAGAAAAGGAAATACAGAGGAAATAAATATTATAGAATTTCCTTATCAAGAAATAATAGGGTGCTTATTATACATATCACAAGCAACCAGGCCCGACATTAGCTTTACTGTCAATACGTTAAGCAAATATAATTGCAAGCCTGAAATGCAGCACTGGGTTGCTCTTAAGCGCGTCATGCGTTACTTGAAAGGCTCTCAAGATTATAGGCTGACTTACAAGCAGAATTCTGAAGAGACTATGGCTCATGGTTATTGTGATGCTGATTGGGCTAGCTCAGAGGATGATCGGCGCTCCTGCACTGGTTATGCATTCGTTTTTCAGGGAGGAACAATCAGCTGGAACTCGAGAAGACAACCTACGGTTGCTCTGTCCACAACGGAAGCAGAGTATATGTCATTATCATCCTGCGTACAGGAAGCTTTATGGCTGAAGCAATTTCAAGAATGTTTTTGGCCACAGATGAAAAATAAATCTATGATCATTTACAGTGATAATCAAAGTTCTATAAAACTTTCAGGTACTGATGGTTATCATTCCAGAACGAAACACATAGACGTGAGGCACCACTTTATTCGCGACAAAGTACTAGGAGGGACAATTGAAGTCCGCTATATACAGACTGATATGATGGTTGCGGATGCTCTCACGAAGGCAACGACATACTCCAAGCTGTTTTTTTGTTCATCCAAGATGGGCTTATGTTTAAGAGAGGATGTTGGAAGAATGTAAACATCGCCCTTGCCGTAATTTAAAAATTAATGTAGTACAGTCTTTGGCCGCCTTCCGCGCCACTGTCCTTGCAACTTATATATTTGTCAAGTCATTGAATGTTTTTCACTATTGTGCAATAAACCGAAGTTTAATTAGTTAAATCTAGTAATTGTATTATTTCCCACAAGATATTTTAATTATTTATTACCATCATTATTATTAAATTATGTATATATATATACTGTATATATATAAAAAACAAATTGGCGGGACACTTGTTGTAGAATTTTGTTTATATGTACTTTACTAAATCGCTGCTGTAAGATTTTTTTTAATTACACAATAATTAGTTTCAGTTATGAATTCAACGCCTGATTCTTAAGAGAAGAGGTTAAAGCAGTAGTCGGAAATTTTTTACGGCCTAAATTAAAAGAAACATACCTATGACCTAAAATCATACGACGACCTTTGACGACGACTCAGGTTTTTATTTTTATTTTCCTTTTATTCGTAATGAAAAACACAGTGTTTACCTCGGGTGAAAGGCTTATTTAGTCCCTCGAATATTAGCGACCTCGCTTCGCTCGGACGCCAATCTTCTTCTCGGGACTAAATAAGTTACTTTCACCCCTAGGGTAACAATGTACTATTTCATTACTCATACGCTGAAAGTAGGTCTAAAGTTGCCTGAGGAATGGGTTGAAAGTAATACTTTTCATCCCTAGGGAGAATCACTTTCAACTGACAGCTGTCAAATTATTAAAAAAAAAAACTAGTTCTATCTTCGCATTTTTATTGATGTGTCTCAACTTTCTATACAGCCAGTTAATTACAGCGCGATGTAAAATTGAAATTAAGAGATAAGTATCTATATATTTTTTTTAAATTACATAACTATTTATAATTTAATTTCAATTAATTCTTTTACTCTTTAAAACTAACATAGATATGGGAAATATTTACCATTTTTCACTGATGAAAATGAAAAATGATGGCTGAAGAGCCGATTGACCACAGAAAAAAAAACTGAATGGCAGGAAAATTGTTGTAGAATTTGGTTTATACTTTATTAAATATCTGCTGTAAGAGATTTTGTAATTACACAATAATCAGATTCAGTTAAGGATTCAACGCCTGATTCTTAAAAGAAGAGGTTAAAACACTAGTCGGAAACCTTTTACGGCCTAAATCAAAAGAAACATACCTAAAATCATGCGACGACCTTTGACGATGGCTCAGGTTTTTATATTTATTTTCCTTTTATTCGTAATGAAAAGCACAGTTTTTACCTCGGGTTAAAGGCTTATTTAGTCTCTCGAACTATTAGCGACCTCGCTTCACTCGGTCGCCAAACTTCTTCTCGGGACTAAATATGGTGTTCACCCCTAGGGTAACAATGTACTATTTATCTGTATGTTAAATTACGTGTACGTGACATTAGGTAGCAAAAGTATTCATAGAAATGTGATTTTAATAAGAATACGATGTGTATTTTAAATCAGATTACTCTATCCGCAGGCAGCCGGTTCACATTGACTATGCCACCTGGCCGTGCTTCATCAACACGCTGCACTCACGGTCGAGTTATCCCCAAAAAGCGGGACATTTAATTTTAATTACATACCATAACTAAACTACATTTTTATTTATGTGAATTATAAACACGCAGAACACGACCAAAATAGATAATAATATAAGTATTTAAAATTAATACTTTATACACAACAAACGCTAACACGATTCGGAACGCATTGGCGGTGTACTTAGAACTGAAACTCAAATTTGTTTTTCATGAACAATAATGATATTGAGGTTTCTAATATAGTTTTTTACTAAACTGAATAGTTTGCGCGAGAAACACTTCCAAAGTGGTAAAAAGTGTCCACCCCCCCCCCCCCCCTGTAACTTCTAAAATAAGAGAATGATAAAACTAAAAGAAATATGTGATGTCCATTACCATCCAATTTTCAATTGAAAATTGGTTTTAACGAGATCTAGTAGGTAGTTTCTTTTTCTACATAATAAATCGTAAATCGCAATTTACCAAACTTGTTCGGAACGGAACCCCCCGGTTTTTAAAATCCTATTGTGATGATACAATCCATAAAGAATATAGTATTACACGAGTGCTTACATAGAAATGTAGTATTACACGAGTGCTTACATAGAAATGTAGTATTACACGAGTGCTTACATAAAAATGAGCCCAATGTGAGTACCTAGTTATTAGTTTTTAAGCTGACCTCGGTGACAACACCAACGCCTATCTTCAGATACCCACAGAACAACGATTTTGCCCATCTCCTCATGCATATTGTAAGTGTGAGCCGCAATGAAGGTTTAATAGGTATAAAATGATCCTCAATAATAAATTATCTTTTACCTGATTGTTAATGCCGATGGCATACATATACACTTTTTTGACCAGACTTTCAACATTACTTTTTTTTTTAACTGGTGCTGACTCTAGTCTTCTCGATCTTTTCGTATGACACTGAGACTTGGTCGCTGAAAGCTGCAGACCGCAAACGCATTGACGTCTTTGAGATGTGGTGTTGGAGAAGGATGCTCCGTATCCCTTGGACAGCATTTAGGACCAACGTATCCAGTTTGCAAGAACTCAAAATCACCTCATGGCTGTCGTCTGAGTGTCTTTGCAAGGTTCTACAATACTTTGGTTAACATTGCTAGGAAAGATGGTAGCAACCTTGAAAGGCTTATTGTGACCGGCAAGGTAGATGGGAAAAGGCCTCGTGGCCCAGCCCAATACGTTGGTCTGACCAGATCCGCACCGCTCTTGACTCTTCCGTATAAAATGCCCTTTACACCACCAAAGACAGGGATTCAGGGACAGATCAGGGAATAGTGATGAAACAGGGTGGTCGCGACCTTCAGCATTGAGGAATACGACGCAATGAGGAGGGGAAGTCAGACTTTAACTGACTGAAACCTGCTTACCAGTGTTTTCCGTTAGTTATTCTTTACCTTCCACGGCTGTGCTGACTCTTCCAAACGAATCTTCCGATCATGTCATATACGAGTAGTATACACTGCTATATGCTTGACTTTTTTAATTACAATATAACAGGCCCTCTCATGTATCATAGTCCCAGAGAGAGCTGTCAATAACCGATTCATACAACCACTCTTACGCGATTATAATGTTATTACACTTATTTCTCCAATTATTTTGGATACACAGATATGTTGTGAAATTATCTTGGCTTCTATAGAAATTAAAAAAAATATACATATATGTAAAACGAATCTAGTGAAGACCTCTGAAAATCTGCTATTTTACATGTACTTTGGCTTTCTATAATGTACTCATACATCCTATAAAAATATTAAAAAGTACTTTTATGCTTTGTATATTTAATCGTGATTAAATGATGACAATTTTTTACAAAAAAATTTGACGACATTGATGATATGCGAGTGGGGAAGGGCCACCTTAAGGTTCTGAATCTTAGCACAAAAACGTTTTTATAAATGAAAGAAACACAACTTGTGTGTTGTGTTTGCACACAATCGATAGCAAATTAACTAGGAAAAACCGCAGGCATCTAAAAAAAACTAAACATGACTTTGACAATTTCTCTCATTAAGAAAAACATGCAAAGTTGAAAGCGAATAAGAAATTCAAGAACCTAGTTGCAGGCGGCTAATGCGATTTGTTGTACCGTCGGCATAATCCTGTTACACAACGGGCCAAGGTTTGTCGGGCTGCATTGACACATGACACGAAGGAACTCTCCTATGCCAAATAGTAAAAGAAAGTATTTATTTTTTTGTGACGTAACTACAAATTCACAGTTTTCCTTTAACTATAATAATCAAATAAATATTAAAACTTAATAGGTATTTATACAAATTAAGAATAATAATATGTACAAACGATTAGAAAAAGAACTTATTGAGCATCAAAATATTCATTCACATCGATATCAATGGGAAAAGTACCCAGAACGCTAGCAGCATTGCCACGTTGGATGGCAATGCTAATTCGTTGACCGAAGAAAAGCCCAACCCTCTGGTCACGCGAAGATTCAATCAGCTATTAATTTGTTGAGTATCACGAACTACTCGATGAGCGCTTGGTTCCCATGGCCCTAGTGTTTCAACCCGGCATCAAACATATAACTTCCGATAAGAGTAATTTGAGATCCGAGAGAAGTTATTTGATGATTTAGTCAGTACAAAATCTAACAAGCCCTTTTCCTCCACATTCGAGCGAGAGAAGTCATTTGATTATTTCCTATCTATAAAAAAACCTATTCCTCAATGAACGCGTAAATGAACCATTGTTTTATCGATTGTTATCACTAAAGAACTAAGTACATTGCACCTTTTCCTAATCTCAAAACAAACAAAGAACTGTTTTTCAATACTAGAAAAAGTAATAATAAGTACAAAAATAGTAATTTTGACAAAAAATCTTTCCCTTTTTTGTTTAGAGCTAACGACGACCACTGCTTTATTTTTACCCATCTTTTATATGTAGCAATTACTGATTAATTTTTATCAGCTGGTCACGGCCTAGGGGGGTGAGATCGGTACTAAGACCACCCTTGTGGAACATCGGGTACGACTACGTGCTGCGCGGCGACTTCCCCGACGGGGTCAGCGTGGTCTGCTACGCGGACGACACGTTGGTCCTAGCGCGGGGAGAGTCGTACCGGACGGCGGTCGAATTAGCGACACGCGGGGTTGCGATGGTCGTTGACAGGATCCAGCAGTTGGGACTCGAGGTGGCACTGCACAAGTCCGAGGCCATGTGTTTTCACGGCTCGGGGTGCACCACCACCGGGTTCCCAGCTAACAGTAGGAGGGGTTCACATCAGCGTCGGGTCGACGATGAAGTACCTGGGACTCGTCCTCGACAGCTGGTGGAACTTCAAGGAGCACATTATCCAACGTCTGGCTCCCAAACTGAACCGGACTGGGGCTGCTCTCGGGCGGCTCCTGCCCACCCTCAGGGGACCAGACGCCTCCTGCCGGAAGCTCTACGCGGGAATCGTTCGGTCCATGGCCCTCTACGGGGCCCCGATGTGGGCGCCGACGTTGACACAGCAACCGAGGGCCCAACTGAATGCGTGCCAGAGGGTCATGGCAATACGCATGGTGCGAGGGTATCGAACGATTTCCCGCGAGGCGGCAACCCTCCTTGCTGGCCAACCGCCATGGGATCTGGAGGCAACAGTCCTTGCACACATGCACGATAAGCGCATGGAGATGCAACGCCGGGGCGAAATTCCGCTGCCGCGACAAGTCGAGGCTTGGCGGACAGAGCTCCGGCGGGATCTCATGGCGAAACGGCGTCAGCGACTATCGCAACCTCGTTCGGGGCGCGCCACAATCGAGGCGATAAGGCCCATCCTTGAGGAGTGGCTAGAAAGACCTCACGGCGTTCTAAACTTCCGCACGACGCTGGTTCTTACCGAACACGGCAAGTTCGCTAAATTCCTGTGCCGGATTCGTGCGGAGGATTCGCCCGGGTGTCGCCACTGTACGGAACACCCGGAGGACACGGTGGAGCATACTGTTGAGGTGTGCCCCGCCTGGGCGGAGCATCGCCGTGTCCTCGTGGGGGCGATCGGCGGCAGCGATCTCTCTCGCCGGGCCTTGGTTCAGGCCATGGTCCGTAGTGAGGAGGGATGGCAGGCTGTCGCCTCCTTCTGCGAAGCAGTAATGCTAGCAAAGGAGGAGACCGACCGCATCAGGCAGAGGCAACGGGGCGCTCGCCCCAGCCGCCGCCGGGATTCCGATCCCGATTTCCGTCCACCGTAGGCGCGGGCTTGCGGACGGCGTGCAATGGGTAGGACGCTGTCCGATCGTCCGGTAACCGACCGGACCGAGCCCAAGTCGTCGACGGCGCGTTCTGTTCCCGCGCGCCTCAAGGAGCTGTCAGCAAACTGTAGAGGCCCAGCCTGCTAGCTGCAGGCAGGCAGGGTCGAAGCCTGCTGGGCCCAAGGGCCGTTTTCTGAGAGGAAGGCTCAGCCCCGGCACTATAGGCAACGAAGGAACGGGGTAGGTTTTTAGTCAGTAAGAGTCTGACACTACTTCCCGCTCCGCCCAAGGGCGAGATTTGTCATTGGATGATTTTACCTACCATAAAAAAAAAAATAGAGGGGTGCGGGCGGCACGGCTAAAAAATTGGCCTTCGCCCTTCCTCCAACAGAGCGACTGAATGATACGGACGAACGCAATATATATTATCACTTGATTTTGAGTTTTGGAATAGACATATTTTTATTTTTCACATTATGAATTCAGAACATTTTTAAGACTTTTATGATGGTATAAGTTTAATTGCTCTAAACCTAATATTATTCGAAAAAATGGGAATGTAATTTAATTTAGACTTGTCTTTGCGATTTAATTGAATGCAGTAAAGTGAAAGTAATCGTGTTTTGGAATACAGAAATCTAAAGATCAAAGTGTAAAATATATAATATATTTTTTCCAAATTTCAAATCTGTGTAGTTTACGAATAAAATGGTATTGTAAACTCCATTTATTTGGAAAGCACGGCCTTAAATGACCCACTTTAAACTGCAATATCTTTAATATGGGTATTCGATTAATAGATAGTAATGTCTCTATCAAAACTGTTTAGAGATTTATATACTTTTGTATATTTTTCATCACTATGCGCTAAAAAAGTATGCCAGCTTTAATTCAGAACTTTACCATGACCCTTTATTGACTGAAAACGTCGATATAGTCAAAGCCGCTCGAAGCACAAGGCTATGCGGAATAGAAACGTTCAATTGGCTAATCAATCGAAATCTCCAGTCGGCATCAGTGCAAACAGTGAAGTAGAGCAGAGAGTAGCCGAGCAGGCTTATACTATATTATATGAACAGCGACCATCCACACCCCGGCCTGCTCCTGAGAAATTTCACAAATCCCAATAACAAACATTGTCCCACTTGAAATTCAAATTTTAAACCCCAGCAGAGAGGAGCTTGTGTCCTCTAAACCTGAACATAAAAACCATTAATTTAGCTGAAATTTAGATATAAGCCCCTGCCTTAAAAGAAATTGACTTGTAATAATTAATATTATGAAACAGGTTGTAAGGTGTTAATTGAAACGGAGAATTAACTTCTATTCGAGGAAAAAAAGTACTCGCTTACCTAGTTCAGTAGGTCAGTACCGCCAGTCCGCTTGGTTACTACCGACAACAGGTACTTCTACAAATCTCATTAGCCTAGATATGACAGGTTTGCCTGAAGTTGTTAAATCGTGACATAAATGTTTTTATCGATTTGTAAAAGTTTATAGCTAAATTTCTATAAATCCAGTTCAGGTCGATAATCACAATGCTTAGTCATCAGGTGGATTTGTAAGTCCGATTTTATTCAATGTGCCGAAACTAGAATAGTTAGAATTTAAAAATAAAGTAGATGTAGTCTTTATACATAACGCCTTCAAAAAGATAATAAACCTTTTGTTTTGTTTGAATATAAAGTTATAGGGACATAAAGTTTTAGTTTGAATTAATTAAACTAGTCCGATTGTTATCCAAGAGCCTATAATTGTCAGTTTCACTACACAGCAGCTACCGACAAGTAATTTCAACTTTGAAAGTGAACGTCAGTAATGCCGTCGACTGTCGAGTCGCATCCCTCGCCTTCCGTTCACATCAGCTTGAGCAATCGCCTCTCTGAAAATTTGTAAGCAGAATTCCCTACCGTGCTTGGAAAAGTTTATTGTAAAGTCACAAGTAAACAGCCTTCGCAGCGACACCTGGTGGGAGGTCAGGAAAATGTACATAAGTGGCTCAAGGCCACTGAAGGCCATGGACGGCCAGGCCAATAAAAGGGAAAATCTGAGACTTGGTTCACTGCCAAAAAGCAGTAATAACAGTGTTATCTTGGTAGCACAAATTAGATATTATTCGTTTGCCATGCAGAAAAGCGAAATTATTTCAAGAAGTTCAAATAAATAGAATTCACATCGTCACTGGGTGGCGGGTCAATGGAATACACGCAAGTAGATCAAGGTCATCCAAGGCCAACCGAGGCCGGTAAAACGGAAAATCGCTGAAGATTTGGATCCTTGCCAAAACAGTTGTAATGAGCTTTGAAGTCAGCCGAAAAGATGCTGCGGTGCTTTCTGAAATATAGCACTAAATTAAATGATCCGTGAAATCAAAATAAGACCTTTCAAGAAGCTATAACAATACGTCAGAATTTCTTTATTTTATTTGATATCCGTTTCTTTCAGTTGCTTTATGTTGGTTGTACTTGCCCAGTCATCCGTAAATAGGCATTGTTTATGAAAGAAAAAAAAATGTATATTCCAGTTGTTATTTCTATGGCTACTGCTCACATGCAGTACATATAAAATAAAATTTTGACACATTTATTTTATTATTTTTATATTGGGGTTCGCGATCTTGTTGCGATACAAGTGGCGCCATCTTTCAATATATTACAGAACTATCACCACTCCTTATTTCTTAAAACCACCGCTATAAACCTAAGGGTGGCACCACTTGACATTATACTACAATAATCAACTTTATTTGTAATGCTAGAAGGATGGATATTAAATAACTTCGTACTTGGTAAGAGTACTCAATTGAAAGGGTTAGTTGTTGTTATTAAAGTTTCTGGAAGCCAACAGTTTATTGTAGACATGGGCGTTTTTGGTTTTGAACGCAAACGGATATATATCCGATTTCTGATTTTGAAATCAATTTCAATATCCGATTTTAGATATCCGATTCCTGTAGCACTTAATTTCACCAATTCGTTCCTCAAAATATACGGCATATAAGTTGAACCAAAACGGCGATCGACCTTTAATGCGCTCGTAGTAACCAATTTTCGAAGTGGACGGTTGCGCGTAGCCATATCAACGACGGCCATTTTTGGTTCAACTTACTTGTCACCTAGTAGGTATACTTTGTTGATTTACATTACAAATCAATTAACATAAAGTCTGAACCAAAAAATCTTAATAAGTATTTAACTATTTACATTTATTAAGTATTTTTAAACTAGCACATACAAAAAGTCGGGATTTTTTTTTCACTGATATGGTGATACGAAGACGCGCGCACTTGACACCAAGTTCAAGTTTGCATCTCTGAAAGAAAAAATTAGATATTATACTCTAGATAGTTAAATTTATTTCAGTGTAATTTTTCAATAAAAAATATATTTAATTTTGATACTCTAGATTAAAGCCAAAATAGTTTTTACGTTCACTCAAAATAAGGGTGACATTGATCGCGTAATGTGCAATAGATTTTGGTTGAATTTCGATAACCAACAAACCGATAGCCAAACGAATCCAAATTGACCAAAAATCTGGATATCATAAAACGATTTGTGTGGAAATCCAAACACAAACTTCAAAAAACGAAAACTGCAAAAATCCAAATCCTAGAAAAATCCGAATCGTATCTGAATATTAGAAAACTACAAAAATCCAAATCGTATGGATATCCAAACGCAAACTGACCGATGCGATATGAAATTCGCCTTCTCTCTTTCTAACTAAGCGGAACGTTGTGTATATCGCGATTTCGGCTAGATTTCAGATTTTAGTTTTGTGTTTGGTTTGGATTTCTTGAAATCTGATTTTCAAGTTTGTGATATCGATACGTATCGATTTGTGACTGGTATCAGATTTTGAATACGATTTGATATATCGGACGCATGTCTAGTTTATTATATTACTAGCGAGCCGCCCAAGCTTCGCACGGGTGCCATGGTGATATTAAATATATTATGCAAGTATTATAAACCTTCCAGAATCATTCATCTTTTAAAAAAGCTGCATCAAAATCCATTACGTAATTTTAAAGATACATTGCATGCATACATAGGGACAGACAGGGGGAAGCGACTTTGTTTTATATTATACAATGTAGTGATTTAGCTTCTATATTATGCGGTGGGTAAAACGAGCAAAACCAATAATTATTGCTTATAACTTTTTTGTACACTAATTTTAATACGTATACTTACAGGGCACACTTTCCTCAGGCTAGAAATAGAAGTTCTTGTAATTTGTATGCTTTTTGAGTAAGGCTGTTTATTGAACACTTTTTAAGAACTCAGGAGGTTTGTTTCTGGGATACGAGATTCCTGAATGCTTGTAGCTTGGACGTGTATCTAATGATGTTGAGCAATTTTTAGGGTTCCGTACCTTAAAATGAAGAAACGGAAACTTTATTGGTAATTTTGTTAACCATATTCCTGTTGGTCCGTCAAGACACTCTATCTCGGGCACGCGGGGAGTATCGAGTCGAAGTTAAAACTGTATATTCAGATCAGCGATGCTTTGAACCTGTGAAAAAATCAAATTTCTGAGTTAAGAAAAAAAAGATACGGCTGTTTATGTCGCTACACTACACACGTTAGACTCTCAAAGGAATCAAAATTCATAGGGTACTTCCCGTTGACCTAGATTCCTGAAGTTTGGCATAAAGCAAAGTCTCATAGCACAATGGAAAGTAGTTACGTCACAATTTTTTTGCGATTAGGAAAACTTAACGTGCTTTACTCAATTCGGGAATTAAAACTGTTTTCATTGGTATTTTTCTACGGAACCCATTTAAAAAAATTATCACACTTCTTTTTTCCAGCGATCTGTCAGTTTTCATAATATACTATTTATATTAAAGAAGAAATTTGGTACGGAGCAAAATTAGTTACGGGGAGTTTGAAACCCAAAGACACGGCTATGTCTCATCAGGCTTCGACTTCAACTTCGCGTTACGTCAACAAGATCGCTTAAAAAAACCTATTCAATATAATTTTAAGTTTAGCGTCCAGTGCGACGATAAAATCGACGCCGCTTACAACTTTTCTTAGCATTCAAGACTTTTTCACTAATTTCATTATTTTTCTTCTTTACAGGTAAGTCACCATTTTTCTTCACTATCTATCTCAATATAATATAATATTATACTCGTAGATAGTCGCCGATGCATAAAGGTAAGATTAAAATAATATCCATGTGTAAATGTTGTTACTATATGTCATAATATGTTTGTGATGTCGGTCCTATATGTATAAGTAATAGACCCGTTAACTAACAACTATTGAGATAGCTGCTTCTATAGGAAAAACCGAAATTTAAGAATTAGAAAACTTGTATCTAAACGAAAATTGTATGCTTGAATGATGTGACTAGAACTTGTCCCGTGACATCGTTCGCGGGAATTTCGTACTTTTTTACTCTATATTGTAATATAGAATATAGTCAATTGACTTACAAGTATACCCCCTTGTCCTGTTGGGGGTAGATTTTTAAACCACTGAAGTAAATATGTTAACTTTGCTGCATTTTTATAGTCGATCCGTGCGTTAAGGTTCACTAATCGGTTACATTTTTAGTTATTCAGATGGATAGGTATTTGTATAAATTTTCAAGTTTATAATTATCCCAAGCACATAGATATATTCCTGGAGTTAATAAATTTGAAAACTGACTGTTCAAAAACTAATCATATACAACTGTTTTTATTTATTTACAAATACTTGTGTCATTTAAATATTTATATTTCACAAAAGGCCCATTTTTTTTCTTACTGACTAAAAACCAACCCGTTACTTCTTTGCCTTGGTTCCAGGGCCCTGGTATGCACTTTTATACCTCCCCAGAATCCCAGAATAGGCTTCGACCCTGCTGGGCCCCTACTGTTTGCTGACAACTCCTTGAGACGCGCGGGAAAAGTGCGCGCCGTCAACGACTTGGGCGAGCTACCCATTGCTCGCCGTCCGTAAGCCCGCGCCTACAGTGGCCGGAAATCGGGATCGGAATTACGGTGGCGGCTGCGGCTTGAGCGCCGTTGCCTGATGCGGTTGGCCTCCTCCTTTGCTAGCATTACTGCTTCGCAGAAGGAAGCGACCGCCTGTCACCCCCGATCCGGACCATGACCTGTACCAAGGCCCGAGAGATCACCGCTGTCGTTCGCCCCCACAAGGACACGGTGATGCTCTTCCCAAGCGGGGCACACCTTTACCGTGTACTCTACTTTCCGGCGGTCCACACAATGGCGACACCCGGGCGTCACCTCCGCACGAATCTTGTACAGGTACTTTCCGAACTTGCCATGTTTGGTTAGTACCTGCGTCATGCGGAAGGTTTGGACGCTGTGAGGTCTTTCAAGCCACGCCTCAAAGAGGGGACTTACCGCCTCAATTGTGACGGGCCCAGCACTGGGTTGTGACAGTCGCTCTCGCCGTTTTACCATGAGATCCCGCCGGAACTCTACCCGCCATGCCGAGACTTGTCACGGCAGCGGAGTGTCTCCTCGGCGTTGCATCAGCACGCGCAGATCGTGCATATGTGCAAGGACTGTTGCCTCCAGATCCCATGGTTGCAAGCCAGCAAGGAGGCTCGCCGCTTCGCGGGACACCGTGCTGTATCCCAGTATCATCCGTATGGCCATAATAGTGATTGTTATAGCCACACACTTTTCACTTTGTCGACGCTTTTGATTGCCGCTATCTTGAACACCTCCGTACCGGTTCCTGTCGAAGTTACTGCCGTAACGTAGACGATTGCCGTGCTGCCCGTTTCGCACTATTTACAGCCACTGCAATTTCTAACGCCTTAGCCAAGGTGGGCGATACTTTTTCGTCCATGAACAACTTGTCTCGTTCTGGTCCCGGTAGCATGCCAATAAAGAACCAATCGCGCAACATTTAAATAATAAATAATAAAGTTTATTTGCCAAAATAGTTACAGAAATGTACTCAAGTAGATGTAACTAGTGGGTAGGCTTATTCTAGGCATTACAGTGTGTTGCAAAAATTTATATACATAATTATAGTAACCCTGCCTCTTAAACTAGGCTATCCTGTATTTTAAGAGACAGTGTCAAGCTTATAAATTCACCATTTTTATACAACAGTGGACAGTGTCGATCTACCGTTCACACTTGACAGCAATAATATTTGTGCGTGTACGAGTAAAATGTGGAGGGGATGTGTAGTGGTGTGATGTGGTATGTGCTTGTTGTGAGTTTGTGTGTGTGAGAATTTAGGGGTGAGTGTGTGTGGATGTATGTGTAAATATGTTAGTAAGTGTGGGCTTTTTCATTTAGGCGATGTAAGTGAGTAAAGACTCCGTGTATGTGTAGTCTTTCTGTAGTAGCCACTCTGTTACTGTTTCTTTTAATGTGTGTGAATTTAAATCTATAATTTTTAGATGTTTGTGAACTTTTTTGTAAATGTGCCCACTTAGGATATAAAACTGGCGTTTAGCGAAAGAAGTTTTGTGCTGAGTACCCGGGATGACACATGTTCGCTTGTTTGGGTCGGACTTAGGAAGACTGGTGTGTTTTCTAAGAATCGATTTAAGCACAAAGAGTTGACGAACCGAAAGGACTTTGCAATCCGAGTAGAGTTCAGTAGTTGGGTATCTATAGGGCTTTTTCGTCATGACTTTTAGAATCGCTCTCTGTGCTCTCTCAACTCTCAGAAGGATAGTCTTTGCTGCACCACCCCAAACAGCGATACAATATCCAATGACTGATTGACACAGAGCGTAGTACACGATTTTCATAGTGTCAGCATTAGCCGACTGTCTGAGAGACTTGGAAATGTGTATCAGGCGCAATGTTCTGGTAGTGAGGGCATCAGTTTGTTTATCCCATCGCAAACCGTCGTCTATCTGAACTCCCAAATACTTAACACTGTCAGTTCTAGTGAGTTTTGGGCATGTACAGGGTCCTAAGGTGTTTGAGCATGTGTGAGCAGTTAATTTAAAGGTATTTGTCGGTGCGGTGTTACGACGTATTGCAAAAGGAATGTAGGTGGTTTTTTGTAGGTTAAGTGTAAGTAGCTTTGAGTTGAGCCATTCCATTACTACAGCCAGAACCATTTCTGCTCTTGGTTTGACTATATCCCACGTAAGTCCCTGCACGAGAATAGCAGTGTCATCTGCATACGCATATATATTACAGTCTGGGAGACTCATTCTGCACAGATCGTTGACGTAAATAAGGAATAATGTTGGACCCAGGATACTTCCTTGAGGAACGCCATATCGCTTCAATTTTGACACATTGGGTACGATTTCTGAGGTAGTCTTTAAGAATGTCTAGTAATATGCCACGTACACCAAGAAGCTCCAACTTAGAGGTAAGCAGGGGAATAGAAACTGTGTCAAATGCCTTGGAAAGGTCTAGGAAAATACCTAGGTATTTTATCTTTTGGTCCAAACATTTAGCAACCGTTTGCGTGAAATCCAGTACAGCATCTTCTGTTGACAGCCCTGTCAGCAATGATCTGGTTTTTGTTAAGGAAGCTGCGTAAACACCTATTGAGAATCTTCTCAAGAATTTTTGATACCACTGGCAGAACAGCTATTGGCCAGTAATTATTGACACAATTTCTACTCCCCTCCTTGTAAATAGGGTGAACGATTGCCTTTTTTAGGGCATCGGGAAAAACTCCAGACTGTAGGCAACGGTTGCAGAGATAGGTTAGTGGTTGAAGCAATACATGTCGGCACCTTTTTAGAATAGAAGATGGTATTCCATCCCAACCCACTGCATAGTCATTCCGTAATTGAAGGATAATTCATTCTACCTCAGCTTCATCGACGTCCAGAATGGCAGGAGAATTTATTGTGGAGTGTTGAGGGGTGTTCCCGATAAGGGGCTTTATTACTAGCTGGGGATGATGGACCTAGGTTCTGTGTTATAATGTCTGCTGCCAGGTTTTTCCCCATTGTACTAAAAAAGTGACATACTTCGTTAACGGAGGATTTCGGATTATCTCGTATTTCCAACAGCTCTGAAGAACTGACATGCGTTTTACATTGTGTTAGTTTTATTGTTTTCCACAATTTTTTCGGGTTCTTGCTAGCTTTTTCTAGTTCGTCCATAGCTGTCCCGAAACTGCAATCCACCGCCAATCGCCGCACACGTGCAGCTCGTTGTGTCATGTCTTCGCCTGCTTCTTGTGCCGCCGTGTGAAATTTGTACCTCTCAGCTAGAACTGACTTTTTTGCAAGAAATGCTTATCCAACTCGACAGGTATCTCGCTGTAGGATATTTTTTCGATTGTATTTGGCGCAATTAGCTCGCGTACAAATTTATACGCGTCGTTATTGAGTGCACTAAGAAACACCGCTTTTCGCCGAGCATCTTTCTTCCCATCTATTTTTATTAACAATGTGTTTGCCGTTAGCTACTGCGACAGCCTTTCTTTAAAGATGGTCCAGTCCTGACCAAGTTCAAAGGTTGGTACATACCCTATAAAATTCGCCATTTTTGTTTTATGTGCGTAGGTAACTGTAACTCGTCACCACTGTTAAATAAAACACGGCCTTCGGTAATGAAGCTGTTTAATGCATTGACTGTGACGCTATATCGTGCGGCACGCAGGGCGCATATCTATATATATAACTAACCTAACATGAATGCACTTTCGTCAGGCCTGGCGCGCGTCTCAGTGAAAATATAAATTTATACCTACGGCGGCCGGCCACTCTAGAGGGGCGCGCCGGACTAACAAAAATTATTTTCAAATTCTTTATAGAACATTGTATGCAGTTTTTATTTCATATAATATTATTTATATTTTTTTCATACCTTTGCGACTTTTGTCGTGCAAAAAGTCAATGATTTTAAAGACCATTCAGTGTAAGTAGACCTCTCAGTACTAGTGACTGCGTACTAATGCAAGGCTAATGTTTTTTCCTATTTGATTTTCATTTCGTGGTTTGTAACGGCCGTATTCCCACTATCATTAATCTTTAAAAATTACGGTCACGTCTTAGATTACCTAGCATCTTTTAAAAATCGCGCTGCGGAAACCGACAAAGTTATACCCAAGTAGATAACATTTATTCTATACTCACTTCACTTTTATTCACTTTTATTCTATTTGCTTAGATATGTATTTAACTACTTAACAAAATGTAAACAATCTTGACAAACCTTTTGAAAAATACATTTTTAATTCATTTGAATATAAGTTTAAATTCGCATGTTTGTTTTTGCGGAGTGAAATTTCTGTACCCTGTACTATTTTTATTCTGTGCTTTCGTGTTATTCCTAGTGTAGAGATAACTATTAAAAAAAAAATCAAACGACTTCCTGCGCTCCGGGAACAACAGCGCAAGAAGTCTCGCTCCAGAGGACGGGTCAAACTTCGGCTCTATGAAGTTATATTGTGCAAAAATATATAATATACACCGTTAAATTTTGGTTGTTTTAATCCCGCGGAGGGTTGATTCGGTACATGAAACACTATCGATTTGTAAAGATAAAATTAAAAAATAAAGTACTTTTTTTTAAACTCGAATGATTTACGCATGTACGAAATTAATTTCTTTAAGTAAACAGCTGTCAGCTGAGCGAGGCCATTGAACTGTAGGTATTTAGTACGCAACGACTGATAAATACCTACAAGGTCATTGACTCGTTTACTTAAAGAAATTAATTGCGTACATGTGTAGAGGTATTAACACGAGTTTTAGAAAAATTATTTTATCTTTACAAATCGATAGTGTTTCATGGACCGAATCGATCCTCTATGGGATTAAAACGACCAAAATGTAACGGTGTATATTTTTTTAATTTCAGATCTCATGCATATTTATTGGAAATACTGTAACTTATGGTTGGATGGGCGAAACTTTATTTTGATACTTACAATGTTTTTATTTATAATATATTTAATATTGTTTTCTTTTTTTTTAAGAACAAACAATATTTAAACAATATATTTTTTTTATTTGATATTTTTTTGTATTTTATTATTAAAATATAATTATACATATTATGTTCTTCTTCTATACATTATTTTCTGGTTTTCCGTCATTTTCCGAAATGCTAAATGATTTATATTATATTTATTTGAATCTCCAACAAAGGTCTAACAGATACAATAGAAATCACTACGCACGGGGTCCTTTTACGTGTGCTTCTTCAGTTACAGGAGACCACAGCATGCACATATAACTGGGCGAGAGATTCAAAAATTAAAATAGCACAAAAAAAATACACATACAAGACAAACGCATATTTCAATAAATTATGTCAATTTAAATCTAAAAAATTAGGGTCAACATACAAATATTAAATGAGATAAATTGGTCCGTAAAAAAATTGAATTAAAACAGAATTTAAATGACATAGGTCATAGGTTAATTTGAATTAATATTACGAATTTTAAAAATGGTGACATTCATAAAAAATATAAGTTATAAAATAATAATTACAGTAACAATTAAAAAAAAATAGACTTAAGATGATTTATTAGTTAATAAGGACTAAATATGAAAAATAGGAACAATTGTACAAACATTGTTATTTTGCGGTGATCAGGTTCTTTTTATATTTTGCCAGTGGCATCTTATCATCACGGTGTCATATTATCGTCAGACTGGAGCGTATACGAGACGGGCAAGGTTGAAAAAAAGTCTCAACAACGGGAGACGACAAATTTATTGTTAGCAGTGAGTGTGCTGAGAAATAGTACTTCAATTTTTTCTAATGTGGTTACATTAGAAAAATTTGAAGTACTACAGTTAGCACCAACACTATATCAAGGCTGAATGCAGCTGGAATAGGGCCGCCCAGAGGACCCTGGCTTACCACAGGTCATCGAGTACTTCGGTCCAATTTGCTCGCTCATATGGAGAAACTGGGATTATGCTTGGACAAGCGATCTGTTTTTTGATGAGTCTCGGTTTTGTTTTTAGCCAGATTATGGAAAGTCAAAGTGTGGAGACGATCTGAAGAAAGATACCCAGTGTAACGTTGTTGATTGAGAGCCTTGTGGTAGAAGGTCAGTAATGGTATGTGGAGGAATTTGTATAGCAGCCCGCACGGGACAACACATACGATGTCTACGACAAAAACGCATTCCCTGATTGCAGCGCGGTACGTAGTGGACATTTTAGAATAGATTGCCTTTTGTCCTAAACATTGAAGATATTTTTTTAAAGAACAGTTTGGTAACGCTTAGTTCCATACAGCAGCGATAGTTTTCAATTATTTAAGAGAGCTTGAAATTGAAGTTTTAGATTGGCCAGCCCGTTATCTAGATCTTAACCCTATGGAGCATATTTGGGATACAAGGTCACTAAAACAACAATCCAGTGCCAGCTAACATAAGGGACTTCAAAAGTGCATTGATAGAAGAATGGAATCTAATACTATACCCGCAACTACCTGTATCCGTATGCAGGCCGTTTAGCAGAAGGTAACACTAAATACCTCTTGAGCATACCAAATAGAGCCTCAAAGGTTTGAACAATATCAAAATTTCCTCTCTAATTTGTTTTATTTTTTCAAAGTCATCCCAACTTTTGAGAACGGCAGGCCGTGCTGGGGCGGCTGTTGCTAGTTCAGAAAACCTCAAATGACGTGAATATAATAACCTTATCGGAAGTTATATGTTTGAGCCGTTTAGAACACTAGGGCCATGGGGTCTGAGTGCTCATCGAGTTGTTCGTGATATCAGTAAACAACTCGAAACTTCGCGTGGCCAGAGGACTGAGATTTTCTCCTGTCAAGGAATCAGCATTGCTGTCTAACTTGGCAATGCTGCTAGCATTCTGGGCACTACTCCCACCCATTGACATCGAGGTTTTGATGCTCTATATTTTTTTTCTACCCGTTTGTAGTATTTATTATTATTTTTAGTTTTTAGTCCTATTAAGTTTTAATCTTTATTAGTTTAGATGTTTATAAGTAGTTCATGAAAATAAATAAAATCTACTTTTTTCAAAGACGTAAAGTTTTGTATTGTTCACAATTTAAATTGTTTTTTTGATTAATTTTAATAAATCCTTTTTAAATTCACATTATATATTTTTAAACTCATTTGTCTTTCTTTTTGCGTTTCTCTAAATTTATCCATGATTGTATATTATATTAAATAGCTTTAGTTATTACAACTATTGCTCATAGGGGTTCCCCTACCGTCAGGTAAGCGAGAAGACCTGCTTTTACCTGTTTCACCTTTACTTTCGTCGGAACAAAACAACTAAAACATATATGTGTTCAAACGTCCTATTCTCCTGTTTTATTAGGATTAGCCCACATAGGACGTGAACCGCAATGCGGAGCAATATGCTTGGCCTTGACACTAAGAAAATAAGGATTCAACCCAAATACGGTGTTCACAATTCTGTTTGTTTGTCTTCTGAAATACTAGTTATACTGCGGTGATAGGGTACATAACATAACATGATGCCTGTCACATCCTCCAGAAGATTAGGCAGAAGTAAACCTTCAAAGTACACTCATATTGTACAAGCTATGTTTGTGCCCCAAGCACGCTTAGCTAAGTTGAGCCTAGGTATAAATATTTATTAATACGGGACATAATGATCACTGTTATTATACTTAGGCCGTTGTATTGAAAACCAAATAAAAAAAACAAACCAAATCAAAAACCAAAAACGATTATTTGAAATAGAATAATTACAGGCACTTTTGAATCGTCAAAATGTCGGTCAGTCAAAAAAGAAAGTGAAACTAAATTGCACGTTCCTAAGCGTAGATTTCTATAGAGAATAACGTGTAAGAAACTCCATGGACTCTCTTTTAAATCATATTATGAGTTACTTAAATCTTGGTTACATATTTCTTGTCACTTTTACTATGTGAGCACAATTTAACTAAGAGATGACTAGTATCAACTGACGGCGCCCGAACAATCGAAATAGACCGAATATTGCCAAACTTAAATAGCAGAAGGAAGGGCACATTGCTTGCAGAACAACATAGATGGTCGATGGAAAGGTTCTGGAGTGGTAACTTTTTAAAAGATGGTGAAAGCTGTCCCACAAGGTTGACCGATGACCTGGTGAGAGTCGCGGAAATCCGATGGATGCCAGATGCACAGGAACAATTGTTTTGGTGACACTTTTTATTTTATTTTTGATTATATAATCAAAATGGCTTTGTGCTTTGGCTTTTTAAATTACTTTCTCACCATGGGATACATGGGAGCAACTTTGAAAATTGAAGGCTTTTCTAATTTAATATCAAGAAGTGACCAGAAAAATAAAACATTTTGGCATATCAAAAGAATAATATTATTTACAAGTAGGTACTAAGTTTTGTTTGATTTTTTTTTAAAAAGAAATTATCTGAAAAAAAAAACTTTTTACAATAAAAACACTAGGTGTACGTACTTAAGTACTTAAAAACCTAAGAAAATAGCAATTATGTAACAATATCTCCAACGTAGCAAAAAGTAATTGTTATCCTGGAAACCAGTATCGTCTTACGAGTATTATAATTATACCTGAAGAAACAATTTCACGAAGTGTGTAAGAAGCTTAATGCCAATTAATGCCATATTGTGGAAGGCAAACTATACGCCATTAAGTATTTTCTCTAAGTTGTTTTCTCTAAGTATTTTCTGTAAGTCTTACCAAATTTGATAGGTATTTATATCTATCGATGGTATTATTCCAATAAAGTGTACACAAATGACTTCATTATGTAGCAGTAGAGTAGAGTCCAGTATCGTAAAAACTGTACAGTACTGTATGCTGAATCATATTTCCATATTTGTAAATATCAAAAGTCAAACAAAATCAAACACAGAGGACCTAAAGAAACATATACTCCTATTTTTTATTGTAAACAAAATACATTAAATGAAAAAAATTGAACATGTGATAGACACAGGCGAGCTTAACCCATAGTTGGGTTTTCTTACAGCAAACCTTTACATAAATTGTGAAATTTTAAACATGAGAATAACTCGTATGCACAACAGAACTTGACCTACTCAGAACATAAATTGTATTAATATAACTAAATTATTAAAACTAAAATAAACTACACAATTATGATCAAGTACACAATGTATGAACATACTATTTACAGTAAATAAATAAAACCTATACATACATATTTATGGGTCATGTTGACAGGAAATGTTCCCTAATTCTTCCCCTGAAAACCTCCAACCAGGGGCTATCCCGTAGTGTATGTGGAAGAGAGCTCCACGGGCGCACAGCTCGAACAATGAAAGATCCACTGTAACGACTTGAGGAATGGGGAGGAAAACGAAGGAGAAGAGAGGATGAAGAGCGACAATGCTTTTCTTTCGGAACAAGATACTCAAAGCGTTCCCGAAGATACACAGGAGAGTTAAGACTATGAAGGATAGAAAATAGAAAATAAAGAGTGTGGCAATCACGACGCTGCTGAATAGGCAACCACTTCAATTACCCTCGAAATTCCGACACATGATCGTACTTCTCCAAAAATGAAGCGGATACACAAATTCTGCAGACGCTCCAACTTATCAAGAAGTTCCTCAGTCGCATCAAGGAAGTAGTCATCAGCGTAGTCTAGGATAGGTAGAAGAAGAGACTGAGCAGGAGTAACTTTAGTTGAGAAAGGCAAGAACTTCAGAAGACTTTTTAGTAAAACGAAAAAACACCCTCCTTCTTACCTCCGCAATGTGGACTTTCAAGACAGGTCACAATCTAGGAAGGCACCTAAGTTTGTTACTTTTTTTGAATAACCTATAGCAACGCCATCGTACAAAACTGGTGGTAGAGACTGGATACTCAACAAATTTACAAAATATCTGCCACCAATAATGAGAGCTTGTGACTATTGGATTTACTAAAAGTCCAAAATTTTTAGCCCATTGACAGATATTCAGAGGAAGCCTCTCCTGAGCGACCCGACTGTGAGTGACCACGAAGATAAGAATCAAACCAAGCAATCACAGGAGGAGACATATTAAGAGAGGATGGGATACCCAAGGGGATGTCAAAATCAACTTAATTAAAAGCAATGCTGAAGTCCATTAGGACCAATACTGTAAGAAGCCTGTTTTCCATGGCCAGTCGGATGTCATCAGTTATCTTAACTAGTGCCGATACAGTGCTGCGTTTATATGTATAACCATTAAATACTTCTTTACACCCAAAAAACTGTTGTACGGAAGTCAGACAGGTAGACCATGTTAACTAGCACAGGACAAGTGTTTATCCCTTGAGAGCTTCACTTAGGTTGATTTCTTACTATAACTCGGCCGTTATTCAACGTACAGTTTTTGATTCTAACGATTCTGATATCAAATCTACCTCCTCCCGTCGACGCTCCATTGGTGACAACTCTACCGCGCACAAGATCTTGGAGAGTAGCAGATTCTAAACTAATTTGAGCTTTAGTGGTGTAATAGCTCCAGCCGTTCTGATATGAGGACCAACGAATGAATAAATTTTTCTTCCGAAGAAGATGTGTACGCTTGCTACGCAACCGCCGTTTCCCTAGCGCGCCGTAGCTAGGCCTACGGCGTAGCTAACTTCTGGCTTGAGAGAAAATAATAATTTATTGAGTATGATTATTGTGTTGAAGTATATTATTGAATCACAATTTTCTGAAGTTAATTTGTTTAGATAGGCCATAGTCTACCCGTGTACCACGTATCATTCCAATTCTTTTAGCAATGTCAGCGTGAACCAATTACAAATATACTCACACATGTACAAACTTTCGCCTATATAATATTAGTGTGTGATTCGTAGACAAAATACGAAAATTCCGGCCACTGTAGGCGCGGGCTTTCGGACGGCGTGCAATGGGTAGCACGCTGTCAGATCGTCCGGTAACCGACCGGACCGAGCCCAAGTCGTCGACGGCGCGTACTGTTCCCGCGCGCCTTAAGGAGCTGTCAGCAAACCGTAGAGGCCCACCCTGCTAACTGCAGGTAGGCAGGGTCGAAGCCTGCTGGGATCACGGGTCAGCTTCCCAAAGGAATACCCGGCCCCGGCATGATAGGCAACGAATAAATGGGGTAGGTTTTTAGTCAGTAAGAGTCTGACACTACTTTCCGCTCCGCCCAAGGGCCGGATTTGTCATTGCATGATTTTACCTACCATAAAAAAAACCACTGGATGTATAATATCTTAGGTGAAGATATATTTGATGAGGAGAATTGAACAATGCCTTTGACTATTATTATTTAAAATAAAACAAAAACTAATAAGGATGGGTTCTGCGTGATTTGTGAAGTCGTACGAAGCGCAAAGACAGCTTATGGCAGATCTAATGTCAAAATAAAGATTTATTAGCTAGAGAAATATTATCTAATTTGTGTATAGGTTACTTCTAGGCATCTTCCACCACATCATCACTATGCTTTGAGATAGTGGTCAAATGCGAGCCTATTCATAATAGTAAATAAACATTTAATGTCGTTTAAAATGTACATTTTTTCATGGACAGATATCACTATTCGAGCTACTTTGTAGGTGATTTAACAATGAAGTGCTCTGCTTCCATATGATCGCGAAATAATCATCCGTTTATATAACGTCATAAACGTAAAGGTGATCAACCTTTTCAACAACTATCAACAGTTGTATATACAATGCTCTACACAAAATAGTTCTTAATATGCAGTCTTTGACCCCTTAATATGCGGATTTGGCTTCATACTGAAAACTAAACGTAGTAAGAACACCTTTATAAGGAATAAAGCGCGTGCCGCTGCCAGTTGGGTTCATGCCCACTCGTCTGGCACACTGGTACGGGGGTAATGCCAATCTTTTTGGCCAAGTGTTGCCATATGGCTCCTTATCTTTATGGACTGCCTCAATAGACAAGGCATTGATTCATATTTTTTTACCATAAATTCAAAGTCATCATTTGAGCCGAAGGACGTTCACTGTTCGAATTCGAAGTCAGTCCTCATTAATTTAGAAAGAGCGCAACGTGCAGTTCTCAAGGTTATGAGTTACAAAAGATTCAGATATCCCACCTTTTTGTTATATTCTGAATTATCAGTTCTTACAGTGAGGCAACTATTTATCAAAAATATAATACTAACACAACATAAAAATACACCTGATTTTACCAATAAAAGAAGGAAAGATATTGTCTACTCTGTGCCTCATTGTAAAACCTCATTTGCAAAAAGATTTATACATTTTTTAGGACCGTCTATATACAATAAAATATCAAAACAAATTCAAATTCGCCATCTTACTAAACATGCTTGTAAAAGTGAAATTATTAATCTTCTAAACTCATTGAATTATGACAATACGGAACAATTGATTAAAACAACTGCGTAATCAAATCACCAGACACCATTACACGACACACACACCCTTTTACTTACACATACAGATACATATACACACATCCACAGAAATACTTACACGTACTTACAAACAAACACATACACATAAATACAATACACCTTCCAAAAATATGATAATCGGTATAATTGCGACCTATTTTTTATTCTATTTCATTTCTGTTTTTTTTTTTTTTTTTTTTTAATGTTAATTTAGTTTGTTATTATTCTGTTTTCTTTTTAACTTGGATTTAACAAATATCATTTGCAAACACACGAATCAAAAACGTTTATCTATCGCATAGCGTGTACCTATCAACAATGTAAACAAACGAAGCATCTGTAAACCTTGCATATACTATGTGAACTTTTAAAGGTACCTGCGGATTTTATATAAATAACTGATGCAATATTTAGTGTATACCCGCTATAATCAACGTTAGTGTTTTACTTTGTTTGCCATTAGTCTAATGTATAAAATACTTCTTACCGCGACCGATGAAAGCTGTTCCACCGTAATACAGTTTAAACTAGTACGGGGAATAGAGTGAATCAGTTTTGTGTAAGCTAACAGCCTAATTGGAGTGGAACAGTTAGACATGATTTAAGTGATTGCTGTTAAGTTGTTGGCTATGTACGAAAATAAAGGTATTTTTTTTTTTTTTTTTTTTTTTTTTTTTTTTTTTTTTTTTTTTTTTTTTTGTTAGACATAGGCCCTCCAAGTGCCGCCACAACGAACGGTCTTGTGCACCTCGCATCCACCGCATTCCCGCGACTCTCTCCAGATCATCGGTCCACCTTGTGGGAGGCCCTCCAACACTACGTTTTCCAGTGCGCCACTCAAGAACCTTTCGGCCCCATCAGCCATCCGTTCTACGAGCAATGTGCCCTGCCCACTGCCACTTTAGTTTAGCGATTGTTCGGGCTATGTCGGCGACCTTGGTTCTCTAGCGGATATCCTCATTCCTGATGCGATTACGCAAGGAAACCCCAAGCATAGCCCTTTCCATTGCCTTTTGGGTGATTACAGTCACCCAAAAGGCAATGGAAAGGGATCGAATAACAAAAAGTTACAAACATCAAGAATTCGAATTCCGATTATTAAAATACTGATTAATACAATTCCGAAATAAAAACTCCTTGGAAAACTGAATAGCAAGACAAACTTATATGTGTGCAAGAATACATGCAACATGCAAGCAGGCATGCAATATGCAAGCAGGCAAGCAGCAAGCAAGCAGGCGTGCAACATGCAAGCAGGCATGCAACATAAAAGCACGCATGCAGCATGCAAGCAGGTAAGAAGCAAGCAAGTAGGAATGCAACATGCAGCAAGCATTGTTTCTGTCACGGCTCCGGTGCTGCAGGATTTGGGCGGCCCCACGCGAGCTTATCGTGGCAGATGGTTTTAACGCTCTCCACAGCTTTGGCTTGCTGGCCGGCTTAACCGGCCAGCCTCATCCGCGGCGGCGGACCTTCAAATCACCTGCTCTTCCGCTCGCGGGTCGCCCCACCCGTCCGCGCTTACGCGGCTTTAAATTACACTCTAGGAGTAGGGCAGCCAAGACTGCGCGAAGTCGGCTTTGCAGCGATTCGTTTCTGTCACTAAAGGAGATCATCTACGGTCCATACATTTTTGGTCCAAATTTGAAAGTGCCAAAGAAAAATAATTCAATATTCTGTTAGAACTTGTTTCCACGAAAAATTTTTATTATTTTTTTATTCATTAGCCTCGGTTTTATTTGAGTTAAAAAATTATTGGTTTTCAAAGAAATACGTTCTCAAAAAATGAAATATCCTACATAACAATGACACCATTTAAAAAAAAATTACAACAAAAAATACAGCGTCTGCAGTTGTCTTCATTGCGTTACATGACGGCGCCTTGTCAATATATCTATGAAAACATCATGTACGTTAGAAAAAATCTTCATCTTTTTAGCAAAAGACCAATTAGTTCAACCAGGTTTCAGACTGGCTAAAGTGGCCTGTTCTTTCATGGGGTACTGTTTAAAATGTTATAATAAAATACCTCCCCACATATTAGAACTCAATGAAACCAAATTTAAATCTTGTGTTAAACGCACACTATGTAGACAACCGTATTATAAGTTGGAGGATTATATTCAAGATAAGAATGCTTGGCTCAATGCTGGTCCAGCTCCACTACCACTAGGACGTACAAATTGATTAGTTTGAACAATACTACTTTTTTTTTAATTTGATATTTTTATAGTATTGTATAATGTAGAAGCATTTATTTCTTTAACAAATTTTGTAAATGTGAGTACCATGGGGCAATTTATAGTTATAGTTTAAGGTCATGGACTTGTTTGACGTAAATGCGCAGGGCAGTTGAGAGTTTGTCATGCTCACTCAAATGTCTCACTGATGGTGGCGCGTGTATTGGATCATTCGGTTCCTTTCAAAATTGTTGAGCTGAGTAGTGCTGATATACGCGTCATGTTCGTGAACGGGCGCTGTCAGTTGAGACTGGTCATCTCTTAGCTGCCAGTGGTTTATTTTTCATATTATAACTCGTTTTTTTTTTCTCTTTATCTTGTTTACATTGTTCTCACATAATAGCAGCAACAAAAAACATGTAACCGAGATATTTGTAATACAATACAAGTTTGAAAAGAGTGTCCATGGAGTTTCTTGCACATTCTTCGCCATAGAGATCTACGCTTTGGAATGTGCAATTAGCTTCATTTTTTCTGACAGATCGACTTCTTGACTTTTTAAAAGTGCCTGTAAATAGTTTATTTGAAATAAAATGCTTTGAATCTTTGTTTTTTTTTTTTGTATTTGTTTAGATTTTTAAAGAATAAAAATACCGGTATATCCAACGCTCAATGCTTTAATTAAGTCATAACAAGTACTTACCCATATATTTATCCTCTAGAACAACAGGAATATTTTCCAATCCCAAAAGCATATGACGGTGAATTCCGAAAATGAGTGGAGGGTCAGTATCGGAAGGCGGGGTTGCGGTGTCTTATAGCAGCATGTCAAAGAAATGCTTGGAAAGCGTTTTATGAACTGCTAGATGATGGAGATTTTGTGATCTTCCCAGAAAATTCCCATTTTGTGATCCAAATAAACTCTCATTTCAGACATGACAGGATGTTGTGGAGCCTGTGCGAAAGCGGCACGCGTACAAGTTTACTTTATGTATTCAGCAAAGGTCAAATGCTGATGTAGGATCGCATGGAGGTATTTAACTTGCTTCTCTCAAGGGATCGGATTGGTATACGTGGTGATCAGAGGGAGAGCCTTGAAGAATTCCTGCTCGTATAGCTGGGGATCTCCCCGCTATCGCATAGAGGGAGCACTACCAGATGTTAGATGTGATAGTCGAAGGTACGATTCAACAAAAAGTTTCGCAAGATGTGTGCTAGACAATCTAGCACACCGAGTTGATATAGCTTAAAAGATAAACCACTATTTCACACTTTGTCAAAAGCTTTCGCTACGTCAAAAAACTAGATGCCCGTCATCGCGTTATGCTGCTTTAGTATTCAACAATTCGCTAGACTTGTTGGATGCACTAGTGTTCGATTCGGAAACCAAACTACCGTTGGTATAAAACTCTTAACTTCAACATAATCTCTGCGCCGTTTGTAAATAAGACTCTCGTAGATTTTACCAAGAGCATTGAATGGACTGATGGGAACGTAATTGGAGGGGTCAGACTTGACTTGGACTTGTATGGTTTAGGAATACCCATATCAGTGATCTTTTGCTGCACTTGGAGGAACATGTTATTCCTGAACGCACCATTGAAGATGAGGGTTTCAATGGTGCATTAGTATTATGAATTGGGACAGGAAGAGTTTGAACTCCTTGTTGATGATAGCGTCAAAGCCGAAGTCTTTCCGGAGCTGGAGCCTTTTGATGATATTCTCCACCTCCTCGGGATGACGGGGAACAAAGAATCATTAGGATCTTCGATGAGTGCGAAAAGCCCTACGTTCAACTTTAACGTCTCTTATGTCGAGGTAGGTTTTGTCTATTGGTTTAGGGGGAACATTGGAACTATAGGCTGTTGGTTAAGTATTTCACTTTGTCCGAGTTATCGAAAACGATACTCTTATTGGGGCGAATAAGAACAGACATAGAAGTCTCTACTTCCTTTGAAGGTGCTAGAAGGCGAGGTGAGTAGGTTCTAGGTCACATTTTTTCCCAGCGCGTGGAACGCTGCTTTGTTGCTTGAGCTTTGTTTATGTCGCAGAGAGCTGCATTCTTTTCGGTTTTCAGACCCCATACATCATCCAGGAGTTACCAGCGAAGGTCTTCAGTCACTTTGAACTCCCCTGAACAATCATTCAGGACGGATCGTTCGTTGCCCATAAGTGAATCGAACGCTGCTGTCGTGTCAGCGACTAAGACTCAAGAAATCGTGGATGGAATCTAGCTGAGGCAACTTGGTAGATTTTGGTTTTCCCGTCCGTGATCAATTGGGATAGGAGTGATACACTATTACACGCGTTGCTTTCGGTACCTACTAAAGTAATAGATAAGATGTTCGAGGTGGGGCAAGCGCGCTCAGTGACTAGGGAAGGGGAGATCACCAAATTGTTTGGTAAACGGCAGCTACATGGAAGTTTCTATCCAAGCTCTAACTCTTTGTTTTTACAATTCATGTTACCGAAAATGTACACAAAATGATTTTTTTAATTTTTAACCATTGCCCTTGGTTTCAAAAATAAAACCAAGGGCAATGGTCCTACAGTTTTGGTGCAACAATAATAAATGCTCAAGCTCTAACATAATTCTGCATTGCTGGTTGTCATCAACTGCAAATACTAATGTGATTTTATGTGAAGTGCCTAGTAACAAGTTCCTAAAGGAATCAAAACTTAACTATTGACTACGATTTATCTGTAAGAAATATAAAAATGTATTGTTCATGGATAGGAATTACGCTAGGTTTCCACCCAGTAGACGTAATTATATGCTAAATCTTGCGAGATCATTATTGAAAGAAATATTGTGTATTCATTACCACTTCAAAGCATTGCAATATGAACAGATGTGTCAAATTAAAAATATAAAATCTTTTGAAAGTAAATATGTGCAAGTTAACTTAGATTCTGAAAAATATTTAATAGATAGAATTAATATAAGCTGTATAAATAAATCAAGTAACAAACACGATGAATCGGAATGTACGAAAACCGATAACACAAACTCAAATAATTTATTTCGTTCATAAGTTTGTCACTATCCTCCATCAAAACATTAATGGATTGCTTAATAAAGCTGAAATGTTTTCTGTTTGCATTAACGAGTTAGCTGCACAGAACAATCCTCTTGACATATTATGTATCACTGAACACAACATGATAGACAGTGATGAAGTGTATCTCGTAATTCCAAATTATGAACTTGCTTCTTATTATATGAGAGATAGCAGACACGGAGGCTCCTGTATACTAATTAAAAATAATATCAAATATAAGATTCTTAATACTCTAATTCTTAATCTCACAAAACTCTCAATCAGCAACACAATAGAATGTTCTGCAATCGAGCTATTGGAATATCAAATCATTATTTTACGTATATATAGGCCGCCAAACAACACCACTGGCTCTATAAACAGCTTTTTCGCAACTTTAAACAATTTATGCTCAAACGAAAAAAAACCGTAATTTGCGGTGATTTTAACATAGATACCTTGAAGAATACAAAGTTTTCCACTGAATTTGTAGAACTCTTAACGAGCTTTAATTTAAAACTAAAATTCAAGCAAGTAACACAATTTGCTAGTAAAACGTGCATAGACAATATAGCCCATAACATAGGAACTTGCGAAAGCACCATCAAAGAATATGCACTTTCGGACCACTATACGCAAATAATTAAGCTTCCGGTCAAAAAGACGTGCACTATAAAACATTGTTATGTATTAATACGGAATTACTCTCAAGAAAATAGAATAATATTTAAAAAATATTTAAAACAACTAACTAATAACGACGTTTATAGTTGCACGGATGCGAACACGGCCTATAATACATTCCATGATAATTTCATTATGTTGTACGATCTCTGTTTTCCTTTGCAGAAAGTCAGGATATATAACAGATCTAGGCCGAAAAGGATCTCACGTGGCTTAAAAATATGCAGTAAACGTAAATGCCAACTACTGTGGCAATACAGGAATAATCCCAGTCAAACCATCAAAAATGCTTTCAAAACATATGCGAAAAGATTTAAGACTATTGATTTGACATTCTTTTAAATCAATTCAATGATTTTCGTAAATCAATTCCTACTAATTTGAATGTTTGGCCCTGGAATTTGTTTATCGTTAGTGCGAAAGAATTTTGTTCATGAGGACGTTGGGAAACTCCAGCCTCGACTCTTGAGCGCGTAACTCGGAGGTTCTCAGACTTTGTTCGGCAAGGCGTTGCGAACGCTCCAGCCTCGACTCTCGTGCACGTAACTCAGAGGTTCTCAGATTTTGTTGTGCAAGGCGTTGCAAACGTTCGACACTCGACTCTCGTGCGCGTACCTGAGAGTTTCTCTGATTTTGTTCAGCAAGGCGTTGTGAACGTTCAGGTGAAGATTCTCCCATACGACGTATTCTTGCTGCCCGTGCTTGAGAACTATGTTTAGAAAGTTGAGACCTGGCTCTTTTAGGCATTTTCAAATGTTTAAGAAAATGTTAATAGCGTGTAATATTCTAGCTCTGAAAAGAACTGTTGTTTAGCCCTGAAAAGAACTGTTGGTTAGCCCAGAAAAGAACTGTTGGTTAGCCCTGAAAGGAACGGTTGGTTAGCCCTGAAAAGAACTGTTGTTTAGCTCTGAGAAGAACTTTTGCGTAGGTGTAGTTTTAAGAACGATACAATTAATTAGAACATTTTATGGTTCTATCTTTTATAGTTTAGGCAGCGTACGCAAAATAAGTAACTTTTTCGGTTGATTTTTTACACATTGTTTCCGAAAAACCTAAATATCTTACGGAACCCTACTTATTTCCAAAATAAAATTTAGCCTATGTTACTCGTGGATAATGTAGCTTTCGAATGGTGTAAAGAATTTTTAAAATCGGTCCAGTAGTTTTTGAGCCTATTCATTACAAACAAACAAACATACAAACAAAGTTTTCCTCTTTATAATATTAATAATAATAATATTTTTTTAAGTGTTTGTTTTAAAGAAATATTTAAAAATATAATTTATATGTATATTAATGAATAAAGAGAATAATAATAATAAGTATAGATGAAAGCAGTTACTTACTCAGAAGTTTGCTATTATGGGCTAGGAATAATAATAATGGCATTCACTTCAACGAACGTCTTCTGCAGAATAAGTGCATAGTTCTTAAGTCATGCACTCCGAAGATGTCACAAGCTGAAACATGGTTGCCTTTTACTTACCACTTGCCATTAATGTAGTACTATGACTTTAAGCCCGCTTGAGACAACAATTCATGTTTGACCCAATTGTTGTGGCATTAGACTTTGTAGTTTAGTGCATTCGTTTCTGGTAAAATATTGCATATTTGTTTTACTCTATGAACGTTTTAAAATTAATGTATTTTTTCAAGCAGCCATCAAATTTAGTTGACCACGTATTGAAATGTTTTCAATAATATTTATATTACGAGGTCTTACTTGAATCTCTCAAATATTCGAGTCCATTCGCAGGTTAAGAATATACAAGTAATTTGACTTTTGATAATAATTTAGGTGTCTTTAAGGCTAGAGTATATAGACTCATAATAAAGTAGTGCGTCTCATCATCAACGATTGCATCACTGCTTACCATCAGGTGGGATTATATCAATAAAATAAAAATAGTATTGACATGTATAATAAGGTACTTTATAAAGTATTACTTTTCTCTTATATATCCCTCTTTCAGCATCGGCAGTTCTTCTTTCACTCACTGCGAGCTGCTACATATTTTTCAAATTATAGTTATATTAACGGATCAAGATATAATAAACCATTTACAGGCTTAATTTCACATTTCAAAGCGTAGATTGATCTACTTACCATAAAAAAATCTCTATGGGAAAGCATGTGCAAGAAATTCCATTGATCCTTTTAAATAACGTTATGTATTACAAATATCTCCGTTATATTTCTTTTCACTACTAAAATAAGAACAAAGTAAATGAATAATAAAGTAAAAAAAAATAAAACAAATTCTAACTAGAGAAATTAAAATTTTTAATAAGCCTCTGGCAGCTGAGAGGTGACTAGTCTTAACAGACAGTGTCTTTACGGGAATGACAACATGACCCGTATAATAAGCGCCACTCAGCTCAATAATTTTGAACTGAATAACACGCACTACTATCAGTGACATATTTTAGTGAGTATGACAAACTTAATGGTAGTTGAGTTTTTACGTCTTAGTAGCTTATACTCAGAATATCTTTAAAAAAAAACCAGTAGTAACATGCATATTCCGTATAACTGAAACCCGATTGAAAAAATAACTTAACGAACTGTCCCATCCATTTAAAAATGATCATTTTTTCTGGATAGAGAGCTCTGCGGAAAACTGGATTTGCTGTGACACCCAAGGGGTTGTTTTGTAAAGCCCAGCAACGATTGCTTATTGAAATTCACATGTGGACGAGCACTCAGATAAATCCGATCACCGTGTCCTCCAATCTTGTTTACAGTGCACTGTATAGTAGCACCAGTCACGCGAATATTATAAAGGCGAAAGTTTAGAAGTATGTGTATATATTTGTTACTTTTTCACGCTCAAATGAGTTAGGTTAATTTAAAAGTTTCTATGCTTTTTCACCTTTGAAAATTATTTTATTTCTTTACTAATATTACCAGCACTGGTTTCCATCTGGTTCTGCTTCTTCAAACTCAATTCACGATAGCTAAATAGCAACCCTGACGCTTGAACCCGGTTCCTAATAGCGGTGGGACTCTGTTTTTAACCGATTTCGAAAAGGAAGAGGGTTTATGTTCGGCTGTATGTATTATTTTATGTATTTTAATTATTCTTTTACTGTTTTTTACATATAATAAAACAGTAAAAATATACTAGAATGCTACACTCAGCACAAAAACTACTAAACCGATCCTGTTTAAATTTTGGATACAGAATCCTTATAAACTAGGTCAAATTATGGGCTAGATATTATCACGCTATTAGGTGACGAGGGTGAGCTATATTGCATTTTGTCGATATTGAACGACATTTACCGCAATTAATTCCAAACTACAGTTGAAACTTTTGTCATTATTTTATCTTCTTTTTATATTAAAAATTTATATAAGAATAACAAAATGAAAATGAAATCAAAATTTTAGAAAAATATTTACTGCACCTCCTAAGTTCTCCAATTTTTGAAGACAGTTTTTCCCTATTCATTGACATAAAATTAAATCATTCAATGATATTTCAGACAGACTATCAAAAATTAACTTACATTCCGCTTTCACCCTCATTATATATTGCTGTTTCGCTCCAAATTTTATGTATTTTCTGCGCTCTTCCCCTTTATGGAAACTACATCTCTTAAACAAAATTGACGAAACCATTCGATACACTCTAACGTCCATCTTAAATTTGGCTTTGGATGACTGAGCGTGGCTGCAAGCCACACTACCCATTCGCATTGGTGGGCTCGGCATCCGCAAAATTTCTAGTGTATTTCTAATTTTCAGTCCACCAGCGTTCCTGTCTTCGGTCCACAGCACTCAACAGTTAATCGAAAGAAT
This sequence comes from Leucania comma, assembly GCA_958295575.1. NCBI lineage: Eukaryota > Metazoa > Arthropoda > Insecta > Lepidoptera > Noctuidae > Leucania > Leucania comma. The sequence goes on along the minus strand of OY282461.1, from coordinate 36,534,280 downwards.
CTTAACTCCTTTACTGGTTGACTGGGAGGTGCCGTGCTTGTCTGACGCCGTGAACTCCTGGAAAGTGGCTTGCCTGGACAAGAAGTTGCCTGAAAATCCCTTTTCCCATAGACAGTGGGATGAGCCGCTTTACAGGTTGGTACGGAATAATCTCATTAATACGCCCACCAATACTGCTGAGCCTACTGGCTGTGGGTGAGTGGGAGTCGGGTCTCTGGCTACAGGTTTTACCGTCACCCCACATAGGTACCATGCTGAGTGACACCACCTTCCGGATCGCTACATGCTTGCGTTTGGGTGCTCCTAGTGGAGCTCCACATTGATGTTAATGCGGTGAAGCAGTCGACCGCCCTGGACACCATGACCTGTCCTGCAGTAGACGCGCTGGTCGGATAACACGGCATGCCAGCATTAATGACATCATCCGTGGAGCTCTTGACACCGCCGGGGTGCCAGCTGTTTTAGAACCTAACGGCTTGGCACGTGCCGATAGAAAGAGGCCAGACGGGATGACCATAATGCCTTTTAAGTTGGGTAGGCCTTTGGTGTGTGATGCAGCATGTGTCGACACCCGTGCGCCAACCCATCTTCTAAGTACGGCAAGCTGTGCTGGGGTGGCTGCTGCAGGTGCAAAAAACCTCAAACGGCGTAAATATAATAACCTTATCGGAAGTTATATGTTTGAGGCCTTTGAGCGCTCATCGAGTATTTCGTGATATCTGCAAACAGCTGGTCGACTTTTCGCATGACCAGAAGGCTGGGCTTTTCTTCGGTCAACGAATCGGCATTGCCATCCCACCCAAAGGCGGGATTTGTCATTGGATGATTTTACCTACTATAAAAAAAAAAAATCCAACGTCGCAATGCTGCCAGCGTTCTGGGCACTTTTGTCGTTGATATCGATGTGGGTGAATTTTTGATGCCCAATAAGTTCTTGTTCGTTTGTACATATTATTATTTTTAATTTGTAAATATACCTATTAAGTTTTGATTATTATAGTTAAATAAAATTATAAGAATTTAAATATCGATATTATTTTGAAAAAAAAAATGGTAAAGGCCATTTACCATTTTTCAAAATAACATCGATATTTATATTCGATATTTTCCAAATGTTTTGTAAAAACTAATATACTAAAGATTATAACTAAAGATTATACGGGCATCGCCCTCAGGATCAGCCCCGTACTGACTTTTTATATATTTTTTTTCAACTTAAAACTGCTTTATCCAATTTTGTAATTACAGCCTACATGAAATTACACTAAATAAGTGTTATTTCATGTAGGCTGTTTGGAATCTTTTTTTTAAACAAATTGTTTTAAATTTGTTTTACCGTATTACAAAGTAGGAACATAATTATTTAAACTAACGCCTTAAGCCATGGAGTAGGTATATGTTTAGAACTCCCACTGCTGCGACTCTTACATATTACTGCTGCTTTGGTTACGGTCATAAAGTAATCGACGTTTTGGCTTATAACTGTTCTATGTGAAACTAAAATAAAAGAATTAGAGGTTTTCGATATGAATTGCCAACACATAATTAATAAGTACTGTTGTGTTTTACAAACTTAACGCCGACGAAGTCACGGTCAACTGCTAGTTAGTTAATAAGTCAAAATGACCAATAAATAATAATAATAATTAATTCATCAAGGCTCTATGTGTTGGGTTGGTACATAATATACCATCTACCCGGGCGTCTGTCGAGTGCAGAATGTTTTCAGGACTATCTCGCGACCGGCGATGCATCGAAGCAGATTTTTTACGTCATACTGCGTCAAAGTTCGGATTACAAGAAAATAGACAATTTAAAAGTTCTTCGAGTTAGTTTTTCAAAGATTGCAACAGTGACTTTATTTCCCCGAGCTCTCCATGTGATTGCTGGCCTTTAGAGTACTCATTGTTAAGCCAGTAAAAAGGAAGGCCCAACAATAGTTGGTCATACATAATAAATTAAACAGTTTTACAAACTGTACAAGTCTGCAACTCCTTTTATTGCAGAATTCCAGAAGATTTTTCCGTGCAAATAAATATCAAAAGAACGCTTGCAACTTTGTTACTTCACAAAAGCTATGTGGGGAAAAATTCTAGAAGAACGAAGAAATATTTAAGCATAAAAAGTTATTTTGTTATTTTGAGACTTTTGATGGACACACTTTAGATGTTCTAGAATAAAAAATAATATCTTGAAACAAATAATTTTTTTTTTTGCACCTAAGAGAAAAATTGTTCATCATAGAAAAGAAGAAATATGTTTTCACTACATGAAACTTCAGCATATTTTAATTTCCGTTATCAACCTAAAGTAAACCCTGCACATCGCGGTCCCGTGAGTCAGTAACGCTCATCTTTAAAATATTTAAGTGAGGTCCTTTTAATGAAGTTATAAGGCTGAAAGATACATATAATATTATACAAACAAACACCTCGCAGTACTAGCATCAGGTTTTTGTCATCATGAGAAATGTATAGAACTGGCTAAGGCGAATCCAATGAGCCCAAACTCGATAAGTTTACTAATAAGCGATCCAAGGTAACGTCTCTTACCTTTGAGCTCCATCATTAGACCAGCTCAATGGCACCAGTTGGTAGTGTCGGTACCCTAAGTTATCCGACCCACCTCTTTAATAGTTTTGCAATGGAGGTGAGTTAGGTAACTTAGGGCACCGACTGTACATGAGTATTTCAAATATTATTATTTACTTTACTTTTTAACATATTTGCTAACTTAAGATTAAAAGTAAAGTAAATAATCATTAAGTGTTTAAGATCTCACCGCAGTTAATAAACGAGCTGATGACCTTGAACACCTGGACAGATCTTCATAAATTTTAGCTTCATAAATCGTGTCATCACTGACGTAATCGTCAGATTTCAAACAAAACAAAATGCATCAAAATGGGTCTATTCGTTTAGGAGTTACGATGCCACGGACAGACACACTGACACGTGAAACTTATAAACCTCTTTTCCGTCGGAGCTCAAAAAAAAAAACAATTAAAGTCTCTGTTAAGTAGTGCGTACTCGTATCATGTAAAATAATGTTTTAATAAATAGGGCGATAGTTTCCTAATCGCGGACAGCTCCTAATGCCGGACACTGCTGGTCTAGACGAATCTAATAGTGTTTAGAGTTTACTTTTGTTAGGCCCAGATTCTGATGACCCTCACCAAGAGTGGGTAGTGTAGTACGGGAGCCAGTGGCATTGGCTTGGGAATCAGAGCGCTCCCAAACTTTTCGACGACAAATACTTTTGTTTTGACAAACTTTGTAACATGCGCAACTGAAAACTATTGAATGTACTTATGTTACAAATATTTTCATTTTGCAATGAATTTTTTTTTTAACTTGGGTAATTAACCAATAACTTCTTCGGCTCTCGGGAGCGGGAATGTAAAATGTTTTACTGACTAAAACCCACTCGTTTGTTCCTTTTTTAACTTCTAATCTTATACAAAGCACAAGTCCGATCATGTGTGAAATACTGCAGCCACATATGGGCTGGTGCTGCAAAATGCCACCTAGCAGCTTTGGACTCGGTGGAAAGACGTGCGAAGAGGCACCTTGGTGATCCAGATTTGGTGAAGTCCAATCTACAAAGCCTTGAGCACAGGCGTAGAGTAGCCAGCCTTTCGATATTTTACAGGATGCATTTTGGAGAGTGGGCGCAAGAATTGCATGACTTTATACCACCATCTCATTTCTACCATCGAACAATCAGGCTCTTAATAAACTAGTGCGCTTTACCATCAACGTTTGCATCACTGCTTACCATCAGGTAGGATTGCAGTCAAGTACTGGTTTATAATAATTAAAAAAAAAACCATAAAAGGAACCCCGGGATCCTCCCTGGGGCTTCATTTACACTTAACCCATGGCTCCAGTAGGCTTTGACCATGCTGGGCCCTTATAATTTGCGGCCGCCTCCTCCACTAGCATTACAGCTTTGCAGAATGAGGCGGTCAACTGCCATTCCTCCTCGCTCGGATCATGGCCTGTACCAGGGCTCGTTGCGAGAGGTCGTTGCCACCTACCCAAGCAGGGCACACCTCTATAGTGTTGTCCACACAATGGTGACACCGCATTTCTTCCCAACGAATCCGTTGCAGGAAACTCCCGAACTTACTATGTTTGGTGAGATCCTGCGTCATACGGAAGATAAGGACGCTGACAAATACACTTATAATTATGGGTTTTATTTTTTTCACACCCGCAAGTTTTTTTTATTCTTATTTCTAAAAACATTTTATTTACCAATTCCATTTTTAATAAAAATTATTGTTTATTTTGAAATATTATTTACTAAAATTTATTGCTTCAAAAACAGGAATACAGATGGGTTTTAATCAGAAGTTATTTGAAATTTATCACCTCAAAAAAGGCCCTTCATGGGGCGCCAGTGTGGGCACCGTCGCTGCAACAGTGACCTAGGGCCCGGCTGAACGCGTGCCGAAGAGGGTCATGGCAATACGGATGGTACGGGGTTACCGCACGATTTCCGCGAATCGGCGAACTTCCTTGCTGGCCTACCACCTTAGGATCTGGGGACAACAGTCCTTGTACGCATGCACGATTTGCGCGTGCAGATACAGCGCCGGGGCGACATTCCGCTGCCGCGACATGTCACGGCGGACAGAGTTCCGGCGGGATCTCATGGTGCAATTGTGTCAGCGACTATCACAACCCAGTTCTGGGCACACCACAATTATGGCAGTAAAGGGTGTAAAGTTGCTGTAAAGCTGTAAAGTTTTTCGAGCCACGTCTCAAAGGGGGACCTCTTTGAGACGTGCCTCGAAAAACTTTACAGCGTTCTCACCTACCGCATGACGCAGGTCCTTACCTATACCAGATTAGTGCGGACGAGACGAGTGGGTGTCGCCACTGTGTGGGCTTCCCCGGAGGACATGGTGGAGCACACAGGTGTGCCTTGCCTGGGCAAAGCATCGCCATGTCCTTGTAGGGGCGATCGGTAGCGGCGATCTGTCGTGCTGGGGTTTGGTACTGGCCATGGTCTGGGGCGAGGTATGATGGCAAGCGGTCGCCTCCTTCTGCGAAGCAGTAATGCTAGCGAGGGAGGAGGCCGACCGCATCAGGCAAACGCAACAGGCTCACGCCCCAGCCGCCGCTGGGATTCCGATCCTGATTTCCAGCAGCCGTAGGCGCGGGCTTGCGGACGGCGAGCAATGGGTAGCTCGCTGTCCGACCCTCCGGTAACCGACCGGATTGAGCCCAAGGCGTCGACGGCGCGTACTGTTTCCGCACGCCTCAAGGAGCTGTCAGCATACTGTAGAGGCCCAGCCAGCTAGCAGGCGAGCAGGGCCGAAGCATACTGGGGCCAAGGGTCGGCTTCTGAAAAGAAGGCTCGGCCTCGGCATGAAAAGCAACGTAGGAACGGAGTAGGTTTTTAGTCAGAAACGTCAAGACACTTCGCGTGACTCGAGGGCTAGCTTTTACCTCGGATTGCAATGCCATACAGCGTGGTAATGCCGCCAGTCTTGTGGGCATGCTCAAGCGACAGTCCAGCGATGCGACTTGCAACATATTTTAGTTTATTTTTAATTAGTGTAGGGTTTTTTTATTATTTTACTGTAATTATTAGTTGGATAAGTACTTATTTTAAAATGTAAATTATTTGCAAAATAAAATAAATTTACCCAAGCAAGGTACGTGAACAATGAAAAGTCGTGTGGTGAGTAGCTCACGTGATTTGGTTTACGTAAACTCTTGGATAGTGCTTACAACATTGTTACTTTACGATACTAACATCGCAGCTAGCTTACATCTGTCTTGCCAAATGACTCTCGTTTCACATATAACTAACTTTGTTTGCCTTTTTCTTGCAACTAGCATGAATCCTTACTTAGTAAGGTACTGTAAAACTTTGGGTTTTGTATAGCTATGTGCTATATAAGGCTAGTAGTGTGGCTAATACCTAATATAACACCTAGTTCTTTGCATCCCGCAGGGGTCGTAACGCTACGACTAGTTATCCGATGCGGTCAATGACCTAACGCACTGGCTACGATACTTTTTGCAGAGTTGTTCTCATATATTAAGTAAAGTCGCCTAGGTGCTAAATACGTTTAACACTATTTTTATACATGCATAGATATAAATAAAATTGAAGTGCCTGTTTGTAATATATATATGTACGCAAAAGACTCGCTTTAGTCGTTGTATGTATGATATTGTTTATGCAATTTTTATGTCTATTTTTTATATTTTGTTTTATTTGATTTGTTTTTAATTTTGTTTACAAATGGACAATGTCTGAAATAAAAGAATTTAATGAATTACTTAAATGTTTTTTGGATTCCGTACCTCCTAAAGAAAACACGGAACCCGTATAAGATCATTTTGTCGCCCGTCTGTCGGCTTGTCTATCTGCCAAGACCCTCTATCTCGAGAACACGTGGTGATATCAAGTTGAAATTAAAACCATGTAAGTACTCAAGTCTGTGGTCTCGAAACTGAAAAATCAAACTTTGTTGTTTTAACGAAAAAAAGATACCTACAAGCGTTTTTGTCGCAAAATACTTATATTTCGTCACTCTCAAGGGAATAAAAATTCCTAAGGTACTTCTCTTTGACCTAGAATCCTGAAATATGGCATGACACAAAGTCTCATAGCACAAGTATAGGAAAAAAATTGAAAATAGTAAATTTGTAGAGTTACGTCATAAAAAAAAAAACATTTTTTTGCGATTGGAAATAAATCAGGAATTGAACTGTTTTCTTAAGTCAATTTGTACGGAACCCTTAATGCGCGTGCCCGACTCGCATTTGCTCTGATTAAATATTTTATGTAACGAACAAATGGGTTTTAGAAAAAACTTAGGTATGAATACGACAGAATACAAATTTTAATTCAATTTAACACAGGTAAATTTTGGCAATAATGCAACCCACAACGTTGCCCACGGTTAGACATATTTTTTTATAAATACGATTATTATCGCTAGGGGTGTTAGTAAATAATACAATTCATTTGCAATAAAGTTATAGAGAAAAAAATCAAGAAAAAAAATCACTACGTAAACATAAAATAATAAATAAATAAATACAAGTTCATTACTTGGACAGAGAGCTACAGATGAGTCTTTTAATACACCTATGGTACAATTGAAGATGTCAACATTAGAAAAGTCTTTATTATAAGAATCAACCGTACGGCGGACAGGCGACCGCTTGCCAGAATTGGTACGGCATGCATGTGTTGAAATTATTTAACACTATCATGAAGAACGTCGACAGTAAAGTAAGCCTGTGAAACTAAGTCTGTGTCTGTCAATGATAAAAAACATATTCTTGAAAATATTTTTTATAACAATGGAAAACTCGCTTTATCCGCGGAGAAATAAAGTTCTCCATCTACCAATATTTCCACAATCACCAGCAAATAACCGGGCTATCGATAACGCAAGTCTACATTATACATAACCGAATAGAAGTAATAAAAATTGCGTTTCTGATAAATATGTTCAATAACTCGTTGGTATATCTCGTCCCAACGTTGACGTCGCATCGGCCATGCTATTCACAGAACCGAGTTATACAGAAAAATTGGATTTAGACCTGTACCTGACAGGTGAGATTGGAAATTTTAAATTCTCCGCAGTTTGGTTTGTGTGTACAGCAAGAGTTTGTTTCAGATCTGTAGGTGGTCAGGTCATCAGGCTTAATAAATTAATGGTTAGTTTTCAAGTTATTGCTGTAATATTATTTTTGACTAAACACCACCTAAATCTACCGGACAAGCACAGACTACGTTTGAATATGCAACTACAAGAAATTTCTATATTATACGGTCTGGAGCAAAGGTTTCGCCTCGTCGTTTATACCGCGTAAATCGAGGGACGGTAACAAGTTGCCTGCCGCGGCTTTCCCGTCCGATTATAATTTAGGTGTCTTCAAGGCTAGAGCGAAAAGGCTTTTAATAATTTAGTGCGCCTCACCATCAACGATTGCATCACTAATTACCATCAGGTGGGATCGCAGGCGTGAACCACTACGCGCTGTTGACGACTGGGTTCAGCCCGGTTCCATTACCGGAAGGCGGACGGCGAGCTACCTATTACTCGTCGTCCGCAAGCCCGCATCTACCTTGACTGGTAGTCAGGGTTTTTTTTATGGTAGTTAAAATCATCAAATGACAAATCCCGCCCTTGGGCGGAGCGGAAAGTAGTGTCAGACTCTTACTGACTAAAAACCTACCCCGTTCCTTCGTAGCCTATCGTGCCGGGGCCGGGTATTCCTGGAGTATAGCGCGTGCGGCCTCCTCTTTCGCAAGCATTACTGCGCAGAAGGATGCGACCGCCTGCCATTCCTCCTCGCTCCAGACCAAAGGTTCGGGCCCGGCGCGAGAGATCGCTGCCTGCAATTTCCTCCACGGGGACACGGCGGTGCTCCGTTTAAGCGGGGCACACCTCCATTAAGCCACACCGTGTCCTCCGGGCGGTTCACCTCCAGTGTCTTTCGCCTCCCTACAAGGACATGTGCCCGTTAAGTGTCGTGGCCCACCTCAAGGGAACATATAAAAATATTTTAACTGATATTAAATTTTGAGCACCAGTTAATTCTAGTATTAACAAAGGCATAGTGGTTAGGCTAGTTCTAACGGTGTTTTTAATATCGTGCGGATTTTATCACGCATGCGGATTTGCTCCGCTTGGAAATAATTTAAAAGGCAAAAAAACGCGTCCCGCGTGCGTATTTATTTATACGTACGTGTACGTATTACAATAAATACTTGTATGAAAAGGACATTTGTGTAGGTTACACATGCGGGGCAAATCCGCATGCGTGATGAAATCTACACTATATTAAAAACACCCGGAAAAAACGCGTTCTATCTAAAAACTGGTTCTGTAACATACCTAATATACATACTTAAGAGTGCTGTTGATATAAAAAAATATAAGTCATTTATAAATGAACTATATTTTTTGTATCAATAACGCTGCGTAAACAATGTATTGACAATATAACTATTTACGTACTAAAACTTTATAACAGTAGGTACTGTACAAAAAGCGGTTACAAAATCCGTCTTTGCAAAACCATAGGGTTTTGCAGAACATAGTATTACATACAAGAAAAGAGAGTCGTACGTCTTTAGAATTGGATTTTAAATAGGTAGGAATTAGCCGAGTACGCAGGAGATATATATCTAGTGCACAAGTGCGTATGCGGAAACAAGTGCACTCCCTGTTCCTATACTCCCACAGTCCGATGAAACTGCAAAGCGACAGGACGAGGAGAGATCAGATACAGGACCAACGGCTTGACGTGCATTCCGAGGCACGAAGCTGACACACCACTAACTGCCAACCTCCGGGCTGCTATAGAGTCATTCGTTATTTGGGAAAACTCTTTAGCACTTTTTACACCCGGGAATCGAATCCAAAATTCCATAGGCTGCAGTCGCCCTTGTGACCACGAGTCTAACGCAGTAAAACCACCGACAATGGAGAACAGCACTAATATTAAGTATATACTTACATAGTTGGTATGTTATTATTTAACGTTATCCTTTCATACTTAGGCAGCATTAAGCGTAGCCTTATTATAGCAGTGTACCACAGTGAGCTTCCGTCCTTTATCGCAACGTAATGCTTCCCTGGCGACTTGCACGCAGCCACAATTATCTTGTTTGGTAAGGGACTTTCGTTATTACACGTTCAACCAAGTTTGTGGATACTTGAAAATCGTACTTGGGTAGTAAAATGAAACAAAACTCTAATAGTTTTTTTTTTATTGATTGTTCTACAGACGCGATGGATGTTTTACGAAAGTTTTTTGCTATGAATGGGTTTTTTTCCTCCATATTTCATTGGCTGACTTTAAAAAAAAACAATTTAAAGTTCAAAAAAATTATCTAGTTTTTTTTCAGTACCTTGGGACCCTGTGGTGCTATCAGGTGCTATTCTCTAAGAAAACGCAGCGCTACCGCAATGATGAACATCCAAATAGGATACATTGAATTAACAATCCAATGTATAGGTACATTAGGTTGACAATCCAATGTATCCTATTTGGGTGTTCGTCGTTGAGGCAGCGCTGCGTTTTCTTAGAGAATAGCACCACTGGACTGTGGACTGTACGAGGTCAAAGCTAACTCGCAGAGGGTGTCTTTGTGGTTGGCTTTGACTAAAGAGCCTTTAAACAATCAAACTTTCTGAACAATCAAACTAGCTTACCTGTAAGCGCCGTTGGAATTATTCCTGTAAATGTCACTTCCGAAGATCGCGAGGAATATCTATACTTATAATAAATCTGTAGAAGTAAAAATTCTGTACATTGAAAATATGAAAAAAATAAATGGCAGGGGGTGTTACTAGACCGACACCGAACCCAAAAATGTTATTAAAAAATTTCTGTCTGTCTGTCTGTCGGTCTGTCTGTCTGTCTGTCTGTCTGTCTGTCTGTTCAGGCATCACGCAAACTACCGGTTCGATTACGATGAAACTTGTTATAATTATTCTTTAATATCCTGGGCACCATACTGGGTACTTTTTATCCCGGAAAAGTATATACAATAAAAAACAAACTTAATTTTGCGGTTCGATCCCTAAGCCCGATTACTGTACCAACCGCAAATAATAAGTTTGTCGCAGGTTACGTCCCCCTTTCTATTGTAATTAGCCACAAAAGGCCCACGCCGAGACAGAAGTATTAATACCGGTAAGTATGCTCGATAGATAACGTTCTACACAAATAACATTTTACACAAAAAACTCATTGATAAGTTTCGTCGTTCACGCGAACGAAGTTGCGGGCACAGCTAGTTATTAATATATATATACCTAACATAGGCCAGTCAATATCAACACAAAAAAGGACAAATATCGAAAAAGCGCATGTATCTACGATTTTTTTTTCGAATTTGTTTATATGTTGTTAGGTCCCTTGAGATTAGTTCACACTCGATTTTGCAACCCTGAAAACCCAGTGCTACCCTCACGGTGCTCGAAAAAGTTTGGCACTTGTTTCAGTTATTTTCGTAAAACTGTCCTTAGGAACCGTTTTTAAAGTATGTTTGCTTATAATTTAATGAAGCTCACTAAATTTAGTACAATTTAAATTTAACCCCATCACTCTAAGTCTATTATTTGCGAAGTTACAGCAAGTCAAAAATTTGCGATTTCCCGCAGTGCTCAGAAAACTGAAGTTCTGTCACTTGTTGAAATGCAGTAGAGGTCCATATTGGATGCTCCATATTGGATGCATCCAATATGGAGCAAATTCCTATAAATGTGGAGAAGTTTCACGCGGGATGGTTTTATTTCTGGATGCCCTCAATGGGTTGTGACACAACCTCTGCCCTTTTTTGGTAAGGCAAGATATTTTGCAGCTTCGAGTTGAGTATTTTATAAATCATAAATGTACTAATACAAAAATATTAGAAGCTAGTCTATAAGGTATTTTCATTAAATCTATAATTATATACTTGTATAAAAGCGAGATACCACTCACTGATTAATCACAAAATCACAGAAACTATAACACCAACAAAGTTAGGCAGTTAGATTTTTTATAGGGTGTAGAAAAAGATTCAAAGATTCAAAGCATTTATTTCAAACTAGCTGTGCCCGCGACTTCGTTCGCGTGGACGACGAAACTTATCAATGAGTTTTTTGTGTAAAGTGCTATTTGTGTATAACGTTATCTATCGAGCATACCGGTATTAATACTTCTGTCCCGGCGCGTGCCCTTTGTGGCTAATTACAATAGAAAATCAATTGTGTCTCATTAGCGGTGATTAAGAGGGTATATGATATTTTTGCTCGCGGCATCGCTCGCGTTCTGTAAGTTTTTTCTAGTAGATTTCTACTTTAGTGCCTGATTAGCAGGATAACTAATAGTGAAGCAAACGTTAATTGCAACGAATGCTCACAAAGATAATGATAACGACAGATAGTCACCGTACGACATCAATTGAGAGCTTCAGCAATCAGCATACAAGACATTGTCAGTGAGCCCGTCCGGAATATGAACATAAAAGTTACTTGGACTACACACGGGAAAGAGCGACGTAAAGCTGACCATGTGAAAAACAACTCACGCTAAGATCGACGCCAGCATACAATATCGCCATACAAATTCATCTTAAGATACGAAAATATGAAATTATCTTCGTAGTGTGGTCTTCGTGGTGTCCATTGAATTGTATGGCGAGTGATATTAATATCTTAAAATAAAATATTATAGTATCTTAGCCGTGTGCAGCACCCCTTAGTGAACTCCACTGCGGGTGACGTAATCTACGACAAACTTATTACTTGCGGTTGGTACAGTAATCGGGTCTAGGGATCGAACCACAAAATTAAGTTTGTTTTTTATTGTATATACTTTTCCGGGATAAAAAGTACCCAGTGTGGTGCCCAGGATATTAAAGAATAATTATACCAAGTTTCATCGTAATCGAACTGGTACTTTTTGCGTGATGCCTGAACAGACAGACACACAGACAGACAAAAATTTTTTAATAACATTTTTGGGTTCGGTGTCGGTCTAGTAACACCCCTGCCATTTATTTTTTTGATATTTTCAATGTACAAAATTTTTACTTCTACAGATTTATTATAAGTATAGATAAACCATTTACAGGCACTTTTGAATAGTCAAGAAGTAGATTTCTATGGAGGAGAATGTGCAAGTTATGTATTGCAAATATCTCGGTTACATGTTTCTTGTCGCTGTTATATTATTTATATTATATTAAACGCACACTATGTAGACAAGCATATTATCAATTGGAATATTACATCCTTGATAAAAATGCTTGGCTAAATTCCGGTCCTGCTTCACAGCCACAGCCACATTTGCCTACAAATTAGTTTGGAAGAAATGCAGGTGTTTATCTTAATGGAGCTTGAGATCAATTACTTATTACTTTTTGTAATTGGAATCAATAAGATTGTATAATTTAGAAGCACTTTTTTTCTAATTTGGGAATTTGAAGTACCACGGAGCATTTTTATTTTACTAGGTTACAACTTGTTTGACATTAAAAGCATGGCAGTTGAGAGTTTTTCATGCTCACTCAAATATCTTACTGATGGTGGCACGTGTTATTGGGTCATTCAGTTCCCTTCAAAATGGTTGAGCTGAGAGGGGATGAGGCACGCGTCATGCTCGTGAACGGGCTCCGTCAGTTGGGACTGGTCATCTCTTAGCTGCCAGTAGTTTAATTTCAATTTTTTAATTTTTTATTTTTTCATTACATCTACATTATGCTCACATAATAGAAGCGACCAGAAAATTTAACCAAGATTTATTTAACTCATAATATTATGATTTAATAAGAGTGTCCATGAAGTTTCTTGCACGTTCTTGTCCATAGAGATCTATGCTTTGGAACGTGCAATTTAGCTTCACTTTTTTTATGGACTGACTGATTTTTGACAATTTAAAAGTGCCTTTAATTGGTCTATTTGAAATAAACTATTCTGATTCTGATTCTATTATATGAGAACAATGTAAATAAAATAAAGATAATAAAAATGTTCTAATTACAGATATTAAAATAAACCACTGGCAACTAAGAGATGTCCAGTCTCAACTGACAGCGCCCGATCACGAACATGACTCATATATCAGCACCATTCAGTTCCACCATTTTGAAGGGAACCAAATGCGCCACCATCAGCGAGATATTAGAGTGAGCATGCCAAACTCTCAACTGTCATGCTCATTTACGTCAAACAAGTCCAATACTCGTAGTAACCTTAAACCAGAAATCGGCCCATGGTACTCACAATTACAACTTAAAAAAAAAAAAATTTCTGTTCCAGTAAGAGTGCACTTTTTCATTTTAAAATAAAAACAAGTATTTTATCACAAAGTTGTGATATTTTTATTGTATTGTAAAGAAGACATGTTTCGATTAACTATGGAATGAAATATCCGGCAAATGACCCCCACGGCACCGTTGACAGGCCATTACTCTTTTCATGAAATTTTCCATGACTTTTGCACAGAGATGTGGCTGTATCTCACCGATGACGCGTTGGATTTCCGATTTCCGAGCTCAGGAATTGTTTCGGGTGTATCCGCATAAACCTGAGATTTCACAAAACCCCAAATAAAAAGTCATACGGCGTTAAATCGCACGATCTTGGTGGCCAGTTGACATCAGAATTTCGAGATAATGTGTTCTGGAAATCGTTGCTGCAATAAGTCGATTGATTCATGCGCGTTGTGGCAGGTTGTGCTGTCCTGCTAAAACCACATGTTGTCCAGATTCATACCGTCCAGTTGACGCCACAAGAAGTCCGTTATCATATCCCTGTAACGAATGCCGTTCACAGTCACTTCAATTTCAGCCTCATTTTAAAAAAAGGGTCCTATCACGCCGCCTGACCAAAATCCGCACCAAACAGTTACTCGTTGTGGGTGCATTTGTTTCTCATGGATTACATGAAGATTTTCTGATTCCCAAATTCAACAATTTTGTGTGTTCACAGAGCCAATCATATGGAAATGTGTTTCATCGGAGAAAATGACTTTTTCCGAAAAATTGGCATCGAATTCACTTTGCTCCATTACCCATTGAACGAATTGCCGGCGCTTTCCGTGGTCTACTGGTTTGAGCTCCTGAGTTAACTGAATCTTGTACGCATGAAGGTGGAGGTCTTTAGTCAAAATTCATTGCGTAGTGCTTCGTGAAATTTGAAGTTGTTGAGACCGATGTCGAATTGATGTTTTCGGGTTTTCGGCGACACTCTCGTTTACAACAGCAATGTTTTCAAGAGACCGACCGGTACGTTGACGCGAAGGATTCTTATTATCCATAATTGACCCAGTATCTTCAAATTTTTTGACCACTCTTTGAATGGTTAACACATTAGGTGCACTTACTCGGCTGAAAATTTGGCGAAGTTGCGAGCGGTTTCAGCGTAACTTTCCCAATTTTTGTAAGAGTTTTCACTATTATAACGCGTTGTTTTTTCGAAAAGCTCTCCATTTTTAATAATCGGAATAATGAGAGGTGATGGCTGTCAAATTTCAGAGCTGCCAATACCATAAAAAATCCAATTTTTAAAAAATACACTCTTACTGAGACACCCTGTACATTATACAACACTATAAAAATATCTTTTTTTTTTTAAAAAAGGATGTTTTTCCAATGTCATCAATTTGTACGCCCTAGTGGTAATAGAGCTGGACCAGCATTGAGCCAAGCATTTTTATATTAAATATAATCCTGCAACTTATAATATGCTTGTCTATGTAGTGTGTATTTAACACATGATTTAAGTTTGGTTTGAGTATATTTGTGTATTTATTTGTGAGGAGGTATTTTATTGTAGATAACATTTTAAACAGTACGCCATTAAAGAAGAGGCCACTTTAGCCAGTCTAAAACCTGGTTGAACTAATCGGTCTCTATGTCTTGTAACGTAATTATGTCTATACTATACTGTCCTCTTTTGCTAAAGAGATGAAGATTTTTGCAAGACGTCCGCTAAGAACCAATTTTCCAAACTCCACCTCTAAGGGGTAAAACGGGGTTTGGAAGTTTGTATGGCGAAACCGACTATCACGCGGGTGTGGCCGCTGGCTAGTGAAGTATATTCCTGGCTACCGGAGGACGTCATGTATAGTTTAAATCTTGTAATAACAAAAAATACTGGCGTATCCATTGTCCGCTCGCCGTTCTTTGATATGTACACTTCAGTAGTCTCTTACGAGTATGTCACTGAAGTGTCACACTGTTTCCGATAGGTAGCCAAATTTGTATTCTTTTTTCAATTTTGTAGAAAGATTTACAGCTTTTTAAAGTTACTTATTGTTAAATAATGGGAAAAATTAAAAGAAAAAGAAGTTACGACAACTCTAAATGAAAAGAATTTAAAAGAAAAAATCGGATCTGCGACATAGCGTCGTCGGTTATCTTTTGGTTTCTAGTTTCGACCTTCGTCGTATTTTTTTTTTTTGTTAAAAAATAACTTAAGTATGTCTGTCACATTAATCTATTTATAACTAGGTAGTAAAATCATATACATAGTATATAAATGATTTTGTTACATTAGTTTTTGATGTACTGATACGAGTCCTGAACTTTCTTTACGTTGTCATACCGGCTAACATTAGTCCATCACAATTTTGAAAATAAAGAATTTAATACAAATAAAAAACTTTTTACAAAAAAATACAACCGACTTCAAGGTAAAAAAAACACAAAAAAGTGCAAAATATCTTTAATTTTCGATGTCGGTGTTTTTACCCGACTGCGCCAGAAGGAGAGTTATGTTTTTATAATAGTTTTGTCTCATCGTTATTAAACACCGACTTCCGAAATTAAAGTTATTTTTTGTTCTATTTCTGCTAACAGTACGTCAATTATTTGTTTTGAATGTAATTTTGTTCCAACACGCTGAACTCTATTTTAACCCAATACCCTCAGATAGGAGAAGAAAAGATTTGGTTTGTGCTAACTCTCGGACTAATCATGCTTTTGCTAAACGATTTTATTTATTTTTAGGACCACACTTATATAACCAGTTTAACAAAGTGCTAAAGATTTATAGTTTAAGTTACAGTAGGTGTAATTTATTGGTTCAGGAATATTTGGCAAAACACAATTATGCAGACACGGAAAAACTTCTAGAAATTGTAAAATAAAGTTTATAGGTATCGTCTCTAATATAAGTCTCTTTTTTAACATAATTAATAGTCTCCACTTTGTATACTTTATTTTTGTTCGTTAATTTATTTAAACATAATATATCGTACTTAAACTATTTTTTTAAATAATTTTACTCTAATAGATTTTTAAGTCATTAAAATATTGTCTTCTTTTTAATTTAGCTTGTATTTTTATTATTGTTTTCTTTTGAAAATGTTTGTAAATGGATGGCCTGAAACACAGGTTTTCATTAACCTAGATCAGGCAGGCCTACATTGCATTAAGAATTAAATTTTTATCTGGATTGTAATTAATGTAAATTCGAATTTCACTTTATCCTTGAATAAATGATTATTATTATTATTATTATTATTATTATTATTATTTTACATTGAAGTCGGTTGTATTTTTTTGTAAAAAGTTTTTTATTTCACACTTTTTAGTTGTAGTCTCAGCCAAACTTAAATAGATACCTTCCGCCATTCGGTTTCGTCATCAAATCATCACGACAATTCTAATAATACCAAACACGGCTTGAATACACTGATTTATTACAGAATTCCGGTTCTTACCTACCTTTCGGCTTCAGAGTCTCCGGCCCCAGCTCGTGGAGGGTGTGGTGGGCGCTCTGTTCCCTACGCGAGGGGAGCATACTCCCCCGCCTATGGCTCCGCCACCAGCAGCGGTGTCCGATGCGGACCACGACGGCAACGACGGCAACAATGCTCCAGAGGTGACCGAGGTGGAGATGAGAGTGGCGGTGCGAAGGCTGAGTGCCAAGAACACCGCCCCAGGACCCGATGGCTTGCCTGGAAAAGCCTGGGTCCTGGCCATGGAGGAACTCGGGTCTCGACTGAGAGGGCTCTTCAGCGCATGCATGGAGAGGGGCCAGTTCCCGCTTCGCTGGAAGACGGGGAAACTGGTCCTTATCGCGAAGCCGGGGCGCCCCGCGGACACTCCGTCCGCGTATCGGCCCATTGTGCTGCTCGACGAGGTGGGCAAGCTCTTTGAAAGAGTAATTGCAGACCGCCTCGTCGTGCATCTGGCACGGAAGGGGCCGGATCTTGCGGACGGCCAGTTCGGATTTCGCAGGAGGCGCTCCACTGTGGACGCCATCATGCGCGTGCGAGCCCTCACGACGGGGGATGCGGTGTCCCGGGGCAGGTGTGTCTTGGCGGTGTCTCTGGACATCGCCAACGCCTTCAACTCCCTGCCCTGGAGTTGCATTGGTAGGGCACTCCGGTACCACCGGGTGCCCGACTACCTGTCGGACAGGTTCATCATCTACCCCGGTCATCAGGGGGAGTTGAAACGGCGAGAGATGTCGTGCGGTGTTCCGCAGGGATCGGTACTAGGACCGCCCTTGTGGAACATCGGGTACGACTACGTGCTGCGCGCCGACCTCCCCGACGGGGTCAGCGTGGTCTGTTACGCAGACGACACGCTGGTCCTGGCGCGGGGACGGTCGTACCAGGCGGCGGTCGAACTAGCGACGCGCGGGGTTGCGACAGTCGTGGAGAGGATACAGCAGTTGGGACTCGAGGTGGCATTGCACAAGTCCGAGGCCATGTGTTTTCACGGCCCTCGGAGCGCGCCACCTCCGGGCTCCCAATTAACGGTAGGAGGAGTTCACATCGGCGTCGGGTCGACGATGAAGTACCTGGGACTCGTCCTCGACAGCCGGTGGAACTTCAAGGAGCACTTCCGACGTCTGGCTCCCAGGTTGAATGCGACTGGGGCTGCGCTCAAGCGGCTCCTGCCGAACCTAGGGGGTCCGGACGCCTCCTGCCGGAGGCTCTACGCAGGCATCGTTCGGTCCATGGCCCTTTACGGTGCGCCGGTGTGGGCGCCATCGCTACGGAAGCGAGTGGCGGCCCGGCTAACCGCCTGTCAGAGGGTCATGGCCATCCGGATGATCCGCGGATACCGTACGGTGTCCTGCGAAGCGGCGAGCCTCCTTGCTGGCCTACCACCGTGGGATTTGGAGGCAACAGTCCTTGCACACATGCATGACTTACGCGTGGAGATGCAACGTCGGGGCGAAACTCCGCTGCCGCGACAAGTCGCGGCATGGCGGACAGAGCTCCGGCGGGATCTCATGGTGAAATGGCGAGAGCGATTGTCGCAACCTCGTGCTGGGCACGCCACGATCGAGGCGGTAAGGCCCCTCTTTGAGGCGTGGCTGGAAAGGCCCCACGGCGTCGTCACCTTCCGTTTGGCGCAGGTGCTGACCGAACACGGCAAGTTTGGTCCGTACCTGTACAAGATTCGTGCGGAGACGACGCCCGGGTGTCGCCACTGTGCGGACCGCCCGGTGGACACGGTGGAGCACACAGTCGAGGTGTGCCCCGCTTGGGAAGAGCAGCGCCGTGTCCTCGTGGGGGCGATCGGCGGCGATCTCTCGCGCCGGGGCTTGGTTCAAGCCATGCTCCGGAGCGAGGAGGAGTGGCAGGCGGTCGCCTCCTTCTGCGAAGCAGTAATGCTAGTAAAGGAGGAGGCCGACCGCCTTAGGCAAAGGCGGACACGCCGCCGCCGCCGCCGGGTTTCCGATCCCAATTTCCGGCCACCGTAGGCGCGGGCTCGCGGACGGTGGGCAATGGGTAGCTCGCTGTCCGTCCGTCCGGTAACAGACCGGTCCGAGCTCAGGTCGTCTACGGCGCGCACCGTTCCCGCGCGCCTCAAGGAGTTGTCAGCAAACTGTAGGGGTCCAGCAGGGCCGAAGCCTACTGGGGCCAAAGGTCATGCGAGAGTGTCACCACGGGCCCCGGGACAAAGGCGAGGAATGGAAAGGTAGGTTTTTAGTCAGTAAAAGTCTGACACTGTTTCCCGCCCCACCCAAGGGCGGGATTCGTCATTGGATGATTTTACCTACCACAAAAAAAAAAAAAAAAAAAAAAAAAAAAACCTACCTTTCGGCTTCATCATGAGATCAGTTCTATGTATCCCTCCCCTTCTTCCTTCAGTCAGTCACAAAGTGTATATGTCATATATAAACAAATTTTACTTGTTACGACAGTTTTGCTATGATTTTTGGCAGAGTTCCGTTCTATATCTTCAAAGTTCATCATCGGATCAATACGATATTTTTATGGAACCAAATTGAAAGTATAATCTATCAATTAAAAAAAAAAAAAATCGAAATCTGTCTACAATTGACCGAGATATCGATGAACAAACATATAAAAACGTCAGTTCTGCAATGATTTTTTGAAGAGTTTCGTTCTATATCTTCGAAGTTCATCATCAAATTACAACGATATTTATATGGGACCAATGCAAAAGTATAATCTTTCAATCAAAAAAAAAAATCAAAATCGGTCCACAATTGACCGAGATATCGTTGAACATACTTAAAAAAACAAGGCATGGCGGACAGAGCTTCGGCGGGATCTCATGGCGAAATGGCGTCAGCGACTATCGCAACCTCGTTCGGGGCGTGCTACAATTGAGGCGATAAGGTCCTTCATTGAGGCGTGGCTGGAAAGACCTCACGGCGTTCTCAACTTCCGCACGAACACGGAAAGTTTGCTAAGTTCCTGTTCCGTATTCGTGCGGAGGATTCGCCCGGGTGTCGCTACTGTGCGGAACACCCGGAGGACACGGTGGAGCACACTGTAGAGGTGTGCCCCGCCTGGGCGGAGCATCGCCTTGTCCTCGTGGGGGCGATCGACGGCAGCTATCTTTCTCGCCGGGCCTTGGTTCAGGCCATGGTCTGGAGTGAGGAGGGATGGCAGGCGGTCGCCTCCTTCTGCGAAGCAGTAATGCTAGCAAAGGAGGAGGGTGACCGCATCAGGCAGAGGCAACGGGGCGCTCGCCGGGATTCCGATCCCGATTTCCGGCCACCGTAGGCGCGGGCTCGCGGACGGCATGCAATGGGTAGCACGCTGTCCGATCGTCCGGTAACCGACCTGACTGAGCCCAAGTCGTCGACAGCGCGTTCTGTTCCCCGCGCCTCAAGGAGCTGTGAGCAAACCGTAGAGGCCCAGCCTGCTAGCTGCAGGCAGGCAGGTCGAAGCCTGCTGGGGTCATGGGTCAGCTTCCGAAAGGAATACCCGGCCCCGGCACGATAGGCAACGAAGGAACGGGGTAGGTTTTTAGTCAATAAGAGTCTGACACTACTTCCCGCTCCGCCCAAGGGCGGGATTTGTCATTGGATGATTTTACCTAACATAAAAAAAAGATATCTTCGTTATTTTTTTTAATTGTAGTTCTAGGTGACGGCTAGCATTTTACCATTTTCTTTTCTTTTTACAAGCTTTGTATTAGTTTGCACTGTATGTAACTTTGTGTGTTCGGCTCATATCTTGCAATTCAATTTTGAAGCAGATACCTTCAACCGATTGAGCTGAAATTTTACATGCATATATAAATCGGGTGACAATGCAATATTATGATAACATGGAGCTGATCTAATGATGGAACTGGAAGATAGCCATACGAACTCAGCAATAAAACAATATAACCCCATCAAGTTTGGGCTCTTTTGATTCATATTGACGCGTACTTGGATCCTATATGGTAACCAGGGTCTGATGATGGAGCTGGAAGGTGACCACAGGAACTGCGGCGTTAAACGACAAAGCCCCATCGAATTTGGGCTCGTATGGTTAGTATTGACGAGTACTTGGATCCTATATGGTAACCAGGGTCTGATGATGGAGCTGGAAGGTTACCATAGGAACTTCGTAAGAAATCGACGCAATCCCATCGAGTTTAGGCTCAATTGATTTATATTGATGAGTATTTGGATCCTATATGGTAACTAGGGTCTGATGACTACAAGGTAGCTACAAGAACTCCGCAATAAAACGACACAACCCAATCGAATTTGGGCTCGTTTGATTCTTATTGACGAGTACTTGGATCCTATATGGTAGCCAGGGTCTGATGATGGAGTTAGAACGTGGTCATAGGAACTCCGCACGGAGGGTTCCGTACAAATTTACATAAGTATATTGTTAAATTGCGATCAGATAAGAAGGATTTTTTTGTGACGTTACAACGAATTTACAATCTTTTATGCTTTACTTCATGCCAAATTTCAGGATTCTAGGTCAATGGGATATATCCTGTAGGTTTAGATTGCCTAGTTGGTATTAAAATATGTGCATAAACGGAGCGTAAACGACCTTATCTTTAGATTGCGTTTTGCTTAAGCTTTAAGTTTGATTTTTTATAAGTTTTATTTGACTTGCAATGTAATTAATATGTATGAATGTTTGTTCGGGTAAAATCTTGCAATTCAATTTTGAAGCAGATCTTTTCAACCTTGAGCTGAAATTTTGATACGCATTTAATTTTGATGACAATGCATGGTTAACTATATGAAGTCAATTAAAATTCAACATCAATAAAAAAAAATAAAAAAAAATACGGAGGAACATCCAAGAATTTGAACTAGTTATTTTTAATACACTCCTACAAAATAGGTACCAATTGAAAGGGCTTGCAGAGAGTTACTTGAAATATAAAGTGACATTACTCTAAATCCAATATTCTTCTTCTTCTCAGTCACACACACTTGGTGGAGTGGTCGGGGTCATAGATCGCCTGGTAGGTTAGTTGCAGCTTTTGCGAGACTTCTCCATCTCTCTCTATTCAAGGCACATCGTGTACATTCGATGAGGGAACATTTCGAAGATGTATGTGAGGTCTGTCCATCTGGTAGGTGATTACACGCGTGAATGTTGGCCCTCTACTCTTCGCTGTACCACTAAACGTTCTAAAGAGCTTTCATTGCGTATGATATGTCCAAACATCTTAAAAATTCGCTGTAGCACAATCGGCGAAAGTTTTTGTTTGATGCAAAGCTCTTTAAGAATGGAAACGTTAGTGCGGTGAGCAGTCTGTTTTATCCTCAGTAGACGCCTCCAGTGTCACATCTCAACAGCGTCAATCTTTTTACGGTGCTTTTGTTGGATTGTCCATGTTTCAGCTCCATACAGGAAAATAGGGAATATTAAGCATCTTATTCATCGAACCTTGATGTTTTTGGTTACTCGGCAATTTTTATATATCTTTGTGAGATCCTCTACGGCTGATCGTGTTATGGCACATCGTCTCTTGCATCTTCTCCGCATTTCCCAGTATTTGTAATTGTGGATTCCAGGTAGATAAACTCTGGACAACTTCGCAACTGGTTATTGCATGTAAGTTAGGTTGATTGTTAGTCTTACGATCCACCACCATCATTTTTGTTTCATAAATCCATCATGGCAGACTTCTCAGGCGGTCGCCTTCTTTTGCGAAGCAGTAATGCTAGCAAAGGAGGAGGCCGCATCAGGCAACGGCGCTCATGCCGCAGCCGCCGCCGTAATTCCAATCCCGATTTCCGGCCACCGTAGGCGTGGGCTTGTGGACGGCGGGCAATGGGTAGCTCGCTGTCCATCCGTCCGGTAACAGTCCGGACCGAGCCCAAGGGCGAGGGATGTCACTGGATGATTTTATCTACCATAAAAAAAACAACCTGGCAGACTTCTAAAGATAGCAGACTAAGTTTCTTATGCTTTCCTATGATAAGGGTAATAAATGAAAGAACTTACTGAGAATACGAATGTGATTTAAATAAGGAATAACTAAAAAGTAATAAATAATAACAAATAATGCAAGCTTATAGAAAGCTTTTAAAAATGGATATAAAACCACATAATACTTTAGTACCGTAACCGTCTTTCTACAAAAAAAAGGTTCAGTGGGTTTGATCCAAGACCAAAAGATTTTGGTTTGTTACAGTAAATTGTGTTCTTATTACAAAACTAAGACTATTCGAGAATCTGGTTGTACTTGTACTGTAGAGACACTATATTTTCAATAATATCCACAGATTAGAAACGGAAATGGCATTCTTTCATTCATTCATACGGAAGTAAACGTTCCGTTTCTTTAAATATTGTTGTAGTAAATGATAAAAATAATTATTTATAAATACTAAAATATGTCGTACATTTTTCTTTTTAACAGTATTCTGAATCTTTTTCTTTCAAAAATCGTACTTTTGACGCGCTTTTTATGATCAAGTTTTCATATTTTTACATTTCCAGCGTGAAGTGGAAGGACTTGCAAATGTCAGTAACACGCATCAATTTGATCAGATCTGGGGCCCAAGTCTGCTATTTTTGTAAATTCGACATTTCAACACGATCCCATTGTCATTTTGGTAAAAGTTCTTAATCTGTTAAATCATAATGGTCGATCATTGGTCGTTTATTGGTCTCGTAAAGGAATGGTGATAGAATGACTTTGTCGTATTCAGACAAATCTAATGGTAAGTCAAAAAAACCCCATAAGTCAGAAATTCATTTGTCATTATGTACGAGATTACCATTTCTTCAATGGTGTGTTAGTGATTGACTGTTCGAAAGTCATAGTGACGCCATTACATTTCCAGCGTGAAGTGGAAGTAGATTACCAAACTTGTCAAAATCAACCATGATGAGATCAATGATAGACGATTCTGACACTATTGTAATAGAAGACTTGAGGCCCAGATATTTTTTTATGCTTTTTAATTCATAATTTATTATTTATTGTGACTGTTAAGTGTTACATGTTGGTTTGTTAACGCATAAGTCGCGTCTATTGTGTTGTTGTGTATGTAATTGTGAGTTACAGTAAAAAGTGGAAAAAATGAAAAATGTTATTGACTACGGTAGTGATGCATTGGTAAATGAAATTCCTTATATAAAGCATAAAACATTTAATTAAAATTGATTGATTAATGCTTGCATAAAAGTGCTTTGCAAAAAACCACTGTATTTTCGGCAAACGTTTCTTGAATCTATACTTATAATATGTAAAATCTTCGTTACTCAATTTCATCAGAATGCTCATGATAACAATGTCAGTAAGATCGCCGAGATGGTTCCAACATATTTATATTATAAAGATAGATCAAATTAGTATTGAAGTTGGTACTATAGGTTGGTACTCGGCGATCAAGATAGTGCAGAAACTAGTGATAAACTTCATTTTATAATAATGTTTTCATTAGTCATGGTATTAAACCCAGTAATAGTCCTGGAACTACGCTTAGATCGCGTTTTGAAATAAGAGGGTAAATGTTGCCACTAATATAAATTGCTGTTAAGTAACATAAAATACTTTGCTTCATGTATTGCATTAACCTGTTGAATACCGTAATTAGAGACACAATAGAAAGACAATAGGTGTGCGGACGCCGGCGTCCTCTCGGGGAATAATGAATGCATTAATATACTTAAGAAATCAATTCCACATTTGGAAATTCATTTTTGCTTAGAATAAAGTGATTATAAGGACTCATATGACGTAGTGCAATGCGGTTATAGCAACATCCCCAGAAAAAAACAATTGGCAATATACATTTCAACAGTCATGCAGCCTAATGCATTATATTACAAAACATGACATTATGACATTTCAATTGGTATCAGGCCTAATAACACAATAATGTAGTGTATTGGTGCGTCGCTATTAAATTTACTGAAGACGAACATTAAAAGAAAATACTTAACACGTTCTGGTGAAAACAGCTATAACAAAATATACATTTTGTCGAGTGAAATGGTTACTCAGCTTTAAGTCACGTTTCGAACAATGTCATTATAATATCGGCTCCAATTTCATCGACAAAAATGGCTACGTAGATTGAACGTTGTTGTTATTTTTCATTATCAATATGTACAGTTGATGTCAACATCATTGTTTCCGACAAAGATGTTGGACATCCAGGCTAGTGTACTAGATAACAATGTTTACCTGTCGAAGAACAACATTCACAAAAACGGCATTATGACATTACGTCGGTGTTTTCAAAAATATTAAATGTTAAAGTTCGATACTTAGATGACACGAGATTTATGAACAAAATAACTCCTAGATCCCGAAGCGGAAGCTGTTCGGTTGGAGTCGTAATAAGCTTTAATGCTGAAACGCAGCCGTCGGGGTTGCGGTCAAAAACCGCAGCCATCGCGGCAGCGGCGGCGGCGGCGAATCTACCGTCTCGTGAGTGTTGAAATAAAATAGCCGTTTCCTTTGCCGCAGCGGCCGCGGGAGAAAACCGCTTCGTGATTTCAGTGCCTAAGTCGTCTCTAAACCGTTGGGGAATACAAATGCGATACCCTGGGCATTTTTTGCGATTTGTCTGCATTTGCGCTTGTATTTGCGGCTTTCGATTGCGTTCACCATGAAACATTAATCAGGAAACTACACCATTACGGGATCCGAAAGTCCTCTGGATCTTCTTACTTCATATCTTTGAGAAAGGATTCAGAGAGTTGACGTAAACGGAAAGAGATCTCCTGGGTCTGTAGTAAAATTGGGTGTGCCCCAAGACTCAATTCTTGGTCCCTTTTTGTTTCTTCTTTATATTAACGACTTGCCTTACCTCATTCATTTCATCAGACAATTTTTGTTTTGCAGAAAAGGGCTATTCGTTCTATTTATAAATTAAGTCCCAGATACTCCCTCAGAGATTAATTTAAAAACATTAATATAATGACTGTACCCTCTCAGTATATTTACGAGAATATTTTGTATGCCCTTAGGAATAAAAACATGTTTAAGAAGTACAGTGATATTTATGATTTTAATACTAGGAACAAATATAAATTTGTAGTTCCTGCTACCTGGCTCAAAGAAATAGGGGACTCATTCAAATGCCAATGTATATGTCGCCGCGAAGATTATCTGGTTGATTATTATAAAACTCATTTTGTTACCTAACTGATTGAATTGATTTACTATAAAATAATTACCTAATTACTATCAACAAATATGTTTAAACAGTGCCAATATGTAGAACAGTTCTATGTCTCTAAGTAAATATCCTCAGATTCGGTTGGTAATAGTCTTGACATTGAATAATGTCAAGGCTGTGACTAATTAGATCTAATAATTGCTGCTAAAAATTAAATTGTGATTAGCTTTAAATAATTTGAAATTTTGGAACATTGTTTTGTAAATACTTAGCTAAAAAACCTAGTATTTAAATTTAAACGTTATCTGATTTGTGAGTGACGTTCGCTTCGGGTGGGGCGAACGAGTTTATAAAAGGCGTAACTTGAGCGCGGAGCTCACTTTGCTGCCGATTATTGGAGAAATAACATTGTAAGTAGAATCTATGTTTGTCTGATTAAAAAACTATTAATTTGAAATGTTTTACTTGTTTTCATTTGCTGAATTTCCTTAAGCTTGCCTGTAGTTTAAAATATATTCCACTATAGCTATAGCAGAACCGATGACCAGCATAAGGTCGGCGGTTCTGCACTTTTTTAAAAATAATTGCCCTGTCCTATTTTCGACATATACATTATTATAATAAACTTCCTAGTCATATTCAAGAAATAAGCCTTAATAAATTCAAATCATTTGTAAAGCGAAAACTTTTGCATAAGGCTTTTTACACTATAAAGGACTGTCTAGAGAACAAAAAGGCTTGGGATTGACCTGCTCCAGTACGCTCTACAATGCATATTTCAATTGTGCTTTTTATGTTCTTTCCACATTTGACATTGGTATTTGTTTTTGGCTATTATGTCCTTTCATTGGTATCACAAGCAGCACGTAAGCGTATCAAACATCAATAAAGCAGCCGATTTACAGCTTAGAGCTGTATAATGGCTGGACAAGGGTGTAAAACAAAGCTTTAGGCTGCATAAAGGTATCTGCGTACGCTTATGGTTAAATATCAGAGTATTTTTACTCAATTAAACAGCTTTAAGAGATTTTTGACACTGTAAGCTGCGTTTTACACTTAAAGCTGTATATAGGCTGTATATTGCACGTCACCACTTCCTTTATACAGGTCTAAGTGTTATATTAGTGTAAAATGATACTCCATTATACCTCTTATTCGTTTGGTGTAATTGTACACTGTTATCTATTATATAGGTACTATTGTGGTGTTATACTCGTAACTACTGCCTACAACGTTGATATACAGCTATAAGAGTAAATGAACGCTGTAGTACAGCGTTAGGCTGTATTACTAATGAAATCACTCGGATTGTGTTTTTGTGAACATCAGTATGGAGGAAAAAGACCGGTCAAGTGCGAGTTGGACTCGCGCACCAAGGATTCCGTAAAAACTTACTCGCACCGTGTCCGTGCTATGGGCCCTATGATTAAAAAAAAAAATCAATTATCTTGAAAACGGTGCGTCCTAGGTCAAAAATAACCAAAATTTTAACCCCTCTATGACACCCCCGTAAATACCAATAGAATACAAAAATGAAAAATATTTTTTTTCGTGGTTTTCGGTCAGAGCAAGATTTCATTCCAGAAAAAAAATATCCGATCAATTGGGGAATACTTTAATATAAAATAAAACTGAAGGCACACAACTCGGAAACGGTACGTTATAGGGCTATGAAACTTGGAACCTAAACAGTTTCTATGGTTGAGGTCAACACAAAACTACAAAAAACAAAACTGCGGAGCGTGCGCGCCTGCTGGCTGTGGGAAATTGGGAGTCAGGCCTTTGGCTTCACGCACTGCCGTCGTCGAATATTGGCACCTTGTTCGACGCTTGTTGACTACTTTCCGCCTAGCTGTTGCCCTACGCCTTGGCGCTCCTTGCTGTTCTCCTCATCGCTGAAACTGTGGCGAAGTTGTCAACAGCCTCGGTCACCACGGTCTGTCATCCTGTCGAAGCGCGGGACGCATAGCGCGGCACGCGAATATTAACGACATTATCCGACGAGCCCGCATGGGCTGGCACGCGACGATGGTAAGAGACCGGACGGTATGTCATTATTTCCGTGGAAGATCGGTAGACCTTTAGTGTGGGACGCTACCTGTGTCGACACTCTTGCGCCATCCCATCTTCCTAGCTCATCGTGCTGTGCTGGTGCTGCCGCTGCGGCTGCGGAGAACCTCAAGCGGCGGAAATATAACAACCTCGTCGGCAGTTATATTTTTGAGCCGTTTGAGGTTGAAACTCTTGGGCCGTGGGGACCGAGTGTTCATGCGCTTTTTAAAGATCTCTCTAAACGTTTAGTTGACACTTCACGTGACCCAAGGGCTGGCTTTTACCTCGGTCAGAGATTAAGCATTGCCATTCAACGTGGCAATGCCGCCAGCCTTTTAGGCACACTTCCAGTCGACAGCGATGCGGATGAGTTTTATGACGCCATTTTTTAGTTAGGAGTAGGTTTAAGTGTATATATAGTTTTGATTTGTATTTTATATAATGTAAATAGTTTTTGAACATTATAGAATAAAAACAAAATGCTTTAGGTTTTCTGTACCAATCAACTAAGGGTGGTGAAGAGAAAACATTGAATTAAGAGGAAGGTCAGAAGGAAATATTTAAATATTACAAATACAGAAAATTTATTTAAATACCACAAACAGTAGAGATAGTAAAGTATAATTTATTGGGGAAGAAAAAGTAACTGACGTCCAATGAACAGAGTTCTGTTATGAAAAATTTTAACAGTTATTTAATACTGATCACAATCTGTTTCTTCAATGATGATAATAATAGCATTTATACGCAGCATTTTGATGTAACCCCATGATGATCTAGAGGGTTAGAACTGTCATCCTTCACTAATGCGTCCGACGTCTAATCATTTGCTTAGCCATTTTAGATCGCCTTTTGATTCTCGTGACCTTGATATTAGGCCAAGTCAAAGCCCTTATTGTACTTATTCTAAAAAGTAAATGAAAGATCGGTTACTAATTTTACTTACTACTTCACAATAAGTATATAAATTGTATTCGGACATATGAAATTTAGTCGTAGGTAGTTGAGGATTTTTATTCCTTACACGTATATCTAAAGATGGTTAGAAATGTACGTACTTGTTATGAACAATTACACAGATTAAGGAGTAAAAATACTCTATTATGCAGCTGATATACAGATACAAGTGTGTTAACACCTTTCAACAAGAATTTAGGCTGCTTTAGC
Organism: Leucania comma; assembly: GCA_958295575.1. Classification (NCBI taxonomy): domain Eukaryota; kingdom Metazoa; phylum Arthropoda; class Insecta; order Lepidoptera; family Noctuidae; genus Leucania; species Leucania comma. Next base: position 36,504,747 of record OY282461.1, on the reverse strand, counting down.
AAACTGTCGCCATTTTCCAATGTATAATGATTTTATAAACATAATAAAAGGCTTATTTGGCAAAAGCCTAAAGTCATATCATGATTATCAGCTTGAATTACGGTTGATTTGTATTTATATCTATTATTTCAACATATTTTATTAATATAACCTAAAAAAATAATAACATTACTTACCGTATTTACTATTTTCCTTGATATTAAAATTGATTATTTCGCTGGCGCGTTAATATTTTCCCCAAAAATATACACACTTTTACAACGAAATTAAATTGGCACTATAAATTCACCATATTACAAGGTCAACAAGTCCAATTTAACATATTATATTTACAATTAAATTTCGTATTCTTACACCAATTAACAGCATTTTGCTGTATATGATAGTTATAAGTGAGTATCTGTAGAGTTAAAGTGTCATTGTACACCGATACACAGCCAACATGCAGCCAATATACAGCTTTTATTCTCTACTTACTCTTAACGCTGTATATAAGCTGTATATGTGGGCCCTTTTTGGAGTTACAAGGGCTATATATAGGCTTATACAGCCTATATACAGCTTACTATACAGCTTAGAGTGTAAACCTGAACCTATATACAGCCCTTGTACAGCTTGTTTTGCTGCTTGGGATTGTTCGTCGGATCGTTGAGCTCCTTAGTAGTTCTAAGTTGAGCTATACGAATACTGACAAATGCTTGCACTGACTGGACAGGTCCACTCAAATCTGTATGGTTCTTTCCTCAAAAGACCATCTCAGATACTAATCTGCATGGTTCTCATACGATTTGACCACTACGAAAATAACAATGACATGATATCTAGTCGTTTATTCAAAAATTTTACGGTACGGTTTAATGATTTTTAAAATGTATAAGTAGGTACGTAGGTGTTATTGACATAATATACGTAATATAAATACACATATATATAATCTCACCAACTTCAAAATGAAATACTCGTATGTTCGGTCTTTCTTTATTTCTTGGGCTTTGCTAATCAATGCACCAGTACAGGCCACGTTCATAGAAATAGAAAGGGCTCAAAAAGCTGTTTTTAAAGTCATGCTAAAAAGCCTTTCAGGTTCCTAACAGACCTGCTTTATAATGAATTCCCTGTCCTCCGAGTGCGGCAATTAATCATCCTAAGTGCAACACTACGTACTCACAGAACTTTAAAAACAGGTCTGATTATCAAAACCTTCAATCAAAACGCGTTCTACACGTTCCACATCCTGCCGCGAATAGTCTTCTGGCTTGACGCTGTCCTTTCTACTCTCACAATTATGTTTATAACCAAATTATCAAATACTGTGACATCAAAGAAGTAAACGACCGCTTATGTATGAAAATTTTGAAAAAAATGCTCGTCTTCCTCTCTGACGATAAACTGAGGAAATTGTAACTAACATTAAACCGGGAACCGTTCACTTTTCCGAATTATTTTTGTTCGAATTTCATGTGACCGAATACTATTGACCGACGTCTTTTTTACTATATGCATTATTTGACATATTTTTATATAATAATAATAATAATTTAATTAACAGCCTTCTGTCAGGCGGAAATAAGGTGCGCGCCTTCAACGGCTGGGTCATGCCGGTTTTAATGTACTCTTTCGGCATACTCAAATGGACTCAGACCGAGCTAGATGCCCTGGACAGGCGGGTCCGTACATTGCTGACCGCAAATCGGATGCATCACCCACGATCATCGGTGATGAGATTGTACATCCCGCGGAAGTGTGGAGGTCGAGGCTTTCTGAACGCAAAGACTCTACACAACCGCGAGGTGTGCAACCTCAGAGAATATTTTCTCAAAACTGACGTGGGTATGCACCGCGATGTGGTCGCAGTTGACAAGGGACTCACCCCGTTGTCCATGGCTAAAGAGAACTGGCGCAAACCTGTGGTAATCACTACTGATGACCGCAAGGAAGTGTGGAAAGGCAAGGAGCTCCACGGGCGCTTTTACCGAGCTCTTCATGAGCCCGATGTCGACTTCACGGCGTCCGTGGCCTGGCTACGTTTCAGCAACCTCTTTGGGGAAACTGAAGGTTTTGTCTGTGCGATTATGGACGAAGTTATCCTAACGAACAACTACCGGAGATATATTATGAAGGACGGAACGGTTGACGTGTGTCGGGCATGCCACCGTCCGGGTGAGTCCATCAGACATATTATCTCTGGTTGTTCTCGTCTGGCTAACGGCGAGTACTTGCACAGGCATAACCAAGTAGCCAGGATTATTCACCAGCAACTTGCCTTGAAGTACAACCTAGTGGATTCTGAGGTACCGTATTACAGGTATGTGCCCGACCCAGTTCTCGAAAATGACCATGCCACGTTGTACTGGGATCGGTCTATCATCACTGACCGGACTATTGTTGCCAATAAGCCGGATATAGTGGTGATAGACCGGTTAGCGCGCTGCGCAATAATAGTCGATGTCACCATCCCACATGACGAGAATCTCGTGAAAGCTGAGAAAGAGAAACAAATCAAATATCTCGACTTAGCACACGAGGTTGTCGACATGTGGAATGTAGACTCGGCTATCATTGTGCCGATTGTCGTGACTGCCAACGGCCTTATAGCCAAAAGCTTCGACGACCACCTGTCGAAGCTTTCGTTGCGCGGTTGGATCAAGGGCCTGATACAGAAGGCAGTACTCCTCGATACGGCTCGCATTGTGAGGAGGTTCCTTTCTCTGGAGCCCTAACCACCGGTAGCTTGGACCCTGCTCCCGACACCGGCGGACTACTGTTTTTATATTTTTAAATGTTTTTTTATATATATATTTGTATTCATAAATATTTAAAAATAGAAAAATATGTAAAGAAAAAAAATAAAGGAAATAATAATTTAATAATCAAATAAATTTATATAATCAAAGTATCATGTGTCATAGGTATCATTTTACCAAATTGCTATTGGCTAAAGCCTTCCGAAATCGACTATAATCCTTGTCACACAAGTTGAACCATCATGGTGGTCGACCTTGAATGCACAGTAACTGTCGCGAATGCGAAGTCGTATATTTTTTTGTTAATGTTTTTAGCCCTTTAAGCCATGTATGAATAGTTCATTAGTTTACCATTAGAGTGCAGGTGCAACACAATTTAGTGTTTTTGTAGTGTTTGGCCGCATATGTGTCGATTCGGTGGGTAGTCATATAGCATAGAGGTCGTGCTATAGGTACCCACAGATAATGATTAGTTAGGACGTGGCGTGATGTGGGGGAAAGAGGGGATAGCGCGCGGTGGTAGACAGCGCGCGCGCTTACCCGCGCCACTTGGACCTGATGGTCGGAGCTAGCAGTATATCGGTGAGCGATCTTGTTATTTCCCAGTGCATGTGTATTTATCCAGATTGACCAAATATTCATTGTACCTATTGTTTTCCAATGTTGTGTGTGTATTGTTCTAACAGCGATCAGATTCAGAAATGATACTAAATCAGACCAGTTCTCAGTTGTGAGGCTCGGGGTGGCTGTAACGGGAGCTTGGAGGCAACTTTGGGGGGTAACACCCGATATCATTGCGACGATAAATTCAGTAACGGTTATTCAGTAAAAATCAGTTTACGTAATACAGCGGTCGATAGATTACAATGTTATCGTACCTAGGCTAATCAAGACACGGGTATTTTAGGTTCAGATATTCGTCATTGAAGCGTAATTGACGACAGTAACCGATTTTCGGGTCCCAATCGAAGTGGAGGGTTGCGCGCAACCATAGCAAATGGTTCAAGTTATTTACCGCGTACTATAACTGTCTATATATTTGTGACCAAAATTTTATAAACTGTTGTTACGATGTGATGAAAATATGGCAAATAAATCATTTGGCAAATGAAAAGAGTTCAAGAAAGGTTTCGGCCAATAGTAATTCGGTAAAATGATACCTATGACACATAATACTTCGAAGATATAAAATATGTCAAATTATGGATATAGCAAAAAAGACATCGGTCAATAGTTTTCGGTCACATGAAGTTCGAACAAAAACAATTCGGAAAGTGATCGGTTCCCTTTTTTTCATAATTTATCTACATTGTGCTCACATAATAGAAGCGACAATAAATATGAAAGAAAGAAAAGAAAGAAAGAAAATATTTTATTTGACACATATACACACAATGCAGAAACAACATGTAGACACTTAAGATAAAAAAAAAGATAAAAAACTAATATTGTGTGTCTATATTAAGCAACCTAGCTAAATGTAACTCATAATGATTCAAAAGAGTGTCCGTGGAGTTTCTGGTACGTTCTTCGCCATAGAGATATACACTTTTGAAACGTGCAATTTAGCTTCACTTTTTTTTTAGACTGACCGACATTTCGACAATTTAAAAGTGCTTGTCATTGGTCTATTTGTAATAAACACTTCTGATTTCTGTCTGTCAGTGAGCATAGTCCTTGAGCCTGTAATCACGATACTAACATAAGATAAAGATATCAGAGATCGTTTCATCGCTCGCGCTTTGGGAAATTGTTATTATTTGGTTTTTCAAATAATCTAAATATTCAATTTACCTAGATTTCGTTTGAAATTATTCGTATCAATTTGTTTGTAAACCTTTGAGTATCGATGTGTGATATAAAAGGCCTCGACTGGCACGAACCATCCTATAAATATTATGATGTTCATACCAGACAACCAAACCCAATGCTATCTTTACAAGTAGCGAAACTGTGTCGATCGATCAAAAGAAACTGAGTGCTCATCGATTGGTTATAACAAGTAATTAAGTCGGCATTGGCCATAACTACGGGGTATAGAATATATGTTAAACACGATATTATGGCATGGCCGCCGCACTTTACGTAATTGCACGTACTGTGTTATTATTACGTATCAGGTATCAGCGTAGCAATGCGCGCTTCACTGTTAGCTAGTGAAAGAAGCTATTAACACAAAATTTTTATATGACCCTAATATTGCCCACTAATATTTTCAATGTGATACTGGTTATTTGTTCATCAGTCATGGCTTAACGCCTTAATTAACTTAGGGGCCATTCTACTTTTTGAGTAATTATTATTTATTAGTATGTACTACAAACATGTGTGTTTGTATGTACAAATGTTTGTATGCTTTATACCCAGCAGGTAGTAGAGCGTTTTCGTCCCTGGCTAAATCGGTTGAATCGAATTTCTGCCGTTCCTCACTACCACCACTGCTGAAACCCGATGGATCACTCGCCCACACCGCGGAAGAGAAAGCAAACTTATTTGCTCTCTTTTTGCGGAATTTTCGCGTCTCAACTCTGGTGGCACTAGGCCCCCTGTTTCTCTTGATGAATGCGTGACGAGTATATCGGACTTTCGCATCTATCAGAAGGACGTTCGCAAGGTCCTGCGTGACCTCGACGTGAACAAAGCCCCGACGGGATACCGGCTATCGTACTTGTTTAAAACTTGTGCGCCTGAAATGTCTCTAATTTTGACACGCCTATTTCGCCTCTCATGTAAGATTTGAAAAGTGCCGGTTGCTTAGAAACAAGCTAACGTGCAGCCTTTGACCAAGAAGGGCAGTCGAGCTGATCTGGCAAAGTACCAATCTATCTCTATTACGTCCATGCTCTATAAGAGCAACTCTTCTCTCGTACGTGTTCTTTACAGGAAGCTTCTAGCATACCTAGAAGCTAATGAAATTTTCAGTGACCGGTAATACGGTTTTCGCCAAAATCGGTCGACCTTTAAGCGTTTGCCATTTTCATCCATCCATCGAAAAGCATGTGGAAGCTTTTGTCATCGCCCTTGCCTCATCACTAAACTTCCTTCGTTCGGTCTACCCACTGGTCTGTGTGATTAAATCGCTGACTTCTTAAGGGGTCGATCCATCAGAGTGTTGATGGCTGATCGTCTGGTCAAATGGCTATTAATGGGATCCCTCAGGTGTTGGTACCCGCGGTAACACTGTTCTTGCTGCACATTAACGATCTGCTTAAACCCGGTACCTTTGGGTATGCAGACAACAGCACTTTTGTTGAGAGATAGGTGTCCGACGTACGAGCTAGTGAGTCGCAGATCCAGTCTTTCCGAGAGGCTATGGTTAAACGCTTGAACTCATCTTTGAAGGCGGTATCCGATGGGTGCAATACCAATCTGGTCAAGTTCAATGCAAACCCAGGCGTGTCTTTTTTTCCGCTAAACGGAGCAAATTTTTTTTACTGATAAAAACTAGTGCTTGACTGCAATCCCACCTGATGGTAAGCAGTGATGCAATTATTGACGGGGAGCCGCGCTAGTTTATTAAGAGCCTATTCACTTGCTTAGCCTTCAAGACATTCAAATTAAAATCGGACGAGAAGACCGCAGCAGGTAAATTGTTCCAATGCTTCGATGTACGCTTTTTCAATGATGAGGTAAACGCTTAGTCTGGACTGTAGAGGTTTCAACAACATAAGGGTCGATCGATACTTGCCGTACGCCGGGTTGTCTGATAGTAGAAATGAGATGGTAGAATCGAGTCATACAATTCCCGCTCACGCTCTCCAAAACGTTGGCTTCTCTGTACCTGTGCTCAAAGCTTTGTGGATTGGACTTCAACATATTTGGATCACCAATTAACCTTTTCGCACGCCATTCCACCGAATGCAAAGCTAGCTTAGTTTGTTGGCGTATTTTTAGGGTTCCGTACCTGAAAAAGAAAAACGGAATCCTTACAGGATCACTTTGTTATCCGTCTGTCTGCTTGTTAAGACCCTTTATCTCGAGAACAAGTGGAAGTATCGAGCTGAAATTAAAACCATCTACGTATCTGCGGTCCCTTGAAGTTGTAAAAAATCTAACTTCTAAAAAAGATATGGCAGTTTATGTCGTATAAAATAATCCCAAGGGTATGAAAATTCATCGAGTACCTTTCGTTTACCTAGAACCCTGAAAGGCCTGAAGAAAAGTGACATAGCATAAGTATAAATCTAAAAATTGTAGTTACTTTACGTCATAATAAAAACTTTTTCTAGTCGGAAAAATCTTCGAGACTCGATTCGGCTATTGAACTATTAGGCCAGTCAATATCGACATCAAACATCGCAAACGCGCATGTATCTATGATTTTTTACATTTTGTTAGGTTCCTTGAAAACCGGTTTGCATCCCTGAAAACCATCCATGCATGGTGCTCCAAAAACTGGTAAATTTTGGCACGCGAATTGGTTTTTTTTTTTTTTTTCGAAAAATACTGCCATAAGGAAGCGTTTTCCAAGTATGTTTGCTTTATAAATGATTCAAATTAACTAAATTTACAACAATTCAGCAATTCAATTCAAGCATTCTGGTTCCATTACATATAAAGATACAGCTTGTCAAAGGCAGGCATTTTTTTTTATCAAAAGTGACATTTTTGTGTATGGTTCATGTTCAAAGACACGTACTGGTTAAATTAATGGTCGTAGAGACAAGTATGAGACAAGGATTTGGAAAAAAATAATTGGCTTTTTGATGCCAAAATAGTGCGTCTAGGCTTCAAAGTTTCCACAAAAATAACAAAAATAGGAAAATATCGGGTTTTTGCTAAATAATAGAAAAATTGCACTGATATCGACATTAAAATTGGCAAACGCTCATCTAGTCTCTAGAACTTTTTTGTAATGTTATTAAGTTCCTTGAGAGTAGTTTACACCCAAGTTTGCAACCCCGAAAACAATACACCAAAATTTTCACTTTAAATAAAAATAGCTGCTTTTGATAAGCTGTATCTTCGCAACCAGTAGATATAGGAATGCTTGGGCCAAGCTCAAACTGTAATATTTTTTTTAACTTTATTGAATTATAAAAAAGATCCTTAAAAAAATAATTCTTAGGGTAATTTTTCAAAAATACTGAGACATGTGGCAAAAAAAAATGTGCCAAAATTGCGCAATTTTTCGAGGACCATGGTAATCCTGTGTACTGAACACAGGGTTTGCAGGTTGCAACCCTGAAAACCCTGTGCCTGTACTCTTTTTTTTTTTTTTTTAACGTAGGTAAAATCATCCAATGACGAATCCCGCCCTTGGGTGGGGCGGGAAACAGTGTCAGACTTTTACTGACTAAAAACCTACCTTTCCGTTCCTTGCCTTTATCCTGGGGCCTTTGGTGACAGTCTCACATAACCTTTGGCCCCAGTAGGCTTCGGCCCTGCTGGACCCCTACAGTTTGCTGACAACTCCTTGAGGCGCGCGGGAACGGTGCGCGCCGTAGACGACCTGAGCTCGGACCGGTCTGTTACCGGACGGACGGACAGTGAGCTACCCATTGCCCACCGTCCGCGAGCCCGCGCCTACGGTGGCCGGAAATTGGGATCGGAAACCCGGCGGCGGCGGCGGCGTATGCGCCTTTGCCTAATGCGGTCGGCCTCCTCCTTTACTATATCGACTACTCTAAAGGGACCTTACAACAGATAAAATAATCTTAATTATATATGTGTTTGCGACGTATGCCCTTTTTTATGTTGGTATTGACTGGCCTATATTTAAATAAGGTAGTTTGACTCACACTTGCCCAGCTTTTTTTGTGTTGTTTGCTTGTTTGATTAACCAATATTTAGGGCGATGCAAACATAATTTTTTATTTCTTTGTACTTCTGTATCAATCGCCATCACAATTGAATGAACCATTTTTAACCGACTTCGAAAAGAAAGAGGTTCTATATTCGGCTGTATGTATTTTGTTTAGTATTTTCACTGTGGACCTGTGTGGATTTGAAAATTTTTTTTTTTTTTTTTTTTAAAGATTACTGTCCCGAATTTGTCCCATAGAAATATTGTAGAAAATCATAAAATGTAGTCGGTGACCGATTGAAGAAAGAAGGGAAGGGGATACATAGACCTGATCTGACAAACAGTTAAAAAAAAAATATATACAACCGATTCCAATGTAAAAACCGAGTAAGTGTGCGAGTAGCACTCGCGCGCTGAGGATTCTCCTATGAAAATAATTAAATTTCGGAATAGAGACTCAAAGATTTTTTCAAAGCGTAAAATGGTTTTTTTTTTTTGGTGACAACTACACATTTACAGTTTTCAGATTTTTCTCTATATTAGTGGTGTGACACCCAGCTTCATGCCAAATTTCACAGTTCTATGTCATGAGTGTCGGAAACGTACCATTTTTTCTTATTTTTTCCCGTTAAATTAAAAGTTTGATTTTTCCCAGCTTCAAAGACAACAAAGTGATCCTACAAGGGTTCCGTTTTTCCTTTTGAAGTACGGAACCCTAAAAAAATACAAAAAGTCTAAAATAACTTTAATTTCGGAAGTCGGTGTTAAATTACGAAGATACCAAACTATCATAGAAATACCGACTTCCGAAATTAAAGTTATTTTGCACTTTTTTGTTTTGTTTTTTTTACATTGAGCTCGGTTGTTATTTTTGTAAAAAGTATTTTAAATACGTTCCTTTTTAAACAATAAAGTCATCTGATCTACTTCAACAGCATCAAGTAGATAAAATGAAAAACAAATATATTGGGTGACTGGTAATTAGTGTACGATACTTAGACACGTGATTGTAGTCATCCTATATACGAGTAACGTGCGTGCTGTGCGTGAGATAGATTACATAACTTTTGTAAAATGGTGGCAAATGAGGCAAAAAAGTGACCAGCAATTGATAACTATAGTATAAGAAAATGTATTAACAATTTTTTTTTATAACATGAAGAAAATATTATTTTATAATATTATAAATACTTACTTATAAAGTCGCTAAAACTTATTTTGAATTTTTATTCAATGAAAAACTAATAGAATAGTTATGTACGCATACCATGTACACAGTGTAATTACAACAACTTAACAGAAGATCATTATGGTCAAATTATTAATTAAAACACCAGTTTCGTCACTAAATATCGTATGGGTATCGTAGTACGCATGCGCCATTTTAACTTCGTGCTTCACATACATAGCAGAGGCAGTAAACAAATCGAAGCGGATCTGACCGGTCGTCTTTTTGTCCGCTGACACTTTCGCGCGCAAATCTTCGCCGTGCCTAATATCGCCCATCGATGTTACGACAATTTTGAACCATGAAGTTTACTCCACAGTTATTGCGACTCCAGTTGTCGTGTGTGGTCGCGTTCTTTTACATCTGTTACATACTAAATTGCTTTCTTTTTCATCACTATATTAATAAAAAACAACAGTGAAAGATTTCGGTTAAATGTTGAGTATTTTCCTCGTGGTGTATCGGTCGATTTAGATGGATTCTCTGGTAATTTTTGTATGTTTTTTTTTTTTTTTTTTTAATAAAGGTACTTTTGCGTCCAAAAGTTTGTTTGGTGATGGGTAAGTTTTTTAAAGGCTGAGTCGGCATTAAGCGTCATTGTGTATTTTAGGTAAAGCATGTTAATGTAAATAAATAAAATACTGGCATATTTTAGCTGTGATTTGGGATTACAACAAAAATAATGAGGCCCATGAGTATGCCTCATTATTTTTGTTGTAATAACAAAGCTTTTTAACTCCACCAAAAATATTGTTAATAAAAAAAACAAGGAATACTAATTAGCTTATAGTAAAAAATACCCTGTTTTCCCGCAAAAGATGGGTATAACATCAAAACTACGGAAAGAAAAAATCTTTTCTGAGGAAAACAACAAACTGATACACAAATAAATTGATATATGCGCAGTTCGTGGTTAGCCACATGTAAGGTGTTAAGGGATTATTTCATTGTCTATTTGGTTATCATTAAAGCCTCAGGTAAACAATGATTTTAAGCTGATAGATATGGTCTCTCAGTGAGAGTAGGTTTATTCCACAAACACAATCAAAGGTCCTTGGAATAGGTCGTTTCCCCAGAGTCATTACTGCCCTCCAAAAACATTTTGGCTCATTTTGTATTTTTAAAAAGTCCAGGAAATACTTTACCATGTTTTATTGCCAAAATCAAGGTTATTATCAAGGGTACCTATCCAGTCGGGAAAAGTTGGTATGCGTACATTTTGAACGACAATGTCCGACTGTGGGCATCAGGCGCATCCGGGTCTTAAATGTTCCGGAGTATAATTGATGTATATGGGCTCTGTACCCGGATAATTCAGATTCCGGAAGGCCGGTGGAAGGGCTATGAAGCTGCAGTTGACCAACAGCATCAAGCCGCAAGCGTTTTTGTATCTGCCGACAGAACAAGCTGTTAAATGAACAACAGCGGCTCGTCGTTATAATAATAACTCTAATAGGAAGAATTGTAGTCAGCCATGGTTGGTAGGCACTTTGACAGTCCAGGACAAACCAAAGCTAGATTTTCATGGCTAATGATCGCGATGAGAAGCGACAAGTGAAGCCGCTGGCAGACTCACCAGCTTCTGTTGCCAGCTTCTAGCTGTTCAGTTTTCTATTCAGTGCTCTATTTTGATTGTTTATTAATATCACATTTGTATCCACATTTCATTTCTTTGACGTTCTACGTATAATCAAATCACATTATTCCCTAGGGAACGCCCATACTACATTTGATCCCTAGGGATAGAATAACTTGGTTTAAGTGACGGTTATATGACTTATAAAAGAGCATTATCGAGCAGGTCACAGTTGATGTAAAAAAGTTATTCTATATTATTTTCTAGAAAATGGTTTACCCGTGTGAAGTCATCCGTAAAACATGTAAACGGTGCGCTTACAAACATGTAAACTCAGCTAGGTATAAAGTCACCCAGACACAGAACAAATGTCTGTAGACCATACGAGTGTTGGTTCTGCCGATCAGTCAACCACGGCACCCGCCGCGCCGTGCCGTCGTTGTAATATCAGTGCGCTCTGAGAACGTATTTTATAATAATAATATATTACGGTAAAACCTTCAGAAATCAATTATAAAAATTAGGATATGTTTTGCTACCGAAATAACTGAATCTCTGTCAGGAATAAGCGAAAAAAAAAACCAAATTGTTTAAAATTGGTCAGACAGATAGGTAGATCCCATATATACTGAAGTTAATAATCATGGTTGCTGATAGAATGTTGCTGTTGTCGTTGTTTTTAAAAATCCGTCAGTCAATAATTATAATGGTGAAAAGGCCATATAACCAACGTGGATCGCAAATCTTTACGCTTATCGACCGTCGTGGAGGTTACATTGAAGGCGCACGCGATGCATCTAGCACCAGTATTCATCAGCGATTACGATTGTATGAAACTTCAGAATGTATGTAATTGACATCTAATAACAATATGGTCTCTCGTAAATGTTGTGGACTACAATCGTTGCTGGCGATTGAATATCACTTTTTTTCAATAAAGTTTTAGGTTCTTTGGTCAACCAATAAACAAAAAACAAAATTAATCTAAAAAATTAATTAGCTTCGTTTGAAAACCACCCAAACAAAGCAATAAATAAAAACGTTTTGGGAACACATTCATTGTGTATACAGAGCCTCAACCATGAAATTCCCTGTGGAATCTGTGTTTCCTGATAGCTACAACCAGTCTTTAAGTCAAGAGTGAAAAGGTTACTTCTAGGCAAGCATGTTGCATCTTCGGCCACATCATCGCTTACATCCAGGTGAGATAGTGGCCAAGCGTGAGCAATTATAACAATTTAAAAAATTTTAATACAAAAACAAGACAAAAAGACTGCTATGCAATTTCTTGATCATTACGATACTATTTCAGAAACAGGCGTATACCAAAAATACGAGTAATGCAATAAACAGGAAGGCAAACAAATTGACATTGAATTGAAATTGATATTGATATTAGTGTTGTCTCAGAACACATATGAACAGTACTCAATAATAAACAAATGCCTGAGTGTCTGAGTTCGAGATCTTCAGTTTATCTTATACTTGGTAGTTGCAGCCGGTAACTGGCACTTTAGTGTTGGCAAGAGCAAAGCTTCCTTACTTTTCACCTGTAGGGGGATAGATGTTAAGGCAATATTGCTTGATACTAATGGCGGGTTAAACAATATATTGTTCCTTTATGTCTATGTTTCTTAATAGTTTCAATCTAGGGGTCTTTAAGTCAAGAGTGAATAGGTTATTTCTAGGTAAGCGTGCTCCTTCATCGACCATATCATCGCTTATAAGATGAGATAGCGGAAAGAATATCGAATTGTGCACGTCACAATTGCGGTGGTAATTTCCCTCTTTGAGGAATGGACGTGAGACGCCTCGGGAGTCAGGACTTACAGAGCGATCTTTGAATATCGTAAGTGTGGATTTGCAGATAGCGAGCAACGGGTAGCTCACCGTCCGCTCGTCCTCGTTCGAGGCCAGTTCCATATAAATCCGCGTGGTTAGCCGGCGCCGCCCCGCGCCTCTAATCTTCGCTTCCCAGAAACTGCTGCTCTCTACGGCTAGCCTGATGACAGAGAACAAAGGTGGGTGGTTAGCACAAACTTTCACAAAAGAGCAGCATTGAAGTTGTAAACTTTTTAACGGAAACATCTCCTCCTTTAGCAAATATGGAATTTCACCTAATTTCAATTTAGCGAATATAGAAATCCACCAAATTTATTTGAATCAAGCATCCTTCTGCGTTGACAATTTAAAAAAATTATAATATTGACCAGTTGCAAGCACTTAGCCAATTTACACGTTTTTTAATATTGTGCGTGTTTTTTTATTTCTGTTTATGACGCGAGAACTTTGTCAATATTTTACATAGGTCAGCGTAATTAAAAACGCTTCCAGGAAAGACTTTTCTGTTTCATTTTCTGTTTCTGTTAATACTTTTTGATATTGCGATTCCTTGCTTTCTGGAGATCGTGAAGATAATAAACTTATTCAAGTGTACTTTTAAAGCTGTATGGGAAAAACAAATCAAAGATCTTACCTGCTTGGAAGATCGCTAGATTCTTTCAAATAGTTTGATACACAAGGCAAAACTATATCCTGTTACGCAATTTAATAAGAATTCTAAGGATATAACTGGTAGCGAGCTAACTAACGTAGTTTCGAAGATGTCATCGTTTTAATCAGACGCGCCGAAATTGTGCGCGATCACTTCGTGATTTCCCACAGGTATTGCGCATGCGCAATTAGGGCCCCACAATTCGGCAGATAAACAAAGTTTTTGTAGAGACATCGTTTTTCTTGTTAATATACTATTTTCTTGATCTGTTCTATAAATATGACGTCTTCACTTTTTAAAGACTTCAAAACCAATAATATGTTTTTTGTTTTGATTTTCTTTTCTACACGAAGTTGAAAAGTCAAAATGTGTCGTCACAGCGGAACATTATCGACACACATGTCGACAACGAAGCGAAACATAAACAAAATCAACTTTACGTAATAGTTTGCTTACCGCAATCACCCCTATGCCTAGGCAGTATCAGAGTAACAACTTATATCATATCATAAGAAAAATATAAATAAAATAAAATAATCTTCATAACAATACATTTCAGCTGCACATGACATACAAACATTGGTTTTGACATACAAACACAGCAGCACAAAGAAAAAGTTCGCATTGAATCGTATACCATTTAACGAGCACGGATGGGGATGCGGTTCCAAAAATGATGCGGAAGCCCATACTGGGACGTGTAACAGATGTCGGCAACCATTCTGTCTCCCTACACTCACCATCAATAATATCTTCCACTTGAACATTACATTAGAAAAATAAATGTACACACATTTTTGTACATAGCTCCCGCTAATGAAAACAGAAGACATCGCATACCGTATGGAAAACTCTTCAATTTAACAATACGACGAAAACACAATAAGATATTAATAATTTGCTTAATTTTATTAATAATACTCAAGCCGACACAGAGCTTGTAATGTTTGCAGATGATACAAATGCCATAATCGGGTCGCCAAATTTAAACGAGTACAGTTGGCAGTGTTTAAAAAAGATCGGTTTGGTTTACAGCAGATAATTTAATAATAAACCCAAATAAAACCTAAGTTACATTGTTTATAACAACGTCAACATATATGTCACGTTCGAAGGGGATAATGTAGGTCTTGTAAACGAAGTTACATTTTTTAGAGTTTCATAGATTCCTACTTAAAATGAAACAAGTTTTCAATGCAAATATTTTTTCAACCCTATCGATTTGTAAAGATAAAAATGAAAAATAAAGTACTTTTTTTTAACCCGAATTAATTTACGCATGCACGAAATTAATTTCTTTAATTATGTATTCTTTAAGATAGTATGGATTCACAAGATATCTGTCTATCTGAAATACCTGAAGAAAGATGTGTAACAACATCGACCCGAGATACAATATCATACGTCCGATCTTACGTCATCGTGATGTCACGTAAGAACGGTCATATGACTTGCACTCGGTGAAAAGGCGTGCGAAGAGGCTAATTGGTGATCTAAATTTTGTTAAATACAATCTTCGAAGCCGGTATTATACTTCGGTATTTTACATGTTGACTTTTGGAGAGTGTGCGCGGGAGTTGCATGAGTTGATTCCGCCATCTCATTTCTACCATCGGACAACCTTACGTGCAGCGAGTATCTACAATTACGTTGTTGAAACCTCTACGGTCCGGACGAAGCGTTTCGCCTCATCATTTATACCGCATACATTGAAGGACTGGAACAATTTGCCTTCTGCGGGCTTCCGGTCTATTGGTAAACTAGTGCACCTCACCATCAACGATTGCATCGCCACTTACGATCAGGTGGAACCGCAGTCAAACACTAGTTTACATAAATAAAAAATAATGGCAATTAAATTTTACTATCACTTATTAGCCTTTTTGTTCTTTAGAGAATACATTTATAACCATTTCATTTAAATTATTAATATTTACAATTTAGTGGTATCATATTTTATCATGTTGCTTTAGTGAATTTTTTATTAATAATATTTATTGGTTAGTTGTTAGATTGTTTGGTTTATTTAACCATTCATGTACTGATATTATATTACAAGAAAAGATTAAGGAAACAGAAAAAAAAGGGAGCAAATGCTAATCGGACTCGTGTCAATTATAGTATATATAGGTATTTATTAGATGTGGAGTGCTACGTACAAAAACTTGACTTGTACTTTTTACTCTATAGCTGTTGTCATCTTTGCATTTTAGCTATTTGGTTAAATTTCCTTTTTAATAATAATATTCTTTCAACACACTGCCATCTATTAATTTCATCAGTGCCTCAAGACAAACCTTACTTATGAAAATAATTCAATTACCGAATCGAGTCTCGAAGATTTTTCCGAAACGAAAAAAGTTTATTTTTTGGTGACGTAACTACTAATTTGCAATTTTCAGTTTTTTTTTTTATTTGTTCTATGAGACCTTGCTTTATGCCAAATTTCATGACTCTAGGTCAACGGGAAGTACTCTATGAATTTTGATTCCCCTAAGAGTGTCGAAAAATACGTTTTTTACGACATAAACGTCCGTATCTTTATTTTTTTCGTTAACTTAGAAGTTTGATTTTTTCACAGCATCAAGCGACCGCAGACTTGAGTATACGGTTTTAATTTCAACTCGATACCTCCACTCGTTCCTGTTGGTCTAGTGGTTAGTGGCCCTGACTGCTATGCCGGAGGTCGTGGGTTCGATTCCCACCCAGGACAAATATTTGTGTGATGAGCACGATCATTTGTCCTGTGTCTGGGTGTTATTTATCTATAATATGTATGTATTTAGAAATATATAAGTATGTTTAACAGCTGTCTGGTACCCATAACACAAGCTCTGCTTAGCTTGGGACTAGACGGTGTTGTGTGATAGTTGTGGAAATATTATTATTATTATATTATTAGATGAAGGGTCTTGACAGACAGACAGCCTAATACCTACATACAACATAATTCACACAACGCAAATTAGTATATGATTAATAAGTAAATATTTCCAAGCGAATGTCATTTGTTTGACATTTAAGCTTCGGTCAGACACAGCGAGTACCTTCTCGCTGCGAGTGCATTTGCCGTGAATAATAGTCGCAGCGACAATTCGCTGCCTGCCATTCACAAATAGCGAGTTCTACACGAGAATTTTGACAGTTGGTACGCAAATAATGTCGTGTGCTCGTCGCACATGTCAGTGTATTCGGCTGGTATATGCAGAGTTAGCAAACCAAATGCTGATTAAGCTCAAAACCCGCAAGAAGCGAAAATGGGTTTGTAAATGGATTGAACGCAGAGAACAGTTTGGTGCTTCTAATACCCTTTTGAAAGAATTGGCTGCAGAAGATTCAGGAGATTATAGAAACATTCTACGTATAACGCAAGCGAAGTTTGTATGCGGAATGGCTATTCGCAACGAGTACCCTGTCACACAAAGCGAATACTCGCGGCATTTGCGCATTCGCCGAGAGTAAAATTGAACATGCTCAATTAAAAACGCGACGAAATCAACTCGCGGTGAGTGAGTCTATTCACAGCGAATAGCCTGTCACATACAGCGAATACTCGTGGCGAATAGGCATTTGCAGTGAGTATTCGCTGTTTGTGAACGAGGCTTTATGTCAAACTAGCTGCCAGCGGTTTCGGCCCTGTGAAAGTAGGAAGTTACCCCAAAGGAACTTACTTCCCGAATAATATATGTACTATTCCAGGACATGGTCTAGCCGTATGCCGAATTTTATTCAAATCCTATTAACCGTTAGAGCTTGAAGGAGTAACAAACATATATGCTCATAAATTTGCAATGTGTCCGACAAAATGAGGTCAACAGAGGTTTTTATAAGAGCATTACGGAGAGCATCGAGACCGCCTGTAGACGGGTGGACGGGTATGTCAAATTATTCTGTCTTTGAGCGACCAACGCCGACAGGCGGCGCGGTTTATGTACACGTCCCTTGAGCGCAAATTAACACATCTCGTTAAAAGATGAGCTGACGATGGCAGCTGTGAGCGGTTTGCTAGAGACGTGGTAATTGCAGCACCTTTTATTAGACTTATAATTTTATGAAAATTCCATGTAGCATACACGTTGTATTATCAAGTTAGCTCAATCAAAAGGCTTTTTCTTTTAATTAAAAATGTGACACAATTCCATTACGTTTTATTATTTTACATTATTCAGGTCAGTGAAAATTGTCAAGAGTTGCATCGGTCATTTTTTCAGAGAATGATTACTTTATTCGGCACTAATGATTATAGACTCGCATGAACTCACTGGATCGGAAATGGCTGCATCTTTAGCAATCGTTGGTAAACATAGCTGGCATTAATATCAAAGTTTTATGTTGAAACTTACACACTTTAGTTTTAACAAACTGTAATATTTATTCATCATCATCATTTTAGTCGCTAGACGTCCACTGCTGGACATAGGCCTCTCTCAAGTGTCGCTACTATTATCGGTCCTACTATTGGATAATTGATTAGAAATTCATGGTTTCTGCACTAGAATAGTTAAAAATATGTCTAACCACCATTGGAGCCCCGACTCTATTCGTTCACACTTAAATTTGACAATTGTGACTATTAGCCCTCTTGCACTCTCCTAATTGTTGCTAGGGTGTATTCATAAATTAGGAGACTTGGGATTTTGTATCAAAGCATGCGAGTAGGTATAATTGCAGCGTTGCGGAGTACGCAAATGTCCCACTTTTCAGAAATCTTTTAAAGATTTGTACTGAAGTGCTCATGATGTCGTCACTGTTTTGTTTTTGCTTTGCCTCCCATTCGCACTGCTGTGCATATCTTTATGACCTTGAATCCTTAATGTTTTAAAAATTACATTTGGTTTTCATTTCAGCACTAAAACTTTAGCGAATACAGTGTTAAAATGTGTATAAGTAGTCTATTTAGATTTTAACTTCGTATTTGTAAAACAAGATCTACATTTCAACGAATTTCAAAGAAGAACAACTCAACATAGGCGCCAATTCAGATATAATTATAATCCACGTTCCAATTAGATAATTCAATTTCCTAACTTATAAATTGGAAGCAACCGTTCTAAATTATGGAACATTTCATTCAAGTTAATTGTCTTTATTTTCCGATCATTAATCTAGCGTTTGTCTAAATAAGCCCCACTCGCAGACACTAGGACTGCAACATAAAATCAACGTAATGGTGTTTGGACACTTGCCATTCAGTCGCACGGAGACGAAGCCTGAATATTTCGCCATATTAATCTTGGAGCAGTATCGTGACTGGATTAGCATTACATAGTAGGTTGAACCAAGACATCTGCCAAAAGTTTAATGAAACTGTTTGGGTAATTTGCGGTTAATCATTTTCTGTTTGGAGATTGGTGTGATAATGCGGTATATTTATTTGTGGCTTTCTTATTCTTGCTTAGATAAATTGCTTCATTGGATTTATTTGAAGCAATGAACAATAATTTATAAAAATAAAGTTTTAAAGAAATAACAATATTGATGGTTTTCGGTACCTAAGTTTATTGTTAAAACCTTTATATTAATTTTTGTTTTGATTGAAAGATTATACTTGAAAATTGGTCCCATAGGAATATTGTTTTGATCTGATGATGAACTTCGGAGATAAAGAACGGAACTCTTCAAAAAATTATAGCAGAACTGTTGTAACAGGTAAAATTGCTTTGTTTATACATGTACTCAGTGACTAACTGAAGAAAAAAGGGGAGGGGTTACATAGAACTGATCTGATGAAGAAGCCGGGAGGTAGATAAGAACCGGAATTCTATAATAAATCAGTGTATCCCAGCCTTGTTTGGTAGTATTAGAATTTTCATGATGATTTGATAATGGAACCGAATGGCAAAAGTTATCTATTTAAATTTGGCTGAGGGGTACTACAACTAAAAAGTTGCTTTGCATTGCATTGTATCAGCCTTATAATGTTCCCAATGCTGGGACTCAAGCCTCCTCTCTAGGCACATCGTGAGGAAACCGGCATGTCATAGAAACTAGAAAAATTCGGAGACATGTGACATCCACCAATGCGCACTGGGCCCGCGTGGTGGATTACGGCCCATTCCCTCTCCTAGAGAGAAACTAAAAAGTGTGAAATAAAAAATTAAAAAAAAGAATACATTGAAGTCGGTTACTTCAATGTAAAAAAAAAACACAAATAAAGTGCAAAATAACTTTAATCTGTCCTAGCTCAGAGGACACCGGTGTCCTCTCACATCCACGCCACTATAGGCCTTAATTCCGATGTTTAGAGTCTACTTTTGTATGAACAAGTTTGGTAGTTGTGGATCTACTTGTTAATTTCAGAAGTCGGTGTTTCTACAATAAATTAGTGTCTTCGTTATTAGACACCGACTTCCGAAATTAAAGTTATTCTGCACTTTTTGTGTATTTCAGATATTTTCTCTGAGTTCTATGTAGTAATATTGGTTTATCTATTACTTCTCACAGCATTCGTTACTTTACATTATTTCCACTGGTTAATAGCCAGTATTGAACTGTTTTACTCCAGGGCTCAGGTTCATGTGAGTCGACACCGGCTGTCTAGTAAATCTTTGAGACGCGAGCGATAACATGCGAGCTAGAAACCGGAAGCTGAGTCGACACCGGCAGTCTAGTAAATCTTTGAGACGCGAGCGATAACATGCGAGCTAGAAACCGGAAGCTGAGTCGACACCGGCTGTCTAGTAAATCTTTGAGACGCGAGCGATAACATGCGAGCTAGAAACCGGAAGCTGAGTCGACACCGGCTGTCTAGTAAATCTTTGAGACGCGAGCGATAACATGCGAGCTAGAAACCGGAAGCTGAGTCGACACCGGCTGTCTAGTAAATCTTTGAGACGCGAGCGATAACATGCGAGCTAGAAACCGGAAGCTGAGTCGACACCGGCTGTCTAGTAAATCTTTGAGACGCGAGCGATAACATGCGAGCTAGAAACCGGAAGCTGAGTCGACACCGGCTGTCTAGTAAATCTTTGAGACGCGAGCGATAACATGTGAGCTAGAAACCGGAAGCTGAGTCGACACCGGCTGTCTAGTAAATCTTTGAGACGCGAGCGATAACATGCGAGCTAGAAACCGGAAGCTGAGTCGACACCGGCTGTCTAGTAAATCTTTGAGACGCGAGCGATAACATGCGAGCTAGAAACCGGAAGCTGAGTCGACACCGGCTGTCTAGTAAATCTTTGAGACGCGAGCGATAACATGCGAGCTAGAAACCGGAAGCTGAGTTGACACCGGCTGTCTAGTAAATCTTTGAGACGCGAGCGATAACATGCGAGCTAGAAACCGGAAGCTGAGTCGACACCGGCTGTCTTGTAAATCTTTGAGACGCGAGCGATAACATGCGAGCTAGAAACCGGAAGCTGAGTCGACACCGGCTGTCTAGTAAATCTTTGAGACGCGAGCGATAACATGCGAGCTAGAAACCGGAAGCTGAGTCGACACCGGCTGTCTAGTAAATCTTTGAGACGCGAGCGATAACATGCGAGCTAGAAACCGGAAGCTGAGTTGACACCGGCTGTCTAGTAAATCTTTGAGACGCGAGCGATAACATGCGAGCTAGAAACCGGAAGCTGAGTCGACACCGGCTGTCTTGTAAATCTTTGACAGTCTTAACAGGTATTTAGAAAGCCAACATTCTGATAACCAGCACTCGCTGAGAATATTGACTGTATATTTATAATAAATGATATAGTACATTACATACGACCAAGATAAGGATTTATGTGCGTAGCGACATATATGACGTCACAACGGAACTAAAGACTACGAAATCCTGCATCGCGCAATTTAACAGTTCTCTGCGCGATTTGAACATACACAACAGCTCGAAATCAACTATCGGGCAGTTGCCCACCAGACAACATCTGTCTAGTCGGAGAATCCTCCCTTTTCAACGGAGATATGTGGGACTTCACTCTCTGTTCCGCATACTTCTAAAGATGATACACCAAAAAGTGAAACTCACTTAGTTCAAACACCACATTAAACTTACCGGAGTACACTGTGATGCATAAGCGCCCTAAGTAGCACCACAACCAGCCGCAAGTAGGTAACAAGGAAAGAGGAATAAGAAATTACAAATTACAAGGAGTACCAGTCACTAAGTAAAAATACAGACGACAATTTTATTTTCATGCTCATTTAGCCTCTTGTTCGGTAAACAAACAGAATGGTGGTATCCTCATTCCTAACTTCAAGGTAGAAACTTTTCACTTGGTACCAATAAGCTTGGCCGATCGATATCTCGTAACAGCATGTTACAGTATACCACTAAATATCTTTTTATGGGATGGACGCAGATGAGCCGCGCATTTCGCTAGGTTATTCCGTAAAGCCGGGTAAGGCAAAAAAAAGGATTGTGAGAGAAACTTTGACTCCCAGCTTCGCCTAATTGTTTGAGAGAGCGGTTATATTAAAATGTACCTCTCGGGAAGGACGCGAAGCTAGCATTGGTCGACTTCAACGTTTAGCAAATTGTCATCTTTAGGTCTTCGGCTTCAAAATTTTCATACAGGTCGCTCCAATACATAAATATAGCTGATGTTCAGCTTTATCCAATAACTGTGTAGACAAACCTTATTATTACAGTTTGTGTTGATGTCAGCAGTTTTTTGATTCGTGATGAAGAATATTAAAAACTATTATTTTTTAAACTTTGAATGCAACAGCTGCAGTAAATATTTATAAGAATGGTATGGTATGGCACTTGTGGTACCACTTTTATATAGTTGGTATATTTAACGTTTGCTTATAAACTTACTGCACTCAGGCGTCTTCTAACTGGCTTTGGATCATCATCATCTTCTTCATTTCAGCCGAAACACTTCCGCTGCTGGACATAAACCTCCCCCAAGTATCGTCACATGAAACGAGCCTCACCAACTCAATTCTCCAAGGCCGTGATAGGCCTTTCCACGCTGCCACGGTCGCAGTTGCCACTTCAGAACCTTTCGGCCCCGTCGAGCATCTGTTTTGCGAGCAATGTGCCCTGCCCACTGCCACTTAACGTGGGCGATGCTTCGGACTACGTTGGTAACCTAGATTCAAGAATTTATATATTTACACTATAGTAGCAATATAAAACAGTCGATGCCTATTGGAGATAAAGTGGAACCTAATGGCCTACTCTGCTACCAGTATTATCGTCGTGGATAGCTGGCCGTCCGGCCGTCCGGTAACCGTCCAGATCGAGCCCGAATCGTCGACGGTCCGTAGTGTTCCAGGTGCGCTTTAAAGAGATGACAGCAAAGCCGTAGCCAGCAGGGCCGAAGCCTACTAGTGGCGTAGCTTGCAGGGCCGAGGCCTACTGGTGCCGTAGCCAGCAGGGCTGAAGCCTACTAGTGCTGTAGCCAGCAGGGCCGAAGCCTACTAGTGCTGTAGCTAGCAGGGCCGAAGCCTACTGGTGCCGTAGCCAGCAGGGCCGAAGCCTACTAGTGCCGTAGCTTGCAGGGCCGAAGCCTACTGGTGCCGTAGCCAGCAGGGCCGAAGCCTACTAGTGGCGTAGCTTGCAGGGCCGAGGCCTACTGGTGCCGTAGCCAGCAGGGCTGAAGCCTACTAGTGCTGTAGCCAGCAGGGCCGAAGCCTACTAGTGCTGTAGCTAGCAGGGCCGAAGCCTACTGGTGCCGAAGCCAGCAGGGCCGAAGCCTACTAATGCCGTAGCCAGCAGGGCTGAAGCCAACTGGTGCCGTAGCCAGCAGAGCTGAAACCTACTGGTGCCGTAGCCAGCAGGGCCGAAGCCTACTGGTGCCGTAGCCAGCAGGGCCGAAGCGTACTAGAGCCGTAGCCAGCAGAGCCGAAGCCTACTGGTACCGTAGCCAGCAGGGCCGAAGCCTACTAGTGCCGTAGCTAGCAGGGCCGAAACCTACTGGTGCCGTAGCCAGCAGGGCCGAAGCCTATTAATGCGAAAGGTTGTCTCCCGAATAGAAAATCCGTGATCCTGGAACACAAAGGCAAAGAAACAACATAGGTGCAGTTAGTAAAAGTTTGACATTTCCCGCTCCACCCTAGAGCCGGAAGTAATTGTATAATGTCCAACCCTAAAAAAAACCGGACATGTGCGAGTCAGACTCACCCACCGACGGTTCCGTACCAATTTTATAGGTACCTACATAATATTTAGTTTAGGATTTGAGTCACGAACTTGTCTCAAAGAAATCTTTAAAATTTAAACCCTCTTTTTTTCACAAGTACACAATTAATTACATTATTTAAAACACTAATTAAAACTATAAATAGACTAGACTGTCTCTTTTGGACCCCACAATTTATCACATCATTATAAATAATATCATCTAAGCGAGTTACGTCGGAATCCACGTGGCAAATATACAGAAAAGCTTACCTACATTTTCACTTAATAAATCAGATGTCAGAATAATTTATTAATTAAAATTTATATCATGAAGTTTCGATCGTCAGATCTGTTTACTACCTACATGAAATTCTACGGAATCTTTCAACAGACATTAAAAATTCGGTAGACAAAGTGGATCTGTATGTACCATCATATCTGTTTACCAGTTCGCGGAGTCGGATGATGCCCAGTGGGTTCTGCATTTATAGTTAAAGGTCACAAAGTTCCCCGAAAGGTTACTCAACAAAACATATATTACATTACATACGACATTAATCTAGCAAATAGGTAAATTACATACATTACACATCTGTTTATGGTCATTTTAATGTACTCGTACATACCTAATTATAAGCGCTGCGAAGCGCTACGGATGCTACGAATTTAAAAAATTTGTTTATATTATTTTTTAAACTATTTTTATATTTTGTAATTATGTTTACTTCTAATAATTTGAAAGAAAAAATACGTTTTGGACTGGTTTGAAAAAAGAAGAACACGAGTTGGTTTGAATTTTTCGGGTTCCTTGCCTCAAAAGGAACGGAACCCTATAGGATTACTGTGCTTTCCGTTTGTCTGTCTGTTTAGACCCTATATCTCGGTAACACGTGGAGGTATCGAATTAAAATTCCTTGTACTTAAGTTTGCAGTCCCTTGATACTGTGGAAAAATCAAACTTCTAGGTTGAAAAAAAGATATGGCCGTTTATGTCACAAAAAACGTATTTTTCGACACTCTCAAGGGAATCAAAATTGATAGGGTACTTCCCGTTGCCCCTCACACGCCAGGGGATATTATTATTACGTCATTGTCCCCTTTTTAGAAAATCATAAAAAAAAAATTAAAAATATACTTTTTCTTTTTCAGGAAAAATAAAGATAAAGAAAAAAAAATTTCAAAAAAAAAATAATTTCGTATATTTGTGTATACAGTAAGTAAAATCGGCCTTAGAGGTGTTTTTTTTTTTTTAAATTTGCCATGAAATATCTTTTAACACAGATATTGGTAGGAATTATTGTTCCGTCACATAAAAATTTTTTTGGGGTTCGGATAATAAATCTGAAATTGATCTATTTACACAGGTGAGTTTGTACGGAAAGCTCAGTTTGCGAGTTCAACTCGCTCTCGTCTGGTTTTTTTATTTACATTTGATTTGACATTCTAATATTATGTAACTTATTATTAATATTTTTTTTCACTTAAAGGTAATGTATATTATCACTTTGAATCTATTCTAGATTCAATTTCTGGTACCAGGCAGTAATTGTTATTTAGTATATCGAGCACATCGAGAATCGCTGATTGATGTCATGACCAAAATAAAATGGGTGTGCTACAAGGTCCTCTCTGTCCATCCTTTTAGGTACTCGTAGTACGGGCGTGATGTAATGTTATGTAGATATTTCTCGACATAAGAGATAGAGAAAACGACGTCAGTACAATGTAACACTAGGCACTCTTGATATAAATACTTTTGAGTTCCACTTCAAACGATAGGTATAAATTCCCTCTGGTGATACACGGTAACAGTACAGAATAAACTGGATTATTGAATGTATTCCGACCGCAAATATTACATGATACAAATTTAATGTTTCAACGGCATATTCTGTTACATCACGACTACTATAATTACTATATTTTGGATATACAATGATATGAGTTAGGATAATGATGGTTAATGAATCACCAGGGGTCGACGAAGCTATATTACACATTACATAATCATTTCTCACACCGGATTCACTCAATAAACTTAAAAATGGTACAAGGACACCGCACTAACTAAAAAAGCGGAAGCCGTTTCGGATTCGAGCGGAAGAAACTCCCAGGTATATAGAGTGGACCGGCCTGGAAGACACGGTGGAGTATGCAGTCGAAGTCTGCCTCGCTTGGGTAGAGATTCGCCGTGTCATCGTGGAGGCAATCGGCGGCAGTCTGTCGCGTCCGGCCTTAGTTCAGGCTATGGTCTGGAGTAAGACGAAATGGCAAGCAGTCGCCTCTTTCTGAAAAGCAGTAATGATAGCAAAGGAGATGGCTGCAGCCTGGCTCAAAAAGATATACGCAAATCTGGAATGGTCCCGTGAGCTCAAGGCCTGCTCACGCTGCGGGAAAGATTGAAAGAGTCGCGGTGGCCCCGGAACGCAAAGGTACTTGCACAAACCCTCGTAAGTGACAATAATTATGTATGATTTTTTATATTCATTACTGAAAATTAAATTTTAAATGATAAAAATAAGTTTATTTTAAAACTTTATCTTCAAACAGCCTCATAATGTTTTAGGAAATTGCGTAGAGCTCTCCTTTCCATTCTGCTTAAAGATACCTCAAGATACGTCTCGAGATCTCGACGTGTTTGCTTGTACGAAACAAAATAATAATATGGCCTTTATTTTACATTTTAAAACTTATAAAATACGAGTATAATGCGACACAACCGCATGGAGTAAAAAGGACAAGTTTTTTTTTAAATAATTTGTCGTTATTGTGTTAGTAGCGCAGTATCTGCTCCCTGCGCCTTCATCTGCGTGTCAAAATAAACATATTCCTAATAAGACATTGTTTTATTGAAACTTTCTATAACAGTGCCCTAGCCACTACCACTTAACTTTAGTGATACTCTAAGTTTCCTTGCATCATCACATCAAGAACTAAATATTTGCTAGAGAACCAATATAGCTCAAAGAATGCCCTATCCGTGAAAGAAAATTTCTAATCAAACTTAAAAAAAAAAAACAGAGTTCCAAACGTTCAAAACCAGTTTTCACAGAATGATACTCGAATTGGTTTGAATTTGAGTCAACACTAGCACACATAAATCTTAATTTCTCGCTTTTCTCCATGGGGTAGGCAGTAGGCAGCAGCTACAGAGTGCCACCTGCGATGATCCAAGTGTTTTGTTTACTATCGTTTTGTTGTCGAATTGGTTAGTTTTGCTGCTATCAACATCAATTGCCATCATGGTAGCGGCGAATTCATCTGCTTCAAAAGGCTGAACCAGGAGTATTTGGTCAGCTAACTAAACACAGAGCCCGCATTGAACCTGTCAACAGCCGACGTTCTGATTGTGCAAGGTTCCTACTACACCATCTAAACCAAATCAATATATACGCAACACAAAATTGTTACTCCATGTAGTCGCAAATGAAATGTATGGCGCCAAATCCTACTGATAATATTTCAGCAGATAATATTTCAGAGATCGTACTAAGTTTGCGTAAACTGCTATTTATTGGGATGATGTTACTCAAAAATTATACTGTTTTTTTTTGTAAATTGTTCCTGAAACGATATTGTAGTATTATGATGATGATATGATGATGATGATAATCAACAATTACCTTTACGGTAATTGTTGATTATCACCATCGTTTTATCACAAACTCTACTTAGCTAACAATTTGACTGATCCGTTTCATAACCTTCTTTTTTCTATCATCATGTTTCGATTGCCCTCATTCCAATTCATCTAAGGACTATGCACTTGTCTTCTGTTTTTACGTTCTACTTTAGATATCACCTTTGTAGCCTCCCCTTTTTAACCAACTTAAAAAAAACATAAGGCTTGCAATTCGGCTAAATCTTTTCCTAATATTTTTTTTACGTTTCACGATTACTCGAAGACCTAGAAGACCCAGGCTGATTTGGAAAAGTGCTTTATTTATTAGAAAAGGTATACTTGCCAGTTAGTCCAGTATTCATCAAGTCAGGATATAATTAATGATGGTATCCTAGAGAAATCAAGGATAAATTTTATCACCAGGTTTTTGATAGTTTTTTTTTTCTATTAACTGAAATTCTAAAAGAGGTGGTGTGACAAGATTCCGACCTAATAAAGATACAAGACATTTTTTCTAGCAATTTTTTTTTTTGTTTTACATTTTCTCCTTGTAACTCTACACACTTCTCCCAGCGATGCCCCCCGCCTCTTGATCTCTATTCTCCGAACGCAATTTTTAGATGTGGGAAAAAATAGAAGCCGCTTGCGGCTAGATCTTGACGAGTCGTGCGGTCAAGCAGTTCAAACTAACTAGCGGATTTTCGCCGTGGCAACTAGGCGCTATGGTATGAGACGAGGCATTGTCGAGGTGAAACAAGATCTTTTTCTGCATCTCACATCGAGTCACTCGAACGACGTCAAATAACAGCCGCGCACCAAAAAAAAAAATGAAACGTTGGTGAGTAACTGTCAGCAGACGCACAACTATATTCATTGACTTTTATTGACGAGTACTGATTCACGTTGAGGTCGAAAGCTTTTCAGACCGCCCTCTAAGCACCTAACTATAAAATTTGTATGTACATTATGTCTTTTGCACATTTCATCAATCGTTTCATACAATTACCTTCTCCTTGTAACCATCCACATTCATACCCAAAACTTTCAAAATATTCTTTCTGAAACCAATTATTCAATGACAATCAAATAGGTATTACACCTCGTATGAAACAACGAGCTTTCAGCTCCCAGACTCGAAGGATTTGTAAGATATCAACTGAGACACATTATGAAGTTGAAGCGAAAGATACAATCACAGTAGAACCTTAATTTGGGGATGAGCCAGACGCTGCGTCGGTATCTATTGCCTGGACCAACCACGACAAACGACTCTTTCTGTATTTCTTATCAAGTATTCTTCTATACGATTGAACGAAATTATAAATCTTGTCTATCATCGTGCTTTCTCTGTATGGCTAAGCATTCATGGCGAATATAACTTGTGAAACGAAAAACTAACAATAAAATTTGGTATGTTTTAGCTAAGGCGCATTTAGAGGATTTTTAAATGGTCAATGAGTTGATCAGATAGTTGAAGATATGTATTCGCGCGGTTAAAATATTGATCTCTTTAAAGTAGAACGCGCAAGAAATTCCATGGTCACTCTTTTGAATCAGGTCATAGTAGAATAAACAAATAATAACAAAGATTTCATATTATATCCCCAGGCACAAAATTTTTCAACTTAAAAAGTATTATTCTTTTTACTAAAAATATTTTTGTAATACTTAGATAATAAATGCGTATACAATTAAAATAGATACCATAGTCCAAGAATACTTCTTCTATATGAAATTAATTGTCTGCTTTTCTCTTATTTAAGCGAAGTACTTGGAAAGTCATTTTTTTAGAAGGAAGATTTTTTGTCAAATTATGAAAGTCAAAAGGCCTATTTTAGAATTCGTCTAAGTACCATTTTTAATTTTCATTTCTGTTTGATTAATATTTTATTCTGTGAAAGTTTTGATGTTTGTGGCTTGTTCTTAAAAAAATAGATTTAAAACGCCCGCAGATAGACTAAGCAATGTGTAATATTGAAATAACTGAGAACTCCGCAACGAGTTGTAACGACCATTTAAAAAATTACGAGCGAAAATACTGAAAATTACTGATTTTTTAAACCATCTAGATTACAATAAGTTTTATTCTATTCCGTTATATACCTATAGGATGTAATTGGCAATCTGTTAAATTATGTCCTGGAATCTATTCCATATGCGGTTGGATCTAATAGGAGATACTATTTCCTAGGAGAATAGTATCTACCTGGAGATAACTTTTTAGTTTCACCATTAAAACAGAAACTACTAAAAGAAACTTTAATTCCACTAATAGATTACCTAGAAAATGGAAGAGTACAAGCTATTTTGAAATAAATGAGTTGTAATAGCCATTCGCTATAAAGTTGAATGGCTTGAGGCAATGACTACTTACATATGTCGGCCACGGTGATTTAGATAACTATCCCACATCAATAAATCAACTTCTTCATAAGGTAGCACTATGGAACTATAAATGCTTGTTCAAAGACTTTATAGTTTCTGATCGATCGGTTTTCATCGTGTTTTAAATCATATTTTTCTAGATTTGTCTCTTCTTTATTTAACACGGAAGTTATTTACGTTTTATTTTATTTTTTTCATTGAATTAGGCTGTATTATTTTTTCGTAAAAAGATTTTAATTAACACTTTTCAGTTTTTTTTTTGTGGAAATATCATCCAATGACATCTCCGCGCCCTTGGGCCGGAGATAATGTCAAACTTTTACTGACTAAAAATTCACTCCTTTTCCTTCTTTACGTAAGCTACTTTTAATATGCCTATAGCCTACACTCACTTATTAAACACAAATTAAAAATGTTCTTTGTTAAAAGAATGATTGTACTTAGAATCAATTTCCTCTCCTGGGTCGTGACCTATTTCATCACTTTTCCCTGAATGATATTCCTCCATCTGTTCCTGTCTTTGGCGGTGTGAAGGGCATTGTATATGGTAGAGTCAAGAGCGGTGCGAATCTGGTCAGACCAACGCATTGGGCTGGGCCACGAGGCCTTTTCCCATCTACCTTGTGCGTCACAATAACCCTTTCAAGGTTGCTCCCGTCTTTCTTAGCAATGTTGACCAAAATATTGTAGAACCTTGCGAAGACTCTCAGACAACAGCCGTGAGGTGATTTTGAGTTCTTGCAAAATGAATACGTTGGTCCGAAATGCTGTCCAAGGAATACGGATCATTCTTCTCCAACACCACATCTCAAACTATAATTTACTGTATGTCAAGTATTTTACTGTATGTCAGTATCAATTTACTGTATGCCAAATGATAAAAAATACATATATACTTAATAGCAGCTTTTAATTAAATTAGCGACTTCATTACGCTTTGACTCAACATTATAATCAGACATTAGTTTGACATTATATTTGTTTCTAGACATATTTTTAAGTGCCTGAGTCATTTTATTTTGTCAAATTAATAGTTTATTTGTGTGACTATTATATTATTAATATTAATACTCGTAGATTACAATATTTATTGTTTGTGAATGAGTGAGATGAAACGCACTTTGTTTAAAAATGCATTGCATTTCTAAACAAAGTGTGCTGAACAAACAATTTCTGCCAGTACAACTCAACCTGGAGTTTCTAATTAGCTGGTGACTTAGAATAAACTGTCGAACATAGAATTAAGACATTTAGCCCGCCTTGCTACGCCGCGGACAACAGACTGATCGAAGAAAGTATTTTATTGTTTCTCATTGCCGAAACGGTTTGGTACAAGGCACGGTGCCGCCGCACGGAGACGCCGCACCGCATGGACTCAGCAAATATCAATTTTTATTATATACCTACCTATTTCCAGTAACACGATGGTATGGTTACCAATTTTTATATTTTTCCTTGAGTAGGGTTCGTATGATTGTGCACGAACTTGGGCACATATAATGGGTATTTATTGTGGCAACCGGCAAGAATGCTTTGTTTTTAGTGTAAAGCTCATAGTTGATGTCAACTGACCATCTGACTGGACTAAAATGACATTAGGTGAAACTAACTGTACAAAACCTAAACCAACCCTAGCCGAAGCTAATTAAGTTTGCCTTTGTACAGTGATCTTTTCCCAGTGCATGAAGTTTTAATAAATAGATAAAACAAATCTATTCAAACAAGACATGATTAATAACACTGCGGAATAAAATAATACAAAATGTCTGCGGCAGTTATTTTGTTAATGGATTTTGTAAAGACTTGTATTAAACATACACGTTATGACGGTATGCATTTACTTATTTTGGATTGACTCTGGTTCTCGAGATAAACGAAACACAAGAAATTAATGAATAAATTAAAACTACACTCCTAAAGATATATTACTTTGATTATATCCTTCTAAATTTTATCATCTGTTCACGTATTTAGTTACAATAAATTTTCTAATTAGCTATTTAAACTTGAAATTATCAGTTCGTGCCTTATTTTCAATTTAAAAGTGCTTTTTGTCTTGAAAAATATGAGTTCCCAACAGTATATGTTTTATATGTGACAAAATTTTTATACAAAAGCAAAGAAAAACGATCACGGAGTTTGTGATAAAAACCTATCAAACATACTTTGGGATAAAGCTTGCCCAAAAGATTATATATTGGGTGCCCAATATTGTCTGTAAGTTTTGTATAGAACCTTGCGATACTAGAGCCAAGGAGAACATAAAGATCTTCAATTTGGAGTGTCGCTGTTATGGACTGAGCCTACGACTATGACTGTTAGTTTTGTGCAGTAAATTTAAAAGGTATCAACCGGTATATAAAAACGTACTAACGTAACGGGTTAATTCAGACTCAAGGCCACAAATCTGAACTCTTTAGTATATAAGACACGGAATTTGTAAACCATATGACATAGTCTAAAGCATGGCTAAACATTTTTTGGGGTATCATAAACCACCAGACTATTCAGAACTAGTTGCTATAAAATGCTTCAAAATTTTCACACGTTAGGAGCATTTTTACGTAGCCATTTAGATAAATTTCCAAATAATCTTGGCGAATACAGTGAGGAACAACGTGAACAATTTCACCAGGACATCAGGATAATGATACTCGTACAAAGACACCAAGGTCGAGGGAACCGCCACATGACGGCAGAATGCTGTTGGACTTCAATACGGGATTATCCTGATCAAAATCATAAGAGAAAAGCTTTCAGAAAACCATATTTGTATTTATTTATTTTTTCAATAATTTGATGGACAGCATGTAAATTTGTAGTTTTGATATTCTTCTTATAAAGGATCTTAATAAAAACGCCTCATGACCATAATATGATTAGGTACCGTCGGCAGTCTAATGCTTGATCGGTTTCTATACAGTTAGTGTCAGCACGGCATCAGATCAGCAGTAATTGGAAATAGCTATAATAAGTACTTTAAAATTTCCCTCCTATGTAACTGTTAAATACTGGTCAGAAATTCCGTTCTTTTTAAAAATCTGCAAATAAAGTAATTATTGATATTTTTTTCTTATGTTTATTTATATAACTTCATGCAAAACGAAGGTATAAAGACTCTCCACCATCCTCGTGAAAACAATTGTCGGGATATGGCGAGAGGAAGTGGGAAGCAGTTACCTCTCTCTGCGAAGTGATATTACAAGCAAAGGAGGTGGTGGAAAGCGTGAAAAGGAGATAAACCTCACTCAAGGCGTCCACAAAGCTCAGGGCGTCGAGAGTTGTACTGTGACGGCCGACCATCGACCGACAACGCGGGTTTGCGGACAGCGAGTATCGGGTAGCTCGACGGCGTGTCGTGGTCCACTAGAGCCTTGGCCGTTGCCTCGGCGCTAGACCGCAAGGGGAGACTTAGGGAACACCGGTGGCTTTCACTACATAGCAATCTGACACTCCCTCTTGTTCACGGGTTATTTGATGATTTCTCAGCAAAAACTAAGAAAAGACATTCTCTACCAGTCCAATGAGGATGTTAAAAAGTAGAAAAACTAAAACCCGACTACGACAAAAAACAAATGACGCTTTAAAAGTATAGAGCTAGAAAAGCCGTAGTCACACGTTGTAGGTACCAACCGAAACACTAATAACGTGTGACTACGACTTTTTTTATGTTCTGTTCTTTTTTTTTTCCAGTTACCTTGTTTATTTTAGCATCCTGAAAATCTAGTTTTATACTTTTTCAGCGTCGTTTGTTTTTTGTCGTAGTCGGGTTTTCTACTTTTATTTTATTTAAAAAATTTTGGTGTTAAATCACTTTGTTTAAAACCTTACTTTGTGTCTGCTAGAGGGCGTAACTTTAAATTTGAACAATATTTTGAAAATTTACAAGTGAAGCCCTTTCAGATGATACTAAACACGGCGAATTTATCTCATTTTTATTTTTTAACACATTACATTTTGTCCACTAGAGGGCGCCATATCAAGTTTTGTGACACGTCCATTAAGACGGTTTTAACGAGGTATCGTTAAAATGGTCTTAATTGACGTGTCTTAACTTGATATCTACTTATCGGAACTCGACTTATGAGGTACTTATGTCGAGTTCCGATAAGTAGATTAGGAGCTATGAGGGAACAGATGAACATACTCACTTACATACATACATAGCCTGTCAAAATCATAACCCTCCTTTTGCTTTGCCGTAGTCCGTAGTAAAAAGACTAGACAAAGTGATCACGCACAAATCCGCACAGCTGTTCAAACGCGATGAAGGAAAAAACATACAAATAAACGTCCAAAACTTTCTCTTTACCTAGAATTAATTTAAAGCCCGAGACTAAATATATATTTATTTACCTTCACTTATTCTACCGCCAGATTTATTCCAACCGGCAGGAAAGTTGCTTGTGCACTATCTAGTTGTACCCCTAAATGCATTTTGTTAGTTAGCTCCGAAAGTTCCAGTATTTAATTCACATTCAACATAGAAATATAAAGTGTTCCTGTCTGCTAGAGCTGACAGCTGCCTCTAACTTCTGAATGTGGAGCTTGAAATTACAAACAGGTGTAATTGATCGTAAATATTTTTGTGGGATACCTTGACAACAAAACATGCGAGAGCTGAGTGAGCCCAGTGAGCCCAACGAGCGAAACCAGCGATGCCACGACAGTGGCCATGTAGTGCTACGTCCAAGTTAGTGGACCAGGAGACGTCTATAACAGAAAGACGAAAGAACACGAAGGTATTTTGATAATATTATCACTATAACAAAAATAGGCCCCTTCCCTCCTTTCCCTCTCTTAGAAAGGAGGCCTGTGTCCCAGCAGTGGGAACATTGAAAGGCTGATGATGATGATGAACAAAAATAGTTTTTTTTTTGTTATATATTATTGATAGGTTCGCGCTTGGCCGCTATCTCACCTGATGGAAAGCGACGATACGGTCGACGATGGAGCGCGCTTACCTTAAAGAAACCTATTCACTCTTGACTTAAAGATTCCCGGGTTGTAGCCATCAGGAAACACAGACTCTGGCAGGGAATTCCACTCCTTAGCTGTTCGCATAGTGGAAGTGTTCCCAAAACGCTTTGTGCATTGTATTTGTATAGGTGGGATGTCCACCATGTACTGGTGGCGCAACGCCGTACATCTGGTAGTCCGATGATGGAACGGGCTAGTATATAACACTTAAGATTAATAGTGAACTTTGGCAAAAAAAAAAACACCTAGCCAAAAAGCCTTACTTTTTTCCATCCATATTCTGAGAGCACACCTCTGAAGGACAGCACTTTCTAGAACTACAATTTTTCGCTCAAACACTTTCCCTGTTTTTGCTAAAAACGTTGGCTTTGCTCATCGTCCTGCGCTAATTATGAGTACGAAGTGACACGACGCGACAGAACGTGTGCTTCATGAATACACAACTTTTGTAGCGTGTTTTAAATTTCAAACAAACTGACGACATTTTACTGTTGCTTCACTGTGTGATTTTCTAACATCACAATGTGTGTGAATTAGCGGTTAGGTCAGGATGATCACCGAAATTTTGTATTACAAATAAGTTTATAATAATTGTTGTCCAAATATTCGAGCAAAAGTTATTTCCTTGGTAACGGTAACTAAGAAGTCTTATTAAAAGAAACTGTCAACACGTCGTTTTATAATTGACACGTGAATCATGTAATAAAATAGCTCACTAAATATAATCAACAATAATATTTATCAAAGAATAATACACAAGTACTTTTATTAATTATTTGAAGGTGCCGTAATGGCTTGTTTTTAATTATTCGAGTAATTTCAACAAACAAAGAGTTAGTCACTAAATGTTTACATTAAAATTAAATACAAGGTATGTAATAGAATTGAATATACTAAACAGTTGTCAAGGTGAGCTGGTGTATGCAGGGCCCGAGTTTGGTAGCATATGTTTTTCAGATACGTGGTGTCATTCACACCTAAAATTCAGTACGGGAATTTTCAGAACGAATGTCACTTGTACATCGTAAAGCCAGCAAGTCTATTCGTCTATGTGACGTTCTGAAAGTTTCAACGAAATTGTGTTGGAACGTATTCTCAGCGGCGTCGTATATGTAGTTAGAGATTGACCGCGACGTAAGGTTTGCCAAATTTTAGTATACCTTTGATTTTATCTTTGATTAAAGACCAACCCGATCTTCTGTTGTGTAAATCAAGGCACGAGTACACAAAGGCGAACTCTACTGAGGTAAGCCAATCAAACCGCACTTGTACTTGACACTTTAAACAGAGCAACGCGTACTGAGAAGTCAGACCACGAATGAATGTAATAGGCGCAAGATATGCGTTCAGCTACATTTCACATTGGCAAAATTGGTCAACTTGCGTTTGAAGTTATATCGCTTGTCCTGTAGAAGATAATTGTCATAATTCATTTTATAATTTCATTGTCATCACATAACAATAAAAAGGACTTATGAATGCTCCTCTTTTTTTATGTGATGATTTTTGAGTTAAAATTGAGAACCTAGACCCAGTGGTTTATTTCCGGGCGCCGTAGGCGCGGGCTTGCGGACGGCGAGCAGTGGGAAGCTCGCCGTCCGATTGTCCGGTAACCATCCGGATGTAACCCAAGTCGTCGAGGGCGTGTATAGTTCTACGCGCGCCTTAAGGAGTTGACAGCAAGCCGTAGGGGCCCGGCAGGGTCGAAGCCCACTGGGGCCATGGACTAGTTTGTGAAAGGAAGGTTCAGCATCGGTACGAAAGATAAAGAAGGAACAGGAGTGGGTTTTTACTTAGTAAAAGTCTGACACTATCTGCGCCACCCATGGGCGCGGAGATGTCATTGGATGATTTACCCACCGAAAAAAAAGTTCTAAGTACATTTTTTTCTTGGAAAAAATATAAATGAGAAGAGGTTTTAGTTGTAGAAACGTGGCAGTCGTATGGTGGACAAAAATATCAATCTGCCTAGTAATTTTCAACAATTTTGCTTGTAGATGAATAACAGAAAATGACGTGATGCAACATTGCAACTGAGTTATGGTAGCAACTCAGTTACGCGGAAACACGATACAACAGTGAGCTTAAAGCAGGCAGCAGAGAGCATAATCATTGTCATTCTACAGACATATGGACCAATAATAATTTAATTTATGTATAATTTTAATATTTACAATATCTTCTTCTTCTTCCTGCCCTTGTCCCATATTACTTGGGGTCGGCGCAACACGTTTTTTTCTTCCACTCTATCCTGTCAGCCGTCACACTATCACTAACTTCCTTTTCTTTCATATCACTCTTCACACAATCCATCCATCTCTTCTTCGGCCTCCCTCTTCCTCTGCATCCATCTACTTGTAAACTCAGAACTCTTTTAGTAACATGTGTTTCATCCCTCCTCTTCACATGACCATACCAAGACAAACGATTTCCTTTCAACTTTTCAGTCACTGGCGCCACTTTCAAACTTCCTCTAATATACTCATTTCTCACTTTATCCATTCTCGTCACACCACACATCCATCTCAACATTCTCATCTCCGCTACATGCAGTCTTTTTTCATCCATCTTTTTCACAGCCCAACATTCTGATCCATACAGTATGACAGGTCTTATCACGGACTTGTAAATTTTACCCTTCAACTTGAGTGGCATCCAATAATATTTACAATATACATGAAAAAAACTTAAATGTAATTTAGTACCTACAAAACGAGGTTGTTTTGTTTTCGACAGAAGTTCGTTCCAAAGAAATAATAATAACTGTAAGGTTTGATGCCTTTGTCGTTTATAAAGCTTAATATTTTTTCAGTTATTAATAAGTGTTAGCAGTTGTTAATGAGCAGTGAAGCTGATTCAAAGCAAACAAATTTAAATCAAGTTTTTTTTTCTATTAGTTGTATAAGAAAGAAGACGGCTAACTAACTGCCATTCTTCACTAAAACCAGTACAACTAACAGCAAACGTTTTCGTTTCTAAGTATGTATTGCATGAATAGTCACCGCGAGCTTCACCTATTGCCTCGGATATTACAGCCTAACTTGCCTCAGTTAATTCCACAAGTTGCGTGGGAAGATTACCAACTGCTCAGCAAGTTTTTGTCTTGTTCCAGTCCCCACACACAAATAGAAACATACAAAAAGTGTCTGTGAGGCTAATAAATTAATATATCATTCTTTAGTAACAAGAATCTCGATCTTCACATAAATCTTTTCCAAGAGCTCTGCCAACAAAATTGGCCCCACACTATGTCTATTTGCTATAGTTAATAAAGTATAACAATTCATAAATACGAAGATATTGCCTCCCCATAAATGGAGGCTTCCACAGCGTAATATTTACATGGGGAAGTATAAACATATGTATCTGTGTCAGTCATTGAAAAAGTGTTATGTCAAAACCGTTTGGCGTTCGAATTGAGGCGGGAATCTACCCTGAATGTTCTTTGACACCAACTGCTACCGACCTCTAGATAACATAATTTAAATATGGAAATGTTAGGACAAATGGTAGACAGGACTGTACAGTGAAAGTGAATTTTAAACTCCTGAAAATAGTAAGTATTTAGTTTCGATCGCGGGTTTTCGAGACGTGTCTTATCTTTCTATTTGTATTTAATTCGAAGGATGCGATGTAGAATGTTTTTTTTTTATCTGTAAATAGTTTAGGTGAAATAGATATCATTTACACAGGCAGAAAACTGGTTTTATTAAGACCTTAGTTACAATAGTCGGCACAACAATATCTATGGTAATAAAGAATGCGTTGACTTTCGTAAATACAACCCTGGTTTGAAATCAATCAAAG
Organism: Leucania comma; assembly: GCA_958295575.1. Lineage (NCBI taxonomy): Eukaryota > Metazoa > Arthropoda > Insecta > Lepidoptera > Noctuidae > Leucania > Leucania comma. The sequence continues at coordinate 36,466,096 of OY282461.1, read as the reverse complement.
TTTACGAGTCATGGCAACGGCAATAAAGGTACTTAGATACACGCGAAATGTTGAGATTGACAAACCAACAAAAAATAAACCAGATCTCGCTTTTATTCTACTGAAATACTTTCCCCAGTCTATTATATAAAAAGAAATGGTAGGTCACCCAACAAAACGTCTTATTGTATACTTCCAATACACATTTACAAAAAACAGTCAACGTTTGCTAATTGTCTGAAAAACGTGAAAGTCTATAATATGCACCTTGATTGATTATCTTTGGATGGGATGAAAGGGGGCGGCTAGTGGCGTCAGTGAGTCTGGACGCCCCGGCGCCGCCGCGTCTCGGCGTTATTCTCCCGCTGTCTACGCACGGATCTTCCCCCACGAAATTATCCTTTTTTGCCAGCTCTTGTATTATTTTGGCATACTAGAAACATGTTTTGTATACCTACCACGAATATTATTTAACAAACGGGTTTTTCAATATTTGGTTACATGAAACTATGTTTTATTTTTCAATAAAACAAAGCAGAATGAAATATATTCACAGAAAAGTTATTAACGTAGCTAAATGATCGCTTTTGTAAAACTACATTCGCAATAATCCTTTGCCTCATCATCGTCACCTTTTCAGTCGAAAGGCGTGCACTGTTGAATATAGGCCTCCCCCAAGTGTCTCCATAATGACGAGTTCTGTGCGTCTCGCAACCACCGGATTCCCACGATCCTTTCGATCTATATATCTTTGTCTACCTTAACGACAATATAATATATTACTAAGAAATTTTGATCTTTCAATTTGGCTATGTAGACACTTAAAATTTACATAAGCTTTCGGCTTAAGAACACTTTATTTATTTTAATCTGCAAATAGTAACAATACAGCATAGCATAGCATCAGCCTTATAATGTTCCCACGGCTGGGACTTAGACCGAATGCGCGCGTGGTGTTTACCAGGCGGGCCCAGTGCAGGTTGGTGGATGTCACATGTCTTCGAAGTTTTGGTTCTAGAACATGTCGGTTTCCTCACGATGTTTTCCTTCACCGTTTTTGAGAGCCGCGGCGATGAAATAAATTACACAAAGTAATGCACATGGCTGGGTTTGAGCCCAAGACCTACAACTCATAAGTCGGGGCCGTTGCCACTCTGCCACCACTGCTCTCTATCCCGTATACATTTAAGGAAAATTTAGGTCGGTGCAGCATGTCTCCTTTTTTGGTGTCGGTGCAGCAGGTTTTTTCTTTGGGTTCAGTGCAGCATGTCTTGCTTTTTTATTCTAGTACAATATTTTTCGTTACTTATATTTATATCTAACTATTTCCAAATCCTAATGTCTTTAGCATAATCCACCCACCCAAAATAATATACATTGTAATGTTAAAGCTTAAAATCACTTGATATAATAAATTGAAGTTACACAAAACTAAAATAATTAGATCGATCGTAAGAATAGATAAGAGCTGGTCGTGTTAGGTGAACTAGCTCGACAGACGGGACTTAAATAGAACGAATGTTATAGCCAGACATGTAACGGATATTGAGCGTCAGTTCAGAGTGAGATGGATATATAAAAATGTAAGGTAGGATATACTTGTAACAAATGAATAGATAAAAGAGATTGTGAATATTTAAAACAGTGATTCCCATCTTGTGGTCCGTGGACCACTGGTGGTCCGTGGACCAGTGGTGGTCCGTAAGAGCTAAAATATGGTCAGGACGAGGAAAATATTTTAAACTTTCGAACTAAAAGGTAAAAGATTTTAAAATTTTAAGTTAACGGAAAGAAAGATACGGCCTTTTATTTCGCAAAAGATGTATATTTTGACACTTTCAAGGTAATCAAATTGCTTCGGGTAATTCCCGTGAACTCAGAATCACAAAATTCGGCTTGAACCAAGGCTTTATAGCACGAGTATAGGAATAAAACTGAAAATTTGTAGTTACGGCAAAAAAAAAACTTTTGATCGATACGGGAAAATCTTCGAGCCTCGATTCAGTAATTCAATTATTAACATAAGCTGGTACGGAACCCTTAGTGTGCGAGTCCGACTCACACTTGCCCAGTATTTTTTTTTTTGAGATGGCGAGATTTCTGAACAGGTTTTTGTTTTTTGTTCTTATATAAAATGGAAGAATTCTTGATGTGGAATTGGTGCAGTTATAAATCTCAGATGTATACACAACTAGACTATATGTGTGAAATTATTGCAACAGGTGCTATCTTAGCGATGTAGAACTAAGAGTTATTATTATTGTAGCGTTGACTAGCTCACCTTGTATGAGAGAAGGCTGACTTGATACATTTGCTGTCAAATACTGCGAAAACAATACGTTAATGTATTCTAGCGGAAAACAAAGCGACACAAACTAAATATTGTACTACTAACTAAACATCGATACTGGCTCAATGTACAAAACGTACAAAACAAAAAAGAAAATTTCTTTTTTGTTTTATCAATCAATAAAAAATCAATAGCTGTTTAAGATTTTTAATAAGTACCGTTAACTCTAATTACGTTATTTTTTAAAACTACTATCTACCAGCTGCTCCGTGTGCTTGAGAGTAGAAAATTAGCTTAAAGGAGTCCAAAGCCAAGGCAGCCGCCAAGAAACTCGGCGTTTTAGCAAAGGTCCGGCGGTACTTTTACAGGGACAGCTTCTAATGTTATACAAAGCACAGATACGATCGTGTGTGGAGTTCTGTAGCCTCATATGGGCTGATGCTTCAACATGCTATCTAGTAGGAAAGGCGTGCGAAGGCTAATAATTGGTTATCCAGATTTGGCTAACATCAATCCGCAGAGCTTAGAGCACAGGCGTAGGGTAGCTAACCTTCCGATATTAGGATGAATTTTGAAGAGTAAACACAGGAATTACACGACTTGATTCCGCCATCATCGTTCTACCATCGGACAACCCGACGTACGGTGAGAGTGCACCCTTACTTTGTTAACACCTCTACGGTCCAGACAGCGCTTTACCTCGTCGTTTATACCGCGTACCTGGAAAAACTGGAACAATTTGCCTGCTGTGGTCTTCCCGACCGATTATAATTTAGGTGACTGTGTCTTTAAGGCTAGAGTTAATAGGTTTTCAATAAACAAGAGCGCTTCATGAACGATTGTATCACTGCTTACCACCTGGTGGGATCGCAGTCAAGCACTATTTTATTATCATATTTAAAAAAAAAAGTCCTGTCACGAGATATATTAATCTACCTTTATGTACCAGAACGGTTGAACGTATTATACTACCCGTGAAATACGTTCAACAGTGTGTGCGTGACGGAGTTACGAACTTACACACACATTCACAGCTGACAGACTAAAGGCATTTAATAAAATATCTAGCTAAAGCCATCGATATTTACGCAGAGCAGTAGCTACGCAGTATCGGTACCGTTTAAAGGCGTTTTATCTCAAGTGCTTAGGTAAACATCATTACGGTAATTGTTTCAAACCTTTTTAATTTAGGGAAAGGGTTTTCTTTACTAATGTTGTGATCTCGTATGTCTTTCTGTAGTTTTTAGATCAACGTAAACGCCAGTAATTATCTGTATTTATTATGTTTGAGAAAATTTTTTAATAATTGTAATTGGATGGTTCAGACCTATTTTAATTGATATTTTTTTAATAAAGTGGTAATAAATATCATACCTGGGTTTGGCTTATTTTTAGTTCAGTAATCATAGTTTTGGATTCGATATTATTGTCTGAAATTTAAATGCAGATTACAATAACATTATATTCAGCTAAAAGAACACCTATTGCCAATTTCATAAAAAAAATATATGATGTAAATATAAAAAATAACGACACCAATATAATTAATAATAATTATATAAATATCAAATGAAATCATTACATTAAACAATTAATTAATCTAAAAAAATTTCCCCCCGAGTGCCGAGTTTTCCATTCAGTAGCAGACCCTTGGCCCCAGTAGGCTTCGACCCTGCTGGGCTCTTACGGTTTGCTGACAACTCCTTGAGGCGTACGTGGAACAATACGCACCGTCGACGATTTGGGTTCGATCCGGACGGTTACTGGGTGATCGGACGGCGAGCTACCCATTGCTCGCCGTCCGCAAACCTGCACCTACGGTGGTCGGAAATCGGGACCGGAATCCCGGAGGCGGCAGGGGCGTAAAGCCTGTTCCCTCACGCGTGCTACCGCCTGCCACTCCTTCTCGCTTCGGACCATTTCCTGTACCAAGGCCCGGCGCGAGAGATTGCTGCCGCCGATCGCACCCACGAGGACACGCCAAGCAAGCCAAGCAGGGCACACCTCTACCGTATGCTCCACCGTGTCCTGAGGGAACACGTCTGGCAGATCAATGACGGATGATGTGATATTAACACACACAGGTCACTTTTCGTGTCTGTCTATATCATAGGAATCCTCTCTAGGAGAAATGGGCCGTAGTCCACCACGCGGGCCCGGGTTTCTGTATATAGGGTCGCCTTATTCTTCTAAATTACGCAACAGATTTTGATGTGGTGTTCAGTATCATTTAAATAATTAATTTTATAATTTTTATGCTTATGGAAACTAATGTTTTAACAATAAAAAACAAAAAGAACTTGCTACTTCCATGTTGAAACTAAACTTGACCTCTATATCGGTACTTGTCAAATAAATAATATTGTTTATACTGAAAGCATCTCACAATCTTGCAGCATAAAAGAATAGGTATACTTTAACAGTTTCACGGTGAAGCTCCTCGCAAACACGACGATACACCTTCGAATGCACAGAACTAGATGCAAATCACCCCAATCAAGGACCGGATAGTAACACGCGCAGTATATGTTTGTGTGTATGATGGTTGCACATTCCCCCGCTCGTAGGTAGTGACTTGCATGTCCTTGCGTACTAAACGCTTCCACTGGTTCTCAAGATCTATAAGTCTATTTTTTTAGGTAATTTACTTCACCTTTTTAGGGTTCCGTACCTCAAAAGGAAAAAAACAGTTCTAAAAAATCTGTCTGACAAGACCCATTATCTCGGGAACGAGTGGAAGTATTGAGTTGAAATTAAAACCGTATTCTCAAGTCTGCGGTGCCTGGTAGTTGAGAAAAAATCAAAACCCTGAGTTAACGAAAAAAAGACACGTCGTTTATGTCGCAAAAAATGGTTATTTTGACACTCTCAAGGGAATCAAAATTTATTGATTACTGCTTTTCAGCACAAACATAGGAAAAAATCAGAAAATTCTAAATTTGTAGTTACGTCACAAAAAAAAAAAAAATTTTATCGATTCCTAAAAAATCTTCGTAACTCATTTCGGAAATTGAACTGTTTTTATAGAAATTTTGTAAATTCCGCCTCGGTCGGTAACAACAAACCTCTACTGTATCGAAATGAACATTACCTAAAGGGCTCAGCCAAAGTTTACCTGTGTGTTTCTTTATTCCCATGGGACTAGGTGAATGAAGAAGCAGAAAATGCATCTGCCGTTAAGATTTACCACCGTGATCGAATTTCGGTGTGAATGATTACTATTATTAACAAAGCCTCCATAACAGTTTGCGTGACCCAGACAAACGAATTAATTAATGAGGCAAAACAAAAGTTATGAAAAATATTTAGTCGGTACTGTTGAAACAAGATACAGGCTTGCCCGGTGCAAACTGTACAGATGTAATAATAAGATGATAGATAAATAAGTATGTTTGTTCGCTTTGGGAATTCATCTTAATCTTTTCGCCATTTACTATGGAACAGCTCCACGTCAGCGCATTTCAGACCTATCAACTGTTTAGCATGAAAAATAATATGATTTTCAGTAAAACTAAGAGAATATATACTAACAAACAAGCCTGTCTTCAACGTAGTCTTAAACCTTGTAATACGCCTTATTGATATGGCTGTTGTTTTTGAACTTTTGCTAGCTTAATTCTATAATTAGCTTGTTAAAATAATGTTTGCTGTTCATGAAGATTCACTTACGTAGATGCATATTTCTAAAGCCATTAAAATTCACTAATTAATTTGAATAACTTCAATGAGAGAGTTCGATGACGCAATTTTACCCCCTTTTTTCTGTGGGAAAATCATCCAATATCATCTCCGCGCCCTTGGGCGGGGCGGAAAATAGTTTCAGACTTTTACTGTCTAAAAACCCATTCCTGATCCTTCGTTGCTTTTCATACTGGAGCCAATCTTGCCTTTCAGAAATCGATCTTTGGCCCTAGTAGGCTTCGACCCTGCTGGGCCTAGGGGCCCAGCAGCCCCTGGGCGCGGGGTTTGCTGACAACTCCTTGAGATGCACGTAAAACACTACGTGCCGTCGACGACTTGGGCTCGAAAAAATTGACCAAGTGAATTGATCTAGCCTTGCCCCTATTATATGGGGGTTGGCTTCCAGTCTAACTGCATCACACGGAGCTCATACCTATCTGACCTCCATAACCCAATAACTGAGTGATACGAGACCCATTGGCGACAATGATGTTATATTTGTGGCTTCTAAATATCCGTGAACACTATCAAAGATCTTAATGCTTATTAATGCCAGCCGTTGAAAATGGCTTCAAGTGGAGTCTATGTACGAGTGAGTCTCGGTTTTTAAAGGATACCCACCCACCCACGACCTGACCTTGAAAAGAGTCGACCTATGCTGCTGTTAATACTTAGCCGTGAGCTGACTGGTCTGTTGGTCTAGTGATTAGTGGCCCTGACTGCTATGCCGGAGGTCATGGTTTCAATTCCCAACCAGGACAAATGTTTGTGTGATGAGCACGATCATTTGTTCTGTGTCTGAGTATAATTTATCTATAATATGTATGTATTTAGAAATATATAAGTATGTTTATCAGTTCTCTAGTACTCATAACACAAGCTCTGCTTAGCTTGGGACTAGACGGCGTTACGGGATAGTTGTCGAATATATTATATTATATTAGCTCCTCGCCATTTTAGCAATAAAAATCACTTGCTGAATGCACCCAAGCACCTGTGTCTGTCACACAGTTTACACTCGCACGGACACAAACGTTCACTCCGTCTCTATTATGTATAGCGTTGTATTGTATATTTGACTGTGATAGACAAATTGTATCTGGCTTTATGAAATAAAAGAATATTATTATTTTATTATCCTCTTTATTAATTTTATATACATACTTTTTTTTTTTTTTTTTTATATTTTTTTTTTAAACATTTCCTAAAATGCATATGAAAAACATTTAAAAATATAAAAAAAAAAAAACAGTAGTCCACCGTTGTCGGGAGCAGGATCCAAGCTACCGGAGGTTAGGGCTCCAGAGAAAGGAACCTCCTCACAATGCGAGCCGTATCGAGGAGTTCTGCCTTCTATATCAGGCCCTTGATCCAACGGCCCAACGACAGCTTCGACAGATGGTCGTCGAAGCTTTTGGCTATAAGGCAATTGGCGGTCACGACAATCGGCACAATGACAGCTGAGTCCACATTCCACATGTCGACAACGAGACGTGCTAAGACGAGAGTTATTATTATATTATTATTAAACTTTAAAACCCACTAGTTGTTTTCCGTGACTTCGCTTCGTTTGGATTTGAACAATACTTTTGTAATCATCCCCATGGGGAATAAGTCCCATTTTCAGTTTCCGTTTCACAGAAAAATAAAAAGTAGCTTAAGTTACAATGCTTACCTATCATAAGTTCCAAAAACGTTTGACGTCTGCCACTGTATCAGTTGACCTATTCTCAATTCGAATTTCTTCGTTACTCCAAAGTTTCATTTGGTCGAAAAACTTTTCATCGATGTTAAATTCAGCCGAAATAACATTTGTTCGAATTATTATGTTTCCGAACCTTCATTATGCCACCATGGAATGTCTTCTGTCACGAAAATGATACTTATGACACATGATACTTCGACGATATAAAAATATGTCAAATAATGCATATGGCAAAAAGACATCGGTCAATAGTTTTCGGTCACATAAAATTCTAACAAAAAAAAAAAATACGGAAAAGTGATCAGGTCCCCATTATGATATTAGATATATCCCAATGACAATCTCTTCAAATTTTGCTCAACCGCTTCGAAAGTGAGGGTAGTTAGTAAATGCATTCCCGTGGGTGAATAAAGTAGCGTAACAAATATACAAGCTTTTTTAAATCTTTATTTAAAGAGCTTTTTCGCGGGTTCCCTCTATTTGGCAGAATCTTAATACTCCGAAATTCATTTGGCATAACACATTTGGCATAATTTTCTTTAAACGAATATTTTTAAGGCACAAAAAATATTTAGCATAACTTTTGTTTGGCAGAATGTTTACGTGTCCGAATTTACGACGGCATACTTTTAACATGACAGAATTTTATTTGGCATAATTACCTTTGTCATAGTTATTATTACGCATAATTTTGTTTCGCTATTTACAAAATAACTTTTTGGTATTAGCCTCATTTGAACTTTTCTCATTTGCCAAATGATTTATTTGCCACATTTTCACCACACCGAAATAAGATTTTACGAAATTTTGGTCACAAACATAAAGACGGTTACTTGGTTGCATTGTCATTATGTTATATATTAAATCAAAATAGTTTCATAAAAAGATGTTGTGTTACAAAATTTAGTGACAGAAACGAATCGCCACAAAACCGACTTTACATAGTTTTGTCTGCCCTACCCCTAGAGTGTAATTCAAAATCGCGTAGGCGCGGAGTGGTAGGGCGGCCCGCGAGCTGAGGAGCAGCGCCGGAGCCGTGACAGAAAAAATATGCCTGCTTTCATGCTGTATGCCTACTGCATATTGCATGCCTGTTTGCATGCTGCATGCCTTAAAATTAACATTACAATTAACATTATCATCGTATGTGCGTAGCGATAAAAAAGTATAGTGTAAAAAAATCGTGTAGATGAAACTACTGTAAACTGTCCAAGATATAGCAGTTCTGCCTTTTAATGGCTATGGATATGAAATGTATGCCAAAAGAAGATTCTGCCTCCGATTTTTCTACGATATCTTGGTGCTTCTTTTTAATTATTATGGACACGAAGTTTATGCCTAAAGACTATTCTGACTAACAAAATTATGAGTTTTGAATGTATTATAAATGAGTGTTTGCGAAACGATTTTCTGCGAAATGAAGATTATGTTATCAGTTATTATGGAAAATAAGATTATGACACAAAAAGTTCTGCTATAAAGGGTAGACCCCTTTTTCGCTAATGCGAATGTGACAGTCTGTTAGTATACAAAACAGGACTTCTTATAATATTAATGCGATCCGTCAGTATCGGCTCCAGTTTGTTATAAGCAAAGAGCTTTAAAGAGAAGAGATACTATTGGTAGTATATATTTAATGTCTTTGGTTATGAAACATTTTCATATGTATTTAGTAACAAATGTTATTTTGATATTGCAAACAAAAAAAACAATTTTATTTAAATGTACCTATACACTTTGTATTTAAATATATATATAAAGACAATGAAATGCTCATTAATTCTAAAGTTATGTAACTTTAGAAATGTATTGATTTATTGTATTATGATCAGTAATAAAGATTTGGCTTTAATTTTGACTCTAGTTACTGCTGTTTTAAAATTTCTTCCATTTTAAAAGCAAATTAATAGATAAAAGATAAAATTAAACAAAGCTCTATTTTAGTCTTCAATAGCAACAGCTGTTAAAATTGGTAACCAAATTGCAAACATGTTTCCCAATTCTATAAAACACAAAAGTAACGTTGCTTGCAAATGAAACGCTGACAAGAAAAATCATATATGCAGACGAAGCGGCGGGACAGAGTTAGTAAACACATAAGCACACGAAATAAACTCATAAACATACACAAGACATGTCTTTTTATGATATAAGTATACGATGATAAATATTAAACATCTCAAGATCTGTAGGCAAAGTGCCAGACAGCAGCGCACTGTGCTTTACCAAGAATGACGACAACGGAGTTTTTTCGAAACAGTATTTTGCTAGTCATCGAGATCGTTAACAATACATCATCAACACAGCCACAGCCTACTGGGAACCATTAAAATAATAATAATAAAATTGACTTCACAATTACTTCCTTATTATTATATATTTATATTTGTTAGTAACAATATTCTTAGCCTAGTGCTAGTAAAAGCACAATAAATAATAACTAATAATATCCGACGGTTACTCTCCCGTGTAGGCCTATCCAATGCGCCCTCAGTACAGAGTCCCATCGGCCGGCGCACGCGCTGACGGTGGCACCGATTCCATATTTGGTTTTTTACTTGTAATCCATATATTTCGGGTTAGGCAAGTCGTACGATACGCTATATAAGCGTGTGTTTTAGTCTCTATTGATAACTCCTCATTCATTTTTACCATCAATAAAGTCGACAAACTACAAGGAAAAATTGTCAACACTGGCCCGCCACGGCGTAGAATCGTCACGGTGTCGGCGCTGACACTGAAGCTCCGTTGCCGGCACAGATGTCCATGATCGTGTTCATAGAAAATGTGTGCACTGATACTTTTTTTAGACCCCTGATGAAACACATTCCTGCCCCGTCCCTGACACAGCACGGATGTATGGGACCTATAACCACCATTTATAAAACAAGTCATTGCACCGCCAGAGTTGGCGCGAAAATAACAAATCAAATGAATGCGAAAGCTTCGCTTCGTTCATCACCAGTTGGTCACGTAGGCCAGGGGCCTTACTCTCGAGTTTAATTCCAATCGGTCGACATTGGAATTGTGACGTTAAGTACTCTTGAATTCGATGCTAGCGCCAAATTGCGTGAGCTTTTTGGGAAACTAAGTAACATGGGGATTGGGCTTGGCGTGTGGTCACGCAATTTTAAACCAATTTGGCGCTAGTATCAAATTTAAGAGTACCTAACGTCACAATTCCAATGTCGACCGATCGGAATTAAATTCGAGAGTAAGCCCCCAGTTCAGTGAGTGTCAATTGTTGGTTTCATTTGCGCCCAATCGCATGGCGTTCGTCGTCGCGTGACACACCAGTGATAATGAGTCTGGAGTACTACATCATGAAAACATAAAGATGTTTATTGGATTTTTAACCAATCGGTATCTATTATGTGTGAACAATAAATTTAAAAAATTGACTTCATTATATTATTTTATTTTTTTAGTCTAGTTGGTGTCCGTGACTTTGTTCTTGTAAGATTCTTAAAACAGCACGATGTTGCTTGGTCACAATTCACGAAGTTGTTTTAAAACAGCACGATGTTGCTTGGTCACAATTCACGAAGTTGTTTTAAAACAGCACGATGTTGGTTGGTCACAATTCACGAAGTTGTTTTAAAACAGCACGATGTTGCTTGGTCACAATTCACGAAGTTGTTTTAAAACAGCACGATTTTGCTTGGTCACAATTCACGAAGTTGTTTTAAAACAGCACGATGTTGGTTGGTCACAATTCACGAAGTTGTTTTAAAACAGCACGATGTTGGTTGGTCACAATTCACGAAGTTGTTTTAAAACAGCACGATGTTGGTTGGTCACAATTCACGAAGTTGTTTTAGGGTTCCGTACCTCAAAAGGAAAAAAACGGAACCCTTATAGGATCACTTTGTAGTCCGTCTATCTGTGCGTCAAGATCCTTTATCTCGAAAACGTGTGGATGTGGAGGTATCGAGTTGAAATTAAAACTATTCATTCATGTCTGCGGTCCCTTGAAGCTGAACAAAATCAAATTCTAAGATAACGGAAAAAAGATATGGCCGTTTATGTCGCAAAAAATACGTTTTCGACACTTTCAAGGAATCAAAATTCATAGGGTACTTCCCGATGACCTATAATCCTGAATATGACATGAAGCAAAGTCTGACATGACATGAAAAAAAGCACAAGAATAGGAAAAAATCTGAAAACTGTAAATTTGTAAATACGTCACAAAAATAATTTGCGACTCGGAAAATTCTTCATAACCCATTTCGGGAATTGAACTGTTTTCATTGGTAAGTTTGTACGGAACCCTTAGAGCGCGAGTCCCACTCGCTCTTGCCCGGTATTTTTTTTTGCGCAGAACTAGATACTTTTTCGGAAACCAAACTAACGAATACAATGTGCAAGTTTTTATGCGCACATCTATATTTCTCGCACAGCTAGCGTATAACCATAGGCATAAAACCGAATTGGTTCTGTGAAATTTCACTCTTTTCTCTCAATCGTCTTTCAATAACTTTTTCCCACGCTTTCATAGTATGTGACATTAGCTTTATTCCTCTATAATGGTTGCACTCAAGCACATCACCTTTGTTCTTAAAAATGAGCACCAACGAGTTGTTGCACCACTCATCAGGTATGGCTTCTTCCCGCAACAACTTATTGAAGAAAAAAGCTAACCACGTCCATTCATCCACTCGCAATAACTTCCATACTTCTACTAGTATTCCATCTGGACCAATGAATTTACCATTCCTCATTCTATTTACTGCAATTCTAACTTCATCTATACTAACCATTCTCACTAAACCCATATTTACTGGTTTATTCTCTAACACCTTACTCCAATTATTTTCGTCATTCATCAGTCTTTCAAAATATTCCTTCCACCTCTTTTTGATTTTTTCATCATCCGATAGAACCATTCCAGTTTCAACTCTTATACATCTTATCTGGCAAACATTCCTCGCCATTCTCTCCCTTATTCTATTAAGCCGGTATAGCTCTCTTTGGCCTGCAGGACTGTCCAGTGTATCATATAGTTTGCCCTGGGTTTTTGATTTTGCTATGGCCACGGCTTTTTTGGCTTTCTTTCTTTCTAACTAACACAAATGAATAAGTTAGTTAATATGAAGTGTACTTTTTATTCCCGCGCATAACCTTTGCAGGTTGAAGGAGAAGCAAAGGCATCAAACCGTATATATCCTAATATTAAAAATATAAAAATCCAAATATTTTTGAATTTAGAACTCAGATTTGTTAATTTGTTGGTATTAACAAATTTTTGTTTACGTAATCATTTCTATTTCTTATATTCTGTTCAAAATCACAATATAAATTTTTATTAAACTTTGAAACCTTAAAAATATCCGCCTCTTTGCTTTAAAAAAAATCACCCTTGACCTTGACGAAATAGGAATAAAAAAAAGTCCTTGTTTTGATAAATTCAAAAAAAAGCACGCGGGTGACAAACATGCCATATTGCACCTAATCGTAGTGCGATAAGAGGCAGTTTTCGAGTAAGTATATTGAAAATAAGTTTTCACCTCAACTAATCAGAAAAAAAAAATCTAATCAATATGAGTACTTCTTTCTAAATTCTTGAATATTCTTGTTCTCCCGTAAAATTTCCTGTGATAGAATTTCACTGACAAATTTTCAGACTTTTTTTAAGGTCAAATTAATTTCTTTTCAGCAAACAGGATAAAAATAAAATCAATCATGAGTGAACCAAGCTTGCTGACGGGACTTATTTTCCAAATAAAGGTCATCTTTAGATTATTACACGCTGAATTTATAAATAATACAGTCGCCTGTATTATTTAGAAATTCAGCAGGTTATAATCTAGCATTTATTAATTCATCTTCTGTTAAATTGATAAAAAAAACGCATAACATTGATTAATAACATAACTCATGACGTCATCGCGAATAACAGCCACCTCATGAAAGGCTGTTTTAATTATACAAATGGAACTTACACTGAGCCAACTGTGTTTAGTCTTAATTTATGGACACGCGAAATTAATAGATGTACGTTTAATACCTACGTGGTGCTACAACAATGGCGTATTATGTGAATATGGGATCGTGAACAAAATATGTGCGACTTCTTAGGGTCGCCGACGGTTTGATAGTTTATGATAATTTCGAACTTTTTACCTGGAGCGACTGATCAAACCTCCACAACACAATAAAATTGCCGGACAACACGTCAGGCTACCTGTAACAACTGCCCAAAATCTACGAATGACAACCAGGACTAATGGCTCTGTGTGATTTCCGAGGCACGGAGTGTCAGTAATGTCCTAGATACACTTAAAAAAATCCATATGAATTGAAAAAATCACATCGGCACTTGTCCGGTTTTGAACTCGCCACTTCATGAATGAGAAGCGGGTCCCTTAACCACTGGGTTATCACAACGATTCAATTCGATGGCAACTATTTGGATATAAATTATTTAATTTGAAGGTTTTTCCTGATGTTTAATTCATCTTTTGCCCCGTAGAGATCTTTTATTTACGAAACAAAAGTGTAGGCTAGGACGCTTCTTAAATTATCAAATGAAAACCTGGCTTTTAAATTCATCGAGAGCTTAAACTGCGAAACAAGACCATGAAAAAGCAGAAACAACTACGTGGGTGTATCCGTCACGCCCAACTCCTCAACAACCGCAACGCCTCTGATGAAGTTTCGCAAAGAGCTAGTTTAACACTGAAAAAGCAACGTAATAAAAAACTTTATATGCAGCAGAACTGTGCAGCTAGTCCATCTACCGTGTTTAAACAACTGATCTTCCTCAGCATCGTAAACCACAAGAATATACCGCCAGAGAAACATATTTCGCAACAGTAAAACAAGTTTTAGTGTTAGATGTGCTGTGACGAAACTAAGTGATGCATAAAACTCGCACGCTGCGACAAAACGGTGAGCGTATTTATGCATGAGGTGCGAGAAACTTTTCTCTTAGTAAATTCGAAAAGTAGAGAGCTCTAGTTAATGACTCGCTTGTTCAATTGAAACAAACACCCAGATGTTGCCAAATAAGTTGCGTTTCCTCTTTCGGAAGTTCATAAGATCTATGGGTCAGTAGTGAGCCAAAACGCTTTGAGTCAAATGAGTACAAATGGTACGCAGATAACCCACAAGTTAGCCATTTAAGTAAATATTTTTTTTTAAACAAAACTTTCTCTCTTACATATTTATTTCGATATGTTTCTGGTAACGAAAACCCTGGTGATTCCCAAGTAGCTAAGTTTGTACCTCTAATTAATGAATCTGAAAGACATTACATACATCTCTTGTAGCATTGTTGCGTGATGGACGGCACGGCGGCGATCGCCTCTTTCTGCAAAGAAGAATGCTAACGAAGAAGACGACCGCACGCGTGAGGGAACGAACATTCTTGTCCCACATTATTACAACTTAATTGTAAATGATGTCCTTCCTTAAACTCAGAGGAACAAGTTAGGTATCTTGGCATTATTCTCGACGAAAACCTAAATTTCAGATCACACATTAACACTCTCACTGGTCGTATACGTAAGCTTAACTATGTCTTTAAAACCCTGCGGCACGTAGCTAACCCTTCTATTATCCGAAACGTATATTTTGCTCTTTGCCAGTCAATCCTCATATACTGTATCTCTTGCTGGGGTGGTGCTGCAAAGACTACACTCATGTCTCTGAAGATCGCTCACAGAGCTATTCTAAAAGTAGCTACATTCAGACCGATTCTTTTCCAAATACCGAACTCTATAATTCGTGTAACTTATTTATTGTAAGACAACAATTATATCCTACATACGGACCTACTTCAACACAAAATAACTCCTTTCAAGCAAATTTCCAAACGTTGTGAAGATCTTATCTGCACACTCCTACAGGCACGTGCAACTTTACTTAAAAAAAATTGCTGTTTAGCTTGGCCCATCACTTTATAATAAAGTGAATGCAATCATCCCTATTTACAGCTTAAAAACTACCTGTAAAACATCGACCTATATTCTTGCGATAGACAAGCACGTTCATATAAACTATTTGTCAAAATACTGAAAAGTTCAAACAATAAATCGCTACAGCGCTAGATTGCCATTATGTCGTCTAACAAAACTTTTAAAACTTACAGCGCTAAGAAAGCTTATAGAGGATACTTTTTCGCGACCAAAAGGTCTAAAGCGCCATGCATTTCCTAGTACTTACGCGTTTCGTTCAACTTAGTGTGATGACATGTCATCTATATAGATTTTTATACCGCAGAAGTGACACAGTTTCTTGCCTACAATACTTCATTACAATAATATTCTATTTCAAAATGTAATAATAGTGTATGTAAAAACGAGATCTCAATAACAGTAAAACAAATAAATAAATCAGTAATCACTAATAAGACTACAAATTCAACTGAACCTAATTCAAATTTAATATTAACCTGCACGTAATATGGTACGTAAATTACCTAAGTGCTAACGAATGACAGCATGCTTAACAACAAAACTTACCGATGAAAACTGATACCTCATGATTTGCTGACATTTCGTCGTAATTTATTAAAAAAAAAAAAAAATTGTTATTAATTATACAAAAAAAGAAAGAGCGTTAAATAAAATATTTAAAAATTTCAAACAGTATAAAAGACCGTGCGAAGTCTGTATTTGGTAAACTAGCTGTAGGTAAAAACCTAATTCAGCTTTTTGTGGGAGGGAACATCTGCATGTTTTAGTCTATGATTGTAAAATGGGGAAGAGTTTAAATAAAATAATATCTTCTATATGTCCAAGTTCACTTAAATTTGTATTTATAAGCGTCGCGCTGACACTGCATGAACGTCAAAACTGCACTAATGCCATCAATGTAAAAGTGTTCG
This sequence comes from Leucania comma, assembly GCA_958295575.1. Taxonomy (NCBI): domain Eukaryota; kingdom Metazoa; phylum Arthropoda; class Insecta; order Lepidoptera; family Noctuidae; genus Leucania; species Leucania comma. The sequence goes on along the minus strand of OY282461.1, from coordinate 36,449,608 downwards.
GCCTGCAGGTCAATTAAGTGAAGTAAAGTGACTGTACGGCAAGCCTCATCTAGTGCGTAGTACATATATATCAATGCTGTAAAAAGACTGTCCGCTCTTACCTACGGAATCTTAACTTTGACGAAACAAAAGCATTCCTGAAGAAGTAAATGTCAACACCACAGATATGTCAAACAGTAGTCAACACAAACATGCATCACACATAAGATAATAATAAAAAACCCACGCATCACACTATTATCAAATACACTGTTTACAATAACTATTACAATGAACAACTTTTTTTCTCATGTTAATTTTTCTTTAATTTTAGTTTATTATTTGATTGTTTTCTTTTTTTTAATTAAGTTTTTATTTTTTAAATAATTATGATATATTTGTGACTTGATGTACGTATGACAGGGGATCACAGCTGGCCCTTTTAAACACAGCTTATCTCGCAACCTATCTAGAAGAGCAGTACTGAACTCAGTGAATAGTCTATGTAAACATGTCGCTGTGTAACCCAATAATGTAGTTCCTTTTAAGAGTACCGAGGCTAGTTCCTTTTAATCTATAATATAAAAAAATCGCTGAATGTGTTGCTAAGCGCAAATCTCGAGAACGGCTGGACCGATTTCGCTAATTCATTTTGTTGTAATTGTTACTGTCTGGAGAAGGTTTTCAGGTAGGGTAGGGTAGAGTGGGTTAGAGTAAGATAGAGTAGGGTAGAGTTTGGTAGAGCGGGAGCGAAGTTGCGGGCAGTTTATCAATATATTTTTTTTATTATTTATTTAATACAGCTTGGAGGACTTACAGCTTACAAAAAAAAACTTATTAAAAAGAAAAACAATAATAGACGACATATAGCCAATTACAAGTCCTCACGTGTAGTGGCAGAATTAAAATTGAGAAGTGAGCATAAACAGACTTTAACAGAATGAACTTATTAAAAGGTGACAATTAAATACACAAAATCAAAATTAAATAGTTAAAAACATATTACAGAAAGATAGGGAAGCAATTAGGTTACTTGAAAAATCGGAGGCCTTTATTATTTATATATTCTCGTGCACCAGCCACAGAGACCCTGATACCGACTACTAGCCACCGTATACGTGGCTTTGCGGACGATGAGAAATAGGTAGCTCGCCGTTTAGCAGTTCAGTAACCGTCCGCACCGAGCCCGAGCTGCCGAAGGCATGTAGTATTCATGTTTGTAGTCTTTATACAATGTGGTAGACGTATTCGTCATACATTTATTTATTGTTATTTCTATACTAAACTAAAAAGTCAGACGGGATCGCAGTAGACACGCAGAAGATAGCGGGACGAACTAGACAGATGTTGCCAGAACTGAAAAGAGAAAGCGCAAATCCGCATAACATGGACTAGAAGGAACCCCCGGCTTACAAAAAAAAATCTATCGCATAACAATTATACTTACGTCGATTCAGCCAAAAAAATCTACCTAAACCAATTTAAACCCGTTGATCCAACTATGAATCGACCGATTGTAATCAATTCGTAAACGGTTTTATGAAAAGTGTGAAAAACTGTGTGTGAAATCATTAAAGTAAATTAAAAACACTAATTTAAAAGTAATTCTAGTGAATGTGAAACTAAAATAAAATACTAACGAAAAATGTAAAAAATGTGCATCAATAAAAAAAAACTAAAAGTGATAAATAATTAAGTGTAAATTAGTAGATATGAATGTAATCGTAAGTGTTGTTTACTACAATATGACTTGAGCAATGGTATTATCTTCTCGAAGTGGTCGCAAGGGAACCTGGCAGGATGCAGATGATACTAGTGGCCGGCGGCGGGTAAGTAGTAATATAAGGCGTAGAGACGCACCTGACGAATGCTCAGTAACGAAACAGTAATTGCTGAGCGTTCAAAGTACAAAATGCCTAAGGCAATGGCTCTCAAAGTTGACTGGACTGTAACTCAGCTAGCAGGAAGTGCCAAATTTAGGTCTCACCTTTTAGTTTTTATGAAGGAAAAAGGAGCATAGCTATGCGAATGAATGACTGTCATCGTCGTCTTTCTGCCAATGTCCCATGTTGTTGGGATCGACGCGACACGTTTTTTTTATCAATTTAAATTAATCCCATCTGATTGGAAGCAGTGATGCAATCATTGATGGTGAGATGCACTAGTTATTCACTCTAGCCTTGAAGACACCTAAATTATAATCAGACGGGAAGACCGCAGCAGGCAAATTGTTCCAATATTTCGAGGATAAACGTCGAGGTCAAACGATTAATCTGGATCGGTAGAGATGTTAGCAATACAAGAGTGGAGACTCACCGTACGTCTTGTCAAGCGCATGCACGAACGCGACAGTGAATAGGCTTGACGTACATCAGTACAGTTCGTTCGACGAATCTTGGCACTCCTGAAGTTAGGCTCTGCGAAATTTTGTGCATGTACACTCGTAAAAAGAATTGTTAGTGGCATTTTTTTTTTACCGCGATACGAATAAGATTCCTAATACTTTTACTATTTTTTTATATACTTGTACATGTTTACTCTTAGTATTTATCCCTTAACTATAGCCGTGGGTCCATTAGAAGTTAATAGAAGAATCTAAATAATAAAAACAACAGTCAACGAAACAATTATCAACATGAACAATCAAATAAAACTTTTTTAACCGCGTGTACTTAAGACAGAGATAGTCGACAGGAATGCTGAAGTGTGACAGAGAACACATTATTGTACCGAGCATTGCCGAATATTCACGAAGCTTTTCGAAATAACCAAAAAGGGATGTCCAATACGAGTGTCTGAGGGTGTTGTTTAATCGATTTTTGTTCAAATCGATTGAAATTAAGTTATAAAAATATTTTTATATTCAATATTCTAAGCAGGTTTAAAATATTCCCAAAAAGTCGTTATTCTAGTAGGCGTGTATAGGTAACTGATATTTAACTAAATCATGTATTATAACTAAGAAAATAAAATTGCATTAGTTTTTTTTATTAATAAAGTTACAATTTTATTTACTAACAAGATAATTCACTTTGTTAGCATATCTATTTCGTTCAATATCTCCTAAAAATAATAATCAATAAATTCCAAATCGATGAAATCGATTATGATATTTGATTCAATAAACGGTCGATTGTGTTCTCATAGTGTCAATCTCTATGTCAATCCCCGCGCACGTCGCCTCTTGCCACCATTTTGTTCCTAAAAAACGTTTGTGCGCAGCCTTCTGCGCAAAGTTCGGGGGTGCCAAGAACCGTCGAACGACCTGTAACTATTGTTTGATATTGACGTACGACATCTGACTTTAAGGCTGCTTTAGCTCACTGTTTGACCCGGAAATAAGCAGTTTACCTATGGCCATGGAAGCGATCGGCTTGAAAAACACTTTACTATATAACCTCAACGGTCTTTTTAATTTACCTAGTCCTTAAATTAAAAAAAAAAATTTGAACATATTGATCTACTTCACGCTTATCATTACGTACTCAATAAGAGAATAACCAAACAATATCATAGTAAAAATCCGATCACTAGTTAGAACCGAAAACTTATATCATTATGCTGAAAACAAAAACTACGAAGCAATGCCTGCACCGTACAGGAAATACTGGTTTGATAGTTCCTGAGATATGAACAGAACGGTTCTAACTTACATAAACTTTAATATAACTTTGTGAAATCAAATTGTTTAATAGAGATTTCATTTCTTTTCGTGTCTGCTCTGCGAATTTTCTACTGCCCCCAATAAATTTCTTTATGACGTAGTAATAGGTTTTCCAATGTTTTCGTTTCCAGCACACTTATTTGGATAGTTTATTGTTACTTCTTCGTGTTGTGAAGGTGAACTGTTGGTTCTTTTCAGATCCTCTACATCATACTCGTAGTTATTATTTATTATCAAACTTACAATCACAGGTAATACGAATTGTAGTAGTATTCTAGATGTTAATTTATACCAATAAAAAATATTTGTAAAAATCCAATGCAAACTATTGGCATGATTTACTTTTTCTTTTCGCCAGAAATGAAACCTAGGTTATATATTAGAGGACAATACGAACCAGCCCCCCTAGCCAAGTTACAATCGTTTCGTTTTGCGTCAACGCTTGTAGTAAGCCACGCCCCCAACTCCTTTGTTCGAACAATCGAATTGGGGGCGTGGCCAACGCCAAGCGTTAACGCAAAACGAAACGATTGTAACTTGGCTAGGGGGGCTGGTCCTTAAACCGTAACCGAACCAAGATACGTTTACGCTATACGTATCTTCGTTCGGTTATATTTTGAGGTTTTTATTAGCAACTACTAAATAGTCTCTAACTTCGATTGGTTACTATTGGTGCAAATGATTTCTCATACAGTCCTTTAAGAAATGGCCTAGGTTTCACTTTTGGCGAAAAGAAAAAATAATATGTCAGCAATGTGTGGCAAAAGTTTAATTCCCCTATTATTTCCTTAATTTCTTTTCAATGTCTGTCACTCACTTCAGCGTGGAAGTGGTGGAAGTCTCTTGCATTGCAAGTGGCGTGATGTCCGCTGTGTGCGCAACTCCAGCATTCACTTTATTGGATCCCTTGAAATCAGGGCAATATTTGAATTTTCTTATTTGGATTTTCTGATTCCTGCTCTTTCGAGAACAGACAATGGTTTACTGGCGTCAGGTTTGATTGAAGTTTTATTTTATTGTACACCAAAGACGAGACATGCTGAACTTGTTTATAGTTTGCGGTTGAGAAATATTTTGCAGGAACACATTGGGTAGTAGACAGTGTATACCCGTTATAAGACTTTTATAGTACATCGAAAACATAAGTCGTGGCTAAGTAATATTTATTTAACAACAAACGAAAAAAAGAGGATGCTATTCCTGGGCTAACCTTAAAAGAAGTAGTAGGCTTCAACCCTGCTGGGTCCCCACAGTTTGCTGACAACTCCTTGAGACGCACGGGAACAGTACGCGCCGTCGACGACTTGGGTTTTGGCCTGTACGTTACCGGACGGTGGAACCGCAAGCTACCCATTACTCGCCGTCCGCAAGCTCGCGCCTACAGTGGCCGGAAATCAGGATCGGAATCCCTGCGGCGACTAGGGCGTAAGGGCCGTCGCCTCACGCGTGCGTCTTCTTCCTTTTCTAGCATTACTGCTTCACAGAATTATCTACTGTGTGCTGCACCGTGTCCTTCCGGGCACCGGCACACATCATATACGAGTTTCTTTTTTTTCTTTTTGAGGAACGGAACCCTAAAAATGAAGAAAAATTGAACATAATAAAAAAGTTGAAAAAAATATGAGTATAGCCATATTGTTATAATGTATGGTTACACTTTACACTATAACTGTTCTACGATTTTTATGAAATATTATGTAGTGTTGAGGTGTCCTTTTCGGTGCTTGCGTTTGACCAGTACCTAATATGATGATAAGCGACCTTGGAGCACGCTAGTCTAGAAGCAACCTATTCACTCTTAACTCAAAGACTCCGAGGAGGTAGCTATCACTAAACAAAGATTTTGTCAAGATTTCGTTGTTTCCAAAACGTTTTCTATTAACTTTAATTTTCATCCATTTTACTAAAAACAACATAGCTGCACTACGTGCAGTTTTTTTTTTTTTTAGCTTATGACCAAAGTATTTGGTATGTTATTGGGATAAACAACGCTGTTTATCGTCAATATTATTCTCTTGAGTATCTTAGTGTGGTGCATTCCAAGCCCTTGTAGTCACAGTTGACAAGAAAACTTTTTACTAAGTAGAATAATAATATATATATTTATTTTTATTATTATTTTTTTGTTCGAATTTTACGTGACCGAAAACTATTGACCGACGTACTTTTCTCTGTATTTAATTGACATGTTTTTATATTTTCGAAGTATCATGTGTCATAGGTATCATTTTACCGAATTGCTATTGGCCGAAGCCTCTCTTGAATTTTTTTCATTTGCCAAATGTTTTATTTGCCATATGTTTTATTTGCCATATTTTCATCCCACCGAAACATCAGTTTACAGAATTTTGATCACAAATATATAGACGGTTATAATGCGCAGTAAATAACTTGAACCATTTGCTATGGTTGCGCGCAACCCTCTACTTCGATTGGGACCCGAAAATCAGTTACCTACTGTGCATTCAAGGTCGACCGCCATGATGGTTCAACTTGTGTGCCGAGGCTTATAACCTATTTCCGGTCGCAGTCGAGGGCCCCCTCGACTGAGCTGTGCGATGCCGTGGCGGATGGTTCAACTTATTTGCCGCGTACTATAATTGATAGCATTTTCAATATTAAAATAGTGTCATAAAAGTCAATATTTTGTGCTACAAAATTTTGTGACAGAAAGGAATCGCCGCTAATCCGACTTTACACAGTTTTGTCTGCCCTATCCCTAGAGTGTAATTTAAACCCGCGTAGGCGCGGAGGAGTAGGTTGGCCCGCGAGCTGAGGACCAGGTGATTTGAAGGCCCACCGCCAGGGCTGAGGCTTGAGGAGCTTCGGCTGAAGTCGGCCGACTTCAGCCGAAGCTGCAGTGGTGAGCGTTGAAACCATCTGCGACGACAAGTTCGCGTGGGACCGCCCAAACCCCGCAGCGCCGGAGCCGTGACAGAAGACCTTCCATTATGGTATAATGAAGGTTCGGAAACTTAATACTTCGAACAAACGTTATTTCGGCTGAGTGTAACATCGGTGAAAAAATCAGCACAAATAGTGGAGGTGATCAGCGGTGGTGACTTCTCTTGCTGAGCCCTGGTTGGTATCATGGACTGGAGCGAGAGATAACGGGGTGAAGTGGCGTCCTTCTGTGAAGTAGTAATGCTAGCGAAGGAGGAGGTCGGATATGTGAAAGAACGTACATTCTCACGCCTCAGCCACCGTAGAAATCGTATCGTAGGAAATCGTAGAGCTCTTCGGCCACCTTAGGAGCAGGGTTGCCTACGGCAAACGATAGGTAGCTCACTGTCAACTCGCTGTATAAGGGCCGAGCACGAGTCATCGAAGGTGCGTAGTGTTACACGTGCACCACAAAGAGATGTCAGCAAACTTTTGGGCCCTTCAGGGCCGATGCCTGCTAGAACATGGGAATGGTTCTGATAAGGAACGTTAAAGGTAACTGAAGGAACATTGATGTGGTTATAGTAAGTAAAAATCTACAACGCCCTCCCATCCCACCCTAGAGCGGGAAAAATCATAACATGACTTACCACCTCAAAAAAACCTTTTTTTCACACATCACCAGTGAAGCTTTTGTCAAAATCGCTCAACAGACAGACAGAAAAGATGTTGAAAATTGCATTTTTGTTATAGGTATCGAATTATATGTTCTTATGCATTAAGTAAGAAATATGGTTTTGTTTTTTCAATTAGTGTGCAAATTATGACTGCGTCGGCCTAATTCGTTAACCTGCTAAATCCATTTTTGGGCATAATTGACTTTTTATATCAGTCGAAAAGTTCAATCTAATATCTACAGTAGTTTAGAGGAATAACAGCGATATTAGCTGAAAATTGAGAGATATGCCTTGCCCGAAAAACTGCTTTCTGACCACCAGTTAACCTCCACAACGTAAACCTGCTAAATCCTGTTGGAACTTCAGTTTTGTACTGACAACGCTCCCACACCCACGTGTCGTTCGCGACCCGATTATTTCAGTCAAACAAACTGTTGCAGATTTTTTATTAAGAGAGTCAATTGTTTGCCAATTGTCTGGACCTACTGTTGACTACCGATCCAGATACATGTATCGTAATAATTTCCTCACCACTTGGAACTTCAGATCACTGTTTGGTGAAATCTGTATCGTCCTTCCGACTGTGACTCAGGCGGTGAACTGTGAGTGTAGCATTACAAGTCAGCAGATTGGGATGAGATGCGGCAATTCTGTACGTCTTATACATGGCAGCAGGTCTGCTTCTCTTCTGGAAATCCTTAGAGCTGTGCGGATGCTGTATCCGATGTGCCACGTCAGGCTATGGAGTGTTACATCCCGTATAGCGACGTATCCATCGGTGGCTCAGCTTACCTATGGTTCAATGCCAATCGGCATCGGCGTTCAAGCTGAAGATCGTAAGCATTCAGCGTTTTACGCCTGGGTTGACGCTTGGGGCCACAAATCTCCGGATCTGAGCTTAAAGAAGAGAGCTTTCAACCATGATGTCAAGACTCGCTTCAACCGCATTATCCATATTGGAACAAAGTTCTCTGCACAGCCGTCCGGTTGCACAGCATTCTGGTCCCTTGCCAAGGCAGTCGTGGCGAACTTCTGTCGGCCCATCTTGCCTCCGCTGGTAAAACCTGATGGAAAACTGGCTCATAAGGTGAGAGAGAATGCAGCTCACTTTGCATCTCTTTTCGCCCATGATTCTTGTCTTGACAGTAGCAATTAATGCTACTCCACCGACTATGCCTCACTGTGAAACCTCAATACTCGAGGTTCACATAAGGAAGAAAGAAATTCTTAGTGCACTGTGTCGGCTAAAACGTGAATTAAGCTAGTAGACCAGCTGGTATACCAGCGATAGTTCTCAAGCTTTGTGCGCTTAAGTTGTCTTCTGTATTGACGCGATTTTATCGCCTCTCCTTTAAGACTGGTATAGTGCCCAAGTCCTGGAAGCTTTCCAATGTGCAACCCGTGCTCAAAAAGAGCAGACGTGCTGATCCAGCCAAGTATCGGCAGATTTAAATAACCTCCATACTATGTTAGATTATAGATCATGTACTGAACTCGCGCCTTATGTATACCTGGAAAGTTAAGATTTCCTCAGTGACCAACAGCAGGGGTTTCCTCGCAATTGGTCTACAGGACACCTACTTGTGGGGCGAGGCCCTCGAGAAGAATAGGGAAGCGATTGCCGTTTCCTTAGACGTCTCGAAGGCTTTCGACAGGGTATGGCACACTAGCCTATTGAGTAATCTTCCAGTGTAAGGCATCTTCCCTGATCTGATTAACGTGGTAAAAGACAGTTCACTCAGGAAGTGAAAGGTCTCTCCGAGTTGTTGTTGACGGATGCTCATCAACGACTAAAGCCTGAATTCCTCAGGGGTCTGTTCTTACTGCAACTCTCTTCCTGGTGCATACCAACGATTTTCTGATACCCGGTATCTTTGGGTAAGCAGATGATAGCACAGTTTACTGAAAATCTATGATAGATAACTAACTTAATTCGTTTCACTGCATAATTAATTAATCTATACACATAAAACTGCTAAGTCCCCAAGCAAATTGAAACTTCACCTCGAAAAACTGCTAAATAATTGTTTTTCTGATTTTTATAAAATGTTTTTAAGTTTTGCTACTAAATATATTGTTAAAATATCAAGAATAATTATAGAAACCAACGGGATCTTCAGAATTTTGATTATTAAATTCATAGAGATTTTATTCAGTTTTTTATTCGTCCTGTAAACTATGTCAAAATGGGTTTAGCAGTTTAACAAATTAGGCCGACGTGTTGCCACTTGGTGTGGTTTTTAAGGCGAGTAAAATGAACAGTTATTCGTCTTAGTCACCTCAGGTACGATATCCATCTTAGAATAAACATACATATATCGATAGGTATCTTCTGAATAAACATACATCGAAACTATTTTTGTTTTAGTTGGTTTATTTTTTCATCAAGTGTATTTAAAATATTATTTAAATTATTGGTAAGACACCTACATGCAAAATGTCGTGAATGTGACATCGAGGATACAGAAAGTCGAAGTCAGTGAATTAGTACTATTGTTGTTCCTTCTTTTTCACTTTTTATATTCAAGGAATTTAGATTCCTACCTCAGGGTATGCGATAAAATAAAACAAAGTGAAAAAATACTAAAAGCAATACTTGTTAAGCGGTAAAATATATTTTTCTGGTGTTAATTTTGAAGAATGCGCTATTGTCACCTAATAATGCGTAATACTAAATTTTATTAATCATTAAAAGTGAAATAAATATACATAATATAAACGGGCCAGTGCAAGAGAAATAGTTTTAACTGAATGAATTGTAACGGAGGCACATAAATTAATAAATAAAATACTAAACCAAGAAAAATATAAAGACTTAACTGAAAAACACAAGCTTTTCTTTAAAGCATATTTTTATTATTTATGAATTAATTATTGATTTCCTTGGCTAGCGTCTAACGAGCAATGTTAACGCTGCATGCATCCGCTCCAAGCCACACACATCCAATATAGAACACATTTATTTCACGTAGGAGCCATAAACCTGGAGAATGGAGTGAGCAGTTCTCTCATATTAGCCATTCTATTGAAAGAGACCATTCGAACGTGCGACACATATCTACATATATTTTCAGTCGGATGAAATGATGAAGATGCGAAGACGTGGCCCAATCAAAATCTACGAAATAGATCTCAAAAGGTAAATTCGTTCATTTTTAAGGAACGTCCGCAATTAAAAAAAAAAAACATGTCACTAACAATTTATCAAAAACATCTCAAATTTCTTAACATTTTGACGAATTAAAAAAAATACGCGCGATAATGTCGCACGTGTTAAATAAAACATATGTTTAAACTTATGTTATTGTAACTAAAATTTAAATATGGTTAAATTAGGGAAGTATTCCTCTTCATACTTTTCTGCTCGTATTCACTTTATACAAGATAACCCTAAATCTATTTCCTTTCACTAAGTCCATCCAAAGGTTGTCTGTAAGAAATTGCCTTATGCGATAAGACCGCCCATTGTACCCTTATTTATGATAATGTTGGTCCTATACTTGTTGTTATGCAATAATAAATAAATAAAATAAATAAAAAACCCTCAGTCCATTTTCTGTATATATGTTTGTAACAAATTTTATGTTAATTTTGTGATACCTAGGGAATAAACTTTTACGAATGTAAAATTAGTAAGTAATTCTCTTTTAAAATTTTAATAACTTTACCTTCCTCCCTTTCAACCTTCCAATAACCTCAGAATTTTAAGAATCGGTAAGTTTGTTAGATTTTGAAAAGTAAAGTTTTCTTTAAATATGTATATAATATTACATGTTTGATCCTAGTTAGAAGACAGAATAGACAGTCTAATTAAGATTTTTACAACTAGGAATCGTTTTGTAGTGTATGGTGTGATACAAATTTTTGTGAATAAAGATTTTATTATAGAAATTTATAGTTATTCCAAGTTTTTTGCGGTTTCGGGATTAAAAGTTTTGTAGATAAATAAAATCTTCTGAATAAACATACATCGAAACTGTCTTTGTTTTAGTTGGTTTATTTTTTCATCAAGTGTATTTAAAATAATATTAAAATTATTGGTAAGACACCTACATGCAAATGTCGTGAATGTTATAACGGTTCGTAGAAATGTATTATTATATGTGCTTGTCACCCCTTTTATATTTTGCTGATTATACCCCAATGTCGCTGTTTATTTCTGGAATGTTTGTGGTTTGTGTGGAATAAAGTCAGCTGCTTCATCAGCATGAAGATAGCACGGGATAGTTCAGGTAAGGATAATAATAAACGGTAAGATTACAATTATTTGTTATCATTTAGGAAGCTATCTCCGTTTTGCTGTGAGCAGTAACAAACTGGCTCTAAATGACTGATGCGATGTGAAAAAGCGACAAAGCGACGCTTTAGTTTACGCGATTCATTAGTGATGTGGGTGATTTTAGGAGATTGGTCGTCGCATCGCTGTCGTATTTTCACACCGCACCTGTCTGCGTGAGCCTTAAATCAGTCATATAACAACACATGCCTTATCAATCGCACACGCTTAGATTTTTGCCTAGAGTGCAAATACACTTAGCTCCTAAAATTTTTCCTGTTAAAGTGACTATTAATAAAAATATTTGTCAAAAAATGCCAAAAAATTTCATAGTAAGGGCTTTGTTTGAGTAAGTGTTCAATATTCAGTACTCTTTCTTAGTAACACTAGGCGAAACCTACACATGTAATGTCTACGCGACATTGTGCTGTTACGCAGTATAAAAATAGTTCACCTTATCTTCTTATGAGCTGGTTGTAGAGTAAGAGCTAAACCTAGCTCACACAGCTGAGACATAATTTGTTTTCACACTCACATAGCTTATTTTAGTTAATTTGTACAGTTTGCAGACGCAAAAATAATACATTACCCTTAGGTATTACACAAGGTAATATTTAATAACTAGCGTGCATAGCTAAGCATGCAAGCGCACTAAATTAACTTGCCCTATCTAATGGTGTATAGGTATCTTTACATACTACATAGTGTTCCTGAAAACTTGTGAAATGGTTGGATTGTCTTCTGTCTTCTGTCAGTGCTATGCATAGGTAGGGTCCCGCTTGCCGCCGCGCCGCCTGCCGCCTCAGAGTTCACACATAACTAACACGAGATCACGACTCATCCCGATGTCTCAAACACGTACTGATTATCTTTTTGTTCCAGGTGTCTCACCATTTGGCAAATAATATTAATACTGCGATGGGTGTTTACTTTTGGATACATGTAAGTATGAATGATATTTTAAAATATTTCACTTTAAAATTTCTTATAAAGGTTCCTTTTTAAAATGCGTGCAAAAAATAAGAAAGGATTTGCTAAAATTTACCCTTAAGGGAAAGAAACGCCCCACTTGCAAAACTAAAACACGCCCTTAAAATGACATAAACTACACAATGCAAGTTGAATTTGCATTGTGTATTTTATGTTTTGATATATCATTTTTGCTACACATTTCTGTTAAATATTGCATAACATAAGAACGACCAAAGTCGTAACTCACTTATACGTATTATTACTTATTCTGTCTTGATACTGGGGTGTCACTTCAAATTGACATGGGCCAACCTCGACATACTCTGGCGAGGCATCCGAGGCCACTTATTGTAACGATTTTATGGGGAACTTATATGGCGACTTTCATAAAATGCTATTTAAAGTGGATCGTACTTTATTACGAAGTAATCAAACCAATATTTTTTAAAGAAATAATTAGAACTCTGTCAATCACATAATCAATCATCAGAATCACATCACATAAACAAAAAAAACTGTCTAAAATTATGAATGGTATGTTTATAATAAGTGAAATTATTATACCAAATGGATCTCAGCTTGGCATAATGTCAAATGTCCGCCTTATTAACTTTACCTAACGCTGATTTTCTATTTTGAAACTTCTATGAAGTATAAAATAAAAAACTAAACCCAACTTTGAGTTTAGCCCACCTATGTAGGTGAACTTAAATGATATGTAAATTAATAAGGTGAACAATAAATAATTAAGAATCAATGACTGCCGCTGTCAACAACCACGCTTACTTAGCGAGGCAGCTGGGTGCGTAACTCAAACTATCGATAAAAATTATCAAGCAGGATAACTTGATACATAAATCAGAGTACCAACTGTTGAAGCTCAACAAAGTCTGCCAGAATATGTAACTAATAATGATTACAACACACAACACTAACCTACCGCCAACCGTTCAAAAGGTAAAGTTCACAGAACATCTACAAAATTAGGGTCCAATTTACAACAGACTCGTTACTTTATCTATGAGTCCCCACTTACTTTTGACCTCTGACACAGGAGTCACAAAGTTGTAGTGATACCATTAAGCGAAAATGCAAAATTAAGTAAAAGCCACGGAACAACAAGTAGTTCGCAGAGGGACACATTTGTGGGGCGGAGGTGCCTGCGAGGGCGCCCATTACCCACAGTTAGGTACAGTCGAGCTCGAAACTGCGTCACTATCTTAATGGTGAAAATCACTTGCATATTCACACGTCATGACGGCCAATTCTCATATTAAATAAAACCGGGCAAGTGCGAGTCGGACACGCGCACTGAGGGTTCCATGCAACCTTTCCAGCTTAATTCCTAAGCCTTGATTATTTTTTTGTTAATTGCAAAAAGAAGTATTTTTTATACATAAACGGCTTTATTTTTAGATTACGTTGACTTACAAGTTTAAAGTTTTTGTTACTGTTTGGGGTAGTAGACCTTAAGATATTGATTTCAGCTTCAGATCTATATGTGTTCCTGAAAAAAGGTCTTGACTGACGGTCAAACAAAAGTGATCCTATGAGGTTTCCGTGTTTGTCAACTTAGGTATAGAATCTTAAAAAAAAAAGCGATTAAAATCAATGATGTCTCGAAATCAATGAAAACAGCTTGTCAAAAACATAGGGATGTTGAATTTTGGTATAATACAGTTGATTTGACAGATAGAGAATGAGATTACGTGCGTTTTTAAATTACGGGTTTTTTTTTTAATGAATTCCTATTCAAAGTAGCATTTTTTCAACGACAACGATTGTCCATTAGTCCACAGTATATATGAAAACGACACAATTATCCAAAAATCACGATGTCAATATGATATATTTATGTCAATATGCCAAACACACGTCGAAATTACTGAAACAAAAAAAAAAAAACAATCCACATACTCGTAGTCGCCACATTCACAAAGTATTGTGTTACTTTTCCTCGAGTCTAACTAATTTTACTTTAAAACTGAGAACCGGTAAAATAGTTTCAAAAGTCATGAGTGTTAATGCAATTATGACATCCACTGTACCCTCCGCAGACAGTTAATATTATTATGAGTGTACCTCACGTAGGCGAAGACATAGCGAAGTCACGCGATGCGACGATATCTTTCACCTTCGATGGACTAAGAATATAGCAATATATAATAAATTTTATGATAAATGACAAGACCAAATATCTGAAGACCCAACACTTGTTTATTTTCTTTGACTGAATCTGCGTCTTCCGGTATGCGCTCGCCCCTACAGAACCCTTTTGCCTTTACTACTAATATGTCCTGCCCGCTGCCACTTAGGTTTGCCGATGATGTTAGAAGGCCCCCCGTAAGATAAATCAATGACCTGGTGTGGATCGCGATAACCCGACGGATGCACGACGCGCAGGACCAACGTCGCGACCGCTTCGCTTCGCTCATCGCCACACCGCTCCAACTTGCGGTTGGTTGCGTAGGCCACCACAGTAGAGTGGCAATTGTTGGTTTGCATTGCGTTCGCCATCGCGTTCAATCGTCTACTTAGAACACCACGTTATTATTAATAAGGCAGAGGAGGAGCTTCCTGTTAGTCAGGTAGTACACCCAACGGTCAGGAGCACGGGAGTGTTCGAACCTGCCGCCGTGCTCCTGGAACGCATAGGTCATCTGAAGAAGCAATAAAGAATAGGGTTCCGGAAATTGGTAGCACAAATCTTATTCTATTATTCTCCACCAATATTTTTTATCTATAAAAGGCTCTAGGCTATGTTCATTAAAATATAATTTGAAACTGTAACAAGAATGGCTCCATTGAGTTGAATACGGTAATTAGAGACACAATAGAAAGACAATAGGTCTGCGGACACCGGTGTCCGCTTGAGGCTTGAGTAATAAATCAGTGTTACGGTTGCCAATCACATTTTAATCAACATTCAACTGACTAGAATGTTTTGAGCTACCTCGGCGTTACGAAGGTGTTACAATACCTTCCGCCTCGCGCTCTACAGACTTGTGACGATTTATGTATAGTACGAGTATATAGATACCTACCAACGTCGGAAAATGTACAACACCATGGCTCACGTGAGCGACGCGATTGTATAAGCGATAGGACGTGTTATTACGTGTTATCTTCAAAATTATATAAGGGTTATGAGGCACCAATATATGTAGGTCTCGTGCAATACGTTGACTCGCTAAGCGATATGTATGTAGGTGTACAGGTAGGGAAAATTATCAAACTAATATTATAAAGGTGTTTGTATGTTTGTTACTTCTTCAGGCTATAAATATAAATAATATGATTCCCCGATCATATTAAGTATATCCTACATATATGTACATGTATTATCTTGATTATCGTCATCATAATTTCGACATCCACTGCTGTACATTGGCATCCCCCAAGTGTCGTCGCAATGCCCGGCCTTTTGCGTCTCATACATCGGATTCCTGTGACTCTCACCAGGTCGTCGGGCCACCTTGTGAGAGGCTTTTCAACGCTACGCCATCCGGTACGTGGTAACCACTCGAGAACCTTTCGACTCTATCTACCACCTGTTTTTGGCGATTCTTTGGCTATGTTTGCAACTTTGATAATTTTGTTGAAATTGATTGCTGTCAAAACACAAGCGTGTCTGCTTATCGCCAAAATGAGCCCGTCCACCACCACTCTCCGCTTCTGAAGTTTTTGTGGGAAAGAGCAACGAACATATACATGTAGTTATGTTAACAGCCACAAGAATTGATCATTCAAACGAAATATTATAAATATTTAAAAAATAGTTTCCGAAACGCCCCCTCTCCTCCTTCCTCATCATCATCATCATTATCATCTCAAGATGACAATCAGGGCCAACAACAATCTGTTTTGACAGAAGTGACACCATTAATCGGGGAGCCCCTCTGTAGGAACAGTGGTGGCGCAGAGGTAACGGCCAGGACTTACAAGTTGTATGTCGTAGATTCAAACCCAGCTAAGCTTTTTACTTTGTGATATCTATGTCATTACCACTACCGTTCTCAAAAAGATGAAGAAAAAGATCGTGAGGAAAACGGCATGTCCTGGATTCAAAAATTCGAAAACATGTGATATCTTTGGTGTGGTTGATTACAGCCTAATCTCTCTCCAACATTATAAGGATGATTTGGCTGTGACATACCTGCTTGTGGCAGTTTTCTAAGGAGTTAGGTACTGGATTTCGGAGTGCAAATATAAAAGCTTGTTTCTTCATCTAACTCAATTACCATCAGGTAGGATTGCAGTCAAGTGCTAGTTTATAAAATATAAAAAAAAAATCAACGCAATGTTTGATCAAAAAGAGATAACGCCTGAAAACTCTGTTAGCATTCGGTAATTCCGTGATTCACTCGAATATTTCCCAAAAATTGTTCCAACAATTTTTTTTTTTTTAAACCCTTGTCTTTCAAATTGATTGCATTTCGATTAAATTTGCAAGACTTCTACAGATGTACTTTCTTATATTTTTAATATATGATTACTTTATGGAAGGCAGATCGCGTGATCACGAAAATAGCAGATTTTCAGAGGTCTTTATTTCAAACTCTTGGGCCGTGGGGTCCGAGTACTCATACGCTTTTTAAAGAACTTTCCAAACGCTTAGTTGACACTTCGCGTGACCCAAGGGCTGGCTTTTACCTCGGTCAAAGATTAAGCATTGCCATACAACGTGGCAATGCCGCCAGCCTTTTGGGCATACTTCCAGTCGACAGCGATGCAGAGGAGTTTTTAGACCATATTTTAGTTAGGAGTTGCCTTTAGTGTATATATTTATATTTTTGTGTAATGTATATAATATAATTTTTAAATTGTATCGAAAATCCAAGAATAGTACAGTAATAAAAATCTTTACTGGATTAGTTTTACACAATTATGTGTTGATTTCTATAGGAGCCTAAATAATATCTACAAAATATCTGTGTCCAAAATATTTGGACAAAGATTTGTAATAACATCATAATCACGTAAGAGCGGTTGTATGGAAATGTACCTCGGGTTGGCCTCTCTTAACAATAGTTTTTTCTCGCTAGATTGTAACTTCTAATCTCGCGAAATTACTGTGCACTGGAGCCGAGATCACAATCTCTACGCTCCACACTGGCCTTTGTTTCGAATAGGTTAAGGATATCCCAATTGGCCAGATTTTTATGATTCCTCAAACTCATATATTGAAGGTGACTAAAAACATCCAAAACCAAACAACTATGCTTGGTGCGAAAAGGAATTGTAGCAGTAAGTTTGTGAAACAGTTGTTGCACACAGTGCGCATATAACTTTCCTATTCTGCACGTTTACACCTAGCAGTAGCCATTTACTTTTCTAGACATGCACTATAATATAATGCTTGGCTGTGTGTCACACTAGCCTTGACGACATTTTCCGCTCAGTGAGCCGTTTGTCTATTGTAGTGCGTGCGACCTCCATTCTCTAATACACTTCTATAATCTATATGTAAGGCAATGACTAGTTTATTTTGATAAATCTATCTTTATATATGTCACCTGAAAATTGCAATCGCCCGCCTTAAGATTGTAAAATATCCAAAGAAATTTTACTGTAAATTATTTTTTCTAAATGTAATTTATCAAATACAAAAACACTATTTTACAATCTATAGAAGAAATATAATTTAATAATGATTTGTTTCAATAAATATACGAATTCAAAATTTTTATGATGATAAATATAAAAACTTACTGACGTATCAACACCCAGCCGAAACCACTGCAACCTGAAATTTGGCACAAAGCTTCTTTTTATGACGCAGGCGAGCACCAACCAGGGGTTTTTGGCAACTCCACCTATAAAGGGATGACAAGGGACAATTTCATTATTTTTTATGCTTAATTTTTTTCCGTGTATTAATTCACATATTTGAAAATTAGTTTTTATAGTAAATAATAAAAGTTGTCATTAATTGATTTCAAAACTACCCCCAATATAATAACCTAGAGGGTTTTTAAAGAATATATGGAAGATTCTTATTTTTTGAGATCATAAACTTGAAACTTAGTACATATTCTAATCAAAATAAAAAAAAAGACTGTCATTATGTCATTAATACAGTTTGATTACAACTTGAACACACCTTGTATTCAAGGTTTTATGAAAACATTCTCGTGAACAAAGTCTCTGGTTCAGTGTTAGTGTGACAGTACTGGACGGGATAGTATTCAATTTTAGTTATGGTTACTAATACACAGGATTGTATTTACCTGTCTTGCCAATAACTATCGTGTTGCGTAGGTATCATATTTAACTGCATCCGATTAGACCGAAAGCCGACTTTGTAATAGTGTAGCTGATCATGTAAGGGGTCAAATGTAAAAATAAAAATGAAGCAGCTACTCGCATACTTAACCAAATTTCGGGATCGGCTAGGTTTTTTACACAACTTCAAGGTTGAAGTTCATAGTAAAAGTTTTAGTACCTACTTTCACGTTCAAAAAGATTTCTGATGCAGTAAAAGTTGCTCTGTATATTCTCAAAATAAGAACCTTCACGTGTTACTAATGGATAAAAACTAAAGGACCCTGTCAGCTGGGTGCTAGTGATGCTGCACTTTTACGATGGACGACATGAATGTATCAACATCTATTGAGGCGTCGTGCTCCATGGTGACGCGTGCGTCACCAGAATGTCTATCGATACGTGGAATGTCTTACGGGTAACTGCGTGGCAGACAGCCCCTATTTCACCTCTTTTCCAGTCACCTAACATCTCCTCTCGCTTATCCGCATATAGTTCACAGTCCCACAAGACATGGTCCCGAGTATCATCCGCCAGCCCACAGTAGCATAACGCCGTTTCGCAGAGCGACATTTTATGCAGGCGGCTATTGAAATTCCCATGGCCCGCGAGAACCTGTGAAATGACGTAGTCCGGTTCTACCCATCCATACGACACTCTCTCTGCCACATCTGAGAAGAACGAGTACAGCGCCCTACCCTCACTGGAGGACTGCTATCGTTCTTGCCGCTGAGCCATAATCTCCGCTTTCACTTTTCCGTTTGGCCACCTTACGTTCCTTACTTACCATGCTGCTGGGACACTCCTGTGCAACTCGTCACGCACGACACACCTCTAAGTCGGCCGGAAGCACTCCCGTCAGCACAGGCAAAGCTGCCGTGCTAACCGACCTGTAATCCTTCGAAAGAAGGATCAACGCTGGACGTTGAATGCGGAGCAGCGTACTCCGCACTGCATACCTGTTCACACTCCGCCACCATACGGCCGCAGCATACGTCAAAATCACCACATAGGTCCCTGAAAACAGGATTCTAAGGGCCCGATACCTGACACCCCAGGAAGAAGCGGATATTCTCGACATCTTCCCGAAGGCATTCACAGCCCTTTGGCCGGCCAAACTTGCGTGCAGCACGTAGGAGCCCGCTGCGTCGATCACAAGACCCAGCAGCTTGGCATTCATCACGTGCGCGATCGAGGCGCCATCCATGCATATAGTAGGGAGACGTTAAAATTTATCTTTTAAAGTCAAGGTCTGAGACTTTGTAGCTGAAAAAGCAAGCAAGGGTTCCACTTTCCCCAGACGGATACCAACTCCAGCGACAAATGAGCGTTACGCACGATCGCCGCTCAACTCGGCGCCTCGATCACGATCGTGATGTCGTCTGCATAAGTCTCTGCACTCACTCCATCTGGCGAAAGCAGCCGCAGGATGTCATCTAACAGGAGGTTCCAGAGCGTTGGTCCCAGTACTGAGCCCTGGGGGCAGCCCACAGCAAAACCGCTTTCACACTACCTGGTCGCTCATGAAAAGTTCAACGCGCCGTTGTATGAAATAACTGACTAGGATCCGGTAAATGTTCGGCAGACAACCGCCCTGTTTAGCCTTGACCAGGACCATGGGCCACCAGGCGTTGTCAAAATCCCCCAAGATGTCCAAGAGAACGACCTGAACATAGTTTTCCGAGGAGCCCGCCACCCGATCCAGGATCACATTAAGCGCCGTGACCGTTACGGGGGCTGGAGCCGTGTGACAGAGGCGAGTATCGGCGTTTTGTGTGGCCCGTAGCGAACACAAGTGGCGAGTCACGGACACTGCTGTAGCGAGTGCAGTACACGTGTATGGCGCATCGATACAAAATATATGAAAAAGTATGTTAAGTCGTTGGCCACCAGTGGCTGTAGTCGGTGACCCGTTTGCGCCGAGCCCTTCCAACTTTATTCAAGAAGCCGATAAAAGTTATAAAATAAAATACATACAACTATTCGTAATCTCATGCCTTCTGCATATAAGTATAGGTAGAAAAAACAAAACGCCACCTGCTATCACAGCAACTAGCAGGTCTTCCACACTGAGCTCTATACAACTGACCTTTTTGATGAACTTCATCTTTAAATTTAATGTATATAAGTAGTCGGCCCTCTCTGGGCGTTTCCACCCACATAATAATATAGTTAAACCTGCTAAGGAGTGGTATTCCCTGGTGGAATTTGTGTTTCATGATAGCTCAACTTGTACCTGAGGGTCTTTAAGTAAATAGTAATTAGGTTAGGCAAGCGTTTTAGGCAAGCGTCCTCGATCGCATCATCGCTTACAATCTGGTGAGATAGTGGTCACGCACGAGTCTATAAATCATAAAAAAGGCCTGTAAATATCTTTATTTAGTCTACTTTCATTAATTATAATTATTTTAATTAGTTCTGAAAGTTTCCAATGAACTAATAAAAAATAATTAATTTACGCATTTTCATACTGTTCCGAGCTTATATCTTTTTTACAAGTTCGGCTACCAATATAATATGGACATTCAAAGCAGGGTTGGTGCGAATATCAGCATCAGCATCCGCGGATTACAGCGTATTCTACGTCAGCATCAGCAACAGTCGATGCTGACATTCACGTCACATAGTCATTAAAGGCAGGACTTAGCGCGATCCACGTGGACTTTTAACCAATCATATTATACAAGAAATGCTGTCACTTGTTCCCTTAGCGATTTGTTTTAGACGTAAACGGACATGAATTGCTTAGACGTTAGTTAGTTGTTTAACAATTCCTCCAAATACAAGTGAAATATATAAATATTTCACGTTTGTATAAGCAAGGATACCGCACAGAGTAATATTAATTTGTAGTAAAGACTATTCTCGCTAAGAGCGAACCAATACTGCATAACTATAAATTATACTGTGTATATACAACTGCAACTATAAATGTGTTTTATTGTAAGACACATTTTATTTGAATAATTAAATAACATCAGCACCCGCTAATATATTGATCTTTAAAAATCAGCATCA
Organism: Leucania comma; assembly: GCA_958295575.1. Lineage (NCBI taxonomy): Eukaryota > Metazoa > Arthropoda > Insecta > Lepidoptera > Noctuidae > Leucania > Leucania comma. Next base: position 36,427,875 of record OY282461.1, on the reverse strand, counting down.
GCATCTGCTTCTACAGGTTTGAAATAAATGGGTTATTTTTGTTATTATTCGATTAATCCTATCAGCCTGACCAAACGAAATTGCTAAGATATTCTTTTATAATTCCTTCGAAACCATTCGACCTCTGTTACGGTAGTGGTGCCAAAACGGCGCGTTATTTGAATACATTGTACAAAGAATGAGGTATTGTTTCTTGCACAATCAAGAGTCTTTCCCTCAATCATCGCGCCGCACAGCTCCTCGATTAAGGTAATAGTAGGTTGCATGCGATATGCGGCGCGAGATTAGATCGCCATCGCTCGGCATTGCACGTAGCTGCAGGAGGCTCCGCTGCTGTAAAAACTAGCTGCTACATGGCAGTTTATAGGCCCGTCGCACACGATCGGACGTTCGCTAGTTCCTACAAGTTGTTTTGTGACAGATAAGGGGCGTGTGCACATTGTCGTCTGAGTATTTACTGTAAGCTCGCCTTTGGTTTGCCGAGCCGCGTCTCATCCGGCGAACGGTATTGTTTAAAGTTTTGACTAGGATTTTCACAAGCAAACGCCGCTGTTTGTGATGTGTTTAACTGAGAACACTTAGTAGTTCTGGGTTTAGTTGAAGGCTACGTTGTTGTTTAATGGTTAGTTTGCTCTGATCTCACTTACGAATAGGATGGTGTTTCTTATTTCGATGGACCAGCTGAAAAGGTCAAATAAGTACTTTTTACATGCTACTGGTATTCAGCTGTGGAAAGAGTTTTAGTAGATTATACTATACCATATATCTAGGAAGAAGCAAGCACTGAGGTTTTAATTAAAGCAACACAACTTTGTTTAACAAGTATAACTTTATATTCAACGTGATTGTATTAGGTATGTTAATTTTTGAAGACTAAAAGAAGTGCCGAGACAAGTAAAATCACTTTAGAGGCTAACCAACTATCAATACAATTACTTAATTTATGTTACATATATATTTTTACACTGTATGGGTGACCGTGCCACGTCAGGGCAATCGATGGCTACGCATGACAATAAATTATATTGTTTCTTTATTACCTAATTTACAAAAAGGGGTTAAAACAGGAGTTTACCGTTCCTTCAATGAGTAACAGAATTTTTAATCAAGATGTATTATTTCGATGGTTCGTGCGAGAAGGAATTTCGCAGGAGAATAGGCATGACTCAGAAGGACACCATGTCTCAGCTTGTCAAACTCTGGAGGGATCGCAACATCTCCGTAAACACCAAAACCTGGTATGGACTCTGGTCTTCTCAATATTTTCGTATGGCGCTGAGACTTGGACTCTAAAAACTGCAGATCGCAAACGCATTGACGCCTTTGAGAAGTAGTGCTGGAGAAAAATGCTCCGTATTCCTCGACAGCATTTCGGACCACCGTATCCATATTCCGAGAACTAAAAATCTCCTTGCGGTTGTTGTCTGAGTGTATCCGTAAGAATCTACAATACTTCGGTTACATTGCAAGGATAGACGATGACAACCTCGAAAGGCTTATCGTGACCGGTAAAGTGGATGGGAAAAGGCCTCGTGGACGCAGCCCAATACGTAGGTCCGACCAGATCCGCTCCACTGTTGACTCTACGCCCTACGGTATACAATGCTCTTCACACCACCTGAGACAGAAACAGATGGAGGAATATCTTGCGAGTAAAAATGATGAAGCAGGCGCTTACGACCTTCAGCATTGTAGAATACGACGTACAACTTTTACCGACTCATTTTTCTTATTATTTGTAACAATGACTTAAATTATTAATATACACAAAATATTTGTTTTAAGGAGAGAAAGGGAAAGAACAAAGGAAAGATGTATATGGAAACCATTCCTTAAACATGTTTTCTTACATGTTCCTTTTCTTCTCCCATAGTTATAGAATAATTCTTAAATAATCATAATCATATAAGGAGCGAGAGGAAGTGTCAGATTTTAACTGTGTGGCAGTGTTTCTTCAGTAACCTTTTGCCCCAGGGCCACGGCAACTCTTTCAAGTAATCTCGTAACTCCCGCTGGGCCCACCTCAGAACAGATGTGACCAACGATGAAGAATGACTTGATCAATTATTGATCACATGACACTTCCGAGATTTCATGTAATTTGTAACTTTGCGACCATATTAATCGCTGATGGAATGTCAGTACGGCTGCTCAGCTGACCCACATGGCTGGTGACACACCTGACGCAACGCTCACAATATTTCCTTCGAAGTTTTCCACCTTGACACTTTTTAGAACTTCAAATATATAATGAGCAACTTCGTACTTAAGTTAGTAGAAGTTTATTCAAGAAATGTCTAGTTCTAGAGGTCGATCCAGAAAGAGGTGATCCAGTCGCTCACGTCACGGGTAGCTGGTTCAAGACAGCGCTGGGGAAGAATGTCTGAAAGGACTTGGAGGAGGTCTTTGCCCAGCAGTGGGAAAGTAATGGTTAGGAAAACAAATTTTTGATAGACATGCAGTAGGCACCGATATAGCAAGATCAAATTTACATTTTGACTTTTGAATATTTTTCTCATTTGTCATGAATACGAGTCATAATTCGACTCGTATTTGTGTCAAAAGCGGGAAAATGCGTCGACGATGCAAATGTTTATTAAAAATACGGGAACCCAAAGCAAGAAAAAATAAAATTTTATGTATGAAACTCGGGGTATACAACAAAATCACATACTCGTATTATACACAAAATCATAAACTATCCTTGAAAAAAAATAATAACAAATAACACAGATCTTTGTGAGGCCAAAGAGGCAACTATCTCAGCGTTATATTTATTTATTTAAATATCGCAGTGGTATATTCACTACTGCGATATATCACTACATAGTATAAAACAAAGTCGCTTCCCGCTGTCTGTCCCTATGTATGCTTAGATCTTTAAAACTACGCAACGGGTTTTGATGCGGTTTTTTTAATAGATAGAGTGATTCAAGGGAAAGGTTTATATGTATAATACATGCATACCATATTTAATATCACCTTTGCACCCGTGCAAAGCTGGGGCGGGTCGCTAGTAAAAAATATAACGTACCTGTGGTACCACGGACACACACTAAAGTGAAAAAACCTAGACAAATCGCATCTCTGGCATAAAGTCAAAGTCTCCAGTGCAACATACCAAATACTACTAAAGCATAGCATTAGTCTTTCAAAATACTCATCTACAAACCCGGAAAGGCTTCGAAAACCCATGAAAAACATTTCAAGTGACCCAACTACTACTCAAATGCAATTGTTGTATGTGCTGCTGGTAACACATTGGTGTCTTCACCACACGATTTAACTGCAGCTGAGTCGACTTCGTATTCACTAAACCGCAAATGTGCATCGTAGGGATTTGCATACAAAACAGTACGCCCCGGTCTGCCTGGCGTTGAAAATGTGAATAACGTACTGAGCTTTCACTTGTTTCGTACTTTCAACACGTTCAATAATGCCCGATTTGGTAAGTTTTGTGAATACCTATCGGTAGAAACTTCAAAAAAGCTTAAAAGTATCTTCTGTTTACATGCTAACCTACTTGCAGGCATTTATGTTTATACCTGTAAAATCTGTAAACCAATTTAGGTTAGAATTTATAGTAAAATAATAATAAATGTCCATTTCAAACAATCATTATAGAAAATCATCTTTCTCAGAATGGACCTCAATTACGTTCTAGTCAGTAAGAGTCTGACACTACCTCCCGCTCCGCCCAAGGATGGAATTTGTCATTGGATGATTTTTCCTACCATAAAAAAACCCTCATTAAATATGAAAATAAATAAAACTAAAGATTAGTGTTTTTTTTTTACGGTAGGTAAAATCATCCAATGACAAATCCCGCCCTTGGGCGGAGCGGGAAATAGTGTCAGACTCTTACTGACTAAAAACCTACCCTGTTCCTTCCCTGCCTTGGTTCCAGGGCCCTGGTATGCATTTTCATACCTTCCCAGAGCCCCAGACTAGGCCTCGACCCTACTGGGCCCCTACGGTTTGCTGACAACGACTTGGGCTCGGTCCGGTCTGTTACCGGACAAACGGACAGCGAGCTACCCATTGCCCGCCGTCCGCAAGCCCGCGCCTACGTTGGCCGGAAATTTGGTTCGGAATTACGGCGGCGGCTGCGGCGTGAGCGCCGTTGCCTGATACGGTCAGCCTCCTCCTTTGCTAGTATTACTGCTTCGCAGAAGGAGGCGACCGCCTGCCACTCCTCCTCGCTCCGGAGCATGGTTTGAACCAAGCCCCGGCGCGAGAGATCGCCGCCGATTGCCCCCACGAGGACACGGCGATGCTCTTCCCAAGCGGGGCACACCTCTACCGTATGCTCCACCGTGTCCACCGGGCGTTCCGCACAGTAACGACACCCGGGCGTCACCTCCGCACGGATCTTGTACAGGTACGGCCCGAACTTGCCATGTTCGGTTAGTATAAAGATTAGTGTGACTCGACTATTTCCGTATTGAGAAACTTTACTTTTTTATATTAAGCTCAATCTCAAAATAGTCGAGTCATTTTTATTACTTATTCAAAGTTCTTTTGTATAGCATATTTTCTTGTATTTTTAGTATATTCTAAACCCGAAATATGAATATGTGTGTACTATAGTTTGTTTACATGTGTGTAAACAAACTATGTACATTTAATGAATGAAATAAAATAAAATTAAATGAATTTATTTAAATGTACTGTACATTTAGGTATAACCGTGCTGTCGTCAGCAAACAATACCAATGGCTGTTGAACTTGTCTAGGCAGGTCATTTATGTAAAGCAAAAATATTAATGGTCCGACAACAGTGCCTTGTGGTAATCCGAATTTAACTTTCCTACTATCCGATAAATATTTGTTTATCTGTGTATAACTTACTTTTGGCACATATCCAAGTAATTTCTGTCTGTTGTTTCCGTTAGCTTAAGTAAGATTCAATAAGTTCCAAACGACGCGCGTTGCTCTAATACCGTACCTGTCAAGTTTGTGCAGAAGAATGTCATGTTTAACGTAATCAAAGGCTTCAGTCGTGTCAGTATATATTGCACAAAGTGGTGTTTTATTGCCGATATTTGTCATTATGTTATGTAGCAAGTCGTAAATAGCCATGTTTATGATTTATTTGTTCTAAAATCTTTCTGCTCATTAAAAATTGCTTCTTGCAAAGGATATTATATTTATTTACGAAAGAAGTTATAGAATCATATATCAGTTTTTCGTGTTTTTTAGAAAATACAGATATAAGAGCTACCGGTCTATAATTTGACATTTCTTCTTTACTGTCTTTTTTTTTTAGAGGGGTGTTATAAGTTTGATCTGTCTGTTTGTCCGTTCTGTTACAATTTATAAAGATCTGTCCAGGTGTTTATGGTCACCAACTCGTTTGTTAACAGCGGTAGGGTTTTTAAAAACTTAATGGTTACTTACTTTATTTTAAACATAATATGTGTGACCTAACATTTGAAATATTTTTATATAATCTGGTGCCATTGAGCTGGTCTGATGATGGAGCTCGAAGGTAACAACCCTTGATTGCTTATTAACATAGTAAACCCATCGAGTCTGGGCTCATTAGATTCGTCTTGACCAGTTCTGATGACAAGTACTCTCGGGGGTTTTTGAAAATTTTTAATTTTATATTACGGGTATTATATATTGGTATAATAATTGTAGTTTATAGGCAATCTAGATATGTGCCATCACTTATGCACAGAATCATTATATGGGAGAAGCTATTACATCTGCAACGAATTTTACCACATTGTCATCCGCTATTCCATCGTATCCGACCCTTTTTTAATTTTTTAATGTTTTGCTAACTTTCACGATATCTTTAAGTAAAACTGGGGCCTTAAATATTCAGTGTGGGTTGTTTTATACGCCAATAATTTTGTTTGTGACTTTTTCATTAGTTCAGTTTTGTATTTGATCAATAAAAAAGTTATTAAAGCAATCAGCCCTTTCCTTAGGATTTTTAATAATAGTGTTTTCTTTCTTAATTAACTTGTAGTATAGGTTCCGCAGTTCGATTATTACCTTTTATAATTTGCCAAGAGCATTTATGATAATGTGGTTGTTTTGTGCTTTTTGCGTGAGTTTAATATTTTGTTTAATCTTTTACAATATTTTTTGAATGCATTTTTAGTTTGTTCTGAAGGTGTTTGCTTATCCCATGCCATTGCAACTGTTTTTGTTTTTTACTACAATTTCTTATACCTTTTGATACCCTCTTTATCATTCTAAAGGGTTTTACGTTAATTAGTTTTACTGGAAAACATTAAGTCATATATTAAGCGAAAGTACGCTAAAAAATGTCATATGCCTCATTAGTATTGTTAGTATATACTTCTAAAAAAGATAAACTTTTTATGTGTTTCTTATCTTAAACTTGGTCAAATTAATTTTAGACTTGTCCCACTTTTTTATTCGCCATGAATTAAGTGTGAAAGTTTTAATCACGTGTATTTTAGTAATAGAGCTGAATGGTCCGATAGAGTAAAGTCTATTACCTCACTATAGCACTTTTACGACAGTTGTGGGCTTTCGCCCACTTTCTGATTTTTCATGATACAGCTATTAAATTATGTCCAAGACATAGCGTAATACCTGTATCATGAAAAATCAGAAAATTATAACTTAGTTATGTTATCTGGTTGTCCGCACAAATACATTTTATACCATTCGTTACCAGGCATTCCGGGCGACTGAGGGGTTGTTTTGCTACCGCACTCAGCTGTGCGCTGGCTCCTAATGCCTGCTATGATCTTCCGTGATTTGTGTTTTCAAAATATTTTACCTTTTTAATATATTTTTAGGAAAAAATATAACATGGTGTAAAAAATATTGGAATTGATTCAGTTACAGAATCTGAGCAAACTATATTCAGGTTTCGCACATCTTCTTTACTGGTAAAACCAGATAAAAGATTTTTTTTTACTAAGTTTAGTTATAAATGCAGTTAAATGTATTTTTTAAGCGATGTCTCCTGGTAATACCGAATAAATACTATGTTCAATGGCTGCAGAGACAGTGGCTTTGAAAAAGTAATATCTGCTCACATTTTGAAAAAAAAGAGGCCAGTATAACCTAACAAATAATATTATGCCTCAAATTCGTTTCAATTAACAATTAAACAATAATAAATACGGTTAAAGCTTTTTACATTTTATGACTAAATAATAAGAATTATTCTAAGAAAAGATCATAAACGCATTTATTCCATTTTCACTAGTTAAAAACTTCTGTATGGTTTACTAATTATTTAAATGTCATTTATAACGGGATAGAAAAGACTTTTTTACAAATTTCCTAAGATTTTAATATTTTTGTTACATTTTACTTGTTTTACCCGTAGAGTTTTAGTATATGTCAGTTATAATGTATTAAATCAACTACAAGGTTTTTTTTTTACAAGGTGATGAATCTATTAAACAGATAAAAATAAATTAATTTTTAATCTGTGAAATAATAATAAATAAATCAATTTTTGAAAGCTGAGAAAGAGAAACAAATCAAATATCTCGACTTAGCACACGAGGTTGTCGCCATGTGGAATGTGGACTCGGCTATCATTGTGCCGATTGTCGTGACCGCTAATGGCCTTATAGCTAAAAGCTTCAACGACCATCTATCGAAGCTGTCGTTGCGCGGTTGGATCAAGGGCCTGGTACAGAAGGCAGTACTCCTCGATACGGCTCACATTGTGAGGAGGTTCCTGTCTCTGGAGACCTAACCAACAGTAGCTTGGACCCTGTTCCCGACACCGGCGGACTACTATTTTTAAATGTTTTTTATATGTGCTTTAGAAAATATTTAAAAATGTTAATAGTATGTACGAAAAATAAATAAAGGAAATAATAAATCAATTTTTTAATAATCAATCTATTTCATTAGGTATTTATCACATAATTTTGGCAATCAAACTTTGATCAAACTCTATTTATAACAAATCGGGTAAACGACTTTATTTCAATGAAGTAAATCTTAATCCTTCAGTGACTAACCAACCATTATATTCCTCAGGAATTATTTGTTTAGTGCATAAACCGAGAAGATACACCGAAGTCGACTAGGCTTTAATATTTGTTTCCGATTTGGAAGCTGAACAGTCTTGGAGTTTGCGTCCATTGCGTGCCTTAATAACCGAATTATTATTTCCCCCGCTATATGAAGTTCTTGAGTCCGGTTTACTTCACTAAAATATAGTTGTTTTAAGTCTGCGTCTAATTGTTCAAAATTAATACAGACAGAATACTTTTCACGATTAATTTAGACGTTTTGACAAGAACAAAGTAACCAGCTCATGATCCGCTAAAGCAGAATCAATATCAGAGTTGAAGCAGGCAGCCGAGATTTTAGTATAACGTGATCTAAACATACATTTTGCCGCGCTGGCACGAGTAACGTGTGAGCGGGTAGCAAGCCGTGTGAAGGCAGTAAGTTTAGATATGTATTTTTAATGGAATCATGAGACCGTTCATGTATCTATATTAATATCTATGTCCCCTATTAGAATTATATTATTGTACTGCGATAGTCCATTAAAAATAATTTTCAGAGAATTTAGAAAATTACTTAGATCTTTGTAACCAGACGGGCGGTATGTCGCTAGGAAGACAGTTGTTTTATCAATTATTACTTGGAGGCAGTTAGCATGTAGTAAAGGTGGCTCCTCCGCTATGAGTTGCAGTTATTTGTGTACGTAGACGACTACTCCTTCAGTTTGAGTACGATTGTTTCCGGTTAAGAAAAAGTTATAGTTCGTCAACTCCGGAATATTGTGGGTGGTGGGGAGCCAACACTCAGTAATCGTAATTATGTCCCATTCAAGTTTTGTCCCAGCCAGTGAGGTGAGAAATCCTGTTATATTTTTGTTTATACTTCTTATATTTTGGGTAATGATTTTCAATGATTGATTTAGTGGGAAATTTGAAGGGGTACAGTTTTTTGGGTCACAAATTGACGATTCGGATACGGTTCTAGCATCCAAATTATTTATATTGTTTTATATGTTATCGAATTTTAATTTAAAATAATTTCCTTTTGTCATTTTGGGTTCGTGCGCTCCAGAACATTAAATCAATCAAGTTTATAAAGTTACAATACGAATGCTATTGTATATTGCGTAATGTTTTGATTTTAATTACATTACTGATGGTCCGATTATATTTCATCATCATCATCAGCCTTTTTAATGTTCCCACTGCTGGGACACAGTCCTCCTGTCTAAGAGAGGGAATGGATCGTAATCCACCACGCCGGCCCAGTGCGGGTTGGTGGATGTCACATGTCTTCGAATTTTTGGATCTAGGACATGCCGGTTTCCTCACGATGTTTTTCTTTACCGTTTTGAGAGCAGTGGCGATGAAATAAATTACACAAAATAATGCGCCTTGCTGGGTTTGAACCCGCGACCTACAACTTGTAAATCGGGACTGTTACCACTCGGCCACCACTGCTCTGCATACATTAATTCGAGTTTAAAAAAAGTACTTTATTTTTTAATTTTCTCTTCACAAATCGATAGTGTTTCATACCGAATCGACCCTCCGCGGGATTGAAACGACTAAAATTTAACGGTGTATATATGTTATAGTATTTCGTAATTTTAGTTGATTTTAGAGTTAACCTTCTTTCTCCCGTATATACACTTTAGATACGGAAAAACAATCAGCAGCTCAGTCTAAAAACCCTTCCCTATTTTAATTCCTACCGAGATTCAACCTATCAGGTTTGGTTATATTAAGTCCGTATATTGTCAACTTTCATTGGTCGATGATATCGAATATTAGACCCGTTTTTCCCGAAAAACTCATAACATGTTCAGACAAACTTGTGTCGAAACCACAAAACACGTTAGCGGTTAAAACTGGGCTTATTGCCTCTATAATGGAGGGCGCTCGAATTAGAAACTGGCGCCGATTTTGTAGGGCACCCTGTGGCTTCAGTCGGTACACACGAGGCGCTTCATGTTTCCTACCCGATATCGTCTTCAGGCTTGATGCTATAGATTTTTAAATTAATTTCTAAAATACATAAAAAATGTACATTTTTTTCCATGTGACATCTGTCTGGGTCTGTGTGAGTTATGTGAAAGCAAAGCCCCCGGGGCTTGGAACGAAGGCAAAGAAGGAACAGGAGTGAGTTTTAGTCAGTAATAATCTGATACGCTCGCGCACTCCACCCAAGAGCGGAACAAGTCATTGTCTCACCTAAAAAAAACTACCTGCAGTGGCCCGCCAACTACAGGTTGAGGAACACTGCTTTAATTAAATAATTAAACATGAAGTAATACCTCCACATGGACTTTATATTGACAAAATGTTTGCATAGCCGAAACTCCGTGTACTTACCTCCCCAAACGCCACAAGCCCAGGCCATAATAACTCATGGTCTTACATCGCAGACATAACAGCTTTTATGGCAGTATTTAAAATAATATATATCTGTGCCATTAGACTGGCAAGTAACGGCATGGCAGCTGGCATTGCCATATGGCTAGCGCTCTGAGCCTGGCGGCCATGCCAAGAAGTTTGACTTGGCAACTTGAACGTCATAATTCAAAAGTAAACTACACGTATCAAATATCAAGACTACTTTTCTATTATAATGAGCGTCTGTTTTGACAAAAAACCGTCTTCAATATACACCGTTAAATTTTGGTCGTTTTAATCCCGCGGAGCGTCGATTCGGTACATGAAACCGATTTGTAAAGATAAAAATGAAAAATAAAGTACTTTTTTTTAAATTCGAATTAATTTAAGCATGTACGAAACTGATTTCTTTACGTAAACGACAGCGGATGACTAATGAACTATAGGTAGTTAGTACGCAACGACCGACAACTCCCTACAAGGTCATTGCCTCGTTTACTTTAAGAAATTAATTTCGTACATGCGTATATTAATTCCAGTTTTAGAAAAAAAAGTAGAAATAAAAGTTTATTTTTAATTTTCTCTTTACACATCGATAGTGTTTCATGTACAGAATCGATCCTCCACGGGATTAAAGCGGCCAAAATTTAATGGTGTATTGGCTAAATGTTTTTTAGCCAGTAAAATTTTTCATGATTTTAGATGGAAACAAGTTTTGTGCTTTGTTAAATCCTACTAATATTATAAACGCGAAAGTTTGTGTGTATGGATGTATGGATGTTTGTTCCACTTTCACGCAAAAACTACTGAACAGATTTCGATGAAACTTGGTACACAGGTAGACTATATCATAGAATAACACATAGACGGATTCGAAAATTATCCAGACAGCAGCTGTCAAATACATGACAGCAACTGTCAAATATATTTGTCGCAATCATTCTTTCGTTTGGTCAATCATTCCATCATTCGGTCAAGCATAGACCTATAGCGCTGTTTATAGATCTCTCCAAACGTTTAGTTGACACTTCGCGTGACCCGAGGGCAGTTTTACCTCGGTCAGAGATTAAGCATTGCCATTCAACGTGGCAATGCCGCCAGCCTTTTGGGCACACTTCCAGTCGACAGCGATGCGGATGAGTTTTATGACGCCATTTTTTAACAAAAAAAGGAGTAGGTTTAAGTGTATATATAGTTTTAATTAGTATTTTATATAATGTGTGTGTGAGATAAATAAATATATAGTCAAGCATTCAATCATTTGGTCAGCCATTTCACGATTGACAACCAAGCATAAATGCGTTTTTTTTATAAATAAAACAAAGTCGTGTTAGTTACACTATTTACAACTCAAAAACGGCTATTAAAATATCAGCAATATTCATGAAAAAATAAATACAAACTGTGTTTGGATGAGTTTATCCATTTACGCGATACAATTAGCACTGAAGCACAAATATAACGTAGAAAAGAGTCCGATACAATTAGCACTGAAACACTTATAATGTAGAAAAGATTCAGTAGATGCGAAGTCGATGAGGTCCTCCCAGCAGCTGAGTAAAAACATCACATGCGGCACTCAGCTCACGAGGTGCGGCGGACAGGTCTCGCACGATCAGTAGAGGCTTCCAGAGACCAAAGGAACCGAAAAAAGGTCCACATGGCGGGGCAGACAGACAGTAGAGGCCTGTAGTGGCCTGCAGAGACCGGAGCAGTAGGAAAGATTCACATGACTTGGCGAATAGGTCTCGCATGGCTGGTCGCGGCCTGCAGAAACCGTAGCAGCAGAAAAGGCCCTTCTCACAGCCGTCAAAGTCCGGGAGGACTACGAGCTTATTTTCCATTCACTTATTAACATTTTACTTCAAATACATTAAATATCATCTTTAGATCTCTTTGTTTTACTTCAACTGTAACTCACTGACGTTCTTAAAAAAATTCAGCTGACAACCAGGCTGACACTGGATTCAATTTTTTTTTTTATCAATAGACTAAAAATGACCAGCCAATTTGTCATAATAAAACACTGACTCCTACCACACAGGTCAGTGTATTAAAATAAAAGAAACAAGTATCTTTGGCCACCAAATCTTCATTGCTATTCAGCATGGTAATAAAATCTTGGAGAAGAAAATACGGACAGCGCAGACGAAGTCGCGGGCACCGACTAGAAGTGTGTGGGCAGTGAGGCAGTTTACAAGAGTAGGGTAGGGTAGGTAGGATAGGGTTGGTATCTAGGGTAGAGTAGGGTATGGTAGAGTAGCTAGGTAGAGAGTAAAGTATGTAGCCAGTTGTATATATATAAAAATTTTTTGGTCGTCCGGTAATACAGTCATATTGTTTTTTTTTTATAATTAGTAAACTATTCTATAATTTTCTAAAATATTGGTGTGATGAATTTATATACATTTTTCTTCAAATACGAGTAGCTTAGAAAAGCTATAAAAAGGAAATGGTGACCTTTACAAAAACTCTCATGATTTAATACACGTATATCATATATATATATATATCGACACAGCAGATACGAAAACTTTTAACATTTCCTAATTTATCCCCCAAATGTGACTTCATATCCGAAAACGTGTTAAGCGTCCATGCTTAGGTTCCAGCAGTGATTCTGTGTACAAAAGAATTGAACTAACATCCATCCCAGCAATCGGATAGTCATCTAAAAAAAATGGTTGTTGTGGCAGACGGACAGAGACACTAGTTCACACTTTTGCATTCAAACGAACGGAATCCTGCTTTTAGGTTTAAAGAAATTTATTCTCATAAAAGACTACAGACATGAGAAATATGATACAAAAACAGTGCTTATTGTTAGCATTTTCGTTGTTCATTTTTTTTTTTGTAGGTACCTACTAAAACTAATATTGTTAATATTTTTCGGGCAAGTTGTACTTTGAATGCATTATAGGAGCTTACATTTTTAATTGTCAACGGTAGTTTGTTATAATATCTGCGCCTGTATAAGTAAACATTGTTTTGCCGAGCTTCGTTCTTGTCTGGGGTAGAATTAAATAACTTGCTCGGCGTGAACTTCGCCATGTTCTCAACCGTACGAACGATAAGTTAGTATGGAGAGATTTATTTAATATTTTTCGGACAAGCATGTGAGTATGGTAAATATTTAATCGTTTTATGTTCATTACTTTGTTTGCTTTTTATATATTTTGTGAGTAGATGTTAAAAATTAGTAATGAAAAAGTATTTTATTATTTTATTTTGGATACGTCGAAGTATAGAAATATAATATTTTATATCTATGCGTCGAAGTGATCCTATAAGTGAAGACAATTTGGTTCTTATGTGTTCTGTTGTGCCTTCCATGTCAAGCAGCTATCCATTCGTAAGCCAAGATACTTTCCGCAATGATAATTTTTTTTGGAGGGGTGCGTTATTTATACGCAATGGTTGATGGGGCATGATATGTTTATTTTTAGCTATAAAAATAACATAGCAGGTTTTGGAGATATTAATTGTCAAAATATTGTATTGGAACCAGGAAAATACAATAAACACAAGAAAGGGAGGTGTACAATAAAGAATAAATTAAAGAAATAAATAGCTTGTTCAGATCTTTCTGGGCTTTTGTCATTAAGTCATGTATAGATGAGCCGAAGTAAATAAAAACTTGTATCGTGTGCGTACAGCTACATGACCATGTAGGTCTAATTCGTGTATATTTTATTAATGTAAATTCTGAAAAGCAACGGGGCTAATAATGAACCTTGTGGCACGCCACATCGGATTGGTAACAGGTGAGCATTTCCTAGTTTAACTACTTGGAGTCTGTTTGATGGATTTGCTTCTAAAGACCAATAAGTCATGCTTGACTTGGCGATAGCAAAATAAAAATGCTTTTAAAGCTCGTGTACAATAGTAGTCTCACGAGTTCGTAATAGATTCTTTCACTTGCCATAATCCAAAATAACTACTACATAAAGTTAAAAGAGAAAAACTACTACGCCGTAGTACAAGCGTAGCACATCACCTCAACAACTGCTACGCCGTAGCTAGCGCAGAACTAATTTTTGTTAGTAGCGGCACATGAGTAGATAAACGGTGCACAGGCAAATCTGTTACCTATTTTGGTAGGTTTCCCAATATGTGAAAACAAATAAAATAAAATATTTGTTAAATAATTTTAGTATTCAGTATGAAAACACAAATATAACAGTTCTATGTATCCCCTTCTTCCTTCAGTCAGTCACCGACCACATGTATAAACAATGCAATTTTACATGCTACGACAGTTCTGCTGATTTTTTGAAGAGTTCCATTCTATATCTTTGAAGTTTACCATCAGATCAAAACAATATTTCTGTGAGACCAATTCGGAAGTATAATCTTTAAACTAAAATAAAAAATATAATCGGTCCACATTTGACCGAGATATCAGTGAACATACATAAAAAAAAATACATACAGCTAAATATGTTCAGATGTATGTATTTTTTTAGGAGGTTCTATGGAACCTCCTCCTTTTCAAAATCAGTTGAAAAGTGTTTAGATAATCGAAAATACCTCGTCATCATCATCATCATCTTCCTGACCTTGTCCTATTTTATTTGGGGTCGGCGCAACACGTTTTTCTTCCATTCAGTCCTGCCACTCGTCACGCTATCACTAACTCCCTTTTCTTTCATATCACTCCTCACACAATCGATCCATCTCTTCTTTGGCCTCCCTCTCCCTCTCCATCCATCCACATATGTAACCTCATAACTCTTTTAGTAACATGCACTCCATCCCTCCATAGACATACTTGGGTACTGCATTGATTGTACATCGCTCGGATTACCTGCATATACTTTCCAGGCACACCTTTCTCCCTAAGGGCCCACCACAAAACCTCACGAGGTACCCGGTCGTGCCGGTGCGCAAAAATGGCATCCGCTGTACCCCGACCCGGCATAAAACCGAATTGTTTCTGTGAAATTTCACTCTTTTCTCTCAATCATCTTTCAATAACTTTCTCCCACGCTTTCATATTATGTGACATTAGCTTTATTCCTATAAAACTGTTGTTCTCAAGCACATTACCTTTGTTCTTAAAAATGGGCACCAAAGAGCTGTTGCACCACTCATCAGGTATGGCTTCTTCCCGCAACAACTTATTGAAGAACAAAGCTAACCACGTCCATCCATCCACTCGCAATAATTTCCATACTTCTACTAGTATTCCATCTAGACCAATGGCTTTACCATTCTTCATTCCATTTACTGCTATTCTAACTTCATCCATACTAACCATTCTCACTAACCCCACATTCACTAGTTTAGTGAAAGTGCCTGTAAAGTTAAATAAAATAAAATCCTTTAAAAATATTCAATTCAAAGTATTTTCAATTAAGAACGTGTCAAGCCTTACGTTAATGCCAATTTTTGGATTTTTTATTATTTGGCAAAGGAAAAAGTTTTTAGGAAATAATATAGCAATGAACTTCAAACTTAATTCGTATATAAAACAATGACGATTCGACTTAGCTTATTACACTTTACAGTTGTGACCAGGCCTATCCCAACCTTTAACTTGCAGCCTGTCGTAGCAATCTAGATCTTCAGTCCACCCAGGTCCTCCTAAATAAAGGGAATTCTTTAGGCAAAATCGATTGCAAGAAATCAGTAACATGTAAGATTGTTCGTGACAGGTGACCATAAACCGTCAACAAGTTCTCCCGCTCTGGTTGGAGCGAGAGGGAGTGACAGACTTTTACTGACTGTAACCCACCTGCGTCCTTTCAGTTGCCTTTTGCATTCTAAAGCCGCAGTGACTCTTTCGATCAGTCCCATCATCTCTTTGAGGCGTGCGTGAAACAAAAGGCGCCTTCGATCTTGGTCCGATTGAATTCTGACGGCGAGCTACCCATTGCTCGCAGTCTGCAAACTAGTACTCCTATATTATTATATAGAATTCTTATATTTTAGCATATTTTATTTTATTCTTTTCATCGATATATACACCGTTAAATTTTGATCGTTTTAATCCCGTGGAGGATCAATTCGGTACATAAAATACTATCGATTTATAAAGATAAAATTGAAAAATAAAGAACTTCTTTTTTTTAAACTTGCTTTAATTTACGCATGTACGAAATCAATTTATTTAAGTAAACATCAGCTGAGCGAGGTCAATGAGCTGTAGATAGTTAGTACGCAACGACCAACAAATACCTACAAGGTCATTGACTCGTTTACTTAAAGAAACGAATTTCGTACATGCATATTTTAATTTGACTTTTATAAAAAAAGTACTTTATATTTTAATTTTATCTTTACAAATCGATAGTGTTTCATGCACCAGATCGACCCTCTACGGGATTAAAACGACCAAATTTTAACGGTGTATATTTTATGCCTGTGTTCCGTGAGTGTGTCCGTGGCATCACCAGGCCCTATCAGAATACCAGCGCTGCGTTATTTTACTTTTTTTAGGTAATTTCGAAGCATATGCTGAGATAAGGGCCTTTTTGACCTCGCACAGGTTTTTTTGTGCTAATTTATTTATTTTTTATGTGTAAGAACTATTTACAGATTTTGTTATTGTTGCATATATTTTGTCCTGTACGAGTCTCAAATAATTTTTTTTCTTTCTTTCTTTCTTTCGAACTCACGTTTACAACCGTAAAACCGAGTGCGAAAGAAGTCAGGAAGCCAGGAATCGCCCTGCGTCTCCCAATGCCTAGGGTGCCTCCTACGGCGGCTTCTCCCTTACCATTTCACAATCGTTATCGCTTATACGATATCGCTTTGTCAAGAGCCTTAGTTAACTAGAGAGCATCTCAGGCTACGGTCTTCGAAACAATGGGAATACAACTATCAATCGAATCTGTACATCTCCTCTACATACCATTATCCACATTGCCTTATTGTATCAGTACATGAGATACAAAGGCGATTACTAATTAAACGATAAGCTAAGTGCAGCCACTGATACTGGACCGTAATTAGTTATTTTAATTACAGTGCTGACGATTATTATTATCTATATTTATGTAATAAAATTTAAATCATTCTAACTTATATCATAGATTTTAAAATATTTCTTAAAAAAAAAAAAATAGTATTCCACCGATATCGGGAATAATGTCAAAGCTACCGGCGGTCAGGGCTCCAGAGATAGGAACTTCCTAACTATACAGGCCGTGTCCTGGAGTACCACCCTCTGAATCAGGCCCTTGATCCAGTAGCCTAACGAGAGCCTCCTAAGTGTCCCTGCACAAAGGCTTCAAAAAAGCGCCGCCACAAAGACGTTGATCGAGGGTCCTGGCTATTAATTATATTGACATGGCTATCGGTACAATGAAAATTCAATTCGTGAAACATTTGATGTACGCCGATAACATGAAAATATACATGTGCGTAGAATCTAGACTTGATTGTGAACTGCTACAGCGCGATCTTGATGCATTATTCAGGTATTATCAACAAAATAATATCACTGTCAATGTCTTGAAATGTGCATTAGCGTGCATTAGCTTCAGCCGTTCCAAATGCCCAACTAGGTTTCCATATGGACTCAATCATAATGTGATCGAAAGGGTCGTCTTGGGAGGTCTTGGTACGATGCTAGATTCTAAATTGCTCTTTGACCAACGTTGACACCATCAGCAACAAAACCTCTCGCAACCTTAGTTTCGTGATGCGTATTAACTAGTAAGTCATTTAGGAATTGCCATACTCTAAAGATTTTATACTTTGCTTATGTGCGCAGCGTATTGGAGTACTTTAGCCCAATCTGGTCACCCCAATACGAGGTATATACTGAGAGAATGGAAAATCTACAAAAATGATCAGAAAATTCCTAAACTTTAAATCCCGTAGATGTCACGATTTCTATGCTCTAGACTGCAAACACTACAATATACTTCCCCTTGTGGATAGGCGTAAGTTGCTGGACATGCTTTTTCTCTTATATCCTGCGAGGTCACTTGGAAGCAGTGATCTGCTATCATGTATATATTTCTGTACCCCTAGAACAAGTACCAGACAAACAAAATTATTCAGTATCCCTGGCTGACGCACAAAATACGAGAGAAACGCTGTAATGACCCGACTGCCTCGAATATATTCTGAGTATTTCCAAAATGACGATATAATTTCATTTATCCAAACAATCATACTGTAAACCAATCATGAAAGCCTTATTTTGTTTAGTAAGCAAATTGTGGTAGGTACCGTAACTCAGTTTCTTTTTCAAATAATTAAATATAAGTATTTCAATATGCAGTTTAAGCGCATTCAATTTATTGAGTGTAAACTGAATCTTACTGTTCTCGACATGATATTTTGTTCTTCTCGTAACCGAATTGATGTAATAATATACTTTAATGGTATATTAACACCTTTTAATCTTTCCTTTTAAGCCTTTGATTCGATCGAGACTTAGGCTGTACTGCAGTCTCTCCAACGGTGCCAAATTGACTATCGGTACATCGAAGCGCTGAAGTGTTTGTACAAAAACGCCACCATGTCAGTCCGACTACAAGACCAGAAACCTATCCTTCTGCAGCGAGGTGTGAGGCAGGGAGACGTTATTTCTCCAAAACTGTTCACGGCAGCAATGGAGGATGTCTTCAAGGTTCTCGAATGTAGAGGGCTTGGCATTAATGTCAATGGCGAGTACATCACTCACCTTCGGTTTGCCGACGACATAGTAGTCATGGCTGAGACTATGGAGGAGCTCAGTACAATGCTCGGTGACCTCAGTAGAGCTTCCGAAAGATTGGGACTTAAAATGAACATGGATAAAACCAAAGTTATGGTAAACAGCCATGTAGCACCCACTCCTATCAAGATCGGATACTCTGCACTCGAAATTGTGGACGACTATGTTTACCTGGGACAGACAGTCTAGTTAAGTAGGTATAACTTTGAGAAAGAGATCAATCGTCGAATCCGACTCGGCTGGGCAGCGTTCGGGAAGCTGCACGGTATCTTCTCGTCCAATATACCACAGTGTCTGAAGACGAAAGTCCAGTGCGTGTTGCCAGTGTTGACATATGGCTCCGAAACGTGGTCGCTTACAATGGGGCTCATCAGAAGACTTAAAGTCATCCAAAGGGCAATGGAAAGGGCTATGCTCGGAGTTTCCTTGCGTGATCGAATCAGGAATGAGGATATCCGCAGGAAAACCAAGGTCACCGACATAGCACGAAGAATTGCCAAACTTAAGTGGCAATGGGCAGCATTGCTCGCAGAACGGATGGCCGTTGGGGCCGGAAGGTTCTGGAATGGCGACCGCGTACCGGAAGACGGATCGTTGGAAGGCCTCCTACAAGGTGGACCGATGACCTGGTAAAGGTTGCGAGAATCCGGTGGATGCAAGACGCACAGGATTTCATCCATTTATTGTGGTGACACTTAGGGGAGGCCTATCTCCAACAGTGGATGTCTTTCGGCTGAAATGATGAATCTTTCCTTACACCACTTTCTGGTTAACTTAGTTTTGTAAATGCCGTGAAGCTATTATTGGTTTAAGTGATAAAGACCTAACTTTTACATGCTAGTAACTTTCGCGCAACTGTATTGTTGTACACCGATGTGGTGGTGTGTATTCTTTACTCATGTAACTTAATTAATAAGCTGTTGAGTTTCCTAAAATAAATAAATAAATGATCGAGGAGTCCATATCCCACATGTCGACAACCTCGTGAGCCAAGTCAATGTACTTGATTTATTTATCTTTCTTGGTTTTCACGAGGTTCTCGTCATGCGGAACGGATATATGTCAACGATCATTACACACCTCTGGCTTCGGTTCACCGCCACTATGTCAGGCTTATTGGCCTTTCCGCCTGGAAGAAGGCTATTGAAAACCTTCTTCAGGCGTCCAAAGAAACGCTCCTTCAACGATTGCTTCATGTCAGTGATATTGATGCCTAGGGCTTCCGACATACCCAAATACTAATAGGTTTCGGTTGAAGAGAGAGATCTCAGGCTTATGGAATCCGTGAGTTGAGTATTATTATTATAATAATCCGCCTCATTATCTCTGGGTGTTCTCGTCTAGCTAACGGGGAATACTTTTATAGGCACAATCTTGTAGCCAGAATTATCCATCAGCAACTAGTTCTGAAGTAGTCTCTTGTGGAATCAGGAGTGCTACAGTATGTACCCGACCCATCTCGATAATAGCGATATTACATTGTACTAGGATCAGTCCATCATCACTGACAGGACTAGTAGCCAATAAGCCTGATATAGTGGTGGTGGACCGAAACGAGAGGCGTGCAATGATTGTTGACATATCCGTTCCGCATGACGAGAACCTTGTGATAGCCGAGAAAGATAAACAAATCAAGTATATTGACTTGGCTCGCGAGGTTGTCGACATGTGGGAAGTGGATTCGGCGATCATTGTACCGATAGTCGTGTCGGGTAATGGCTTAGTAAAGCCAAGAGCCTCGACCAACACCTTAGGAGGCTCTCGTTAGGCGGCTGGATCAAGGGCTTGATTCAGAAAGCGGTACTCCTGGACACGGCTCGTATTGTTAGGAGGTTCCTTTCTCTGGAGCCCTGACCGCCGGTAGCTTGGACCCTGTTCCCGATACCGGTGGGACACTATTTTTTTATATTTTTAAATGTTTTTTTATGTGTTTTTTTTAAAGAAATATTTAAAAATATTATAAAATATGTTTAAGTAATAAATGAATGGAATAATAATAAAACCATCTATTCCATAACCCTTAATTTTTACAACTCAAATGTTAATATTTTTTCCACCTTCTTTCTGTAAAGCGTGCGATATGACCGTGGATTATTATTATTTTTAAACCCATCCGTTCAAATAAGCGACTGATTCGATGCTATTATAAGTACATACAGCTTGTCACAGCACTGAGCATTCCACTTCACATTAAGTGCTAGGCAATGTTTGGTATTAAACCGAGACTCAATTAACGTTCGCCTTATATAGTTAAATTAAATTATTCAATTAAATCAGTTATTATTGTATGAAATAACGCATGTTATTTATACCACAATTTATATTCATAATTTATAACTTATTTATTACGGACCTAGTTTTTATGACATCAGAAGAAACCAAATATATAAAAACAACAACATGAATCCGCTTTTAGAAAAATACACGAAATATTTTTTTTTGGTGCGCACCTTTTGCTCGCTGAGTTGACAAGTAATGTTGCGACGATTGCCCCAAGGGACGAAGAGTCAGTGAATTTTCCGTTCCATATTCGTTGAAACTAGGAAGGTTCTAGGGTTAACCACGAGGCATTTCGAATATTCAATAGGACTTGTCCAGCAAGAGGTTCAATAGTTCATAATATATTCAGAACATTATAAACTTTGACAAAAGTTACCTCTATATATAAAGTAACTGTACGGAGACTAATGCATGATTATTATGATAGTTTCGTAGATGAATGGAAGATTACATTATGGTCAGTGTGTTTGGAGTATTAAATTGTGAGGAATCTTTGCATCGTATAATAATTTTTATAAGTGGCCCCAAGCCACACTAAAGAATGACATATACCTAAAACTACTCTATGATAGCTCGCAGGTTTGCTCGATGCTCAAAGGAAGTAAAAACACTATTTTTAGAGCCAAGTGCAATATGCACTTGTTTTTATTCGAGCGCCCTGTAGGCTTAGTATACTCAAAACAATATAGTGCACTACGAATCCAATACAACAATGCCTACAAGGTGTTGTTGGGGCTGCCTCGGCACTGTACTGCCTCGGGGATGTTCGCCGAGTCGCGCATTGACTGCTTCTCTGCGACGATGTGGAAACGGTGCGCATTCTTGGTGCGCAGGCTCCAGCACCATCCTGAGGATGATGGCTGAGAGATTTGACTGTCACTACATTAACCATTGTTGCGTGGTTAATGTAGTGACAATTATAGGTATTTTTATTGTGATTTATGTTTTATTTTATTTTTTATTGTGATTAATTTGTTTTCTATTTTATTTCGTTATTATTATTATTTTCTTTTATTCTTTGTAAATACATATAAATTACATTCTTAAATATTTTTTATACAAAGTTATACAAAAAAAAAGGTTTAAAAATATAAAAAATTACTATTTTTTATATTTTTAAACGTTTTTTTTTACTACTATCAGGAACAGGGTCCAAGCTACCGGTGGTCAGGGCTCCTGAGAGAGAAACCTCCGGACAATACGTGCCTAACGAGAGTCTCCTCAGATGTTGGTCGAGGCTCTTGGCTATTAAGCCATTGGCCGTCACGACTATCGGCACAATGACTGCTGTGTCCACTTCCCACATGTCGACAACCACGCGAGCCAAGTCAAGATACTTAGTTTGTTTATCCTTCTCAGCTTTCACGAGGTTCTCGTCATGAGGGACCGCTATATCAACAATCATTGTGCAACGCTCTAGTCGATCTATCACCACCATGTCAGGTTTATTGGCAACAATAGTCCTGTCAGTGACGATAGATCAGTCCCAATACAACGTGATACTGCCATTCTCGAGAACAGGGTCGGGCGCATACCTGTAGTACGGTACTTCTGATTCCACAAGATTGTATTTAAGAGCTAGTTGCTGGTAGATAATCCTGGCTGCAAGGTTGTGTCTATGCAAATAGTTTCCGTTGCTAGATGAGAACACCCAGAAATAATGTGCCGGATTGATTCCCCGGGCCGGTGGCATGCCAAACAGATGTAAACTGTACCTTCCTTCACAATGTATTTCCGGTAATTGTTCATCACCATAACTTCGTCTATAATCGCAAAGACAAAACCTTCAGTTTCTTCAAAAAGGTCACCAAAACGCAGCCAGGATACGGACGCTAAAAGATCTATATCGGGTCCGTGTAAAGCCCGGTAATAGAGACCGTGAAGCTCCTTGCTCTGCCATACTTCCCTGCGGTCATTAGTATCCAATACTATAGGCTTGCGCCAGTTCTCGTTAGCCAAGGAGAGCGAGCTAAGGCTTTGTCCACCGCCACCACATCTCGGTGCATCCCCACGTCGGTTTTCAGGAAGTATTCCCTGAAGATGCATACCTCACGGTTGTGCAGGGTCTTAGCATTTAAGATGCCACGACCTCCGCACTTCCGCGGGATATACAGCCTCATCACCGATGATCATGGGTGATGCAACCAATTTGAGGTAAGCAGTATGCAGACTTTCCTATCCAAGGTGTCGAGTTCCAAAGGGATCTGAGGTGTATGGAATCCGAGAGTTGGGTTCTCACGGATTCCACAATCTCCCCTCGCTTTACATGCATGACTGTACATTTGTCCACACCAAATTCCATCCTGATGGCACTACTGAAGGTTTCAGTTACCTTCAGTAACTCCATCAGTTGCAAGTTGTTGGGGGCAAAGAGTTTCAGATCGTCCATGTAAAGAAGGTGAGATATGACCTGACCCCCTGTTCTCAACCGGTAGCCCAAGTCCGAGCCCTTCAGTAGTGTGCTGAGAGGGTTCAAGGCTAGGCAAAACCACAGTGGACTCAGCCAGTTACCCTGGAATTCAGACTGTCACGCTGGAATTATTATTATTATATTGCATGACTACAGAATCATGGTGTTGTAGACAAAAAAGATAAGATCTTATTTCTCTGCAACACCGTGATTCTGTAGAGACGTCATTGTTTGTAGCACAGAACAAAAGAATGTACTACATTTGTCTACATTTGTCTACATTTGTATACATGTAGTTTGAACGAGTAGCTTAGCTAAGGAGCTCAGTCATGCAATGTCTCTACAAAAATATTAAATTATTAAGATACAAAATAATTCTCTAAAAAAAAAACTAGGCAAATGCGAGTCGGACTCGCACACAGAGGGTTCCGTACAAACTAACTTATGTAAAAAATCCAATTCTAGTATCGAGTCTGGAAGATTTTTCCGAATCTATTTTTTTTTTGTGACGCAACTGCAAATGTACAGTTTTTAGATTTATTCCTATATTTTTGCTATACCTTGCTTCATTCACAATTTCAAGGTTCTAGGTCAACAGAAAGTACCCTATGAGTTTTTATTTTTCCGACATAAATGGCCGTATCTTTCTTTTTAACTTAGAAGTTTGATTTATTCACAGGTTCGAGAGACCGCAGACCTGAGTATATGACTTTAATGTCAACTCGATACCTCCACGCGTTCCCGAGATAAAGGGTATTGACAGACCGATAGACAGACGAACAACAATGTGATCCTATAAGGCTTACAAAACCTTAAAAAAAATCAAGTATATTCGAATACGTAACAAGATCACTTTTCAAGTAGACTGATATAGTTCATTCTCAGATTTGCCGACTGGACTATCTATTAGTTTGGTTTCATGATTTGATTTCTGGTCAAAGGATTGTATATATGTATACTCGTAACTAGCGAACCCGGAAAACTTGGTACCACCTAATAAGCATAGCGCCATCAATGTTACCAGAACCAGCAGAATTCATTTCAAAATGACATTTTAATAAGAGATAGCGTTGAATTCCAATTTTTTTTTTCGTGATTTTTTCCATCTTTTCTCACCGTTTAAACCTTCCCTGGAGTATCATTGTCGAGTTTTAGCGTCATTTTTTTTTAATATATTAATATACATAGATCGCGTTTGACTACTATCTCACCTGATAGTAAGCGATGTTGTGACCGACGATGGAGCACGCCTGCCTAGAAGTAACCTATAAGAAAATAATTTAATCTTCTTTTGTATATATCAAACTCCTGACTCACTGACGCCCTGCCCAAACTCTTGTACCTAGAACGCTGAAATTTTGCACAAATTTTTTTTTGGATGTATGTATAAAAAAGAATTTTTCCAAAATCATCCTCTAAATGGATTATTAAACGAATCTGTAAAGTTGATAAGAGAAGCTGCTGACACAAGCTAGTCTATAAATATATAAAATACATTAAACGCGACTGTAAACTGTAAAGCACATCACACATGCTGCTGACTGACTCCCCGGTAGTTTACTACAGCTGTAGAGGATTTTCAGACCAATGTGGCGAATCTAGCAAATGTGGTGAATCTGGCAATCGGTTGCCGGCTGCTCATTATGACAAATCGTTGAGGCGTCTGTATCCACGTTGCTAGGCATGTCTGCTGTAACGTACCTACTGATGAATTTCGTGAAATACAGATAGGATCAGCTAATTACTAATTTATGTTGGTGTCATTGTTCCCGTGAAAGTCAGAAAATAATATACTATTTGCAGGCAATTTTGATTAGATTGTCTACAAGTCTTGTAATAAGTTACAGACAAGTAAAAAAATAGTGTTTTATTCAGGTAAGCCTGGCTTTTTTTAGCCACTAGGCTATAGGAACTATTGAACGCAACAAGATAACTTCAATTTGTTTCAGTTCTTTCGAAGGCTCTTGATCAGTATTCTAAAGCGTGATAAATGTTTTATTATGAAAAAATGTTTTTCATTGTAAACTTATTGTTAATGTTGTTTATAGGCTCGTGTGAGAATACTATTTCATTTCATAGAAATGGTTATTACTATGGCTATAGGCTCTGAAAAAAAAAAACAACACCGACTGAGAAATTTATCAATTACAGAAATTTTATTTCATACTAGCGACCCGCCCCAGCTTCAAACGGGTACGATGGTGATTTTAAATATATTAAGCATGTATTATATATATAAACCTTCTTAAATCACTTTATCTATAACAAAAATCTTCCACGGGATTTCTGAAAGGGTAAGCGTGGTTCTAGTACGCAAAAACTAACTACTAAAACTAGTTGAACGACACAGATGGGTTTTACTCAGCACGAAATCTGGCACGCCCGCTCGCTCCATCATAGAGTGGGAGAAGCCATTGCCGCTGATTTCCCATCTCAAAAAAAAAAACATCTCGACGAACACGATCAAGTAATATCTATCATAACAACCGTCTGCTTGGTTAGGGAGTCCGGAAGATTAGGTTTAGGTCCCAAAACCATAATTCATTAGGTAAAACCATTTCTGAGCGCACATCATAAAATCGATGATCGCATAAAAGCTTAGCTTGTTTTCAAATGACCACGTAGCAATATTCCCGTATGAAACTAAAAAAAACTCAGAAAATCTTTAAATTTCATCTTACTCAGATCTTAATTTTTTCTTAATCTTTTAATCGTTCAAACGTGCGCACAAACCAATTTCAGGGGTGACAATGGAAAATGTCTGATTTTTATCAAATTGGGTCTCACGCGAAAATTGCTGAAGGCATTATCTCTATGCAATTTAACTTTCACCCCACTCAGAACGAGTTTTTACATGTATTAATTTTCCGAGATTTGATCCAGCGCCACCTAGGTAAACTAACGAGAACTTTGGCATTTTCAGTAATCAAGCCCGCCATGACTTCGAGCTTTCCTACTCCGCCACAGCGCCACCTATCAATTGTTGAGTGCAACATATAAGCCATCACTTGCTACTAGATGGCGTTAAATCCGAGGGTAGCATCAAGGCAGAACTTTCATACAGTAAATAGTTTTGCTATTGTCCGCTAGGTGTCACTGATAATATGCAGCAATAATATTGACTAGTTGAATACCCACACTACCCACGGTTCCATCTTGGCAAACTAAAGGGATAATGCCGTATTACTAGACTTTATTTAAAAGTATTGCGGCGCCATTGACTATGTATACAAAAATGAAAAAAAAAACAACACACAGTTATTTGAAGTTTGCATTGTTACGGAAATGGGCAGACCTTAATAAAAAATACATATTATACATATATATTTTATTTGACTACGAACTTCTTTAATAATTAAAAGAAAAGCAATGTTAAAAGTTTTTTTTTTTAATTGTAATACAATGAGTGCTGCAATAACCGCATTATCATTGTGAATATATTACTTTTATTGCACCTGCCACCATTTTTTTCTCTGCATCACCCAAAGGTTGACTGGTAGAAAATGCCTAAGGCATTAAGTCCGCCTCTGTACCTTTATGTGCATGAAGTGTAAAAATAAATAAATAAATAAATATAGTGTCTACCATGTTAAAATCTACTGGAATATATTTTTATCCGATTACACTCAAAGGAGACTTTTTCGAAAATTATGAATATTTTATTTTTTGTAGTAACGATAGTTCTTTGTTGATTTGATTCTATGGCTCTTCCTCCAAACTTACAAGTATTTACCAACTACTCTTAGTATTCTGCTATTGGATAAAATAACTACATATTCTTGAGTGCCAGAAAAGGGTGGCTACACGATATCCTTTAACCCTTAAGCCCAGTTCAAAGTAGCGACCTTGAATGGGAGTAGGTCAAGGCCCAGACAATGTTACAGGAATTACTCTGGAGTCAGTGGCGCAGGGCAGCCGTGTCGCCAAGTAACACGCTTACGCTGACGGAGTCATTAGACTAGGAAGTCTTTTGTAATATTGAACAATCGCCACTACCTCCAACATTAAATTACAGTACGGCCGACGGATCTTGGCGCGTCTGAAGTTAGGCTCTGCGAACTTTAGTGCTTGTGCACTCGTAAAAAAAAAACTTTTATTGCTGTTAACAACTGTTATTGGCATTTATTTTTATAAATCATTTATTTGGCGCGCTTATGTTGAGCGCTATAGTTCGCAGAGCCTAACTTTAGACGTGCCAAGATCCGTCGGCCGTACCTACTGTACAAGGTAAATAATATAAGAGGCTGTGAATCAAAGAATGAGTAGGGAGGTTGAGAACTTTTTTTTAAATATTTATTTGTAAACTGGCTCGTGTTCATGGTTTCGTCCGCATCAACCTCTTTAATGGCACAATGCCATTTAGTCACAAAGTCAATGTCATTTACTTATTTTGCGGGGCACCCTAATACTTTTATTAAAATAAACCATCTAGGTATCCAGGTAGGTAGACCTGGGTATTAGAGTACCTGGGTAATAGACTTTTCGGAACAACCATTTGCAAAGCTCGCAGAGCAGTAGCCAGCCACTCAACCACTGCGCAAACCATCACGTTAAAATGTATAATTACTGGCAAAATCCGTCTAACTATTAAGAAAATTAACTGGAACAAACAGAAAGACTGGCCTTATTTTGTTTATTTATGTATGTATGTGTATAAACTGTTGAATAATATGTACAGTATCATTTTTTTTATAAAAATCTCTTCCAAAAAATACCATACACTACTACACACAGTATCACTACATACAAGTCGCTTCCCGCTGTTTGTCCCTATGTATACTTAAATCTTTAAAACTAAGCAAAAGATTTTGATGCAGTTTTTTTAATAGATAGAGTGATTCAAGAGGAAGTTTTATATGTAGGTATAATACATGCATTATATATTTAATACCACCATTGCACCCGTGCGAAGCTGGGGCGGGCCGCTAGTTTTTGTATAAGTCTGTTGGCGCCTATTTATTGCTGTTGCCTGCCAATGCGAATTTTAATTATAGCCATAATATAAATACTGAATAAGCATAGATATGACTCTTTATACATGATAACTTTTTTTGTAGTGTTACTAATATTTTTTTTAGTACAAGTGCCATCTCTATGAATGTGTTTTTTGTTTGCCATAAATTAATTTAAAAATTTATCAATTTACTTACCTTTACTGAATATTAGAGTTTTAGACATCACAAATTGGGCAGTTGACTGATTTTGTTTGTATGGATTCCTGCAACCTTTACCCTAACTCTTCCTCACACTTATTTGTGATCATATTACTGGTACCTACATTTAAGAACCAATTTCGTCACTGTTTTCAGAAAATAAGCTTTATAGTGTTATTTGTTATTTAGTATAAAATACTTACTTGACGAATTATATTGATTACTCATGTTTATGTCACCGGTCCACTAACAAGTCTTACTTCTCAAAACCGGGATAATTAAAGATTTTTGGGAATTACTGTATTTTTTTTTTTTTTTTTTATTATTGATAGGTTCGCGCTTGACCGCTATCTCACCTGATGGAAAGTGACGATACGGTCGACGATGGATCGCGCTTACCTAGAAGAAACCTATTCACTCTTGACTTAAAGATTCCCGGGTTGTAGCCATCAGGAAACACAGACTCCGGCAGGGAATTCCACTCCTTAGCTGTACGCATAATAAAAGTGTTCCCAAAACGCTTTGTGCGTATAGGTGGGATGTCCACCATGTACCGGTGGCGCAACGCCGTACGTCTGGTAGTCCGATGATGGAACGGGCTAGGCGGAATTAGGCTATGCAATTCCGACGCACACTCCCCGAAATGTAACCGGTAGAAAACCGACAGGCTAGCAACTCGGCGTCGATGCTCAAGACTTTGAAGCCTCGACTCGACGAGTGCATCATTGCCAATGATCCTCTTGGCTCGCCTCTCAATAGTCTCAAGCGCATCAAGCTGGTATCGGGCAGATCCGTCCCAAAGATGAGAGCAGTACTCCATACACGATCGCACTTGCGCTTGATAAAGTTTAAGCAGCTGATCCGGCGTGAAGTACCGTCTGACCTTTGCGAGGATTCCAAGCTTTTTTGCAGCCAGTTGAGCCTTTGCTTCGATGTATGGCCCAAAGTTGAGAGTAGATGTCAACGTTACACCAAGAAGATCAAGATGGTCGGATATCGGCACGGTTACACCCCGGAAAGTTGGAGCAGGGCTGAATTGACTCCTTTTAGCGGAAAATAGACACGCCTGGGTTTTAGCAGCGTTGAACCTGACCAAATTGGCATCGCCCCATTCCGAGACAGCCTCCAAGGACAAGCTCAACCGCTCAACCATAGCCTCTCGAAGAGACCGGATCTGGGACCCACTAGCTCGTGCACTGGATATGTAACTCTCAGCAACAGTGCTATCGTCTGCATACCCAAAAGTACCGGGTTTAAGCAGATCGTTTATATGCAGCAAGAACAAAGTTGCCGAGAGCACTGACCCCTGAGGGACCCCGGCATTAATGGTCATTTGACCAGACGAGCAACCATCGATGACCACTCGGATGGACCGGTCCCTCAGGAAGTCTGCGATCCAAGCACACAATCCAGCAGGTATACCGAAAGAAGGAAGCTTACTAATCAGGCTTTCGTGCCAGACCCTATCGAAAGCCTTCGAGATGTCGAGGGAGACGGCAAGCGCTTCCCCGTGCCTCTCGATGGCCTCACTCCAGGTGTGGATGGCATACGCTAGAAGATCACCAGTTGACCGATTTCGGCGAAATCCGTATTGTCGGTCACTTAGGATATCATTGGCTTCTAGGTATGCCAGGAGCTTACTGTTGAGTACACGTTCCATTGTCTTGCAGAGAATGGACGTTACTGAGATTGGCCTATAGTTAGCTGGGTCAGCACGACTACCCTTTTTGGGCACGGGCTGTACATTAGCTTTCTTCCATGCAGTCGGCACTTTTCCGGTCTCAAATGAGAGCCTAAATAGGCGTGTCAGGATTGGAGTCAGTTCAGGCGCACACGTTTTCAACACAACCGCCGGTATCCCGTCAGGACCACTAGCCTTGTTCACGTCAAGATTACGTAGCACCCTACGGACTTCCTTCTGATGGATGCGAATATCGGACATACTCGTCTCGCAACTATCAGGATAAGCAGGGGGCCGCGCGTCACCAGGATCTAGACGCGAAGATTCCGCGAAGAGAGAGGCAAACAAATTCGCTTTCTCCTCAGCAGTGTGGGCCAGTGACCCGTCGGGTTTCAGCAGTGGTGGTAGTGAGGGACGGCAGAAGTTCGATTCAACCGACTTAGCCAGGGACCAAAACGCTTTACTACCAGCAGGGTATGAAGCGAGTTTGTTCCCAATGCGGCTAATGTGGTCGAACCGAGACCTCCGCATCACCTTCTTGCAAGACTTGGCAGCCCTGTTGAAGGCTCTCTTCTTCTGACTCACGTCACTCGCCTTGTGCATACGAGCGTCGGCCCAAGCCTGGTATGCCGCGTGTTTAAGCGCGTTAGCGCGATCACAATCCGCACCAAACCAAGGGCGAGCCAGGCTAGACATTGTGACGTCGGAGAATGGAATGTAGTACTCCATCCCCCGCCGCAGCACATCTGCCACAGCATCTGCGCACGACGATGGATCATCCGAAGAAAAGCAAGTAGGCTGCCAAGGATAACATGCGAAAAAAGATCGCATGCCATCCCAATCTGCTGACCTATATCGCCAAACCCGCCTGGTGCCTCTAGGGCAGGGATCGGGCGGAGAATAGACTGATACAGATTTCACCAGACAGTGGTCGGAACTCCCTAACGGTGATGATATCGACACTGAGTAGCGGTCTGGATCTGTTGTCAGCAGAAGGTCCAAGCAATTGGCCGTGTGCGAATCAACATCTGGTACCCTCGTAGCACCCTGGACCAGCTGAGTGAGATTTAACGTTAGCGCAAGCTTTCGCATCTCACGACCAGCATGGTCTGTGCACTGGTATGGGAAGAGCCACTCCTGGTGGTGGGCATTAAAATCCCCCAGTAACACCAATTGTGCGGAGGGGTACCTCTGCTGAGCCGCATCCGCCGCCTCACTGAGGTACTGTGTGAGCCTGGTCGTCTCCTGATCTCCGCTGTGCGAACGGTAGACACAAGCATAGATAATTTTATCCATGCCTGTGTCCACCAGCGCCCAAAGCGTTGAGAACCTGGAATCCTCAAGGTTGCGGAGACGCCGATAGCAGATGTCGTCCCGGGCGAACAAACACACACCAGCGTGTGGTTTAAAATTGTGCTCCAGGATAAACCCTGGGTAAGACAGGTACGAAACATCTGACGGACTTTTAATTTGCGTCTCCGAAAGAAAAAAGAGGGATGGTTTCTCAGTCTCCAGGTGATGATGGACTGCTGCGAGATTGGAGTGCAGACCTCGAATATTGCTGAGGTGCACTTTAAGTGAGAGGGAGTGCAGCCGCTGTTTACCGTTCCTCTTTTTGAACCTTGGCATATTGAGAGTGAAGGTAAGAGGAGAAGGAAGTGAGATGGAATCCTATGCTGCTAACCTTCAGCCTCGCACTGGCAGGACAGCATCATTGGGGTACTAGTCTGGAGACTGCGGGGACGCCCGAGCCCCCCCGGAAATGACCATCGGGCCCTCTCATCTGGAATGATTCTATATTTGAAATGACTTTTCTCTATTTGAAATGACTTTGCCACAATACACCGGCAGTTTATAATCTGTCAACATTGATTACAAACATACATTGTGTATGATGGTCCGGTGACATGAACATTTAAGTTGTACCCTTACAATATTTTTGCAGTTTTTTTAACCCTGGTGTTGCATCAGGCTGATATCAAATCTCTCAATCTTGACCTCGGGTTGCTGTCAGAGTTAAAAGAACCGCGAATGGATCGCAGTGTTAATAGTGATGTATTAGTACCAATATTAATTCTAAGCTTTGTTTTCAGGTAAGTATCCTGTGTTATTATCGGCTACATTTCTCTAAGTAAGGTATGGTTAGTCATAAGTTTTTTTCAGGTTTCACGCTTATCTTTGACTAGCTTTTGCCCGCGACTTCGTTCGCGTGTTGTTGAAAATATTTGTAAAGTCAGTACATTAGAAGGCTGTCTTAGGTGCATCGCGCTATTATAATTAGGAGTGGAATAATATATATATGTACATAGGTAGGTTTTAGTATAAATAGTTAAGTTAATATTTAAGGTTTTGTACATGTGTAGATATCATTATTAAGAAATTGGTTTTAATTAAAAAAAATCAACACTTTTGAACACTATCACTGTTTTCTGGGTAAAACAGAAAATAATAATAATAATAATTTGATTGTACTAACAGGGTCAAATTAAATAAATTAGCTGAGTTCCACACGGAAATCCGTATAGCCCCTTTTAGCTGAAAAAGTTATTAATTGTCAAAACTATGCTGACACCTTCACAAACTACCACCAAATTCTATTTCATTTAAAACACTATCGTGATGACTACCATCGAAGCGTATCCAGCAACCTAGGTAGCGGAAATGTGCCTACCCAACTAGGTAGGTATAATAGGTCCTTATTACTAAGGCCACGCAAACATTCACGCTGAAAATTCAATTAAAGCAAGAAGCTTGCGCCAGTGCAACGCTCTATACGTTAGTACGATAAAAATTAAACTCGAAGGTTTACATTTTTTAAACAGACAAATCTAATTGAAATATCTTTAAACCCGATTTTTCACATTAGTCATCACACTTCTGTACTCGAAACAATTTCTATAGGCCATAATATATCTAATTATTTTGTTTCGTGCGGCAATCAAACCGGCAACACGTAGCGGATCATCTAATCACTGCGCCAACCGTGCCGTCCAAAATTGGTGACAAAAATTTTAAAATGTGAGGATCAATCAAAGTAAACATATATAGAGCGCTCATTATATGCACTAAGAATACCTCAAATAAACAAAAATGAAATAAACGCCAAATTGTACTTCGAAACATTAAAAACTCATTATACTGGCCTGTTGGTCTAGTGGTTAGTGGCCCTGACTGCTATGCCGGAGGTCGTGGGTTCGATTCCCACCCAGGACAAATGTTTGTGTGATGAGCACGATCATTTGTTCTGTGTCTGGGTGTTATTTATCTATGATATGTATGTATTTAGAAATATATAAGTATGTTTATCAGCTGTCTGGTACCCATAACACAAGCTCTGCTTAGCTTGGGACTAGACTGTGTTGTGTGATAGTTGTGTAAAAATAATAATAATAATAATGTCATCGATCATCACAACACAGGTAGAAGCCACATTCAAAAGAAAACCAGATTCAAATTTCCCTTTATTTAATTTCTTTGGTGTTTGTTGGGACCTCAGAAAATACTATTGGCTTATACTAGGACAACAGTAAAGTTCTCAGCACATCAAAGCTCAAAATCTTGAATATTATTCAGAAGGTAGCCTTCTGAACATGTCCAGTACGGTGACTCCACCTGCGACCTCGCGACTGACACTGCGAGGCAAAGTCGCTGTCGCACTAAGTGGTGCACACTGACACACACGCACATAAACTAGCGCCTACCTCATCGATGCACTGCATCATTTGAGATATTTGTATCTTTGCATGAATGCGCACGCGAACTTCTTCGAATCCTCAAAGGATTTCAAGGAATACTTGGGTATCAGTTGTTGTAAGAGATTTGGCTTTATACAAAGTATTTTTTATATATTTAAACTTTATCCCGCACTAGGAATTACTTCTGTATCTTGGATGCCTTCTCAAAAAGTTAAATTTATATAGGTACACAGAACAGTACTGGATATACAAAAATTTATACCGCGCGGGTATCGAGCCCGCGACATACGGTGAAGCAACCAATCGCTCAGCCTCTTCCAACCGTACCAAAAACATCGGATCAATGCAGGATGGATGAAACGGCGACAGGTCACGGGAACAACTTGTGACCCACGGATGACCCTCACGTTGAAGGGTTAAATTTACAAGTCCATGATAGGACCTGTATTACTGTATGGATCGGAATGTTGGGCTGTGAAAAAGATTGCATGTAGCGGTGATAAGAATGCTGAGATGGATGTGTAGTGTGACGAGAATGGATAAAGTGATGAAAAATGAGTATAAATTATAGGAAATATTTCAGTAGCTCTGCTAGTAGGTACCTATATCTACATATAAAATTTAAAAAAAAAACAGTTCGTTAATGTTCACCTAGACTTTGAAATCATCTAACCGTTGCGACACCAACCGGTTTCCCTAGAAAGGCAATAATGCGTGGATGGTTAAGAATGCATTTGTTTTTTTTGTTCTAAAAACAATAATTTTAGCATAGTAGTCCACGCTGCGTATCTACTATTTTAAATAATTATTGATACAGTTTGAATTTATAACCAAACAACACGAAAACCGAAACTGTTGAAAACTGACATCACAGTAAACAGCAACGTAATAATTTCGCCCTCATGTTTGAACCACCGCATAGTGTATAGCACAATGGCTTCAAGCTCTTATTCACAAAATGAACTTGTGCAAAGCAGAACCAGTGTAATTATTAGTCCCCGTCATTATGGTAGCGTGCTTCAAACGGAAGAGCTAAGGAAGTGACGATTAGATTTGTTGAGCTGTTTGCCGCTGATAATCGCTGGCGACAAGCCACTAATGATGTTCGGACTAACAGCCATTTATTCCAGTTTGGTTACATCGCGCTTAAAACATGTGCTGATCTCATTGCAGTTGGGCGCAAGTAGTGGCTAGTGGAGATAGTTGGCTGTTTGAAGTTACGAGTGATTGTTTGTTGTGTTTATTTAAGTTAGTTAGTTGAGCAAAATTATATTGGTTTTTATTGCACTGTATACAAAGGGGGAAAATGGGAACTTATCTCCGCCTAAAGCAGCAGTCTAACTGACGCGGGGCACTGAGTTAACTCAGATATATAAAATTGAATTAAGACAGAAGATTGGCAACTGAGCATGGCATTTTTAATTTTAAATCATATAAAGCTGAAAAGTTTATACATATCTAACATGACTCCGGAACTATTGGTACGCATCCATTTTTTTTTTAAATGATGGATATCCCATTTGTCAAAGAAGGATTTAGACGCAGGAAAAATCGTGGGGG
The DNA here is from genome assembly GCA_958295575.1 of Leucania comma. Lineage (NCBI taxonomy): Eukaryota > Metazoa > Arthropoda > Insecta > Lepidoptera > Noctuidae > Leucania > Leucania comma. Next base: position 36,392,076 of record OY282461.1, on the reverse strand, counting down.
ACAACTAGATTTTTTTATATCCAAGAACATCAGTCTGTTCATCTCATCATTATCATGGTAATGCTAATGATCACAATTTTTTTTTAATGGTAGGTAAAATCATCCAATGACAAATCCTGCCCTCGGGTGGGGCGGGAAATAGTGTCAGACTCTTACTGACTAAAAACCTACCCTGCTCCATTCTTTGCCTGTGTCCCAGGGCCCCGGTTAACATTTTCAAATAACTTTTGGCCCCAGTAGGCTTCAGCCCTGCTGGGCCCCTACAGTTGCTGACAACTCCTTGAGGCGCGCGGGAACAATGCGCGCCGTAAACGACTTAAGCTCGGACCGGTCTGTTACCGGACGGACAGCGAGCTACCCATTGCCTGCCGTCCGCGAGCCCGCGCCTACGGGGGCCGGAAATCGGGATCGGAATCCCGGCGGCGGCGGCGGCGTATGCGCCGTTGCCTGATGCGGTCGGCCTCCTCCTTTGCTAGCATTACTGCTTTGTAGAAGGAGGCGACCGCCTGCCACTCTTCCTCGCTCCGGAGCATGGCTTGAACCAAGCCCCGGCGCAAGAGATCGCCGCCGTCTATCGCCCCCACGAGGACACGGCGATGCTCTTCCCAAGCGGGGCACACCTCGACTGTGTGCTCCACAGTGTCCTCCGGGCGGTCCGCACAGTGGCGACACCCGGGCGTCGTCTCCGCACGAATCTTGTACAGGTACATTCCGAACTTGCCGTTTTCGGTTAGTACATGCGCCAAACAGAAGGTGAGGCTTTTCCAGCCAATAATGATCACTATGGTCACTGACTTACCGGCAAAGGAAAAACCGCAGAGGAAACCTGGATTTATTCATCTGAAATCATCAAGTTTATACATGCTAGCAGATCTGTCATTACATCTGCTATGAAGTGAAATAATTACAGGCGGAAATCACGTGCTAGCACAAAAAGATTTTGTAGGTACTGTCACACAACATTATCTTGACAAACATTTGGCGTTCGCGCTGAGCATGGACTGGATTTAATTTCCGAGTCGAGTATTTTTCTTGAGTTAAATTCGTAAGCCCGGTGATAGTTCTCATCGGATAAATATTAACTGTCCTGTTACTATGTATGAAATTACATTATAATAATATCTAATGAAACAAAACGGACGGAGACAGCCTTCATTCAGTTTTTCAAAGTCATCAAACAGAGCTTGCTGCAGAGCCACGCTATTCCGGTAATGTTTCGTAATTGAGGACTGCAAACGCCTTTTTGTTGCGAAAATAAATAATCACTTTTCCACCACTATCTACCGTTATACATAAGATTATAGATGATTTCAAACTTGCGAATCTAGATGTAAAGAAAGTTGAAAAATAAAATGAAACATTTGCATGTTCTACTTACATTTCTGTATTACTCTTTACACTGACAGTGTTCCATCTAGTTTGATAGGATTGGTGGGATTCGTTATTTCTGTGTTTCAAGACTATCTGGAAATCCGAGAACACAATAAAGTAGACAAATGATGAAACTAAATTGACATGGTATCTTAGAGATCCCTTCGGAACTCAGGGAAATAAGGGTGACCTTTATTTTGGAATTTTCTATCTTTATTTTTCTTTTACGAACTCTTCGTTTTGTAACGTAAGACTGTCGGATGAACATGAAACCGACAATATAAACAGATGTATTGAAATCATAAAAAGATTGTTGCTGAATGTAACAAAAATGAAACACACACAAAATAAATAGTGAATAAGTTAAAATTTTGAAAAACAAACATTTTGTGTGAATGCAGTTTAATCAAGTTTAGCCACTTTTCACAGTGTTAGAACCTATTTAATACCAGTATTGTTATTATTGTTGTCATGTAATGTAGCACTAAAGACTATCAAAGATCTTCAAATTACAACCGAACAGCCAACAGTACAGTTAAATATGCTTTCTGAGGCTCTTCAATAAAAATTACACTCAACAATTAAATACTATTTCTTCTAATTAACAATCAAATAAATACACTGAACAAAACTAAAAGCAATTAGTTTGTACAAGTTTTTCCTCAAATATTCTGAGACAGCCAAATAGCGTGCTCTTTGCGTTATAGTTATAAGTAAAACAATATTTAAAAAAAAAAAAAACAAGTAATTAGGTACATGAGGGGTAAGCGACGATCGATACCTGCGACGCACGTGCTTACCTAATCGATTCGCTTACAAGACATTCTAAGTCAGGAAACATAAGGCGACGTGTTACGGGCGGTGATGCTAAAACGAATAACATCATCTACCTATAATTATAAATTTACAATAAAGATTGTATTCACATCAAATTAAATATGTTCGTATAACAATTAATCTCCCCAGCTAAAATAATATCGGCGCCTTATCAAAGGCTAGAGTCAATTGAGAAACGTGCCAAGAAGAAAATCATCAATGATGCACTGGTCGAGTCAAAACTCTAAAGTCTTGCACATTGGCGCCGAGTTGCCAGCCTATTGGTTTTCTATCGTTTATATTTCCGGCATTGTGCATCGGAATTGCAGCTTGATTCCGCCCCGCTCGTACTAACATCTGACCATCAACTGGTTATCGACGTCCCGGTACATGGTCGACATCCTACCTACAAAACTTTTTGAGAACACAATCCTTACGCTAACATCTAAAAAATAGTATTCCAAACCGAGGTCTTTAATTTAAAAGTGAAAAGTGGTTCATATTCATATGTATTAATAATATTCATATTGCAAGAGTGCTCTTTCATTGATCATATCATTACTTACTATCAGATGAATCACTGATCAAACGGGAGCCTATCAATGATATAAAAAGGTTAATTTAAATAATTTATTGGCTGTTTGCCTCACTGCTTACAGTCAGGTGGAATCGCAGCCAAGCACTAGTTTATATCAAACAATAAAAAATAAATAAACAAAATAAGATGAGTAAATTGGAATTTTCTAATATACTCCAATCCTACAAACAAACGCCGTCAACTAAACATAATCTTCTTAAGAACGAAAATAAGAAAAAATATAACCCATCTATACCTAATTATTTTCATGCGCGCTATTACAGAACTACTACACCCGTATGTTTTCAATCATGGCGTTAATACACTGTATCAGAACAAATACCGCGGTATTTGGACAAAGAATTCATAATAATTCGTAGTATGTGCGTCTAGTTTTTGGTTTAATGTATAGGAAACTGGTATTCAAAAGGGTTTAATTTTGTATTACCTAAATTACGCTAATTCAATCTTACCAATCCGTAACTGACAAGGAAATATTGCAATTCTCTGTCTTTAAATATCTACATAATCATACACAAGACAATGTCAATAAAATATTTTAAAAAACTTACGAGAACAAACCCTTTTTAATGGTACCCATATAAGGAGAGCACAAAAAACGACTAGTCCCCCATCTTGGGATCACATTTATTGTACGTACAGCTAAGGAGTGGAATTCCCTGCCAGAGTCTATGTTTCCTGATAGCTATAACCTGAGGGTCGTTAAGTCAAGAGTAAGCTGGCCCAGAAATGCCTCATCTATTGTTAGGTATTTCTAAGCTAGTGCCCTCCATCATCGACTGACTGATGGACCAACAGATGAGATAATGATCTAATGCAAGAATAACAAGAATCTATTTAAATAAATCTCAAAAACTATAACACCTACAAACTTAAAATTTGGCAGGTAGGTTTCATATAAGGTAAAAAGCAAAGGATGTTCGCTGTGCCTATACCTCGCACTTTGGCTGCACTAAATGGTCACTTGGACTCCAATCCAACTAGTGATCTGTTTTCGGATGAATGGAAGACGATTTTATTGGCATGTCAGAAGTACTGCGAGAGGGATTGATGTATGAGTATAACAACACATATCTCGTTACATTTTTGAATTTTGTTATATTTTTCCTTTTTTTTTCTTTTTGTTTAGTTACTGTAATTGGTTGTAAGACCGTTGTAATTAAAAATAAATAAGGTGTAGAAATCCTCTAAGAACGGATTTTATGAAACTCTACTCTTAAGAGGGTAAAACGGGGGTTGGAAGTTTGTATGGAGAGACCGACTATCACGCGGGCGAAGCGCTGATAGAGGCTAGTGTAAAGTAAACTCCCGGAGGAAGAAATGTTGAATAAGAATGCACTCACTCAGTTAAGCAGGCATTGACATCCAACTAAACTGTACATTTTGGTTATATATTTCATTATTAGTATTGCAACAGCAACATTAGAATGTTAATTGTTTTTTCAATTGTAGGAAAACGGCCCTTCCACCTGGGACAGTGCTCCGTGCATGCAATACATGCGCTATTTTATTTATTTTCCCCTGGAAGAATAAATAAAATAGCGTAGCAACACTTACCACCACCCACCAACACAATAATATAATTCTACAAAATACATACAAACATTGCAAGGTAAAAAAGTATATCGTACCTCTAATACGCGAATATATTTTTTTATTTATCCATAATCATCATATAACCTAAGTAACTCTAACCCGCAGCTAAATATAAACAAGAAAAATTGCTTTCACAACCAATAAGAGACTTCTCATTTCTTAACGAATATGATCCAGAAGAAAGCGTTCTCTGCTAGGAATGAAATCTCATCAGAATTTAAATTGCCATCGGTTTATTTACCTCTAGTCGTTCTTGTCAATATGGAAAGAAAAATAAACTTAAAAAATATTGACTCTTGATATTATCTAATGTATTGATCAAAAAAATGTGAATACGGACTACTAAGCTATCATCGACAAATACAATAATATATAATATATTCGTTATCATCAGCAATTCAGCCGAAAAACGTCCACTGTATGGGACACTGCGCATGCGCCTCTCCCAAATGCCACCACGACGACCGTGATTGTGCGTGTTGTATCCAGCCCGCACAGGACATTGTGGGGGTCTTCTAACGCTGCGTATTCTGTTATATAAGTTAGTCTATAAGGTATTAGTAATATGGATATTTTTACCTGAAATCAAAATGATTATTATTTTATTTAGAACCTTGTAGTCCCTACGACCATGTGTTCTGCGAGCACTGCGCCCAGCTCACTGCCACTTATGATAGGCACTTATTTGGGCTGTAATCAACTTGACTTTCCTGCAGATATCTGTCTAATAAAGGCCTACGTTAACCAATTCGGCAAATGACAACAACATACGACAACGATTAATTGAGCATTAATATTTTTAGTTTTATAATTAAGTTATTTTTTTATTAGTGTATAATCCATGGACAGCGTTGTGGACTACATTGTTATAAAATAAAATAAAATATCTTCACTCCAAATCCTTCCACAGAGACATGTATTAACAATTGGTATAAAGAAATACTTTTCTTTGGCTTTTCTCCTGTGGTCAAGCCCGCAAAGCATCGTGATTTTGTCCGGGATAGATAATAGCTTTATGACAGTGGAAGTGTCTTCACAACGGTAACTGGATAATTACTTCCAGCGATAGCCTCACACTTACAAATAATTTAACCTCTTGAGAATCGATGCTAATAATTCAATTAATTAATTTCTTTTTTTAATTAATTGTAATAATTAATTAATTGTATTTGAGAATCCTTTACTCTAGGACATTGAACGTAAAACGTTCAATAAACTGCTTATCGTATAATCCAGTGAAAAGAGAATCTCGGAATATTTCCAGAGTCATATGTTGAAATAACAATTGAAATCGGAAGTAGCTCCAGTGACGCGAAGTGCAGTAAACCCTTTGATCTCTAAAATACCTATTGTAATATAAATAGGAGGATTCGGATAATGTTAATTTTAAAGAAGATAGCTTAAATTCATGGCTACTGGCTCTTGGAAAATTGATCACGTTTTAAGAAAATTCTGTCTCTTTCATCTTCTTTACAGAAACAAAACTGTGTTTAATCATTTTTTCAGTGCTAAATGTATTAATCATTGCATGTTTATTTATTTAATCAATCTTCATGCAACACAAAGTACAAAGGAGGGAAAGAGATAATATGGTATGGTAAAAAAAAGAGTGAAAAATTATAAATATTGTTAAAATATCGTCTAGGTCAAAGTAACTCACATCGCCATAGTCTATAATAAATAAAATTAAGGTTTTCACAAGCATTGTCATTATCTTTGTAGGTAAAAAATTCCTCAGACGATACAAATACCGCAAGGTTCCGTTGAGAAACACTAGAAACTTGATTTTGCTAGCCAATCATCGAGTCAAGTTCCAAACCGAGATCCTTTACTCTAGGGCTGACGGGGATGACGGCACCTATGAAATTAATAGGAGGTACAGAGCTAACTGCCACTCTTCATCATGCGTGATGTACCAAAAACAATCGCCTGACATTTTGAGGGGTTTACAAACACCAAAAACCCACGTACCGAAAGTTGCAGCGTTGGAGGACCTCCTACAAGAAGGATCGATGACCTGGTGAGGGTCGTGGGAATGCGATGGATGCGAAACGTCGTTGTGGCGATACTTGGGGGAGGCCTTTGTCCAACAATGGACGTCTTTCGGCTGAAACGATGATGAATGAACCCGGTTTACACCCTCTATGGCATCTGATAAACTCCGAGTCTGTTATCAAGTACAAAAAAGACGTTGTACAGAAATCAAATCAAAAAGTTAAGTAAAACAAACGCAGGTGCAAACCAACAGACACTGGACACCATCAAATATTTAGACAAGTCCAAATTCAATATAAAATGGAATCTAAAATTGATATATTCATCGAACCATCGAAGCTTCGATTCTGCAAATAGCCATCGGCGACTCGAACTGAACTGAATTTATCATTGTCTTAAACTAGATGAGCAATGAGAGCGACGGCTCTGTCATAAACGTTCAAGGAAGTTTGAAACGTATACATCTATTTCGTTTGCGTCTTGTGATCAACTTCGGAATTTGATTGTTGGTTTGAATATTCGAGAGAAGAGTTTATTGTTGAAGAAATTTACCCATTTAGTTTAAAACAAAATTAATGTCTCACACCAAGGTTAAAAAACTCTGCGTGGTTATTTGAAAAACATACTGCGGCCTTGGTATGCACAAAACTTGGTAGTATAAAACAAAGTCGCTTCCCACTGTCTGTCTCTATGATTTAATTTGTGAATGTGAAGTACCATGGAGCATTTTTATTTTATTAGATAACAACTTGTTTGACGTTATGAGCATGGCAGTTGAGAGTTTGGCATGCTCACTCAAATGTTTCGCTGATGGTGGCACGTGTTATTGGGTCATTCGGTTCCCTTCAAAATGGTTGAGCTGAGTGGGGCTGAGGCACGCGTCATGCTCGTGAACGAGCGCCGTCAGTTGGGACTGGTCATCTCTTAGCTGCCAGTGGCTTAATTCAATTACTATTTTTTTATTAGTTTATTGTATTTTTTTCATTATTTGTTGTTTCATTGCGTTTTAATTTTTTTTTTTTCTTCATTGTGCTCACATAATAGAAGCGACAATAAATTTGTAACCAAGATTATGTAACTCATAATATGATTTAAAAGAGTGTCCATGGAGTTTCTTGCACGTTCTTCTCCATAGAGATCTACGCTTTGGAACGTGCAATTTAGCTTCACTTTTTTTTTTGGACTGACCGACATTTTGACAATTCAAAAGTGCCTGTAATTGGTCTATTTGAAATAAACTATTCTGATTCTGATTCTGATTCTGATTCTGATATGTATGCTTAGATCTTTAAAACTACGCAACGGATTTTGATGCGGTTTTTTAATAGATAGAGTAATTCATGAGGAAGGTTTATATGTATAATGCATGCATAATATATTTAATATCACCAATGCATCTGTGCAAAGCTGGGGCGGGTCGCTAGTAATCAATAAAAGTCTGACACACCCTCTAGCTGCAGCCAGAAAAGATTTGATGATTTTCCAACACAAAAAAGACCTTTTATAAGCAGCCAGGACTTGCGGGTTATTAAGTTAAGCTTGTACGTTACTTTCTTGGCAAGTCCGTTCTATTGCCAGAAATGCACGGAGGGTCGGAATCCTAATACCGAGCGAGCGTTAAAAATATCGAATACAACATTCTATGGAAGTTAGTTAGCTAGGCAGGTGCAACGCTGAGTAAAGCAGTTTTAAAAAACATGTCCCGTTTCGACCCGTGAAGGTTCAACAGAGGAAGATTTTTCAATTTAATCTTCATCATGTCCTGCTTCGCCAATTTCCTGACTTATTTGGGGATCAGATCCCAGTGTGACCGGATGCAGCTGAACATTCCCAGTGTGACCGGATGCAGCTGAACATTCCTAGTGTGACCGGATGCAGCTGAACATTCCTAGTGTGACCGGATGCAGCTGAACATTCCTAGTGTGACCGGATGCAGCTGAACATTCCTAGTGTGACCGGATGCAGCTGAACACCTGCTTCTTACATGGAAAGTAATGAGGTAATATGACGCACCTTTCTCACCTTTCTTAAGAAATATTTCAAAGAGGTAGAAGTTTCACATACGTATATACGCGTTCCATGCCGACCCTCTTCTACTCGTAGATACTCTTATGGATGTTCAACATATTTTAAATACGAATTTAAAATATGTTGAAGATCCTTAAAGAGTAAAATGAAATACACCATTTTTTTTTTTTGAGGCGTGTTCATCCAACTTTTTCGCCTGCTCTAGGGTAGAGCAGCAGGGCGTGTTAGAATTTTACTGAATAAAACTATACCGGTGTCCTTCAGTTGTCTTTTGCTTCCCTTTCAGAAATTCCCTGTTGCCAATCGACGACTAGGGTTCGGTCTTTACTGCACGGCCGGCCGGTAGCCCGCTACCCAATGTCCGCGGTGGCTGGCTATCACCCTGCGACCCCGACGCCTGGGTGTCTTCTGTAGCGGCATATACATTTCCTCAAGTTTACGGCTATCTCCTTCGCTAGCTTTACTGCTCCGCGGCAGGAAGTGACAGCATCTTATTCCCTCTAACTCCGGTCTATGGCCTGAACCCTGGCGCGAGAGGTAGCTATTGCTGAATAAACCATGTCCTGGAATACAACTTTTTATGCCAGGAAAATATTGCTTTAGGAAGTATATAATATCCAAAAAAAAGTAATTTGTAAGCTAACTAATAGTGCGATAACCTTTCAAGGGGCTTTCATGTTTGCGGTAGTTGCTGCCAGGGAGAATGTAAAGCATACAAAAGTGTTTTTTGCGACGATTAATGCCAGATCATAAATTATTGTCTTTGGCACTGCCCCGGGATCACAATCGAGTACTTAGATAGTTTATCTAGGTAATTAGTGGTCGAGTTGCGTTGCTTGGGAAGCCAGGCCAGCCGCAAGTGTGCTACATATGTTTGCCAATAAGACGGCCATGTATACGTATTGATGTTAAATTGCCTACAACAGCCTGTATATAATCACATACGTATTTTATGGGTGGGCTAAGCAGATATATGGCTGTTTTAACTAGTAAATCAATGACAGGCTAAGATAGGAAGTTTAGCTAATCGAAAATTTATAATACATAGTTAACAAAATTCATCTTCAAGTCACTTCAGTTTCAGCAATAATCAATGCCTAAATGTAGTAAAATAAATTACTTTCAACGACAACTATGCTCTTTGAACGCAAAATAATTTCATTTCAGCGACAAAATATACTCAAACGTTGTAAAATAATTTAATTTCAGCGGAAAACAATGCTCAAATGTTGTAAAAATAAAAATCTTCAGAATTTTTGCTGGTATGATTTTAACATCGATATATATGTACTATTTTAAGGCAATGCCATTAAAATGCCTTCATTTTATAAATCAGACTCTTTGGAAGTGCAATTTGTATCTACATTTTGTGCTACATTATTTTTGTGAGTCCAAAGTAAGAGTTAAAATATTAAATTACATTATTGTAGTTCAACTATTATTATTTTATATAATAAATTATTCAATTGAATTATTTAGTACAATTACTTCTAAATTAAAAATATTATTATTACATTACGCACAAAATATTTTAGGAATAAGTTCATTGTGCGTATAGCCAAGGAAATCTGTGTTTGCAAACACAGATTTTTTTACTTCAGGAGTGAATATGTTACTTCTTGATAAGCGCACTCCATCGTCGATGGCATTATTGCTTTCTATCAGATGAGATAGCGGTCAAGCGCGAACCCGTAAAAAACATTAAATGAATGTTTTACGATATATTATTAACTAGCCTCTGCCAAAGGCTTCGCCCGCCTGAAAGTCAGTTTCTCCATACAAACGTCCAACCCTCGTTTTACACCCATTAGGGGTGAAGTTTCGTAAAACTGTTCTTAGCGGATTTTAAGTTTGTGGGTGTTACAGTATCAGAGATTTCGTGATTAATCAGTGAGTGGTATTTCGCTTTTAGATTATTAAATTAAGTTATAGCTCTATACAGTGATCTTACCTGTCAATAGTCACTCTCATTTCGGTGTTTAATCACAGATGGTACTTAATTTAATTGATTTAATCAAATCTAAATTATTTATTATTTGTCACACGTAGTTTGGATCTTATAATACAATTGAATTAAAGTCGCTGCAACATACCTATAAGGTTTTTTTTTTTTATGGTAGGTAAAGTCATCAAATGACAAATCCCGCCCTTGGGTGGAGTGGTATATAGTGTCAGACTCATACTGACTAAAAACCTGCCCTGCTCCTTCATTGTCTTCGGTCCAGGGTACCTAGGTTTACTTTCGCCTAACTCTAGGCCCCAGTAGACTTCGACCCTGCTGGGCCCCTACAGTTTGCTGACAACTCCTTGAGGCACGCGGAAAGGTGTACAATACTGTGGTCATACAATTTAAAATCGATCATATATATCATTAATAATAACACATCACAAAATTAGAACAAAACTATTACCCATGTCACTATTCAGTATTATTCATAAAATTAGTTCACATAGTCAAAATCAAATTTCATAGTTACACAAATACAATATACATTATTATTTCATTCGTCACTATATTTGTCATTTAAAAAGTCATTAATCGAGTAGTCGGTATGCTTTACTTATTAAAAGTTCTTTAAGTTTTATTTAAAAAAGTTTAATATGGTTTTTATAGAAATTGGTAATTTATTGTATATACCTATCTCAAAAATACTCGATTTAAATTTAACTGTGATGTTAGGATAATCTTTTTTGCGCAATAAATGATTATGTAGGAGTGCTAAAAGGCTTAGCGTTTTAATATTTTATCAGAACAAATAAATAATCATCGACCTATATTCTTGCGATTTATCAGAACAAATAAATAGTGCGTAGTACATATATATCGATGTAAATAATAATCAATTTTTCTATTAGACAAAACGAGACTGACTTAAGTGTAATATCGTTTTGATTTTTTAATTATGTAAGAAGTTTTAATACGTATGAATAAGTTTGAACACTTGGGCAAGTAACTACAATTACTTACCTACTTACTTAGTCTGTAAAACAGAACACTTTTCCTTTAATTAGGTATGGGATTATTTACTATCTCTAAGCTTTGCGTATTAAAGTAAGTACCGCGTGTCAAGTGTGAATACATATATAAACATCTGTCCTCAGCGAAGGCCGTCTTTTGTGTGCACGTGTTTATAGAACCGACTAGTAGTCTGCTTATATATTTATTTTAAATGCAATTTTCAGCATAATGTTTGTTGATATAAATAAAATGAATAAATTTACTTTGGACGAGGTTACTTGACATCCCTAAAATATGTCTAATAAATCCAGAAGTAAGGCATAATATTCGTAACTAAGTAAGCTGAATATTAAATTCAAATAACCGTTGTCAATTCCCGGGATCCAGTACTATGTACCTCTCTGTGTATAAACTTACCGATTGATGTTTCAAAATTGCGGTCTTGCCAACCGCATCAATATTCATCTGAAATGGGGTCCGATTGCTTGGCACGAATTTACTTAGCCAAGAGAAAATATTTCAACTTGAGTTTCAACGTAGCTACCTAATAATGAAACAAATATTTATTTCTACTTGAAGATATACATAAAAGGAATTCAAACACATGATTGATTTCTGATCAAAGCATCTTCTAGTATCGAATTGATATTTATTATAGTGTTTGCAGACTTTTGTATCAACCTTCCCCCAAAACCAATCGATTTTGAGGCCGACGTAGCATAGATATACCTCTATTCCAACCTCGGTCCAAATAAGAACTAGTTGTGATTTCTCCGAAACAGCTCCATATGCAGCTTTAGGTACCAACATTTACAAAACAACAAAATAAACTTTAATTCCACCTCAAGATTTCTCTCTTGACATATTGCCACAGCAAACTTTCACCGATCTTTCGTCCCCCTATGCAAAATATGCATCCCATCGTACATAAAGGGAGCGACATGAACAACGGTTCCAATTATGACGACACTCTAGCAGAGCTCCCCCACCCCCTACCCCGGCTGTAAATCCTCCCTAAACTCTCATTTGCCTAAATAAATTTTAAGCCTGGCAAGGGCTTCTAAGACAGCTCAGTTGCATCACAAAATATAAGTTCTGCGAATGTGTTATTAGGTGTTTGATTGCTGGTAATATAATAATTATAAACCTTGTCGAAAGATAAAAAATAATAACTTTATTCTTCCCTTATATTTTTCAAAACCATAAATGTAATTATAACACAACGTTTTGTAACTGTGATCTAATTTAAATGTAATCCAGAGCCATTTTCAATCTCTATAAATGTATAATTAGGTGTGTACTTAAGTACCACTTCTAAACTGTAACAAAACCGGTCACTTTAATATAAAATAGTATATTTACTACTCAATATTTTAAATTTCCTCCAAAATAGTCGTCAGTCAGACACGTATGGCTTATTGCACATTCCAAAGCGTAGATCTTATACAACAATGGTACCTATTTGATCTTGTCACCCCTATGATTTGGCTACAGATACTGATTTACCCCCCCACCCCTCTTTCACGTTACCAAATAATAATAAAATGGACTCTATTATATACGCAATATACTTGTACATAAATTCGAGCTACATTTGTTGTTATTAATCCTTTTTACAACGAATGTGCCAAACACGAAACATGGGTCTAGTATTTTCATGTAAATAATCTATGTACAAAATTTCATAACTATATCATGAAAAATCACAAAGTTGATAGCGGTGTTGTTTTCTCCCGTACATTGATATATAGATAGATAGATAGATATATTCTTTATTGTACACCAAAGATAAAATTACAATATGAACTTAAAATTAATAGGGTGTCACAATGGGCGGTCTTATCGCTAAAAGCGATTTTTTACAGACAACCTTTGGATGGATTTGGCGGAGAAAAAGATACGCAGGTAGTTTGTGGTGTACTATTTACATATATACAATACATAATTAATAAAATACATGTAACACAATCAATATAATATATATATATATATATATAGATATATATGAATAAAAGCAGCGAAATAATTTACTTAATGATGTTCAAGAGGAGAGGTAGTGATCCTTAACCATATTTTTAAAAATAGTTAGTGTTTGAGCTTGCATTATCGACACGGGTAAAGCATTCCACAGCCGCACCGCTTGTACTGCAAAGGACTTGCCATAAAAATTGGTGGAGTGGCTAGGCATCTCCAGCCCCAAGTTTTCTGATGACCTAAGATATCTAGTATGTGAGTCATGAAGGAACATGAAACGTTCTTTAAGATAAGCGGGGGTTTTAGGATTGAACAGAACACTGTAGAGCAGAGACAATATGTGTAAGTTCCGGCGAAGACGTATTGGAAGCCACTTGAGTTTTGTACGAAAATCGGAAACATGATCATACTTGCGCAGGCCAAATATAAATCGTATGCAAACATTTTGAAGTCGCTCAAGTTTATCTAATTGTGCCTCAGTGAGATCGAGATAACTGACATCAGCGTAATCAAGGATGGAGAGTAAAAGGGACTGAGCAAGAGCAATTTTAGTGGCAGTTGGCAGAAAGTTACGCAACCGTCTCAGGGACTTGGCAGAAGCAAATATTTTGCGACTTACTTATTGTAAGTGGGGAACCTAAAAAAGATGTTTGTCTATCCAAACCCCTAAGTTCTTAACTTTCTCGCCTATTGAAATAGCAGTGCCGTTGAATAAAACCTGAGGAAGCTGGGACCAGTTTACCTTGGGCATCAACCTAGAGCTGCCAATAACAATAACTTGAGTCTTCGATGGATTTACCCTTAGTCCGTGTGCCTCACTCCACTCACAGATTGAGGACAAGTCCTGGTTAATGATGTTAATAGCAGCATCCAAATCCGTAAGGGGAGATTGTCTGTAAATTTGCAAATCATCAGCATAGAGGTGGTAAGAGGAAAAAGTTTTTTGGAAATAGAATTTATAAATATTGCGAAGAGTAAAGGAGATAACACGCCACCCTGAGGTACACCGGCAGAAGTATAACACCAAGAAGAACAAGACTCATCTATGGAAATACGTTGCCGGCGGCCATACAGGTAACTACGAAACCAGTCAATCACCGTTGGAGATATGTTAAGAGAGCAAAGAATGGCGAGCAGGATATCGAAATCGACGGTGTTGAAGGCGTTGCTAAAATCTAGCAAGCAGAGTACCGTCATATTTCCTTTATCCATACCTAGTCTTATGTCATCATAAATGTTTACTAGGGCTGTAGTGGTGCTATGACCTGGACGAAAACCAGATTGGAATGGATTCAGCAGACTATTCTTGCAAAGAAAAGCACTAAGCTGATTGTGGACAAGGCGTTCTAGGACTTTAGAGAGGAAAGGCAGGATGGAGATTGGTCGATATTCTGAAAAGGAAGTAGGATTTGATTTTTTGGGCAAAGGAATAATTTTGGCCTCTTTCCATGTTGATGGAAAGACGCCTTTGGAAATGGAATAGTTAAGAATAGGACACAGTATAGGAAGGATTTCGTCGAGGACAGGGAGAATCATTTTCCGACTGACACAATCACTGCCAACTGCGTTCGACGCGATTGAAACTATGCTCTTCTTAACATCACAATCAGAGAATTGACTAAAATTAAATGGTGAATGATCCGGAGTTGGAAGGTTCGAAAGGTAATTTAATGTAGCTGCCTTAGTGGTCCCATTATAGTAGGACGAAGATGAGAAGTGTTGATTCAGTAGATCTAAGTCTAAGTCTTTAGGAATTGACTCTTGGCGTGATTTTCCAGACTTTAGCTGGATCACCGTTCTCAACAGAATCATGAACATGATGGCGTAGTGCATCCCTACACACTCTATTGCTGCGATTGCGTGCTTTGACATAAAGCTCACGGTTTGTTGGTGAGGGCCGACATTTAAATTTCGCTTTACACCGTGCCTTCTCGTGCATGACAGCTCTTACGTCCTCCGTTAGCCATGGCACTGGAAGATGCTTGAGCCTCACTGTACGGATGGGAGCATGAATATCGTACAGCTGAACCAGATTATCCGTGAGCAGGTTTACTTTATCATCGATTGACTCAGTAGTTATGAGAGGGGCCCAATCGATGCTGCTGGCATCCCTAAGGAGATTTTCAACATTCATAGCACTAAAATTGCGTAGTAGGAGAGTTTTAGGTTTGAGTTTAGGTGGACGAACCTTGTAAAAGAGGTATATTAAATCATGATAGGAAAACATGTCAGCTGCGCATTGGCCATGCTTGCTGACATGTTGGGGAGAGGAGATAATGGCTAGGTCCAAAAGTGAGGGATTACAGTTTGGAAATTGTCTCCTTGTCTACTCTATACACTTTTCCCAGCGATGCCCCCCTCTCTCTAACTCATTCAAATTACAATCAGCGTATCTCTCTGCAAAATAAATAGTTCACAAAAGTAATTATTTTAGCTTCTTCATTTGACGAACATCTCTATCATCGGAGCGCAATTATTAGACGAGGGAACAAAAAGAAGTCTGGTAGATAATGCCAACCTTTATTATTTACCAACTTAGGTTACTATTTGTGCTAAATTTCAAGTATTTTGGCACAAAGAATTTCCTGCTTTTCATCCCTTTATAAGTTTGAATTTCCAAAAATCTCTTCTTAGTGCTCGCCTACGAAAGAAAGCAAAGGAGATCATGCATTCGGGGATTAGGACTTTTATTGACGGCCATCAATCATAATTGCATATTTTTAAACCTGGTCCCTGGAATGACGGCAACGAAGGAAATTGGGGTGGGTTTTAGTCAGCAAAAGTCTGAAACGCCCTCCCGCTCCGCCCAATAGCTGGAGAAAAGATATTAGATGATTTCCCATCTAAAAAAAATCATCATTTTTCATATTTCAGCCGAAATACGTTCATTGTGAAATAGAACATTTTGATACAAGTGGGGAAAGATTGTCATTGCAGCCGGGGCGAAATTCACCCAAGCCGTACAGGCGCGGCTGTTATGGAGCCGATAGCTGCAGTGACAAATCTCCACGTGTATCAAACGTCGTTTTTCAATACACTTATGAAGAAATACGATGAAAAATTCACCAATGATCTATCTCCTATCTGAACATTACAACGCATTTTTGTTCATTTTGTACTAAAGAAAATTTTGCAAAGTTACCTTAAAATTTAGTTTTGATTTGATGGCAGCAAGCTATCGCAAGTATTTTTTACCTCAATCATATAATCTGGTGGCGCAGCATCTAAAGGATTCCCTCCAAACTTTTTCACATCTTTCACAAATTAATAAGTTAGTTATTATTAGCTGTACTTTTTTTCCCGCGCATAATCTTTACAAGTTGAAAGAGAAGCAAAGGTATCAAACCGTATACATCCTAATATTAAAAAAATAAAAATCAAATATTTTTCAATTTAGAACATAAATAATTGTTAATTTGTTGGTATTAACGAATTATTACTTGCTCAGAAAGTGACTTTTATTGCACTACACTTAGGTATATAATGGCACCTGTTACCAAACTGTGACATTTTGATTACCATTACGCACTAGTGCTGTAATGTAGCTATAACCTTTTTGTTCAACCTCTTTGTTCGCAAAACAAATTTTGAATACGAAAAAAATAAAAATTGTTTGTGGTCTATGGTCGTCATTTAAAGACGCGCACGGTTTTTGGCGTAATTCTTTCTAGTGAAATTCATGGTCTGTATTAATAAAATAAAATCAAATACTACATTTTAAAATGTTACATCCATATTCTATTGTCACTACGAATGACATTAACGTAAAAAAATTTCACGCAAGAAAACAAACGACGACTAGGCAATATGATCAAATGACCATATAGCCATAGCCTAGCGCGTGCACATAGGCAACAGATTTAATTTTTTGCCGCCATGTAATGAAAAATTTTACTAGTTTTACCATTGTAATATTAGTTAACTTAATTATTTTTCTTCACAAGTGTATTGAAAAACGTCGTATGATACACGTGAGTAATGAATGTTACCGTTCTTGGCTCTCTTAAGACCCTCGCCAAGACTCGGGTCTTAATACCGCCTCGACGGTAACCTCCTGCATTACACACTTATATCATAATGTACTATTATTGAAAACCAACATTAAAAAAAAACCTCATTTATAAAACATACGACGACAAAGAATCTAATCAAATTATAAAATTATATTATCATCATAGTCAGTAAAGACCACTATCAATTTACGATAATTAAATTTCTTATTAGTGAATAAAAATCTACATATATAAAAGAAAGTAGTGTTAGTTACACTATTTATAACTCACAAACGACTGAACTCGACCCCGAGGAGCTCAATGACTATACCTCTTATTCGTATACCTATTTCTCTTGTATTATTTGTTATATTTGCACCATTTGATAATTGAAACCATGTTGCCTTTACCGGTTGTAATATCTCTATTATGTAAAACTATTTTGTATTTTGTTTGTGGCCAATGGCTATTACTTTTATGCCTTGTTTTAAATTATTCTATGTTGGTTACATCACTTGACAATATAAAAATACTATCAATGATCACCCTAACTCAGTCATAGTCAATCACACTCTAATATTCACCCAAAAGAAAGGTTCTAGTCATACACATAACCATCAGACAGCGCTTCAGAGTGGTTTTCTGTAGTTTTTTGACTTTTCGTTCGATCCCATGTTAAATATACCGTCTAACATTGACAACCTGGCTTTGGCAAAGTCCCTCGATATAAACCGCCGCAATATTATATATGCGCCATATGGTTCGCATTGGGAACCATAACCGTTCGCTTAAAATAATGCATCAAAACATAAGAAGTATAACACGCAATACCCCAAGCTTAATGACTGATAACAAGATCGCAAACAGGATGGGACATTATAGCCTTAACAGAGTGCTGGCTGCCCTGCACACACTACATTCCAGCACTATATAGCTATACCCACTTCCAGACAGAGAACAAAATAAAGGCGTCGTAGTTTACTACAAGAATAACTCTAATATTTTTAAAGTCGAACCTTCTATAACAGATTCCAATTGCCTGACCATTACAATTAATAAAAACACGGTTGTATTAGTAATGTATCGTTCTCCTGGATATAAAAACATAAATAATTTCGTACTATCTCTCGATCTTTACGTAAAAACCTTGTTTAATTTTGCTAATATTATTCTGGTTGGCGATCTCAATATTGATATCTCTGAAAATAGCTCTGACTCAAATAACCTATGTTACCTGAACCTTCTGGCATCACACGGGATGCTGCCAGCACACTATTTCGACACGGCAAGACATGCCTCGACCACGTCTTTTTAAAAACCTGTCTTCTATCGTTCTGTTACGTGGCTGCGACTTCCATCACAAAGCTGTTATTCTTATTATGGAATTATCTATGTCACTAATTGATTCTAGTAAAATGATAAAACGCGTAAATTATGTTAAAGTTGACGCTGATACCTTAATTTTAATATTTTCTGATATCTTTCCTGCAACTGACGTTAACGCAGTCTCGGTCTTTACCAGCAAATTAAAAAATATAATTTTAGAAAACACACAAACTATTAAAACATTTAATCACAAAAGGCTATCCAAACCTTGAATCACTAGAGCATTGTTAAAAATAACCCCCATAATCAAGGGGCGCGCCACAATTGAGGCGATAAGGCCCACCCTTGAGGCGTGGCTGGAAAGACCTCACGGCGTTCTCAACTTCCGCACGACGCAGGTCCTTACCGAGCACGGCAAATTCGCTAAGTTCCTGTTCCGGATTCGTGCGGAGTATTCGCCCGGGTGTCGCCACTGTGCGGAACACCCGGAGGACACGGTGGAACATACTGTCCTCGTGGGGGCGATCAGCGGCAGCGATCTCTCTCGCCAGGCCTTGGTTCAGGCCGTGGTCCAGAGTGAGGAAGGATGGCAGGCGGTCGCCTCCTTCTGCGAAGCAGTAATGCTAGCAAACCAGGAGGCCGACCGCATCAGGCAGAGGCAACGGGGCGCTCGCCCCAGCCGCTGCCGGGATTCCGATCCCGATTTCCGGCCACCGTAGGCGCGGGCTTGCGGACGGCGTGCATTGGGTAGCACGCTGTCCGATCGTCCAGTAACCGACAGGACCGAGCCCAAGTCGTCGACGGCGCGTTCTGTTCCTGCGCTCCTCAAGGAGCTGTCAGCAAACCGTAGAGGCCCAGCCTGCTAGCTGCAGAGGCAGGGTCGAAGCCTGCTGGGGTCATGGGTCAGCTTCCGAAAGGAATACCCGGCCCCGGCACGATAGGCAACGAAGGAACGGGGTAGATTTTTAGTCAGTAAGAGTCTGACACTGCTTCCCGCTCCGCCCAAGGGCGGGATTTGTCATTAGATGATTTTACATACCATAAAAAAAAACTCATAATCAAATTATTACAAAGACGTATAAAAAAAATAAAAAAACTTCTGTAATGCGTTGCTAAAAAAATAAAAAACATATACGAAAAAACCGAAATCGAATCCGCGGCTAAACAAAATAACAAAAAGTTATGGAGTGCTACTCAAAATGTTACACGCACATCTAAACCAGAGAACGAGTCTGTAAAAACAATTAATTGATTGCCGAAATCCAGTTTCCTCTACAAATGATATGGATGCAATCCCATTGTTGTAAACAGTCGGATTCGACTATTGACCTCCTTCTCATAATTTCAGTCGATAATCGTTTACAACTTGGAGTGTAGAGTCTCCGATCTTGTTCGGAGAGAGTGCTACATGGTTCGTTACCATTTATTCATTTATTTCAAATAGAACGGCTCTATTTTATTTAACTCAGTCATGCATTCTTCTCACAAAAAGCCAAACATTCTGACATTATCATCTTCCATTCATCCGCAAACACATCAAGACCTGTGTTTGAATTCAGGAAAGCATTAATAAGGGCTAATGTCCAAGAAATAGGCGATTTGGAATGTACAACAATGCGGAAAGTTGGAACAGCCATTAAACCAAGCCAGATGTTTTCTGCCACGACAGTAATTGTTTGAGACGAACAGATTGCAAATCTCATTGTGTATTTCAGGATTGTCAATAATCCTTCAAAGAATTTTGAATACTACTGTCATCTGATCGCAATACCGTCTTACTTCTAGAGAGTTGGAATTTCAGCAACCCAATAAGAATTTAGTGGGATACAAATAGGGATAAAACCCGTACGAGTCCTTGTAAAGGTACCTGAGGAATGCTTTTTGTACTTTCTCTAAAGCTAAAACATAGTGCTTCTCAAATGGATTACAGACGCACGCACTAGACTCAAGCAAGCTACGGACTAATGCCCAAAAACAAGCTTGATAACGTGGGGGCTGTGGAAGTCACAACAGTTCCTTGAGACAAGGCCAAGGTCCCTGAAGGACTCCTTAGCAGTACATACGATGTGGTGTGAAAAGTGAGCTTGCGGTCGAATAAGACTCGCAGGTCTTTTATGGAATCAGTTCTTGTAATTATGGGTGGGTTTCTGAATTGAGTATTTTGAGTTAAGAATGTCTCAAACCATACTTAAATGCCAAATTTTGACAAGTTTGCAGGGTAAAGTATAGTTTGAGTAATTCTCAACTTCAAATGCTTAAATCAGAAATCGGAGGTTAGTTTCCATTCAGTGTGTATGGAAAGTTGACTAGGTTCCGCATTCGACCGAAAAACATCACGTACCATATTAAGTTATTGAACTCCATTTTATTTTCTAAACTCCACTTATATACTGAATCAATGTCTGATTGCAGTGCTTGGCAATCGAGCTCAGATTTTTTTTTTCATAAATTTCATAAAATAGTTTTTGGTTGTCAGCATATAAAAGGGATTTGGCATTCGCAACCACATCAGGGAGGTCATTAATCATCAAGATGAAAAGGAGAGGGCCGATTACTGGACCTTGACTCACACCCGAGCGAGTGTGGTTTGGGAGTGACTTGACTTGACTTTGACTTTGGTTTTGTCGATATCCATTTTAAGACACACTCTTTCGGAATTGCTTTACTAAGGTCATCGAGCATTGTATTGAGCTTCTCCGTAGTCTCGACCACGACTACTATGTCGTCAGCAAACCAAAGGTGAGTGATGTACTCGCCATTGACATTAATGCTGAGCCTTCTCCAGTCCGAAACTATGAAGACAACCTCCATTGCAGCCGTAAACAGTTTCGGAGAAACGCAGTCTCCCTTCCTC
The DNA here is from genome assembly GCA_958295575.1 of Leucania comma. NCBI lineage: Eukaryota > Metazoa > Arthropoda > Insecta > Lepidoptera > Noctuidae > Leucania > Leucania comma. The sequence continues at coordinate 36,370,567 of OY282461.1, read as the reverse complement.
TCGCCTCGCTGCAGAAGGATAGGTTTCGAGATTGCAGTATAGCCCAACTCTAGATCGAATCAAAAGCTTTTTCATAGTCTACAAACGCTAAGCAGAGAGGCAAGCTATACTTCTCAGTCTTTTCTATAACCTGCCGGAGGGTACGTATATATGTGGTCTACGGTACTGAAGCTGGAAGTTGTCGAACCTACGCGCGAGACGATTCGTGACGATTCTGGAAAATAGCATGTGTCAGAAGTAAAATGGGCCTGTAATTCTTAAGTAGAGCATTTTCGACTTTCTTGAAGATAAGTACCATGTACCACACTTCTGCTCCATACCTGTGGCGTCTTTTCTTCGAGTACGACAGAATCAAAACACCTCTGAAGAGCTTTCAGGACCGGTTTTCTTCGGACTTTCGATTTTGGTGGCCGATCCCCAATTTTGGTGGACGATTCTCAATTTTGATAGACAATTCCCAATTTTGGTGGCCACACTAGACTTTAAACTAAAATATCTCAAAAAGTTACCAAAACATTCTCAGACCTCATAAAGATTATTCTAGCTTGAACTTCCTATTCTTATATCAGATCCATAATTTTCACGAAAACTGAAGGAAAAATTTTGCCACCAAAATTGACAAAAATATGCACTTGTTGATATTCACCCATATAAATTTCTCTTTAAAACCGTCCACTCTTCCCGAACAAATTCGTGGTTGCAGCTCATTAGTCATTAGGGGTCACCTAGCTAGCTGTGCCTCACACACTGCCGCATGCTCCTGCCCCATCTTACATCGAGTCAGTTGTAGACTCGATTAAATACTTAGGTGTTGTACATTATTGACAGCGCGCTCAGTTTTCAACCCCATATTAATCTCCTGGTCTCGAGGACCCGTAAGATAATATTTATTTTCCAAAGCCTACGTCAAGTTGCTGACCTAGATATTATTAATGGTTTATCTTGCACTATGTCAGTCAGTGATTACATATTGCGTAACCATCTGGGGTGGTGCAAATAAAACATAATTATATGTTAAGACTCGAGCTTGCGCAGAGGGCAGTTTTGAAAGTTGGTAACTTCTTGCCATTCCTACATCCAACTAAAGAGCTCTATGCACTCACTGGTGTCTCGACGGTGCGCCAACTGTATGTATTAAATGTCACCCTGCGCAAACACTCTCCCTCCAGCTTAATTATAATCCCACAGTTTTTGAAAGCTAGTGACGTAAGTACGCAGTGTGCCCACCTATAAAAACACATACAAAATTCGCGCGCCATCACTACACATTTCTGAGCAACTATCTTTATACTAAAATAAACAAGATATTGTCAATATACCCCCTTTCCATTTCCAATAGGGTCAATCCTTTCATGTATTATAGAGAAAATATGCCCACCTGAACTTATAGCTCAGACAGTCTCAAAACTATTTTCATAACAAAACGCAAAGCTCACTGGAAAATACTATTTCCCCTAAAAATTTTCCTATCAAATATCCACCATCCAAGTTGCGGTCTTTAAAACGCCAAGCATTTGATCGTTACATTCGTAAGCTCCTCGTCTCCCCACTGACCCGATACAGGTCGAATGCCGGTGCCTTTCTGGCGCAGAATGCTTGAATCGGGGCTCTCTCTGTAGCTTATACGTGCTTCGTACGCTAAGCGGCGCCCCCGACCGCTGGTGCAGAGCACAATGTGGATTAAGGAGCATAACTGGAATAACATTTTAAGACTCTTTCGTTACTTTTACGGATTGCGCGGTGGAGTTATTCAGGCTGAATGTCCTGAGTACAGCGGACGATTAAGTTAAAAATAAGTTTTGCGATTTTGCAATCATAAAGAAAAATTATAGATGGAGAATTTTTAATTTCCCAAGCTGAGCTGCGTCACCTATTTCCAATTCTTAAGGAAGATATCTAAGTCACCCCGACGTCTCCTTGGTATTCCGGGTCCGGACAATAAAAAATACATATTAATTATATTATTCTATAACTCATTCTAAATAAAAAATTACAATAATTTATAATTCAGAACAATAATTTAAGGACCCAGTTGCACAAACTAATACTGAAAATTGAGTTTCCATGACAGGAGTAAGGCAAATTAATGTTTTAGGACCCGTGGATCGGGCTGAGTGGGAAGTTACAGCCAATAGCCAACTTCCTAAACGAGTTCTGGAACATGCAACCTGTCTCGATAAATTAAATTATCGGCATCGTGCACTGTTCCTAATAACAAACTATGACTAACGATCTTATAGTTACTAATATTTAGAGCTGCAAGCAGATTAGTCGTTTGTAGAAGCTGGGGCTTATACTACTGTACTATCTTCTTTTCAATGTGACAGTTATACGGTTGCTTGGAATAACGTTGCTTTGGCATATTTACTGTTCTTTATTTATTGCCTTTGTAAAGTACTGATTGATTTAAATTTGATTTGTAGCACTTTTAAATTGTTACTAATTAAACTGTTCATTACTAATACCAATGTTATTTACTTATTTATATTTAACTTTTGTCTTATTACTTCCATAAATGGGTTTGATATCAAATTCAATATGTTTGCTCTCTTTAACGAAATAAGTATACTGACTCATGGTCCAGTCTGTAATTCAATTTTCTTTTTTCATATTCAATATCGTCAAGTCTAGTATAGTCAAGTACACAACTCTCAAGAGATATAGTACACAACCGGCATTTCTTGCGGCACACAAGGTGTATTAATAACTGCTTGCTGCGGTCGCAGGCCAGCTTGCCGAGTGTGGCCGGCAATATCCCCCAGGAACATAGATATTATTTCGGTGTATAAGGTTCATGTTTATCGAGCGTGGGACTGCTGCGAGCAAAATATATTATTGTTTGAATTTTTAATTAGAATTTAAAAAAAATCGCACAAGTGCGAGTCGGAGTCGAAGAGTCGAAGGGTTCCGTACCACTGACTAGGTAAACAACAAAACAAAAACAAAATAGGCAAAAAATGGCGTTTTTTGTCAGGGCGGCGTGTTTCATTAAAACCCCTTAAATATTTATTTAATTTTATTATTTATTATTAAAGTATAACGGTGTAACGAAAGTATAACGGTGTGTGTAGTAAAGTGTGACGGCTGACAGGATAGAGTGGAAGAATAAAACGTGTTGCGCCGACCCCAAGTAATATGGGACAAGGGCAGGAAGAAGATTTATTATTAAAGTAAAAATACAATTGAGTATTTTGTGAATATTTCAGGTACTTACCAGTTGCCATTATTGATATCGAAAAAAAAGGGCAAAAAAAAATCGTCGATGTATGGGAGCCCCCCTGAAATATTTATACTGCAACAGAAATACATAATTTGTGAAAATTTCATCTGTCTAGCTATTGTGGTTCTTGAGATATAGCCTGGTGACAGACAGACGGACAGACAGACAGACCACGAAATCTTAGTGTCCGTTTTTACCTCTTGGGTACGAAATCATAAAAACGGCGTTTGAAACGACGTGGGTGAAGTTTGGAAGGATTTGGAGGAGGTAGGATAGAAAGAAACAGTTTAAAAAATAAATAATGTGGTTGGTTTGTGTCACTATTAAATGGGATTCGCTTATGAAAATTTATTTGCTCAAATATGTTAATAAAAGTTGAAAAAATTACCACTTTACTTTTAAAACTAAACGCTGCTATTAGTTTCTTACTACCTAAGGAGATGTAAATGAGAGTACCTAGATGAAACTTGATAGTGAACAGAAAGTTTTTTTTGAACTAACCAAACTCCAAAACTCTAATTGCGAATAATATTTATATAATCTCGATATTCGTAAATTTAAATCAAACCTAGTACGACAGCTCATACTATCGAATATCTTTTTCCTATTAAAGCAATTTCGGTCACTGCCCAGCCGAATCGGTATAATAATGTCAAGAACATGGGCATGACATATAGCGAGCAGGAACCGTTTGTCGGTTAGCATTTGCAGCGGTATTCCTTCATGATTACGCATCGCATTGGTTTACGGGGAAGACAAAGTCCTATGAAACGTAATTTTCAATTTATTTGAAACTGTGTTGGTGTATTGATTGTTGATACGTAGACTGTGATGTCCGTGTCCTATCTGAAATCTCGTTTGAGGCGTTCTAAGTACTGTATCTATTTGACCAAAACAAACGACGACTTTGTGGGAGATGAAATGGCTAGAAGGGCCACTCCGTTCTACACTATTGAGATATCAACTAACAGAGAAGTGTAGAAAAAGATAAAGTTACCCCAAATGAATCGTCGAATCCGCCTCGGCTGGACGGTGGTCAGAAAACTGCGCGGTATCTTCTTGTCCAACATACCACAGTGTCTCAAGACAAAAGTCTATGACCAGTGCGTGTTGCCAGTTATGACATATGGTACTGAAACATGGTCGGTCACAATGAAGGCCCATTCAGAAGACTTACAGTCACCCAAAGGGCAAAGGATCAGGCTACGCTCGGAGTTTCCTTGCGTGATCGAATCAGGAATGAAGATATCCCAATAACCAAAGTGGCCGACATATCCCGAAGAATCGCCGAACTAAAGTGGCAGTGGGCAGGGCACATTGCTCGTAGAACGGATGGTTGATGAGCCCGAAAGGTTCTAGAGTGGTGACTGCGCACCGGAAAACGTAGTGTTCGAAGGCCTCCTATAAGGTGGACCGATGACCTGGTGAGAGTCGCGGGAATGCGGTGGATGCGAGATGCAAAGGACCGCTCGTCGTGGCGACACCTGGGGGAAGCCTATGTCCAACTTACAGTAGAGGTCTTTTGGCTAAAATATGACGATGATGACCCCAAATGAATTGAACTGAGGGCAAATTACCGTCGGTACCTATTGATTATGACGTTAATGCTAAGTAAGTACTACTTACTTTCAACAATCTCAAGATTCGTATTGCTAACAAAGGCGCATGTTCTAGGTTCAACGCGTTTTGAAGAGTAAAGCGTCAGGGATATTAAACAGAAGTCAGTTGTTTACAGCAAAGAGCTTGAATTTGAGTCCGAGCATAATTCAATTTAGTACTAGTCACTAGTATTGAAAATGTTCAAACTCAGCAAAGTAATTTAGGAAATGGTGCGGTTTGATTCAAAATTATTTTGAAATGAAACGAATATTAAGTAATACTATCTGCGTAGTTCTGCGATTAATTCCGGATTTAATTCTCCACGACGTACGGTGTTGTACCATCGCATCGGTCATCATTTATAAGATCATGATTCATACCTTGTGTTCACAAAATGAATAAATGATGATGAAATGATGATGATGATTGAATCGGTACATGGTGAATATCCCAGGTATACGTACAGAGCGTTTTGGGAACATATTAATTATGAATACAGCTAAGGAGTGCAATTCAGAGTGTGTTTTCCTGATAGCTATAATCTTAGATTAAAGCAAAACAGCGGCAGATAGGTGAGCCGCCTCTAGCGCGTGGCCCGCTGCAATTGTAACAATTGTCACGATTTCACATCGGTGACGATCACACACATTCGACGGCTAACTTTCGCGCGCAAGATAGCGCTGGCTCTTATCTCTGTCCTTGTCTATCAGTGACTGCAAGTAGTGTAGATGTGTGAGTTTTGAGTCTATATCACAAGAAACATTTTACAGCATTTTATCTGAATAAAAATAGACATACACGTTTATCAGTGACTTATTTTTAGTAATAGGAACATTTTTTTAATAAAAATTTTTTTTTTTTTTTTTTTAATTAAGAGAAGTTGTGGGTAGCCTAAAATTTAATTAAGAAACCATGATCGCCATGGGAAGATGTGTCGACACAAAGTTAAGGCACATTTAATATTCTATTTTTATATACACTAAATAACTGTTAGGTATATACACTAGACTGCTAAAATCCCGGGTCGTTAGTAAAAATTCTGATAGTTTTATACATACAAAATTATGATGAATTCGTGAAACTATAGTATGTTTGAGATGACTGTTTAGTACAGAAATAAAAGTACATAACACTATTCAATTATTAATAAATACCAGAGTTTTTAATGCTTATTTTCGTATTTTAGAGTTTTTTTTTATGGTAGGTAAAATCATCCAATGACAAATCCCGCCCTTGGGCGGAGCGGGAAATAGTGTCAGACTCTTACTGACTAAAAACTTACCCCGTTTCTTCGTTGCCTATCATACCGGGACTAAGCCTTCCTATAACGGGGCTGAGCCTTCCTATACCGGGGCTGAGTCTTCCTATACCGGGGCTGAGCCTTCCTATACCGGGGCTGAGCCTTCCTATTTTAGAATTTATTATTTATGGGTTTTAAATCTTAAATTTAATTAATTAGACCTGACACAAGATCACCTCGTAAACTTTATTGTATAGGTACTAGCTTCTGCCAGCGCTTTCGCTCGTGTGAAAGTCGATTTACTCCCTTCTATTCTATTCTTTATTGTACACAAAAACATTTAAAAAAAATACACAGTAGTTTGACAATTCATGTACAAAGGCGAGCTTAACTCAACAATGAAGGATGGAGTTTCGTAAAATCCATTCTTAGCAGGTGTCTATTTATTTATTTATTGGCCTATCAACAATTCTCATACTAAACATTCAGAATATATGCAATTTTAAATAAACCAAGTATACAATATAAAACGATAGACACAGCTTCGTAAGCAAAAGAAAAAAATATATAATAATGCTGCAAATACAACTCTTTTCTTTCTCAGTTACGTAATTACTAATTTAATGTAGGTTAGTATAGTTAGTCATTTTATGTGGACTTGGCTCTTGAAATTTTGAATAGTTGTAGAAAAATATATCTAAACTTACATCGCAATTATTAAGAAGTCTATAAAGTCTTGGGATTGGGGAGTTTGACCCTGAAACAGTTTTTCGGAACTGGATACGTTTTTTTTTTTTTTTTTTCGGTAGGTAAAATCATCCAATGACAAATCCCGCCCTTGGGTGGAGCGGGAAGTAGTGTCAGACTCTTACTGGCTAAAAACCTACCCCGTTCCATTCTTCGCCTTGGTCCCAGGGCCCCGGGTGCCATTTTCACATACCCTTTGACCCCAGTAGGCTTCGGCCCTGTCGGGCCCCTACAGTTTGCTGACAACTCCTTGAGGCGCGCGGGAACAGTGCGCGCCGTAAACGACTTGAGCTCGGACCGGTCTGTTACCGGACGGACGGACAGCGAGCTACCCATTGCCCGCCGTCCGCGAGCCCGCTCCTACGGTGGCCGGAAATAGGGATCGGAAACCCGGCGGCGGCGGCGGCGTGAACGCCGTTGCCTGATGCGGTCGGCCTCCTCCTTTGCTAGCATTACTGCTTCGCAGAAGGAGGCGACCGCCTGCCACTCCTCCTCGCTCCGGAGCATGGCTTGAACCAAACTCCGGCGCGAGAGATCGCCGCCGCCGATCGCCCCCACAGGGACACGGCGATGCTCTTCCCAAGCGGTGCACACCTCGACTGTGTGCTCCACCGTGTCCTCCGGACGCTCCGCACAGTGGCGACATCCGGGCGTCGTCTCCGCACGAATCTTGTACAGGTACGGACCGAACTACGGGAGACGTAGTAGTTTGATTGGATGGCGCGGGTAGTTGGGAGGTAAGTTAAAATTAATTTACACAACTGGGGACAGTCTATTTTACTGTTTTTGTCTCTGCGTTCTTCAAGAGAAATCAGCTTGAATTCCTGTAGCCGTTTTGCATAGCTTGGAACTTTTTTGGCTTTTTTCGTCGAGTAGGCGAGATGGTTCAAAAATCTTTTTTGAATGCGCTCTAACCTACGACTATGCGTTGCGTAGTGGGGCCGCCACACAACTGAGCAATACTCCAGTATGGTATGAACCTGCCAAATGTTAAGTTTGTAGAAGTTATAGTTTCTGAGATTTCGCGGTTAATCAGCCAGTGGTATTACGCTTTTATGTATAAAGATTGTTGAAATTATTTTTTAAATAAGTCGTTTGTGTTATTTAGTCGATTTTTCTATGTACATTATCTTTAGGAGATATCGCAATTTTCTGTATCACAAATGACATAATATAAAATTAAAAATTTTGGGAAACCCCCGACAGTCCTTGTCATCAATATGAAATGTATACAACTGGTCAAGACGAATCTAATGAGCCCAAACTTGATGTCAGGTCCTTGTCACGATAAGAAATGTATAGCACTGGTTAAGGCGAATCTAATGAGCTCAAACTCGATAGATTTACTAGGTTAATAAGTAATACAGGGTTCTTACCTTCGAGCTCCATCATCAGACCAGCTCAATGGCACCAGATTGAACACGATTATTTCAAATATTAGATCACACATATGTTTAAAATAAAGTAAATACCTTATTAAGTGTTTAAAAACTTAAAACCCTACCGCAGTTAACAAACGAGCTGATGACCTTGAACAGCTCCACAGATCTTCATAAATTGTAGCTAAGAACCATCTCGGTTACGTCAACATTCAAATAAAAAAACAAATCAAATTCCGTTCATTCGTGTAGGAGCTGCGGTGCCACGGACAGACAGACAGACAGACATGTCAAACCTATAACACCATTCTCCGTCGGGGCTAAAATGTTAATAATACATACACGTGTTGGTGGATTACACTACCTCCTAGTGGCACAAGGTTGTTTACGCCGGTTTGCCCGTGGAGTAAAGGTTTTATGCCTTACCGCAAGAGGAGGTTTCTTTTGAAAAAAAGCTTCATTTTCTAGAAAATAGGAAACTCAAAGCTTTCTGGGTTAGCTGCCTCGTGGTTTTTCAAACCTTAAAAGGTAAATAAAAAATAAATAATACTTTCAGTGTAGTACTTTTCTACCTCATTCTTAGAATTACTTAAAAAAAAAACATTTAAAAGCTTTCTAAGAACATTTTATCTTTATGTTACCAAAGTACATAATATGTACACAAGGTTTATAAGATTTTACTGATAGGTTCGCGTGTGATCAGTAACTAATCTGATGATAAGTGATTTTATGACCAAAGATGGAGCATAATTGTCCAGAAGAAACCTGTCCAAGTGTCCACTCTTGTCTTAACGTCTGTGGCGCACTTTTTTCCATATAAAGTTAAGCACCGTCGCCGCGTCGCCGCGTCGTAACATTGCTCCGATCATTATTTTTTAGTTTCTGTTATGTGGCGGTTTAAGCAATGAGAATAAAATATGTTGCGGCGCTAAGACCACCGTACCATAGTATTTTTTCCATAAAAAAGAAGTCAAAAGGCGTTTCGTCGAAATAAATATGATAAACTAGAGCCCGTCATATGACGCCTTTTCGTAATGATATCAACGTTTTAAGACGTTGCTCACGCGTATGTGTTAATTACCCGCAGTTTAAAAAATTCTATAAGAACTGTTCAAAAAATAATAATTCAACAAAGTCAATTTTTGAAGACAACAAACAATTAGAAACTTAACAACTCGTGGCTCAGAGCGTTCCGAGGGACGGACTGCGATACAAACTGCAGCACGTTCGACGACCAGCCCCTAGCCAACGGAACTGAGAGCCGTCTTTAGTTGTATTTGGGAAGCTTAAATAAAGTCTTGCAGGTATTTTGTAGTTTGAAAAGTTTTAAAATATAACCTTCAGAGAAGTGAAGTGAGGTAACTCGTAACCCGTGTTCGCTGAACGAATTCATGACACAGGTACTGTGTATCATTACTAATTAGAATTTTCTGTTCATACCTACCTGTTACTGGCCCTCAGAAGCTCACTTTTCTTAAATCTGAATTTCAAACCTAATTCTTTCAATATGTCATGTATCTGTCCGAAGTCTAAAGATGCTTCTTGATTCTATAAATTTTGGATGGTTCTACAACAAAAACCAAACCAAATCAGAATTGAGTAATATACCAAACTAACTTTTAGAATTAATATTATTTACAATAGAGTTGGCAGAAATATATTCAGTCTAAGTTTTAGGATCGATTTTTCAAAACTTTGACAACTTATATACAAAGAGTAAACTTTACAATTTACAGTCTGATATACTTTTTAAACAAGAATTGTAAGGTCGTCAGATAAAAATTATCTGAATACATAAATACTTTTAAAATACCATCAATTTGTGTCAATAGAGGGTTTTGTCACTAGTTGGTGCCCATCTCCGCTACGATATGCCCTATGTAAATAATTTGAAGTAACATTTATTATTAAGAAACATCTCTGTACAGCTATACGTGCTAAAGATCATTTGTTGAGCTCCTAAACAGTAAACTGAGACTTGTATAGGCTTTTGTCACTATTAACATTATTAAGATACGTATATTTATTATTGATTTACAAAATTCTATTGCATTTCCTATTTCCCCTTGAAATTAGTTCTTGACTTTAACTAAAGAAGCCTATTCTGAACTAAAAATGTAAATTAGAATATCTGGACTTAGTTTTGGTTTCTTAATAAGCTTCTGAATATCAGGGTCGTCCTAGCCCTGCTCCTGAATCTGTCCAATACCAAAGCAAAACGTACGTCAGAATAGTTAAAATGAAGCTCCAAATCAGAGGGCAGACTTAAACCCACACAATATAAAAAATTAGTAAAAGTTGGATCTAACTTCAGTAGTAAAAGAAATAGTAGATAAAACAATAAGTATAAAAAACAAAAGTTAACCTCAAACAAGGGAATATATCTCAGTTCGTGGACTATTAAAGCATCATCTCCGCGCGTCGGCCGCCGGCGCCGTCCTACTCGGCACTGACGCCGAGCGGTCTGCGCCAAGCCAAGTAGAACTTACAAGCGGCTGCGAGCTCACACCCGGATGCCAATATTGGACTTTAGATATCCTGTGGCCAAAGCACTATAGTTGAATGATTTTAATCCATTGCCACCACCGACTTAACGCTGTGTAAATAATATCAACAAAGGATATGCATGAAAACAATATATTATATAAGCAGTGTGCGCAATAAACTAATTCCTACCAGCGACTTCGACCGCGTAAAAGTAGGTTTCTCTATACAAACTTCGGACCCCTTCCATTCGCGTAAGAGGTGAATTTTTGGAAATCTCTCTTAATGCTCGCCTTCATCATAAAAACAAGGTTTGTGCGAAATTTCACACTCCTAAAAATTGCATGTGTTGTTACTTTTGAAATGACCATTTTTATAAAAACCGTCCTAAAGAAAATTGGTATTGTAATGATATTTGAACGTTTTATCTTGAATTTTGTGACATCGATTTCTAAAATACAACATACTTTTCTAAAATTTGTTAATTTGCTGGATTCTGGAAGACATTTCAAAATAATGTGCGGCAAGAAACAGGGAGACTGCTGATATAACGGTTATAGTTAAAGTATGGAGATACCATGTTGTGGTCTCAAATAAAGAAAGGTGGTCGTAAAGATAATAATATATACATATAAACATAATGTTGATTTCAATAGGCAATCTTTCCTCTCATCGGAACTTCAATCTGGAACCAGCGGCGACCATAGTACATAATTATTAACTTTAGGCATCGGATGAGCTTGATCAAAGTCAAGAATGATCGTAACGTACTACCGGGATAAAAAGTATAATTATATCCTGTGGCAGTTTGCGTTCCAATTTTTATCTAAATTCAGCCATCTGGCAGCATAGGTAACTAAGAAACATTCAAATAAATAGGCCCTCGCATCTACATTATTATTTTTCGTAGAACTTAATAAAACACAAAACAGTTCTTAATTATTCTGACTTATAAACGACGAAAATGTAGGTATACAAGAACCTAGACACGTTCCGGCGACTGACCAATTGTTGGTGGCTGCCAAGTCAGGAAATGTCAAATATAACAGTTTTGGAAGGGGACGCGATACAAGTGGGTCACCCACTAAATACGTATAAAAAGTTCGTTGACTATTAAACTTAAGAGATCACGACTAAACATTATATAGTCTGTGGATTACTACTGATAAACATGGAGCAATGACCTTGGTGGCATATTCCTGTAATGTGACGTAAGCCTCCTCTCCGTGAGGAAGTGAACCGAAATTTACCAGGCAGACCCAAAGGGTTGAGTTGAATGGTTAAGTTTACATAAACTTAACCATCTCTCTTTGGGTCTGCCTGTCCGTATATATCATATAATTTTCGGTGTTTAAACAGACAGTTCTGAGAGGTTCTGAGAGAAATGGTGATAACATTTCTTGCGCCCACTACTGTGCTAGAATTTGATCTCACAATTAGTACCGACTTCCTACCCTTGTGCTATGTTATTTGGGATTGGCGCAACATGTTTTTTGTAAAATTCTGTCCTCTCAACCGTCACGCTATCACTGACTTTCTTTTCTTTCATATCACTCATCCCATAATCCATCCATTTTACTTTTGGCTTCAGTCTCTCTCCCCATTCATCCATCCTCCAAAATATTGATGTTACAGTCAAAACCAGTTTTTAGAAAGAACACGTTTTTCCTAGTTACCTAGAGCTAGTTTTTTAACCGACTTCGAGAAGGAAGTTCTATGTTCGGCGGTATGTATTTTTTTATGTATGTTCACCGATATCTCGATCAATTGTCGATCGGAACTTCAAAGATATAGAACGGAACTTTTCAAAAAATCATAGCAGAACTGTCGTAACAAGTAAAATTACTTTGTTTATATAATGTGTCGTCGGTGACTGACTGAAGGAAGAAGGCAATACATAGAACTGATCTGATAATGAAACCGGAAGGTAGGTAGGAACCGGAGTTCTGTAATAAATCAATGTAACCTAGCCGTGATAGGGATAAGAGTAGGTTTTCGAGAAAATGCAAAAATATAATTTCACTAATTAATTTACGCCAAGCTAACGACTTGTGGAAAGTATGTGGGTTGTAAATATTTTTGGTGTCACAGATATGTATATCGTAATTATTATTGTAAGCGATTCCACTAAATCTGCTGCGTTCCAAACAACTTGAAAAATCCGAACGTCTACGTGTATCAAACCGTTTAAGAGACTAACTTGGGTAGTTATTACTTTTATGAGACTGTTTCTACATCGTTGGCAAAGATGTAGAAACAACAATTCGTTGCGAAGCAGCTTTGCAGCTCAAACACAAAGTCACATTAATATAGTGCACGATGGGTGCTGGACCGCCTGGCGCTTGCATCCAGCTGTTGACGGCGGTTACACACACACACGAACATATAAATTATTATATAGGGTGGCCAAATCCGATGCATACAACTTCATTTTGCCAAGTCGGCTTGATGCAATTTTTGCTCTGGTTTGACATCCATTAGTAGCACAATTTGTGTTTCGAACTGATTTGCCCCCCTAGCCAAGTTACGATCGTTTCATTAAGCTTGAACACTTGGAGTTGGCAACGCCACCAATTCCTTTGTTCTGACGTCATCTCAACGCTCAGTCATGTGGTCAGAGAAAAAGGAATTGGAGGTGTGGCCAACTCCAAGTGTTCACGCTTAACGAAATGATCGTAACATGGTGGGGGGGGGGCAGATAATAAAACCAGGAATGAAGCAAGGAAATTCCGTAATAAAATAAGGAATTTTAGCCGTATATAAGCTTATTAGAATTACTATGAGCATTTTGCTGTCTACGTACTTATTGTAGAATTTGCACACTATTTAAGTTCAGCTTTAGGATATCAACTAGAAAGTAAAAACTACTTATAATAAAAAAATATAACCGACTTCAACATATAAGATACTTAAGTACCGAAACATAAGCCTTGTTTTTAATTGATACAATTTAGTTCTTACCTATTTTTGGTGGGAAAATTATACAATGATATCTCCGCGCCTTTGGGCGAGGAGGGAGATAGTGCCTGTTTCTTCTTTGTCTTCGTTCCAGGGCCCCAGGTTACACTTTCACATTTTCCTTGGCCGACAATAGTTCTTAACTGCGATCCCGCCTGATGAGCTTTTTAGATAATTGCAAATAAGTAATGAAGAAGACGAATGACGACTTCCGAAATTAATGTCATTTAATTTTAAATATACAGTTTTTTTATTCTAAGCTCGCGATGCTCAGTAATATCAGCATTATGCCAACCAGTATTTTGTGAACCGGTAACTCCAACCACAGAGTACATTTTACAAACATCGCAATAAAAACATAAAGTTAATATTTTCAATTTTTATTACATTTTTGTTAAATTTGTGTTTATCATTGTTGGAGCCGCTTCAACGTCCATCCTGTACGTGCAGCTGGCACGATGTATCGGTGTGTCAGATGCTTGAGTAATGTGTGTTAACGCGTTATATATTACACGACGAGCTCGTAGTATGTAATATATTCGTACTTGCAACAGCGCGTCATTAAGCTACTACTCGCTCATTAATAACTTACTGTCTGAGTTCTCATTAGTTATGATTGCATTGTGCCACTTTTTGCGGGCTTGTCCACGACGAGCAAAGGGTAGGTCGCCGTCCGGCCGTCCAGGTAACATGTCTATATTTAACAACAGGATACTTAACAAGACTCCAATAAATCAAGAGTATTTCTTATACTAGTAAGTCACAGGCTTCCAGGCCATTTCCATCCGCCAATCACAGCACAATATTACTTTGTATTTACCAAAATAAGCTCTGGCAAGACCAAGACATCACGATTCATATTATCACCCCACTAAATAATTATATAAACTTTGGATTTTATTATCTATTTACTGGCTTTGATAACAAACTGTGTTGCCAAGTTTAGAGCTTTCAATCACATATTACCGTGATGCACTCTAGTGTCCAAGATGATGAAATGTTAAGAAAATTTTGGGAATTAGAGGCCGAACCATCTGGGACAAGAAAGATGCTCACGGAGGATGAAATTAAATGCGAACAATTGTTTACAACTTCTACTACGAGAAATAAAGATGGCAGCTACATCGTAAGATTACCGCTACGCGAACCAAACCTGATAGGCAGGTGCAGTGAATCCAAGGTGATTGCAACAAAAATATTAAAAGGGTTAGAAGTAAGGTTAGGTAAAAACGATAAATTAAAGGCAGACTACGCGAATGTCATGCAAGAATATTTAAGGCTTAACCATATGGTAGAAGTAACTGAGCAAGAAAAATATAATAAAAGGGCTATTTACTTACCTCATCACGCAGTAGTCCGTGAGGATAGAGAGACTACAAAGGTGCGTGTCGTGTTTGACGCTTCCTGTAAGGGAACCAATGGCAGGTCACTCAATGATGATCTAATGATTGGTCCGTCTTTGCAAAACGAACTCCGTCATACAGTGATGCGCTGGAGAGCACATAGGATATGTTTAGTGGCAGATATTGTAAAAATGTATCGGCAAGTTTTAGTGGATAGGCAAGATACTCCATATCAACGCATACTTTGGAGAGATAATCCAGAAAAAGAACTAAAGGAGTATGAATTGATAACTGTTACATTTGGTACTGCCTCTGCTCCATATGTAGCTGTACGGGCTCTGCAACAATTGGCATATGACGAGTGCGGAGATAATTCAGGTTTAGCAAATATAATTTTAAATGATTTTTATATGGACGATTTGATGTCAGGGGCTGAAAATATAGAAGAAGGGTTTAAAATTTACACGGAATTATCTCAGGTGCTAGCTAAAGGGGGATTTCAATTACAAAAATGGAAAAGCAATTGTAAGGGTTTATTGAATAAAATCAAAGACGAAGTGTCAGTTTTTCGTTCATGCTTCATCATTATCTTTCAAGTATACACTGGCCATCTGTCTGTCACCAGGCTTTTTTTTTTTTTTAAAGTAGGTAAAATCATCCAATAACAAATCCCGCCCTTGGGTGGAGCGGGAAGTAGTGTCAGACTCTTGGTCCCAGGGCCCCGGGTGCCATTTTCACACACCCTTTGACCCCAGTAGGCTTCAGCCCTGTTGGGCCCCTACAATTTGCTGACAACTCCTTGAGGCGCGCGGGAACAGTGCGCGCCGTAAACGACTTGAGCTCGGACCGGTATGTTACCGGACGGACGGACAGCGAGCTACCCATTGCCCGCCGTCCGCGAGCCCGCGCCTACGGTGGCCGGAAATCGGGATCGGAATCCCGGCGGCAGCGGCGGCGTGTACGCCGTTGCCTGATGCGGTCGGCCTCCTCCTTTGCTAGCATTACTGCTTCGCAGAAGGAGGCGACCGCCTGCGACTCCTCCTCGCTCCGGAGCATGGCTTGAACCAAACCCCGGCGCGAGAGAGCGCTGCCGCCGATCGCCCCCACAAGGACACGGCGATGCTCTTCCCAAGCGGGGCACACCTCGACTGTGTGCTCCACCGTGTCCTCCGGACGCTCCCCACAGTGGCGACATCCGGGCGTCGTCTCCGCACGAATCTTGTACAGGTACGGTCCGAACTTGCCGTGTTCGGTTAGTACCTGCGCCAAGCGGAAGGTGACGACGCCGTGGGGCCTTTCCAGCCACGCCTCAAAGAGGGGCCTTACCGCCTCGATCGTGGCGTGCCCAGCACGAGGTTGCGACAATCGCTCTCGCCATTTCACCATGAGATCCCGCCGGAACTCTGTCCGCCATGCCGCGATTTGTCGTGGCAGCGGAGTTTCGCCCCGACGTTGCATCTCCACGTGTAGGTCATGCATGTGTGCAAGGACTGTTGCCTCAAATTCCATGGTGGTAGGCCAGCAAGGAGGCCCTCTGTCACCAGGCTGTATCCCATGAACCAAGGTAGCTAGACAGTTGCCGCCTTATTCCTAAACGCGATCTAAAATAGTTGCGGGACTATTACTAGGTTCACAGAACCCTTTGTGCGCTACATATTTATAAACTTAAAAAAGCGCAGTACAGTTTTCAAGGAAATTATTTTCCGAATAAAATTTAGAAACTGAAAAAAGACGTCGCAAGAAATGTTTTGTCCCAAATTACATCCTTCTTTCTGTGCTTTATGAACGTATCAAGAATCTCGGCTGAGTGAATGTTTGACATAGCCTTAAATTCCGTGTAAAACGACGACGAGCCACAGGGAAACCCACTTTTAAAGGAAATGCTGAATTTTAAATTCCCTTTTACTTATTGAGGACAAATTTGTAAAGAATCCCAAAGGATACGGGCACTTATGGTGAGGCTCCACGGAAAATGTTTTGCGATTATATTTATTTTGTGATGTTCGATTCTGGTTTTACAAATGGGACGACTCCTATCGTTTACTTATAGGCATTTATAATAAGAAACACATTCTCAAATGCGTAGGAAGGGAGCATGAGAATTAAAAAAAATATACTTTTTGTTAGCCGAAAGTACAAAAAAATTAATATAATTTTCCACAACTTTAAATTATTCCTCAACGTAGGGGTGATCATAGACTCGCATTTATGGGAGACTGCTCATGTCGCTGAAGTCAGGAGCAAAGTGCACTACACGTTCCACTCGTTAAAATGCCTTCAGAGTTTTTTGCCATTGAAAACCAAAATCACCCTCGCCCAAACACTCATTCAGCCCAACATCGACTACCACCGATGGATGCCACCGAGAAGCGTTTAAATAAACTTGAACGTTTGCAAAATATTTGTATTCGTTTTGTTTTTAATCTTAAAAAGTATGATCATGTCTCAGGCTTTCGCAAGATACTCAAGTGGCTCCCTATTTGATTTCGCAGGAACTCTCGAACATAGTGTCTGCTATTTAATCTTTGCTATTTATCATATTTTCACAATCCTAAAACGCCCTCCTGTTTGCGGGAACGCTTTTCCTACTCACGTCTTTCTGATGCGCCTTGCAGGTCGCCTCTAAAGAAACTCCTTAAATCCCCTCCCCACTCCACAGACTACTTTTCCTACTCCTTCATTGCACTCGCAGTACGGTTGTGCAATTCTCTACCGCCTGAAATTAGAGGCTGCTAAACTCTTGCAGTTTTTAAAAGTAGAGTGAACGAACACTATCTTTCTCTTCCGTCATAGTTGCATATGTATTATTTTATTTATTTTATCGAGATGGTTCTTAGCTACAATTTATGAAGGTCTGTCCAGGTGTTCAAGGTCACCTGCTCGTTTGTTAGCTGCGCTAGATATCGATAATGCGTGTTTACTTTACTTTCAAACATTTGTGTATCCTAATATTTGAAATACTAATGTACACAATGGTGCCATTGAGCTGGTCTGATGATGGAGTTCAGGTAGAATACGTAACCCTGGATTGTTTATTAGTAAGCCCATCGGGTTTGGGCTCATTATAGATAGATTCGTCTCAACCAAAGCTATACATTTCTCATGATGTCAAGAAGCTGATGCTAGAACTGGGAGGTGGCTGATGGGACCCTGGAAAGCTTACTAATATACCCATCATGTTTGAGCTTGTTTGATTTGTCTTATTAGTTTTTTTCATTTCTTATGATGCGTCGGTGGTTATTTAAATATTTTTATTTTATCAGTTATCCTTTTACTGTTACATACGGTGTCTAAATCTCTATTTTCTCTTTAACTCTCTTTTCGCAAGTATGCTGAAAGAGATTCTTTTCAGTATTGCCTTTGAACTTATTTTTCTATTTTTTTTCTTCTTTTCTTTTATTTTTTATGTGTTTACATAAATAGTTAAATAAATAAATAAACTTCACACAACGCCATCTTTCCCCAAACAAAGCTGACTTTGTGCATTTGTTATATTTGTGGAAAAGGGCCCGCAATTCTGTCAATACCAGTGTGCGAACTATTAATAGACCGTCAAACGCGGTTAATAGTATTATTTTAAGATATTTTACTAAAAAAATAGACCATATTTTTGTCTTTTATAAAAAAATATTAAAGTTCAAAATAGAAAAATTCTTCGCAAATTCGGATTAAAATACAACCGCTCATCTCGAACAGTGCCATCAAATTCTAATTCAGAATGATAACGTTTAACAAAATTTGAATAAAAAACCATTAAGTTTACTACCACTCTCCACAAGTCAGATAATCACGAAATATTCTAACTGTAGCACTGCACCCCAAGATGATCCCTGCGGCGGGAAACCAAACCCTGCCCTTTGTCTAATGTACACTTAGTGGTAGCGACACCTCTTAATAAACCAGCAGACTGCGTAATTAATTTACAACCCATTCATGTTTTAAAAGTTCCTTTGAATCCGTTAAAAATGGAAATTGAATATGGATACCGTTTGTCTGAAATGGTGCGGCTAAATAAAGATTTAGTAATCCACCGGAAGATCTAAAGCAGCTCTTTAGCTGCTACTGGGTTACTTGTTCTTAAATTTGTAAGTACATGGTGGATTCAAACATGAAATTAGTTTAAAAAAAAGAGATGGTGAATCTTATCATTTGATTATTATGTTGTAAAGATAAAATCAAAAACATTAATTATTTATTTTAAAGATACCGCTTACAGGCACTTTTGAAAATGTTACTAATTGCGCATTCCTATGTGTAAACCTTTGTGAAGTAGAATGTGAGATACTCCATAGATACTTTTTCTAAAAACATTAAACATTTGAAGGCATTTTGAGCGCCATCAGTTATGCTAATCGGATCTATTTGTCGGGCGAGGGGTATAAACGCTCGTTCCAAATCAGATCACTTAATGTTAGCACTTCACTATAATCTTACTTTTAGTTCGCATAAAATAATCAACCACCGGTTGGTCGATTTCCGGCCACCGTAGGCGCGGGCTTGCTGACGGAGAGCAATGGGTAGCTAAAAATAATAATAATAATTTATTGACACACACACAAGTTAGTAAGAAAATAAAGAAATAAACAATTAGAATAAGACAGATAGTACACTATAGAAGTGGCCGTGGGCCCCAAACTAGGCGTAGCCTGTATCTTGGTGGCCCAGGTGATTAACACAATATGCAGGTGGTTTTTTTTTGCGACAGCACAGTTTCTCGGTATACAAATAATAGAAAGGAATTAATAACAATAAAAATAAAAAAAAATATGAGTAAGATAGAAATACAGAATTACATTACAATTAAAATTAAATCAAATGAAATTCAAAACATTACATTAAAATTAAATCTTATTACATTAATCATTTAATTCTTTTCCTATATCACAAAAACTATCTATTAAATTAATGTCAAAATCCACACTATCATGAAAAGAAAATAATAATAATTAAATAAATCAAATTGCTATGTAGCCATGTCAATCAATGACAGCTGGCTTTCCGACCGTCCGTTAACAAAGCGAACCGAGCCCAAGTCGTCGCCGGGGCTTACTGTTCTCGCGCGCCTCAAGGAGCTGTCAGCAAACCGTAGAGGCTCAGCCTGATAGCTGCAGGCAGGAAGGGTCGCAGCCTACAGGGGCCAAGGGTCGGCTTCTGAAAAGAAGGCTCAGACCCGGTATGAAAGGCGATGAAGGAACGGGGTAGGTTTTTAGTCACTAAGAGTCTGACACTATCTCCCGCTTCACCCTAGGGCGGGGGATGTCTAGGGCGGGGGATGATTTTACTTACCATAAAAAACACCGGATGGTGAAAAATATTGCGACTTACGGAAAACAAAGACAATAAGGCTATGGTTTCTAGAGTCTTAGGTGGACTGGTTACCAGGAACTATGGTAAGACTATGGCCCCTGCCTGAATGTTATTAATATCCATCGATCAAAAGGCAGGGGGTTACTTGCACACTCATTAAATGGGCCCCAAAAACGGCCGCTAGCAGGGAGTGACGTAGCAACAAAACGGGAACGTATCCTGAGGTGCTTGAGAAGTGGAGAGGTATGCCACGGCTATCAGGACAATCCCCGGAAGTATGGTCTAGATTATACATCCTTCTCCCGAGTACGTTTGCTCTTGCGAATCTCCACTCAAGCCAGCCAATAAAGGCAATTGAGAGGTGGGAGCTCCCCAAAGGCCGCAACAATGGACCGTCCTGTGCGTCTCTCACCACGTCATCTGGCTGACCTCATCAAGTATTATTAGCGATAGTGCGTTATTTAATCTTCAAGATAGACAGCTGCAAGCAAGTAGGTAACCCAGCCAAGGTACCAGATACCAATATAAACTTTTCAATTCACATAGTGCTTTTCTAAGCTTATTTAGGACATGACTGACATTCCATACTTCAAAAAGCACGTGAACCTGTTAGTCCCGTAGATCTTTGACAGTCGTTGCACGTAACCAGGCACTAGAAAGTCTGACCATCAATCTAGCCAAGGAGTATCGTGTTGCCCAGTGAGTAGCTGTGGAGTATGGTGGCCTCAGCGGCAGTCGTTGCATGTAAGACACGGGTCACCCCGTTAGGTTGGAAGCCCTCAGCTATCTGAAAAAAAAAGACGAGGGGGACGATGCCGTTGTTACTTTACCACCAGTGTCTCAACCCTTCCATCTTCCTTTATGAAACAATACCTCTATTATAGTTTCTGGGCTTGCAGTCCAGCTTGTCATCTAGTTTATTTGAATTTCATAAGAATTAAATAGTTGTAGCAATTTTCAGAAAACTGAAAATGAAAACCGAACTATTTGTCTTAGTACATGGCGCTTGTAGCATATGTACATAGGGGACTCGAATGATTGTTCATTTATTGTATTTCATAATCTTATCGGTGGTGTCTACAAATCTAATTTTTTTTCACCTGTCTCATAACAAGCCCTACCTAGAAGTATCTAAGGGTCAAGTACCTAATGATATTTCATGCAAAATATTTTTGGTACATCTTATGGTGTAATAATGTTACGTGAAGTGTGGAGAAATTCAGTTACGCATATTTTATAATCATTATTGTAATATGTACCAACGGGTAGAAAGAGAACTAGTGTTTCCACCCCAAACGGCTCAAACATGCTCTACTCGTTTGTACATATTATTAGTTTACTTTGTATACCTACGTATTAAGTTTTAATATTTTTTATAGTAGTTGTAGAAATTACTATATTGTAAATAAATGTTTTGTTCTGTCAAACTTTATAAAATCATTACTTACAGCGTAAAGATGAGCAGTCACAGACTTTCTGGCAGTCGCGATCTTAAAAATACACATTGTCTCACGATCTGCGCAGACGTCTAGGTTATTAAAATAATATTCTTGAAATTAATTCAATATGTCTACTCCACTTTAAACACGGAAACCAGGTTACACATTAAAACGGCCGTGTCTCAAACTACGTAATCGCCATAGATCAATAAAATCGTCTAAGACGTGATTTGTAATATAAATGTGTAAATAAATGTGCCTACGCGTTCCGGCAGACGACAGTACCAATACTGGAAGTGTCATCGTTCAAAACCTATAAATATAACTCGATTAGAGTTCGACGGTAGGTTAGAATGGATTTATGTATAGATAAGCGTTTGGTATTCTGAACGCTCTTCCATCCATCAATAAAATTGATGTACAAGTTCCAACGTGGGCCATTGTGTAAGGCATCCCTTTACACGATGGTTGGTTAATAATAATGACAGTGTTTAGAAAAAAAATTAAGAGAGTTTTAGGCACTGAACTCACGAAGCGGTTTTCTCCCGCGGCCGCCGCGGCAGAGGAACCGGCTATTTTTTCAAAACTCACGAGACGGTAGATTCGCCGCCACCGCCGCCGCCGCGTGGGCAGCGATTTTCGAACGCAAACCGGCCGATAGAGCGCGGTCGCCGCAAAGCGTGCGGACGCAAACCGTGACCGCAGTGCCGGTGAGCGGCAGCCACGAACCACCGCGCACACCGCGGACGTAAACCGTGTCGTGAAAGTTGCTTTAATTTTTTACACATAAATTTTCATTCTACACAAGCTGCGGGCCCGCAACAGTGTCGGCCGCGGGAAAAACCGCTCCGTGAGTTTTCTCTCTTACTAGGTGTTGACTTTACTGATGTTTGCATTTAAATAACTACTTTGATGGGAGTATTAAAAACCAAAAAATATAAAAAAAACAGTCTTCAAACAGTAACGATTGTAAATTCGAATTGGGCTATCAACTATATGAACATCAGTTAAATAAAATAAAAAATAAAAAAACAAAAAATTGTCGGATCTACTCATAAACGAACAAGCTCTATCAAAACAAGATTATTAAAAACGTACATATTACGTGATTCTTGTATAATATATGGTCGTGCGTACACCACCCGAGTGTCTATATGCGAAGTCAGATTATTTTTATTATTGTCTTTCGGATTATTTTCGCTGTCAATGTCAATAAAATGGACGGGGAAGTGTAGGTTAAGGCTAGTACAGACGGTGCCTCGAAGTTTTAAAATGTTTATCATTTTATATATCTACGGGAGAATTATGTTGTGTTCGGATTTTGAATCTTCCGCAGAAAGCTACGGCGCGGCAATAAAATGACGCTTTTTCATTTGTTTGTTCTACCTGCACAAGAATTTTGCATTGGTTATGTCGCATTGTAGTCTCATGTATCAGCTGGAGCTCCAAAGATCAATGACTAAAGATTCAAACTTATTAAAACGTATTCCATAATAAACTAACTATAAGTAAAATGTTAAGTAAAGTAGTAAAATGTTTTCTTTTTGTTTAATTATTCAGTTTTATAACCGGCAGAGCCAATTCGTTCGGGGCAGTTTGTTCCCTTGGCCTATATGCGTTATACTCGTAAGTACTCAATTTAAGGGACTTAAAAAAAAAACAATTCAAAAGCTATCATGGACTTATCAGGCATACGCTTCTGTTTAATCTAGGCCGATAAATATTTTAGCGATTAATGATAAAAATATGTGATGAGACAATTTGAACCTTTATAATTTGAAGTGTTGATGTACAAATGCAGTGATTAAGGTTTGTTCCTGTTTTGTATGAAAACGGCCATTTATACTGCGCTAGCACCGTTATCCGGTATAGGCTAATGTTTTATTTAAGATAGAACCAATTCGCTTAATATTGTAGATTATCAACTTAATATAGAAACCCATTTCGAACAGAATTTAATTAAATGTTTAATTCTGATTGATCGTTCGCAACAATCAACGAACGCGCTCCGTCCAACTTCTGCCAATCAATGAAACAAAATAAAAATGGAAGTTTCGCGCAGAATTTCAACAAATTAATTTTGTTCGATCTCCGTGCAGGTTTATTTACGCTCTTAGTAATTGGAAATTGCTATTAGCAACGTGCTACTTCAAGAAAATTATGTTTTATTGTACTTTTGTAAAAAGATTGGAGAGAAATTCTCGAAACAGTGGAGGTATGGGATCTTATTGCTGCTCATTTCTTTCCTAACCCGCTAGGGACTAACCGTATGGATACGAAACTCCACAGTTTGTAGTAGACCTAAACGTAAATAATTTCAAAAGTTTGCGTTTGTCGTTGTTTGAAATGACGTCATCGTACTTGCCTTGCGTCAGTCGGTTTTAAACTATTCCTGAAAATAATGAGTTTACTTATGAGACACGTCTTCATTATTATATTAATATGTCTGTCCGTATTGCCATTCTGCACAACTCCAATGACTCCAAAACTATAATTACGTACTCATTGATTTTTGGTACAAAATATTTAGATCGTGAATAGATATTTTCGCCGACATCGACTTGATTGTCAAATATGGAGAGGGCCCTCAAAAAAGACTAATTGCCAAAATTAAAAACTTAAAATGGCGCAGGGAAGTGAGGAGACTAGATAAAAAAAATAACCAGAACCGAAATATACCAGAACAGGAAGAAGAATAAATAGGTACTTGGATCTCTACCATTACATCTTATGGGGCCTTGGGATAGTGTGAAACTGCCCCGGGGCCTGGAACCTGGGCAAAGAAGGAACGGAGTAGGTTTTTAGTCAGTAAGAGTTTGAAAACAGACGAAGGACAGAGTCCTTTCAATAACAATTTTATTATTGAAATTTGCAACTAAAACAAATATTTAATGGTCTAATAACTTGTAATATATTATTGTATCGTGACATGCATATAGACTCACTATAGGTACCTACAGGAAAAGCTAATTCAACGTGTACAGAATGCATGTGTAAGGTTCTGTGTAAATGTACCACATAGAAGTCATGTCACTCCCTATATTAATGAGAATAACATTATGAAAATGGCAGCAAGGAGAAAATTACATTTTGCTAGTTTACTATTTGGAGTTGTTACTACACAGAAACCAAAATACTTATTTGACAAACTAAGTTGGAGACACAGCAAATATGAACCTCGATCTTCCACATTTCTTCTCTGTACACCACATCACAGAACCGCAGCATTCACGGGTAGTTTCAGATAAGCCGCTACGCACTGTTGAAATATAATCCCTCCTCCGATTAGAGTCCTGAAGACAAAAAAACATTTTAATAACATCCTAAAAAAGTATTTTATGCATACTCAACTATCTACTTAATTTAAGTTGATTTTAATCACTTTATAAAAATTCTGGTATTCTTTTACCTATTTGGTCATGGACTTCAGGCAATAGGTTTGGTTTTTCACAGTGGTGACGGTCCTCAGATTTGCTCATGGTAATTTTGCTGTGCCCATTCTTTAAGTGGCCGCCATCTTGCCGCCTCCCCATGTTATGGTGCATTGTATGGTTATTGTCTACCATCGATACAAAAATGATAGCTGCAAGATAAAAACGGGTCCAGTTTTAGTTGTTTTATGTATAGAAATGTTTTGTTGTAGTGTGTTTGTGTAAATTTGGTATTAAGTACCTATTTTATTGTTTGTTGTATTGTTTTATTCGTAATTTGCATCATAGTGATAATGTATTGTTCTGAATGTCTTGTGTGTATAATGGACTCACGGAGGGACCGCCAAAGTGTCACTCCCTAAAACGGTGGTTACTGAAAATCAGCTCCGTAGATTGTTGGATTTATCCGGCGTCACGGTATAAGCTGAGCAACGACCTTTTTTCGCCTAAATGCGACGCACAACTTGGATTTGTATATAATTATTGTATCTGTTTTCTTTTATCAATGTCTTTAAATTTTACACGCTGTTATGATTTTATGTTTTTGTTATTGTCGCTGATTTGTTTATCGCATGTCGCCATGTTGTGCACAGAGTACATTTTTTGTGTGTGTCAGTCCAAGCCAGGTGCCGTAGACAAGAAATAACTTTTAACTCAGACCAAGGCAAATGTGTTCTGCCTATTGTCTATGGTGCAACACAGTAATGTCCGGTTCACACATGGCTGGCAGTTTGTTAGATTTTGTGCGTCTATTTGGGCAAAATAAGCATTTTTTCATTCTTTCTTTCTTCTTTCTTTCTACATTTTATTGTGCACCCTAAGCATAGCATGACAAAGCTGTTCGCGAACTATAAAATTAACACCAGCTGTATTATGTACAATTAATCCACAATAAAGATGATTTGATGAGTCTGACACTATCTCCCGCTCCGCCCAAGGGCGGGGGATGTCATTGGATGATTATATTACCTACCTTATTTTTTTTTTAATTTGTATATATATCTATTAAGTTTTATATAGAACTAGATTTAATTATTACTCAAATAAATAAGCACTTCGTTGAGTAATTTAGTTTGAACCTTAAAAAAACCATTACATTTTAAAATTATCATAATTCTAGCTATACTGACCATATAATATTATTCTTTTCTCACAATGAAGTCGCAAAATAACCTTTTATAAAACATGCTGTGCTGTACACTATGTAATAAAGAACATTCCAAAAAGCGCGTTCTAACTCAGAACGCCGCCGTAAAACAAGTACTTAGATACAATACTAATAAATATTCTCAATAAATTGGCTTTTATGATGCTAACGGTTACATCATATTTTGATGAGGTGTGTCTGTAATCAATCGCTCAGAAAGCAAATTGATGCGCGCAACATTAACTTATCGAACCCTGTATCAGATAAAATAATGACAATAATAAATATGGTTAACTTCATTTTGAAGAATCCACCCAAAAAGACTAATTAATGTCCTATCGAGAGGTGCAATTAAAAGCCTAGCTTTGGAAAAATTTGAGCCCTTACCGCGTGTGAGTACGACCGAAGCAAATTGAAGCAATTGACATGCCCATCGTTATCCATAACCCACAATTTAAATCTCACATAAAAGCCGACAGTTTACCCGCAAATGATTAGAACGAGCAAAGTAAGGAGTAAGTTAGTTTAAAAGCAGACAGAGCAAGACAGGTTTTAGTTTGGGAATTAAAATTTCATCCACCATATTATTGAGGCCACATATGGCTTTGAAAGGTGCTTTATAAATCTGCTCAATTAGAACTAAAAACTTTTCCGCTTTGCTTTAAACCTCGCGTACTTAAAAATGTTATGTAGATTTTAGGTTTGATAACCTAGTTAAATCTCCTGAGCATGATGCCAAAACCGAGGAATTATGTGAGCAGTATAACGCAACTATGGCCTACTGCCCTTAAAGCGGTGGAATTTGGCAAAAAATCAGGAAATGGGCCATTCCCGCCATAAGGCTCCACTATTTAGGAGGTTTTATGCAACAGCGGGTGTCTGGCGGGTCACGATTCGCAATCTTATTGTTAGGGAGATAACCGCATGTTCTGTGACATGTTAAAACTATATCATTGTAATTTTTGCGTAATGTAAATATCTGTGGTAAATATTATACATGTCACTTAACGTAAAATGCTAATAGTACATAATAAAATATAGTTTTTTTTTATGAAGTAAAACTCGCATTGTAGCAATTGTTAACCACACAGACATTTATGTTCGCCTAACTGGTGAAAATGTACTAAACTTGGCTGGTTTTTTTCGCGAGTTCAGGTTTGGTCCCATAGTAAAAGTTGTTTGTTATCATGACTACAATCACATGTTTAAGTATCGTTCACTAATTACCAGTCACCCTATATAGTAGTAATATATATTACATACTTTTGCATATTTTTCAACACTTGGCGCTAAAAAAATGTGCCAGCATCGTTCGAGAATCTGCCATCACTCTTTGTGTTGTTTTTTTTTTATGGTAGGTAAAATCATCCAATGACAAGTCCCGCCCTTGGGTGGAGCGGGAAGTAGAGTCAGGCCCTTACTAAATAGACTAAAAACCTACCCCGTTCCTTCGTTGCCTATCATGCCGGGGCTGAACCTTCCTCTCAGAAAACGGCCCTTAACCCGAGCAAGCTTCGATCCTGCCTGCCTGCTGCTAGCAGGCTGGGCCTCTACGGTTTGCTGACAGCTCCTTGAGGCGCGCGGGAACAGAACGCGCCGTCGACGACTTGGGCTCGGTCCGGTATGTTACGACTCTTTGTGTTGTTAACAAAAACACTATTTTGCGATTGTCATAGGTGTATTTCTTGGTCTTGTGTGATCAAATCAAATTAATAAATCTCCGCTCCATTAACAATATTTCTAGACAATAGAAAAAAGATTAATTTTAAACGTGTTATGATTAAAAAAATATAAAAGTTGTTTCAGTGACAGTACTGTCTACAGTTGTCCAGGCTCGCATATCGCATTGAATTTTGCGCCATGATAATGTTTGTATCTGGTCTACATTCCAACTAAGTGCATGCTGTCGAAGGCTTGGAAACTTTCAGATAGTAGTAGATTAGTCTAATGGGACAGCCAACATCATCAATTATTCCTCGATTTTAAAAATATTTTTCTACTTATAACTTTGTTAGTAAAACAGTTTGTCGATTAGCCCTGAATAGTTTTCAGACGATATAATTTGATTACTTGGTCTATGTAAAAAGAATTTCAAATAATATAAGAATAGACTGAAAATAAATGAATGAAACTAACAAAACATTAGTTTGCACTTAGCTGGAGGCAGGCTCGGCAATATTCAGCAATATTAATGGCAGGCTTTTGCAATTTCTTCGGAAAAATTTGGAAAAGTGATCTGGAACGTCGTTTAAGAGACTGTACAGAAGTTGACACATCGTCGTTCCAATTTCGATACTTTATATATAACACTTAAATACAAGACTCCCCCCACTCTCACTCTCAAAGCAAATATTAAATCCTTCAGAGGTATTATATGACAAGATTAGTATTTTCAGGGCTTGTTTTTGTTGACTTTGGCCGGATTTCAAAGCAAATGCAAAGCAACTTGTTATATTAACGTATAGCTGTTCACATAATTTGTAAGTATGTGCGTTATTCACCATCTCGCATTTGGAATTGGATCATGGAATCGGATTGTGATTCTGTGATAGTCGATTTTAAATAGTTGGCAGTGTCAAACCGGTTTTATCTGCTCCGTATTCTTCCATGCCATGCGCAATTTGATTAGGTTTCGACCCTCATCGTTAAGGTTCATTAATATGTTATTTTGATCTTCATTTAGAAATTATAGTTAAACTATAGTTCCTAGTTCATATGTCGATATTAAAATACAGAATCTGTTATCATGATATTTTATTGTATCTAGAAAGAAGTGAACATTTTTTGTAGCAAAAACTGTACAAAGCTGTCCAAGTCATGATTTCCAGACAAAGGGATACCTATAAATCGAGATCGATCGTGACTTTAGAAAGCAAACGAGATAATTTTAATAATTTTAAACAATTATATCCAACACTCGCCAAGACGCTGTCAACTTGGCAGCCGTACTATGACGTCACAAACCATGTCGAGCTTTTTTCTTATTAGCAGTTTTGAAGCTTTATAACTTTCCTTGTTGATGAAGATATATATTTTTTCTTTTTCTCATATTTTTTTACCAGATATTATGCGTGCAGCTGAGAGCAAAATTCTGTGTTTCCTGATAGCTATAACCTTGGGGTTTTTAAGTCAAGAGTGAATAGGTTATTTCTAGACAAGCGCGCTCCATCGTCGGTCACATCATCGCTTACCATCAGATGAGATAGTGGTGAAACGCGAACCTATACATTATTTAAAAAACAGAGCTAACATTTATTTAATTTATTGCTATGGCTAAATGCATCACCAATAAATTTACACATACCCACCATAGTTATTCACAATAAATATGAATATATTTATAATGTTGCACGAGTATGTACGCCACCTAACATTATGAAATACAACAATTTTATGAGTGCGACGCTTATAAAGTGGTGTCGACACTGTAGACCCACGCTGTAGACTCCACGTCAACTCTTACAGCCAGCGTCTATTAAATGAAATGTTCCTGTGACGCTGCGGATGCAATGAATTTTGTCTACTTTTTCTATCAATATCAAATGTAGAACTTTATATAAAAAAAATCTGGCGGTCTAGTCAGTCCGACTCGCTTTAGTCCACGTCTATGTGTACGCCAGCTCTCTTTAACGTCTAGGTATTTATTTGACCTTGAATCAGACTTAGCGCCGTATTAATAAACTGATCTCAATAAGAGCTCCATCTTATAACTGTCAAAGTTTTAATGTTGTCAGTTGATTTTTATTTTCGAATATCATCTCATTGTCTGCCTTAGAAAGTTCCTTTCTAAAATTATCACGATCTTATTTCACCATCACATTCTATCCGATGACAATACTACATCTAAGTGCATATGAGTGCTTTTCCAACAGAAATGTGCTATGCTCTGTAGCTACGAATGCCTTTGTCGTAGCACATCGTACTCGCTCTGCAACATAGCTTAGCTTCAAATGGTCAACCACCCGATTCAAGTGGTAGAAACGCCCGGGTTGTTCGCATCGTCCGGAAAACACTGTGGAGCATACGGTGGAGGTATGTGTGCCGTGTTCTCGTGGGGGCGATCGACGGAGGTGACCTCCGGTGCCGCGCCCCAGTTCATGCCATGGTCCGGAGCTAGGGGGAGTAAGTGGTAGTCACCTCTTTCTGTGAAATAGTAATGCTTGCGAAGGAGGCGAACGCACGGGCGAGGGACTGGACATCTTTACGCCCCAGCTGCTGGGACCCTGACCCCTAGTTCCAGCCACCGTAGGCGTGGGCTTGACAACAAGCAATGGGTAACTTGTCGTCCGGCCGTCTGGTAACCAGACGGCTAAAAGAATATAGGTGTGGTTTTAGTCAGTACAAGTCTGACACGCCCTCCCGCTCCGCTTTAGAGAGGGAGAAGCTATTAGATGGTCTTCCATCTCAAAAAAAAAAAAAACAAGCGGGCACCTAGTTCCAGTGCTTAGCGTTCACATGCTCGTAGCGCAGCTGTATAGTACATCTCTGATGAAAAAGCGCCCTAAGCCTGACGACGTGCCTAGTTCAGTTCCTTAGCCACGTACTCATGCAATGCTGAGTCATTGCCAAGTTTTGATCTAAACTTTATTAGTTTTTCAAGTCACATTCGTCAAATGTCTAAAAAGTGTCGAGTTCATTGCTGTTCCTCTGTTCCAGCCAATACTGTTTTGTAAACAGATCTTCACTATCTACACTTCCACAGGTGTTTCTCATTTGTTATTGATGGTTCTACCAACAAAAACAATGAGTTTAATATTTTAACATTGTGTCTAAATGTTTCAACATTTGAAGGGCTGTCTTTTCCGTAAGCCTCTTGATATCTTCCCAGTTGTGACGGGTGATAACTTTTGTTTTAAAAAGGTTCATTCTACGCGTTTTTTTTTTTTTTGCAATTCACTTCAAACTTTTCTAATGAGAATTTTTGACGGCATTTGAATCAATTTTTCCAAGACATTTTAAAATTTCTATAGAAATAATTTTCTTTAAAATATTCTTACCTGGTAAAATGCTGATTGTTGTTAAATTTAAGGTTAAAGACTGCTTTATTGTAGTCTAGAATTTGTAGCATTTTTATCGTTATCTTTAAGGTTCTTTCTGTAATTTTAACATAAATCTGAATCGAAAACTAGTAAAGTTGATCTATTTCATAAATTACCACGCTAACCATCTGTAGGTTGAATAAGAATTGAGACACTTTAAGAAGTGTATAAAACAACAATATTGTTGTGTGTGTAGAAGTGAAGAATATAGTTTCTTGCAGGATAACATTCACGATTTTAATATAATCGCAGAATGAGATAAGCAATTCTTGTCCAGTATAATTTTTTTTTGAGGGCATTGGTGGCCGATTGGTAACGGCCTCGACTTACGAGTTGTAGGTCACGGGTTCAAAGCCAGCCAGGCGCATTGCTCTGTGTTGTTTGTTTCATCACCACTGCTCTCAAAACGGTGAAGGAAAACATCGTGAGGAAACCGGTATGTCCTTAAACCACAAATTCGAAGTCATGTGACATCCACTAACCCACACTGGGCCCGCGTGGTGGATTACGGCCTCTTAGAGAGGAGGCCTGAGTCCCAGCAGTGGGAACATTATAAGGCTGATGCTAAGCTATGCTATGCTATAATTTTAACCGTCTAAATTGAAATAATGAAAATTTAACTCATGAATACTCCATCACCACTGACGACAAAAAGCGATCACCAGCGACGAAATCCAAACTTCCTAAATAGGAATGTAGAGTGGACAGCTCTGCAGATAATGCAAAAACTTTGGTAGGGGATCACAAATTGACGATGATGTGGCGTCCCAGAATTACAAATAACGAAAAAGTACTTACTCAAAAATTGCAAAGTAGCATAAACGCTCAAAGCTCTGTTTTGTAGAAACTTTAATAATACGTCACGCTTTCTTTAGTTTACAAGAATGTCACTGTGTTTTTAGTAATTTGATTAACTTTTGTTATATTTTTGTGTTTTTCTTCCTCATTGCCAGTTTTTAGTGGATTCTGGGTATTCAGATTTATGGGTATTCAGTACGAACATAAGTTCATCACTTCTTCTTTACAGTACGACCGTTACCATCATCATTATCATCATTACATCAGATGACCTGCAAGCGTCGTAGTTCCTTATATTTATTTGTATAAAAATATTTCAAAAGTATGAGTGAAGTATGTGTTATGCCCAAACTTTAGAAATAATTTTCTACAGTCAAAAACATTTATCTAACAAATCTGACTTACAATAATAAAGAGTCCGACACAAGAACTCATTTTAAATTAATTAAAATCCTAAAATTATTTTGATCCCAAAATAAATGAGCTACAAAATTTATTGACACGCTTTCGTACTGCGGCTAGTTGTGGCCGACCGAACAAAGTTACCAGTCTAGTTACCAGTCAGGTGTACGAGTTGTTTCTCAGTTTGTATACATCAGGAAACTCATTGCTAAGTAACGTTTACTCTGTTCAGAACTATCCGTTTTGCCTATATCAGTTGATTATAATCAAGCGGTACTAGCAGCGATCTTGCATACCATTTAAAGAGCAGTTTATTTAAAAGAAACAAATTCTAGAGTGCCTTGCCTTGATCGCAACGGTGGGTATTAAACAAAAAAATATTGTAAGTATATTAAAACCAAACAAAAATAAACATGTTGCGCCGACCACTAACTAATATGGAATAAGGGCAGGAAAAAGAAGATATTAAAACCAAACTGATAAGTACTACTCCAAACTTTTTGTTTGAGTTTTATACATGCAGTGTAATGTCCACTGGTCCAAGTTCAAGAACTTTAGACTTGTGCAGGCGTCATGCATGATGGATCATCCATACCGCGACGCTAACTTTGCGGCTCAAACTTAGTTCGCAACAACACTGCCAAGTGTCTCCTCCTACCGATCAACATTCAGACCTAACAACGGACATTTGTATTTTCAATCGGTTCGGGCTCTGCACTGGTTGCCACTCCGCATCCCATTCAGCAGCATTAATTTACTTTTAGACGCGTGACGTCAAATTAATTGCACTGCAGTGAATTCCGGCGGTTCAAGCCGTCTCGCTTTGAATACATTTAAAAAGTAACCTATTTCCAAGTTCAGTATCGGTAGGAGCGAAGTAACTTTTTTAAATGTTAACGACATCTGCAATGTAACATGTGGCGGCACCGGCAGCAGCTCCCGCCTCGGCGACGTACTGCAGCGAGCGTGGACACAGCCGAAGTGACGTAGTCGCCCCCACAGTGGTCTAGGCTCTTTGTGCGGGTCGGATCCGCGCTTGAGGGCGGGCTGAACGCAAGAATGCGGCGTGCGTGCGGGCGGTGGCGCGGCGGGGCGCGGGGCGCACTCGGGGGATGCGTCGGTGGCGCGGGGCGGCGCGGGCTGGCGCGTGCCGCAGTAGCGTGGAGGCGCCGCCACGGCCGCTCGGCACAGTGCCACTCAGGCGCCCAGCCGCCGCCCGATGCGAGCGGACCGTCGCCGTCGCCGCGCCGACTCGGCCCCGTCGCGCCGACCGCCCCGCGAGGCCAGTTCCAACTTCCCGGTGGTGCGGTTCCCGCGTATCGTGCGCCGACCACCGTCATGTGGACGATAGTTGAGCGCGTTAAAAGTGTCGCTCTCGTTACCGCAAAGTGCGAGTACAAATTCGGTCAGCTTGAATGAAGTAATTCTGAGGATCCGAGTCGCTGGACAAAGCGCCGCTGCAGAAGCCGGCCATCCATGTTGCTCCTGCTCCCCTCATTACTGAAAACCTTGTATTCTTATACTGTTTTCATTTGAAATCTTACAGTTTTTCCAAGGTTGGTGACATTGTTTCGCCTTTGCGAATTCGAACAGACGAAGTTATTATTCCAAATATCCAGCGCCAAAGTTATATAAATGGAATGGTCTCAAAATGACTATGTTTCATGAACATTAGGTTACTGTGGGCGAACGGAGATTGAGTATATAACCTCAAAGGGATCCTGTTGAGTAGGGGAACTCGTGTACTAATTCTTAAGTTTGGAATTAGCGTATAAGTAATGCGCCGCACAGGATCGAAGTTCGAGAGCACGGCGCCACACCACGTCACACCTTTTATTTAAATGATATAACCGATTCGTTAAATTGTATAATAGTTTGTGGTAGTATTTGAAATGCCGCCAAGATTTCGATAGAAAGCACCATCTACAAATATGAATGTCACTAAATGCGCTATTGAAGCAAAGATAGTCCCCAGCGTCATAATTTAACCTACATTTTAAAATGTCCTTTTGTTGTAAAAATAAACTTTGTGCTGGTTTCCGCTAGGGAGCTTATTTAACGTATCGTAGAATTAGGTGACATTATATATTTTGGTCGGTGGTCAATACTACTTATATATATTTTTTCGCGCTTAATATTTACGGCTCCACAACTAAGCCGAGGTGTTAAAAGATTCCTCGTGTTGCTGCCGTTATTCTCTTTGACACATTTTCTGCGCCAATCATCAACGTAACGTAACTTTTTGGAGAAACTAATATTTTCCTCCATAATATCCTCGTTGTCGGGATACTTTCGTCATTAGTATCGAGGCTGAATTGACTGTTTGACTTTCCGCTTTGAAACCAACCTTTTAATTTGTACTCAGTTTGATAGCGAAGCATTTGTGCTCGTTATGTGAAAAGAAATGAAAGATTCTTTTACGAAATAATATTTTTGTAGGTATTTGGATAAAGGGAAACTTTTTTGATGATCTGATACATTGTTTGTTCTCGTTATAGGTTTATTTTTAATGTTCTTGCTTATAATAAGGGAAAATAAAAGTAAGATACCACGTCATCTGGAGCAGAACCGTAGTTAATTATAAGAACTTTCTTTTATAGTAAATTACTTATTATTCCTTCAGTTTATTCACGGTGTAGCTCTCCTTGTTTGTTAAAATATTCTTAACTATTATTTCGTTTATGTGAAATGTTAAAACAAACCGAGAACTTTGAATACAATAAGGGCTGAGATAAAAAACGACAAGAACCCGAATTAATTATGTGAAGGAAATAGATGTTTATTGTGTATCTTTTATACAAGATAATTAATAAAAACACAATCTTCCTAAACCAAACTTAACGGAAATGATATGTATCATAAAACAGTAAAACTTTAATGTTTTATTTTTCATTAATTTGACTAGTTTATTCAGAACATTAAATTTATTTAAGAAAAAATAAACCAAGAATTTATAGATGTTGTAATATAAAGGTTCATGAAACTTATCAATTTTAAGTAAAGAAAAGTTGTTTGTCTTCAAATTGTGAGGACTTTTATCAAAGAAAGAATAATAAAGACGTGTTTAGTTTGAGAAGAAAATTATACTTGACAGAATTCACTATTATTTTTGTATAAAGAATTTTAAGAGGTTTGTGTAATAGAATGGGAAATCTTTAGAATGAAGCATCTAAAATTTATTTCTTTTATAAAGATAATCCCAAGTTTAACTATACAAATATTGACTACTCTAATCTGTGTGGTTATTTCCTCAACAAACCATTTTTGATACCAATATTCGTGGTTCTCTTATAATTTGCGTGTTTGCTGAATAGACTTTGATAAACCCCCCTGTGACCCCTGTGTTGGTTTCGGTGTTTTTTCACAGGGTAGCCTTTAAAAACTGACGACTTATTTCACGTGTGTTTTTCAAAACCTATTCGAAAAATAAACTTAATTTAAAAATAATCAGGATACTAATCACAAAATTCCATCAGTTTCGTAATCTTTTACACATTTAGGATCCATTTTTTGTTGGAGGAGTTGTCGAACTGAACCTTGGGCTTAAGATAAAGTTAATTTCGATCAGCTGTTTAGATCATGAAATTTTCAAATATTCGAGATATATCGTGGTTAAATCCTTACATTTTGATGACCACTAGAGACAGACAACAGTGGTACAGTTGATAGATTGTTAGACAAAACAGACTCTCCACACAAAGTATCTAAAACAATGCAGCAAAATATCTTTCACAACATTATCCGAGAAAAAATCCAACAGCTTTAAAAGAAACTCACGACGCAGGTTAATGATTACAATACACCGCAGAGAAACTTCACAATACGGAAAACTTGCACCTATCTAGTATTAACGCATCGGTGAGGAAGAATTGAGTACCTTAGTAACAAGATATGAAGATGCACTTGTAATTCTCTTAAACGAGGGTCGGAAAACAAGGAAAAGCGTCGAGAATAAGTCGCAAGGGATTAGAGCTGAACTTTATTTAAGGAGCTTCATTTTTAGTCTTACGTTTATGTTTATCAATGGAGTTGATGGCACTTGAAGGAGGTACTTACTACTGTACTGGTAATCATTTTGAGCCTTTTGGCTACAAGGTATCCTTTAATCCATTAACAATATTTCAGGAGTTCAAGTACTGGTAAATATGAGCAACTATATTTTTCATTTTATACCATTTATTTTGTAACTTTTTTAACATAATTTAGCTTTGCCCGACCAGGTCCAAGTGAACTTGTTACGCTACGCTGTTCACTATTATTTTTGTATAAAGAATGTTAAGTGGTTTGTGAAGTAGGAAATTTTCAGAATGAAGCATCTACTATACTTACCCTTACTGTCTCACTGCCGGGCAAAGGCCTCCCCCAAGTCCTTCCAAACATTCTTCTCTAATTCTTCTTAAATATAAACTTAACAGAAAATATTATTATTTTTGTACGAAGAATATTAAGAGGGTTGTAAATATTGCTATTCCCGTCAATGTCCAATTAAGCATGTTAAACTACTTTTAAGACATTGTAAAACACATAAAATAGTTGATATCAGTCCAGTACTGTTCGCATTCGACCAAATGTGCGATGTTAGAGTTGATCCAGTACCAAAGTTGCATGTTAATTAGCACTTGCTCCGAAAAGATTGGACAATGAGATAAAAGTCACTCGGTAGAACAACTGCGCTTTATATTTAGAAGGCCTCTCACAAAGTGAACATTTTACTTATTGGTTGCTGACTTATTCTTAAAGCTTGCATCGCATTCATAAGCTGTCCCTGCTATATTCAGCCTTCTTCTAATAGTCCAGTCCATAAGCGAAAAATATTAACGCATCATATGCAGTTAGTGTTGTCCAAGAGTTGCTTTTAAAACGGTGGTGGAAATCGGGATCGGGATTCCGGCAGCTAGGGCATGAGGGCCGTTCCCTCGCACGTGCGGCCGCCTCCTCCACTAGCATTACTGCTTCGCAGAAGGAGACGACCGCCTGCCATTCCTCCTCGCTCCGGATCATAGCCTGTACCACAGCCTAGCGCGAGAAGTCATTGCCGCCGATCGCCCCAGCGGTACTCTGCCCACGCGGGGCACACCTCTACTGTGTACTCTACCGTGCTCTCCGGGCGGTCCACGCAGTGGTGACATTCGGACGTTTCTTCAGCACGAATCCGGAGCAAGAATCTCCCGAGCTTACCATGTCTGGTGAGGAGCTGCGTCATGCAGAAGGTGAGGACGCCATGAGGTCTTTCCAGCCAGTCCTCAAAGAGGGGACTTACCGCCATAATTATGGCGTGTCCAAATTATAAAAGAACACCATGTACTAACCTGAGAAAAATTTGCTCAAATACCATAACAATAAAATAGGATTTCCAATTCCTGACAAAATGCCAGCTTTCAGGCAGAACAATATCTGCCGGAACCACTAGAACTCACATTACAAATGCGAAAGTAACTCGGTCTGTCTGTTATACTGTCATGGTTAAACTACAGAACCGATTTCTTTTCTACAGAGAGGTAAGGAGTAAACTTGCAAACCTAAGAAGTACTTAACTACAATAACCATTTTTGCCCGACCTGGCAATCGAATCCAGTACCCTTTGCCTAGCAGTCACGCGAGTAACTAGTATACTATATCAATTCTCCTGAAAGAGAAGAGAACTATCCTGACAGTGAAAACGCCTAGGGTGATCATGTTTGTACTGCCAAGACGTATCAAAATGACCTCGGAGCATAAATTAAACTATACCGTCAAAAGTCGACAAGCCTAACCTATAATTTTAGCAATACCAAGTAATTGGATTGCGGGGATCAGCTGGCCAGTAGCTTCATGTAAAATATTGATATTTTAACCGCAGCTGGTCTGACTTGAAACCTTGAACTGATTGGATAGTATTCGACAATCGAATTGGACTCGTGTAAGAAAAGCCAGCGGCACTGACGTCAGTGATAGTTGACATAATTTACTTGTGCATGAAAATAAACTTTTGCCCGCGACCTCAGCGCGATCCGCGACCGCGAATGACGATTATTGGGGACGCGTAGGCCAAGTTGAAGCCAGATAAAAAGCAGCCTATGTCTTTCCACGGGTTCAAACTTGGTTCAGTAGTTTAAAAATGAAAGTGTAACTTTCAGACATATATAGTTAAGTACTTTCACATTTATAATATTAGAGTCATTCGGGGTTGCGTGGAATGAAATGATAATAAATGAAACTCCCGCAAATGATACAAATGAATAATTAACTCAGGAACTGAAATATCAAATTTAAACGAAAACACACTAAAATAAAAAAGTCTCACTTTACGTTTACGTTTTTACCAAAGATTTTTACTTGATACATAGCCCACAGCAAGATAATCACAGTGTGTACATGATCCTGTACAGTATTTTGTCTTGTAATATACACACATCAAAAAAAGTTTGTGATTACTAGCAAAAGATGGAATATTTTTAAAATTTTACTTTTTAAAAGAATTTTGCGTACATAATATTTTTTTTTATACTTAAAAATGATAAACTTTTAGAATTTTTTTTTTTTTGCTAACAAAAATTGAATTTAAAAGTCCTAATGTAAGTTCGACTAATAAATAATTGAAAGAAAAAGAGGTTTAACTCCTCCCCTGGCTCGAACACATGCGGCAATACTTCTTGGCATGCTGAGAATGAAGTTATCCAGCATGTCTTGCGGTAACCTGTCCCATTCTTGAATAACGGCTTCCCTGATCTCTGGCACTGTCTGTTCAGGTGGCTGAGGATTCCAAACAGATCGCTTAACAGCATCCCACGCGTGCTCTTTCGGGTTTAAGTCAGGCGAGCCGGCAGGCCTGACTTGGTAATATCGTATTCACGCATTGCAGCGTTGATTCGTTGAGCTCGATGTGCGGGTGCATTATCATCAACCATTACAAATCGAGGGCTATAGTTTATTCTAAATGACATGACAATGCCATCAATAGCAATGGTTTGGTACAAAAGCTGCAGTCATCGAGCCACGATACGAGAGCAACGGCGTTCTAGCACCAATGATTATACCGCCCCAAAAGGATACTGATTTTCCGCCTTGTTGAACGGTTCCGGTAGCAGTTCTTTCAGCGTCCCCACGTCTTCTCCAGACACGAAGACGTCGTTTGTCTGGATGAGTGCTAATTCTGGACTCGTCAACGAAGAGACAATTCCGCCAAATGTTTTCCTCGTCATTTTCTTCATTTTGGCGGAGTCTAGCCCACTGAAATCTGCGTCGCTGTCGTTGCTGTGAGTTCAGGCGTAATCCAACCTGGTGTAAGCAATTCCTGATGCTCTGAGTGCTAATTTCTAGTCCAGTATCAGTCCGCAACTCAGCTTTTATTTTAGTGGTATTGATTGTTGGGTCTCGGGCAGTCAGCAATCTGATGTAACGCTTCTGAGCAGCAGTAAAAACAGTTGGCCGACCACTGCGAGGTCGATCAGCAAAGTTACCCACGCCGCGATACCTCCGTAACGTGTTCACGACACAGGATTGGGATGCAGCCACTCTGCGTGCTATTTCTCTCGTAGAATGTCCTTCTTCCCCCAAAGTAACAATTCTTGCTCGTAAAACTTCTGATAATCCCCTCGGCATTTTTTTAAATTCTGGTTCTTTGAAAAGTCAGAAAAAACGCTGGAATCAAGTTGGTCAGATTTCCGAATGAGTGTGAACAAAGATTTTATCTCTTTTTATGCAGAAAAACAATTGATATTTTAAATTCTTTTGTTATTAAATTATTTGATTTTTAAATGAAGAATCTAAAGCGGGCTCCAGACTCGAACGGGCCTTTTAGGTATACGGAAGCCCGCGAACGGGCGCGAAAGCCCTCCACATTCGCGGTTCGCGGCTTTCGCGGGAGTTGGCAGCGCAAATGTGGAGGCCGCTTTAGAAAAAAAAGAAAAAACGCTTTATTATTCCAACGTAACAAAAACGATTTCGTATTATCAAAGGGACCTCAAACTCTTTTTGATGTGTGTAGGTTCTCCTCCACCCTGTCCACCACACTGAATACTTACAGTATTCGACTAGCAGTGGCAGCAGTGGACGACGACGACTCATATGACAAAACAGACAACTGTCCAAAACAACAACGACTACAATCGAATCGAACAAAAATGAATGGCAGTCGTTAGCAATAACTGTAAAATAAAATAAAAAAAAAACAGTCTGTGCGAATATTTCATCGTTTGATCCGATAACGTGGATCTTCTGTGTACAATCGTAAAAGGATCCGTTGGGTTTAATAGTCCAACTTTGTAACGGTCGTTCACATAACTTAAAATCCTTCAAACACTTCGGAAACGCCATTATTTTACAATGTTCTTTAATGAAGAACATTTTTCACACATAAATCATTTGTACTGGTCACAGTGAGGGAATACAAAACATACTATTGTTCGTTTATTCAGTAAATTGTCATTATTTAAAATAAACCGTAATCATCGTCAATCACCTACCCGTAGGTCTACCATGCTAACTTCTAACAGCCGCTTTTGCCCACTTCATCACAAACAAAAATACTTATTTTTCTCTTATAGTAAAGAAATATAGATAGTTATGTGGAAGCACTAAGACGATAATATGTCTTCTTCCATACTTTATCATCTCAATAGTTCCAATCATTTTCTACTCATATGGTTTCTATAAAATTATATATATTATAACCTAATTAAAACGGTGTGTTTTTCACTAATATTTTACTTCCTTCTAAATTATTTATTTGATATTTATTAGTACTAATAATGTTTGTCACAAACACAACTTGGTGAAATAGGGTTAATAGATGCAACGCGAGCCAAGCGTTAGAATGCCCCAAGTGCCCACACACCTGCGCTCCGCTGGGCTTGATGAGTTCCATCGGCCCAACGCTTTTTGGAGTATATTAAAGACTGAAAAAGTAGAAGTA
Organism: Leucania comma; assembly: GCA_958295575.1. NCBI lineage: Eukaryota > Metazoa > Arthropoda > Insecta > Lepidoptera > Noctuidae > Leucania > Leucania comma. The sequence goes on along the minus strand of OY282461.1, from coordinate 36,329,141 downwards.
CTAACATGTAATGAAGTATTAATACGCAAGATTCATATAATTTATGATATTTGTAGAATGAGAGCCCCAAATCTCTCTCCTGCTCTTCAGTCCATGCAATGGTGGTCTGTAAAATATTGCCTTGTGTGATAAGACCGCCCAAAGTACACATAGGTATTTTTTTTTAATATTTAATTTGATTATACACCGTTAAATTTTGATCGTTTTAATCCCGTGGAGGATCGATTTGGTACTATCGATTTGTAATGATAAAATTAAAAAATAAATTACTTTTTTTTAAACTCGAATTAATTTATGCATGTACGAAAATAATTTCTTCATGTAAACGTCAGCTGGGTGAGTTCAATGACCTGTAGGTAGTTTGTACGCAACGACAGACAACTACTTATAAGGTCATTGACTCGTTTACTTAAAGAAATAAATTTCATACAAGTGTATATTAATTCGAGTTTAAAAAAAAACTTTATTTTTTATTTTATCTTTACAAATCAATAGTGTGATATACCGGATCGAGCCTCCACGGGATTAAAACGATCAAAATTTAACGGTATATAATAAATAAAATAATATTTGACGAGTGGATAACATTTTTAACCAACTTATCACAAAAATAGCCTCTCTATCATACGATTGGTTCAATTATAAACCGAGAGAAGAATTTTCTCGGTTTATAATTGAACCGATACAATGTTAATGACAAGGGCAGAACAAAAATTTCTCATAGCCCTGAATACAATTAATCCAACGACACGATTTTACGTCAACATGACAGAATCATATTCAAAGTAACGCAGGAATAGCAACGCACATTCATATAAATAGAACAATTTATGAAAAATAAACGGTTCCCAGTCTCCGAGTGAGACATTTAGAGAGAAACGAATGGTTCCTATATTTAACTATACCTTAATTATAGATCGTACGTAAGAGAATATTATTGCAATGAAAGATCCTTTCGTCATCAACAAAACTGTCGCTCTTCGAGTCGTTTGTAATTAATAATTAATTAGCATGTAATATTCACGCATGTTAAATGTTCCTACATCTGACATAAGTACTTTTGACAGGCAGCTTTCCAATATGACGACGAATTATTTTAAGGTTAAGAGTTCCTCCTTCCCCTTTCCCCTTTTTGTTCCAATTTGTACATAATCATAAACTGATGTAACACTGTATTTAAACGGAATTACCGTAACTGCTTATTCCAATATTGAAACTAGTATTTGATACACCGAGTGACGTCTCACAGTGACACTGAACCTAGTTATTTAATTAACAGGATCACGGAGATCATAAATTATATCAGCCATATGTTATGTCACTGAGTTTTCTTCTTATTAACGGAGCAAAAAAATACAGTTTTGTTACAACAAAATTATTTGTTACTGAAAGATTCGTCCGTGAATTTCGAGTGTATTTTCGTGGCATTGAAAGGGGTCAAGGTCAATCGGACTTGTTTTCCTCATAACTATCGGGCGACGGAGAGGCTATCCACGCTCTTTAGTATTCGCTCTCAGGTAGTACAATGAGGTTTTTATGATTATATTATTGGTATTTGTAAGACGATCGAGAGATTCATAACTGAGCTATGTTAATTTACATTTTGTGGTTTCCACGTTTAACATACCTTCATACATAGTATAGGTATATCTTTGTGTGTCTCATTACCTTGCTACAAGCATCGACTACCCAATTTCACGATACAACCAAGAAACAAGTAAAGTTAACATTAATTCTTAATAAGGAAATACACGACGCAAAAACAAAATATATTTTCTAAAATGAGTTTTCAATGCAAACAGGTCAAACAATCAGCTGGGATCAATGATTAAAACAGCAAGCTACTTCTTTCTAGTTAGCGATCACAAAAGAAGCGGAACAGTGCTGAGACACTGATTGCATTTCTCGTAACTCCATGCCTTTTTTGCAGAAACAATCGCGTTCCAGCGCACCCAACCGTTTCCCACTTTTCTAATGGCTTGATGAGTATCGGCTCCCCAACTAAATGATTCTTTTTCTCCTGTTGCATTGTTTTCTCCACCTGAATGTGAAATATGGCTCGCAGAATTCTCGCCTTTATTTCAAACACATTTTATTTCAATGTAACTCGCCTTTCTCATGTAACTTTATCACATTGCGGTACCTGTTTACAGAGAATTGGAAACAATTTACTACCCAACAGATACTAATAATATCACACTGCCTTCAAACTAAAACTAGAACACTGAATGCAGCTATTACCACCACAGCCGCCCAACTTCTGGTGAGCTGCCCCTGTCGGGGTGTTGCCATCTGATTTCCTTCATAAACTGGTAGGACACGACCGAGTTCTATTATGAATGAGATAGCTATTCTCAAAAGCCAATGTCGATTTAACGGAGGGGTGCACTCGAAAGCTGCGGATGACGCGGCATATTCGTTACCATCTGGATGTAGCTGGCGCCGGGCTGTACCACCCCCGCACCGCCCCGCACCGCCCCGCACCGGCCCCAGCTCGCAGTTACAATAAATTTGCGACTCTCATTCACGCTTCCCTCGGATCCTATTTTACGAAGTTTCCTAACTCTGAATTTCTAACGTAAAATATTCTGGACTTAAATCAATTTAAAAACATTTTTGTTGTTCGGCTGTGACGATCGCGTAGTTTTTATCCACATTCGATGTAACTGCTGAACAAATCTTCTGGTCTCCAGATCCAAGCGATACAGCTACTACCGCTACTGATTTTCCGATTTCGATGATGTAGTTGCATAATGTATGCGTCTTTATAAGATGCAAAGTCTACGAAAGAAAAAAGAAAAGAATCCATTTATGGAAATATTGTACAACAAACCATTTTTTTTAAAAGAGTAGCCATGGAGTTTCTTGCCGGTTCTTCTCCATTGGAAACGACCAATTTGGAACCGTGCACTAGCTTCTGACGTTTTATAAGTGCCCATGTAGGCCTATATGAAATAAAAACATTTTGACTTTGACTTTGACTTTAAAATCTCAAATAGCTTTTCAACCCTCTCTAAAACACAGGTGAATGTTAATTACGTACCAATCCGATATACATAAAAACTGTGTTATTACTCTTTTAGGTCGGTATTAAACAAAAGTCCAAGCAAGCTTTAAGTATGTCGAATGCTGTAAATGCTGTTACGCTCCGCTCGTAAACGATATTCAGAAATAAGATGTGGAATCATATTCAAAATTTATAAATTTTGGAATTATAAAACCGCTTAGAACACTCCTCTGCTCACGTTTTCTTCTCTTGCATGTCAAACCTATTTTCTAGTCAATCCAAACGACGCGCGCCACCCGCAAGGTGGCTTTAGAAAATCTCACAATACAATTATAAGTTTATTTCTCTTTGAAAAATCGTCCACATCGTTTAGGCCCCGGCGCGAGGGCGCGGCGCGCGGGGACGCGGTCTGCTGCAGACCAGCTGCAATCATTGAAACAAATGAAAATCATGCAAAACCTTCAAGTAATTAATTGTGTCAGTTCCTACTGAGAAGCCTAAAACCAACATTTGCACAGCTTGTCGGAGCCACGCACAGACGCAGTTCCTCACTAAATGTTTTGAATCATTTAATTAATTTCAATATTAATCAATTCAAAAATTGAAACGGAATTTTATATGAAATAAAATGTTACGTGATTGAGCTACAAGCTATTTTAGTTTATTAACGGTCACTTGAAATGGCGTCACTTAAATAAATATGCTACTTCACCCGACCTTTGATTCCGGAGCGAGGAACCTCCTTCTGCGAAGCAGTTATGCTAGCAAAGGAGGAGGCCGAACGCATCAGGCAACGGTGCACACTCCGCCGCCCCCGCCGGGATTCCGATCACGATTTCCGGCCACCGTAGGCGCGGGTTTGCCGACGGCGGGCAATGGGTAGCTCGCTGTCCGTCCGTCCGGTAACAGATCAGTGCGGGCTCGTTTACGGCTTTACGCTCGTTCCCGCGCGCCTCAAGGAGTTGTCAGCTGGGCCGAACTGTAGGGGCCCAGCAGGGCCGAAGCCTACTGGGGCCAAGAGTTAGTTGAAAATGAACCCCGGAGCCCTGGATCGAAAGCAATGAATGGAACAGGGTAGGTTTTTAGTAAGTAAGAGTCTGACACTATTTCCCGCCCCACCCAAGGGCGGGATTTATCATTTGATGATTTTACCTTCAATAAAAAAAAAAACAACACCGACCTTTGATATGAAGTGGACTATTAGGGGCACTTCGGCCTCATCTAGTTTAAACGGACGAAAAAAAAAATATTGACGTGTAAAAGTGTTTTTGAAAACCTATTTGCAAAATAAATATCATTTATCATTTACTTCAAGCATAGTTTTGCGAACCGTCTTCGATGGGTTTGGTCCGTTTAATTTAAAGATGTGGGTTCCAAACTAATGTTCCCAAACGACTTTATGAATTCTTCCAGATCGGGTCTAGATAACTAGCTTTATAGTAGCAAATTTATATTTTCTTTAGCTTTCCTTTTCACTGATTAGCAAAGAAATCTATATTTAAATTTTAGACAATTCTATTAGTAACGTCCCTAATATTGAAAACAAATGAACATGATTTAGAATTACTCAAATCCCCCCCCCCCGCTTCCCCCGGCTGTTTATAGAAAACCTGTCATTTGAGCTGTTGATCGTGGCGGTGATAGTATAGTATTCCGTCTGTTCAAACCTTACACCAAAAACTGTTGTTCAACCAAAATCAATAGTGTAGCTAAGTCGTAAAATTCAGCTTATCTACGTGTCCTTGAAACGTACATTTTAAATGGACCCCTGGACGTTTTGAGAAACAGACCGAATCAAAATGTACTCAAGTACCTAAATATTTCAATATGTAGTAGGAGATGAATTGCAATCCAAGACTAGAGACGATGTTTAGTTGTACATCACTGAAGAATGTTGTTAGCTGTGTTGTACGTTAGCTGGCTGCGTCGTCGGCGATACACGACCCATGCCCAAGGTGACGCATGCTTCATTATTGCATGTACGTTTACTCATGTGTGCGCAATGTATGGGCCATTAGGCGTCTAGTTGTGTTGTGGCTGCTGTTAATTGGTTGGCATGTAAACACTACATATGTACCTATATCTTGGCAGGAGCTATTAGGGTGGGAGTGGGGTGAGAATGTTCGTGGAATCAAGATCGAGCTCAACCTTGTTTTGGTTGGAAAGTTCATTGAACATAGAAAGCAATTGAATCCAAATTGTCTTTACCATGTTAAACTTCAATTTCGTACCGGTTCGAAATTAATGGATTGACTTTAATATATATAAATCCATTAAGGATGGTGTGGACGACGTGCCGGCCCCCGCGGGGTTCGTGCGGCGCCGAGCCGGATTGCATAGCACTCTCTGCTTCTATAAGTACACCGACGATGCACCGCTGCGGGGTCGCTTCGATCACAGATGTCGACGATATTTATCTGAGTAACGGGTTCAATCTGCTGTTATTAATTTTACACAACAAATGTACAACATGAAATATCTAAGTTGTTCTCACAGTACAAAGTTACTCCGTATAACATTAGAAAATAAATTATGATAATAAATTGTATTTTGAGTCACATTTATTTCTTCGATGTTTTCAAATGAAGTTCGATTTAAAAATTAACTCATTACGAATTGAAACTTCGAACCAATCTCGTTAACATTGTGTACGTATACAACAACGACCTACATAGCTGTATTATTATGCGGTGCTAAGTTGCATTACTAGCTTACTGTCATTGCAAAATTAGCCACATAACAACAACTTCAAATTAAGTTGTAGTAAACAAAACAAAAGCACAACCATGCTTTTGTTTAATAACACGAAACTGTAAATAAATGATGGAAACAGAATTGCTTTCAATATCTTTGTTTGAAAATATAAAACCACTGATCGTCTGTTACGATTACGCTGTCCAAATCTATCGTATTATTTACGTATTGTTGTTAAAATGTATGGACATAATTATATTTTAAAAGGATAGTTTTGACCGTTTTGATCCAAACTGACCAAATTTTAGTGCGGGATTTGTCATTGGATGATTTTACCTACCATAAAAAAAAAACATGCTTTTTTAAGTTAAAGCGGTTCCCCAGATAGGTTTTTAGAAAATATTTGTAACACTATATTATTATCATATTTGCTTTAAAAAAAAAAATGCAAAAATAATTTGAAATATTGTTGGTCAACCAAAAACAACATTTTCAGGTTTATAATATTTTAAAATGCCAGAATTTATTTGAAAGCATTACTCATTTTTCTTTTGCTGGTTGCAGTAAAATGAAAAATTGTGCTCAGCTTTATTATGCAAGCCTGGTGTTGCTTACACAGGAAACACTGTCGAACATAAAATGAAACAGCATTATATTTCATCCGCCCGGTGGACACGGTGGAGCACACAGTCGAGGTGTGCCCCGCTTGGGAAGAGCATCGCCGTGTCCTCGTGGGGGCGATCGGCTGCGATCTCTCGCGCCGGGGCTTGGTTCAAGCCATGCTCCGGAGCGAGGAAGAGTGGCAGGCGGTCGCCTCCTTTTGCGAAGCAGTAATGCTAGCAAAGGAGGAGGCCGACCGCATTAGGCAAAGGCGCACACGCCACCGCCGCCGTCGGGTTTCCGATCCCGATTTCCGGCCACCGTAGGCGCGGGCTCGCGGACGGTGGGCAATGGGTAGCTCGCTGTCCGTCCGTCCGGTAACAGACCGGTCCGAGCTCAGGTCGTCTACGGCGCGCACCGTTCCCGCGCGCCTCAAGGAGTTGTCAGCAAACTGTAGGGGTCCAGCAGGGCCGAAGCCTACTGGGGCCAAAGGTTATGCGAGAGTGTCACCACGGGCCCCGGGACAAAGGCAAGGAATGGAAAGGTAGGTTTTTTAGTCAGTAAAAGTCTGACACTATTTCCCGCCCCACCCAAGGGCGGGATTTGTCATTGGTTGATTTTACCTACCAAAAAAATATATATATATATATTTCATGAGACAATAGCGATACGGTTATTTACCAATCAACACCGATTGGTTCATGTTTAAAAGTTTATCATTTATGAGCTTTTATTTTATTTAAGTAATTAAGCAAATATTTTTTATTTATTTTCGATTCGCATTATATTTCTTTTCCGAACTGACGGTAAATTTAAAATACGTACAATTAAATCTTGCAGAAAAATATGATAAGTACATAACCTTCCCACCGGCAGTTTGTTTGATACTAAATAGTTGAAGACTCGTTATACAACACAGCGCACAACTTGAACAGTTAAACCAATACTAATACAAGCAAAAGCAAAACTATCTGTAACAAACATAAATGGCAATTCAGTTCCAATAGCGATGAGTGGCCGTTGCAGCTCAGTGTAGACGCGGAGTGGGACAAGATGGGGCCAAACGGGGCATGTTGGGGCAATGAGGCGCATAGTGTACGTGAGTGAACTAGCTTAAGCTACGTCCGCAATTCCGCATCCAGAGGACAATGGTGCGTGTTATGCAGCAAATGAACGGAACCCGAGTTAAGCTAACACGAGATAAATCTATTAGGGTGCTTCTGAGGCTAGGAACTGTACAAATTGATTTAGAGTAAAGCGTATTTTGTTTGTTTATAAATGGCAAACCTTTTTGTTTATTTTTTCTTTATTATTAAACATTTACCAAAATTATGTATTTATTTTTGCACTAATTAGTAATGACTTTTTCTCGAAGCTTACCCTGTGTAATCTAATACATTAAACATTAAACAGTGTTATTAACTACAGTTCTACAGGAAAATTTACGAAGGAATAGTTTTCTGTCACTAAAATGACTGAGACAGTTCAAGAAAATCTTGCAAGTAATTCTACTTCTTTATAATATTAGCATACCAAAGCATAGCATAGCATCAGCCTTATAATCTTCACACTGCTGGAACTCAGGCCTCCTCTCTAGAATAGGGAATAGGCTGTACTGCAATACGCGGGCCCAGTGCGAGTTGGTCGATGTCACATGTCTTCGAATCATTGGTTCTAAGACATGCCGGTTTCCTCACGATGTTGTCCGCGACCTACAACTTGTAAGTTGACGCAACCGTGCGACATATTGTTGTTGTTAATTTTATTTCTTTATTTTTTATTTTGTGTTTAATTTAAATTTGCAATTAGGTACTTGTCTGTTTATAAATCATAGTGTGCCAAATAAACCTGTTTTCTTTCTTTCTTTCTTTTTATTCTTTCTTTCTAAGTCGGGGCCGTTACTCGGCCACCACTGCTCAATATTAGCATAAATCTAAATTACTTGAAGTCACTATATCATCCTATAAGGAACACGAAATCGCTACAAGTTGTATTTTATAGGCGATTTCCTACAAGTGATATATTGAGACACTGGTATTCAATCCAATATGTTAGGCAAGCTAGTGTATTCGTGATGTTAAGCTAAATTTTCCGGCTGACTGCGCGGTGTTTTTGACCTAGATGTGCACTGTAAGTTTAAGAGGTCATGTGTCTCGGATATCGCAATTTGTAGTACTAGCCTGGTCAAAGGTCCCGCCAAGAAAGACTCTTTAGGAGAGAGCCACTCGCTTATTGTCTACTGAAGATGTTTACCATCGACGACGAGAATTGTGTCACTTTGCAGTTGATGGAGCGGCTTTTTAAGATAAAACGGATAAAGTTTTCTTTAAAATGGCTTTATATAAGTCTACTTATCTGAGTTTAGCAGCAATAAATTACCAACATTTTTAATCACAAAAGAATAAAAAAAAATACAGGAATCGTTTTCGAACTTGACTTCGCATACTCGTATAACATCGGGTCTCAGAATTTTAAACGAAATGTTTCAAAAGCGTTGAAGCCTGAAATGTTTTCCACATTAGTGAGCGCTCGACAGCCATTGTGGCTATCTTATATACCTCCATCTTGGCGTGAAGTAATTGATCATAGATTTAATTCCAACGGTCCAGCATCGGGTGGCGATCGGCAGCTCATAGCAAAAAGGAAATAAATACCAGACACATGTCATGAATGCTCCGATATCGTCCGACGATGGGCGGGACGCTATAACAGCGCTTTATACATTTTTGTTTGAACTTAAGAGTAAAGCGCATCCATCGCTGCCTGCTGTAAAATCAGTTAAAGTTGGAAATATAAGGCGGTCCACAAATGCTGGCGTTCTAAGAATTTCCATAATGGAGGTAGTTAATATGTACCAATTTAGCCACTAACTAGCTAAATTAGTGTTATATTGCTAACGTTATGGTTGTCGTGTTCAACGGGCCTAAGCGATTTGTCGGAAAAGGTGGTTTTATAACAGTGTTCGGATTATTAATGGAAGTGGTGTAATGTCACTGTTTGATTTTATTCACGAATAAAGACTGGTGTCCTGGTTCGTTTACCTAGCTAGACGGTCGGGCAAACTGTGGCAACTGCAGTTTTTTAAATAATTTACAGGTTCACTGACCTCTTTCGTCTCAGCATAGTTTTGTTCGAGACTCAGTTTACGATGGCCTGCTGTTGTCTTAGAACCATAAATAGCAAACTTAAAATCGTTCTCACTTATACACCGTGGCTCTCTGTCTACAGAACTTTCAACTGCTTTAACAAGTTGCTGAAACTTTCAAATAACCGAACGCTTAGCACTTAGTCCTGTCGATCCATAAAAATGTGATTTTGGTATTGGAAATAAAGTTCCGTTTGCTCTGACAGACAGAATTATTTAGACGGCGCAAGATGGAACAGGGTTGCCTATATTAATCTACGAGTATGTTGTAGTTTTGTACTTTACAAGTATATATGTATTCCCTGTATCAGATCTTGGCAACAAGAACTTTTTTGATATGGCGGTAATGTATTATCCTCTATGATTTTTGAAGTACCTATAAGATAAGTTTTTCGGATAATACTAAAAGCTAACATGTAAAGGCTTAATTCTATGTGATTTTCCTTTCATTTATCATTTTGTTCCCTTCTATTATACCTTCAATGAATGTTTGTGATTAGTTTTATTATATTACCTTTAACTTTTAATTTATTTGAAATGCGTGACAAGTGACAGGACAGAATGAAAGAAAAAAAACGTATTGCGCTGACCCCAAATAAAACGGGACATAAGCAGGAAGATGATGACTCGTATTATTCAAAAACCACCTCGTAAAATCTCTTTAAGCAAAAGGAACGAAAATGGAGTTGGTGGTCAAAGGTGGACTTAATACCTTACGCTTATTGATTGTTTTAAGTGGTATATTTGCCCGACTGGCAGGTCTAACTTGGCATTTTTCTAAAACAAAACACACAACAACAATCTTGGTTAGTTTAAGCACTGAACAGAATTGAGTTACTACCGAGTCCTTATTTCTATGCTTCCACAAAAATACTTAATTACTGAAATAATTGGAAATATTTTCCTCGCAATATTCGTTAAAAGCTTAAAATGAATGATTCTTAATTCATGGAATATTCTCGTACTTTCATATAAAGGAACTAATACCTGTAGAGCTTTCTCAATATCAACAAGATATCGGAACGTTCTCTCAGTTTTTTAAACACAGGCTGAAAACTAACAGAGACCAATGGAACCCGAAGAAAAAACTCACGTCGTGACGATCACACATAAAATTGAAATGAGGCAAAAGAATGATGATGACCACGACCTGTCTGATGAAGACTGATGACAATAGATATCTACAATATCATAAACGTTGGCATCCAGACAGGAATAGAATGGCTCACGAACCTCCATGCAACCAGCAGTTCTTCAAACTTGAACATAACGCCACGGCGTGGAGCCAGAACTAAGCATGATTACACAGCGCTCTACTAAACACGATGCACGAGTCTCGGACGCAATAATACAAGTCTGCAGGCAATTGTAGGAAAAGCTGTTAGTCCGTCTGTTAATATAATAATAATAATAAATTTATTGAACCATTGTTACAAAAGTTGCCTTATATCAAATTATCGTAACTTGATGTAGGTCTGTAACTGTTGACAAGCTTCATTGTGTAGTCTAGACTAGGTCATATGTTACATACACATATGACCTTAAGGAGCAGCGCAACATTTTTCAACTTGCAATTTTTGAGTCTTAGTGAGTTCGCGTAATGGAGAGCATTTGCGTGGAAGTTTTCTCGTGACGCTGCTCGGAATACAATTCTTTAAGAAGCGTAAGCCTCGTATTAGGCTGAGGAGGTAGTTGTTATTACTTGGGTAGTTTTAGTTTAGTGGAGTTTTGAGTCTCCGTTGTAAAAGTTTTCACAAGTTCTGGATGAAGGGAATTTTAAAGTAGCACAATGTTATAGCCCGAAAATGCTATGTTTATTTATTCATTTATGTAAGTACCTTTTTATATTGTTATTTTGTCTTATCAAGGCACTACGTGTATTGTTACAACAAGGTATCTTAGCATATAATTTCTGTTTTCCAACTAATGATTTTCCTTATTAAGTTTACAATGGCTCTCAGATCTTCTTCTTCTTATCGTATCGATGGTTTTCTTTTCCCTCAAAGTTTTTGGGCCCAGTAGGTTGCCACGTTTACAGCGGCCTCAGTGGCATTTTTGAGGTCCTCCAAAGTGCAGTTGTAGGGACACTTTGGGCACTCTAATAAGTGGGCCATCGTCTGGTCAGGAGCTCCACACTCGCACTGGGTGTCGGAGGGGTCTATAATACCCCACTTCGCCAGGTTGTGTTTGTAGTCTATTGATCGCCTTCCATAAAGACCACTGCAGATCGCGTCCAAGCGGCAGATGTTCTCGGGGCTGAACGAAATCGGGCGGCGGTGGGTGGTGTTCCTCCCAGATAGTTATCAAAATCCCCTGTTTGAAGATATTTAGACAGTTTGTCTTCCAGTTCCGACCAAGAGCTGAACCCTGAGAAGGGAAACAAAATAAATACAGTTGCCATTAATGGGTCGTGGTTCCGTCAGTGGTAGACTCGCTCACAGCACCAGTGTGTGGTTGCGCGTGGTAGGGTCGCTTTAACGGCAGTTTGGCGGTGGCAGCGTGGTCTTTGCCACCACTGTATTAGTTGTTAACAGAGAAAAGAAATACTTTATGATATGGTCTCGGTTATTTTTATCTTAATTTAATAACTTAAGAAATATATGTATATATATATATACATATATAATATGTAAACTAGTTCTTCACTCTTTTTTCTCCTTAAAGGGCATGCTTTCAGATTGGTCCCATTTTTTTCAAAATCTAGTTCTGATGATGGGATCCATGAGGAATCGAGGGAACTCCTCAAATATTATAAGCAACCATATAGTGATTTTGGTATTTTTATCAAGGACTTAAGCATTTACATTCAAAAAGTAACACTTGATGGAGTGGAACTGATGAAGAAGACCAGAATTGGCCAACGGAACTCACAATGAAGATAGTTAAGCGACTATGACAATACAAATAAATAATAATAATATAATAATAATAAGAGCCGGAAGATAGGCACCGGAACTCCGTGATGAATCAATGTATCTTAGCCTCGTTTGGGATTGTTAGAATTGTCATGGGATGAATTTTGGTTATAAGGTACTATCAAACTGATCTGATGATGGAGCCGGAAGGTGGAAGGTAGATACGAGAACTTAATAATAAAACAATGTATCCTAGCAGTGTTTGGATTTTTGGAAATATCATGAGAAATAGGCAATCTGATTATAAGTGCATCGCAACTAAAAAATGTGAAATAAAAAACTTTTTACAAAAAAAAAATAACCGACTTCAGTAATACTTTTAGTGTTTTTTTTTTTGTAAAAAGTTTTTTTTGATTTATGAGGACAGTTACTGACGAAACATGCACGGCCTTCGACAAAAGTTTTAATTTCGGTTCACATAATATACTGTGGCGAAAATTAAACCTATGTTTTTTTTTTGTTCCGAAATTAAATTTTCAAAAAATTAAAGAGACTAAGCCGATCAGAAAAATAATTTTTTTCCTACTTAAACTTTAGTGCAAAGTAACACTGCAGTTTGTACATAACTATATGGACTGAGCCGCAAAATTCCAAACAGCACCATACTGGCTTGGAAAGTTAAACAGGCTTCAAAGGGAAGTAACGCCCTCGGTGCACGCGCTGCGAGCTCAGCTGACCGCACGCCGGTCATTTGACACCGGACGCATTGAAGAAAGGCATTTGAGGTACCATGTATATTTTTAGTGTAATAAGAAAAAACACTTGTCCTGGAAATATTTAGTGTGTTCCAGCTGGAAATTTTTTTCAGTATTTTTTTTTTTGTCGATGTCACAATCCTTGCGATTTTTGTAATTTAAAACTCTATCCGAGGAACGAGTCCTCTGAACACTAGGCTATCTGACAGCTCGTCGTATTTAAGTACTGTTGAGACCCACATCCTTTCTGATCTTTGTTTCAAAATACAACTATGTTCAACCGGAACTATACTTTTCCTCAGACCTCAGATCAAAAATAAAGTAAAAAACAAAGCATTTTATTCTTTGGTTCATTTTGACTCCCCTGAGCCAATCATCCCATGCTTGAGCTGAAAGTTATTGACAACACACAATTTGAATACTCTTGAGGCCGAAACTAACCAGTATTTTTACCAAAAACCTCGATATTTAAACAAAACATTGACAACACAGTGATCCTGACATTTGAGATCGCTAAGCCAATTAAATCATCGGGTGGCGAATCAATAACACCCTCGTAAGTGGCCAAATACACGGATGTAGTCGAGCCGGCTGACGACATTGACACTTTTGAAATATGAGTTGTGGCGGAGAGTACCGGTGCAGTGAGCGTAACGTCACACGAACGGTAATGCTGTGGCTCCATACATTAATGGTCTTTGCTAATGATTTTTTGTTCTCCGCTATATTGTTGTTTCGGGCCCACAATTCTCTTATATTTCGGGGCGCCCTGAGGACTCCCCGTCCGCGTATCGGCCCATTGTGCTGCTCGTCGAGGTGGGCAAGCTCTTTGAAAGAGTCGTTGCAAACCGCCTCGTCGCGCGCCTAGCACGGGTAGGCCCGGATCTCTCGGACGGACAGTTCGGTTTTCGCAGGATGCGCTCCACGGTGGACGCCATCATGCGCATGCGAGCCCTCACGACGGGGGATGCGGTTTCCCGGGGCAGGTGTGTCGTGGCGGTGTCCTTGGACATTGCCTACGCTTTTAACTCCCTGCCCTGGAGTAGCATTAGAACGGCACTCCGGTACCACCGGGTGCCCGACTACCTCTGTCGTGTGATCGAGGCCTACCTGTCAGACATGTACATAATCTACCCTGGTCACCAGGGAGATTGGAGACGGCGAGAGATGTCGTGCGGCGTTCCGCAGGGATCGGTACTGGGGCCGCCCTTGTGGAACATCGGCTACGACTACGTGCTGCGCGGCGACCTCCCTGGCGGGGTCAGCGTGGTCTGCTACGCAGACGACACGCTGGTCCTGGCACAGGGAGAGTCGTACCAGGCGGCGGTCGAACTAGCGACACGCGGGGTTGCGACAGTCGTGGAGAGGATCGAGCAGTTGGGACTAAAGGTGGCGCTGCACAAGTCTGAGGCCATGTGTTTTCACGGCCCTCGGAACGCACCGCCACCAGGTTACCAACTAACGGTAGGAGGAATTCACATCGGCGTCGGGTCGACGATGAAGTACCTGGGACTCGTCCTCGACAGCCGGTGGAATTTCGAGGAACATTTCCGACGTCTGGCCCCCAAACTGAATCGGACCGGGGCTGCCCTCAAGCGGCTCCTGCCGAATCTGGGAGGTCCAGACGCCTCCTGCCGGAGGCTCTACGCAGGCATCGTTCGGTCCATGGCCCTTTATGGAGCACCGGTATGGGCGCCCACGCTGAGAAAAAAGCCGAAGAACCAGCTGAACGCGTGCCAGAGGGTCATGGCCATACGGATGGTGCGGGGATACCGCACGGTTTCCTGCGAAGCGGCGAGCCTCCTTGCTGGCCTACCACCATGGGATCTGGAGGCAACAGTCCTTGCACACATGCACGATAAGCGCATGGAGATGCAACGCCGGGGCGAAAGTCCCCTGCCACGACAAGTCGAGGTATGGCGGAAAGAGTTCCGGCGGGATCTCATGGTGAAATGGCGACTGCGACTGTCGCAACCCAGTGCTGGGCACGCCTTAATACCGATCGAGGCGGTAAGGCCCCTCTTTGAGGCGTGGCTGGAAAGACCTCACGGCGTCCTAACCTTCCGCATGACCCAGGTTCTCACCAGACACGGTAAGTTCGGGAGGTTCCTGTTCCGGATTCGTGCGGAACCGACGCCCGGGTGCCACCACTGCGTGGACTGCCCGGAGGACACGGTGGAGCACACGGTCGAAGTGTGCCCCGCTTGGGCAGAGCATCGCCGTGTTCTCGTGAGGGCGATCGGCAGCGGCGATCTCTCGCGCCAGGCCCTGGTACGGGCCATGGTCCGGAGCGAGGAGGGATGGCAGGCGGTCGCCTCCTTCTGCGAAGCAGTAATGCTAGCAAAGGAGGAGGCCGCATGCGAGAGGCAACGGCCCTCACGGCCCAGCCGCCGCGGGGGTTCCGATTCCGATCCTGATTTCCAGCCAACGTAGGCGCGGGCTTGCAGACGGCGAGCTATGGGTAGCTCGCTATCTGACCGTCCGGTAACCATCCGGACCAAGCCCAGGTCGTCAACGGCGCGCACTGTTCCCGCGCGCCTCAAAGAGTTGTCAGCAAACCGTAGAGACCCAGCCTGCTAACTGCAGGCAGACAGGGTCGAAGCCTACTGGGGCCAAGGGTTTGTTTCCGAAAGGAAAGCCCGGCCCTGGTATCTAAGACCACGAAGGAACGGGGTGGGTTTTTAGTCAGTAAGAGTCTGACACTATCTCCCGCTCCGCCCAAGGGCGGGAGATGTCACTGGATGATTTTACTCAACATCAAAAAAAAAAAAAAAAAATCTCTTATATTTGCCAGCTAAAACCGCATTTCCAACCGCAATTTAGTATGTATTTCGTTTGGCTTTTGAAATATTTGTTTCATTTAAAGTATCTTTGCATTAGAACAGCAATTTCAATATGAAATCCGCAGCTATTTTACATTCCGCTGCTAAAAAGGCCAGTTCCGCATGGTGCTAACGGCCAGTCAGCTTTGACACTTTGAGTTATGAATTATGGCGGTAACTGTACAACTGCCTTCGGTGCAGGCTAGAATGCTATATCACAAACTACCGCCAAAAGCACGATCATTTTCAGGAACTATATATTGTGATCAGAATAATTTATTTGTTTGCCATTGGTGCCTCATTCAGAATATCTATGATAGCAAAGTTAACATTATTGTAACCATTATAAGCAACACTTGTGTCAAAATTGCTCATTTTATTTTGTAGCCGTTAAAGATGGCGACGATTTTCTCTTTGACTAGTTAATTATTTTAGAATATACATAGGAAGCCGTCCACTGCTGAACAAAGAACTCCCCAATCGATCGTATCCATGCGTCTCGCATCCATCGAAATTCTAGTGAGCTTCGTCGGTCCATCTAGGCTTTCCAAACACCAAAAAAAATTTTTAGCTCCATCGCCCATCTGTTAGCATTGGTGTCTTCTGAATACGTCGGAACTGTGCCGAGACAGCATTGGCACTATACGCTATTAACGCATATACATTATTAGCATATCATAAGTCTGAAGCGTATGGATCAGTAATTAAAGGCAAATTAATTGGATTATAATAGTTGTAAGTGCTTTGTATCAATGCCTCATTTCGATATCATACATTGCAGATCACATAATTTACTTAAGCCAGGTTTAATTAGATGTGTGTAAACTGGGTTAAACACGGGTTTTGTGAGTCAATGATCGAATCAGGAATGCAGATATTTGCTGGAGGGTAAAGATTATATATATGTCAATAGCCATAAAGCAAAAAGCGTAAAAGTAAGCGTAAGCTATGCTTCGAACCACAGCACGAAGCATAGCTTTTGAATAGCAATCGCCAGGGCACATTGCTCGTAGCACCAATGGTCCCTGGACCCCCTGGGGTGAAAGCGTCTGTAGTGGCGACCGAGGTCCAGAAGGCGCAGCGATGGGAGGCTGACAGCCTGATGATAGATGCGAGAATTCGATGGATGCGCGTCGCACGTTACCTGTAGTTGAGACGAAACTTTGAGAAGGCGTGAGGCGGTGTGTCTATAGTGGACGTCTAACAGCTAATATTCCAGCTGTTGATGATGTTTTTTTTTTTGTGGTAGGTAAAATCATCCAATGACAAATCCCGTCCTTGGGCATTACGGGAGATAGTGTCAGACTCTATGACGATGTCTTTATCATCGTCATCATAGTGGAATATTGAGATCTAAACGTTGCAAAAGCGAAGCAGTTGTGAGTTTTCCTCGCTATGAAACCGTACACAACGATACTGCGGTGGTACGTGATCTGACAAAATTATATCTTTACATATTTTCATAGTATACAACGAAAGTGTTTTCTGCGTCTGTATGTTTACTAACTCCTCCTAAATTTACGCAACAGATTTTGATGTGGTTATCACTAACAGAAAGAAATGTTGATAGGCTCGTGCTTGACCACTATTTCATCTACACAATGGAGCCCTTGAACCTAGATCTAGACTAGCTAGAGCTGTTCGCAGATGAATGGAAGGAGATGATACTGTCTAAGTGTCTACCCAGACATTTAGTCGGTCAGTCACTTGCGAGAAGACTAAGTGAGAGGTTTAGTACAATATTGCGTATTTGTCCTTTACACTTTTTGCTTTTATTATTGGGTTTTTGTCATTCTGGTTCATCATTATCTTCCTGATTTTTTCACGTGTCATTAGGGGTCGGCACAACACGACTTTTTTCTTCATGTCTTTCTTTTAACCGTTAGTTTTAATTACTGTCCATTTTTTCATATCACTCCTCACACAATCCATCCATCTTTTCTTTGGTTTCCCTCTCCTTCTCCGTCCATCCACATGTATACCTATAAACCTTTTAGTAACTAAGTAGTTATTCTAGTTAAAAGATAAATAAAAACCAAAACAGTCAATATGATATTAGGCAACTTACTAATTAGCAACTTCGTCTGACTTTCAAAAGAGAAATAAATACCTAACAAAACAAATTAATTCAGTCCCCAACTAGGTGATAAAAACAATATAGCCAACGAAAGGTTTCTTAGCAAACAAACGTTTTTAGCTTAATATGGCAATGCACTCCTTTATTCCAAACGTTTCGTAAGAAGCACGAAGAGTTCTCGGTCACGTTTTAAAGAATTTTTCAACAATATCGAACTGTTTCTGAACTAAAGCGATTTGAGCATCAAGCATGCTGTTCGCTTTCATATATACATAACTGTGTAGCAACAATTTTGATCATTTTAATCCCGTGGAGGGTTGATTCGTTACATGATCGATTTGTAAAATTAAATTAAAAAATAAAGTACTTTTTTAAACCCGTATTATTTACGCATGTATATTTTTTTTTTTTTAGTAAACGTTAGCTGGGCGAGTCCAATGACCTGTATGTAGTTAGTACGCAACGACCGATAACTACCTACAAGGTCATTGAGTCGTACATGACGCATGTAGGAAATTAATTTCTTCAAGTAATAAAGAAATTAATTTAGTACATGCGTATATTAATTCATGTTTTAGAAAACAAGTACAAGTCAAAATTTAACGGCGTATTATTGCTAGGCTTTTATCATGATTGCTGTAACTGCAATTTAAGGCCAGTTCTACTCATTTTAAACCTTTTTAAACCTCTGAAAATCCACAAATATAGAAGAAAACACAATGAAAATGTATTTTATTAAAATTGACTATATGACCAAGCGCTTGGCAAAAATGAAAACATAATATAAATTAGTTGGCTCAATAAAAAAAATCGCGAATCTGACCCTAATATACGATTTCAAACGTATTCATCTAGGAGATTACGTTACGGAAATATTTAAAAGTTACAAAAAAAATAATTGTTATTTAAAAGCGCTTCGCAAAAACAAAAAACAAATCTTGAATAGTTATTGTTTTTTTTTATATATAAAAATAAAACCGCTGTTTTGGGGCCGCGAAGTCAACATAGTCCCGAGCGAAGTTCATACAAAAAAAACTGTGACTAGAACCGGCCCTTAAGTTGCAAAATTGCTAGATTCTTGCAGCTGTAAATAAAGGCGAAATAGTCAATAGGTGTCAAGGAATCATCGCTGTTAACATAAATTTAACGCAATTTCAAATTTGATATTGGGCTAGTTGAACAAACCACTACTACTTTAAAACCTAAGGATCCCTTGGGCGAAATGTCTCCCAACAGGACGCACAACGCTAAATCTAAATGACGCTGCGACGTCACCAACTTGTCTTCCAACATTTTGTAATGCATTCACTTGGCAAGGGACATACCTATTGTTGGACAATTTGCTAGCATGACGTGATATCTTGGGGACGTTTTGTCCCCTAAAGTATCTGAGGCTTAAAATAAACTATGTTATTCAATTTTGAAAGTTTCATCCATTTGAGCTTTAATTTCGAGCATTGCTAGTATCATTTTTTTTACAAAAAAACGTCATCACAAATCGCAAAAGCATAAAAATATCTGTACGGTCTACTCAAAAACTGACGCTACCAAGCTTGTGGAGAAACGGGTCAACTACCAACCCGACTTAATAACCCAATTAAAATTGGCAAAAATTAATAAGAAGAACATAATTTGGAATAAAGTTTTGAATAGAGAACGAGTGAACGAACGACATTACTGAGGCGGTTAGCATTCATTCCGTCGCAATTTTTAAAGTTCACGAGATGAATAGTGTCAACGGAGTAAGAATAACGAACGGCTTGAATAGCAAATGAACCAAGTTATATCTTAACGAGTCATGCATGTGCGCCCTTATTTTTTTCTTTGTTACCTTGATTTTAAAAAGTATAGATGCAATGATACAACAATTTTGAATCTATTGTTTTTATCTTTTTTGATTATTATTTCGTATCTTTGTATTTTCAGTAACATTTGTGTGTGGTACAAATAGAGTGGTCTTTTTTTTCTTACATTTAATACTACTCAGTATGGTATGTACAAACTACCTATTGAATACAAAATATTATATCTGTATTCATTTCTATTTACATATAATTAATATTCTAAAGATCGAAGAGAAGAGAAAGAAGATTTGAAGATTTATATTTAAAGATTCCTTTCATCCTTTCTTTTAATGTTTTTTTTTACTATATTAGCCAAAAATGTTGGTTTCCCAATTTGATTCGGTACAATGTTTTTTGTTCAGTTATGAGACCGTTTTTGTACAAGCTTTAACGTCCCTACAAAGACCCTGATAATATTATTTGTATCAAATAATGTAACACTATTTTTACTTACCTGCTTTTTACCCATTATATTTACTTACGAATTATAATGGTATATTAATAAGTTCTTATTTAGAAAGTCTGGCAGCTACATAACTGGATTGAAACTGTTGTTTCTCGCCAAAACATCAAATGATGAGTAGAAAAGTCGATCGAGAATCTAAAGGGTTTTTCAACAAGGACGGGTCGATGTTGAAATTAAATAAAAAAGCTGTATGTGAGATATAAAAGATATTATTTTTTTATTCGAAAGGCCCATTTATGCCATTGTTTATGAAATATGTCATTGCTCCGTACTTCTTCGAAAACGATGATGGCGAGGCCATTACTGTCAACGGCGAGTGCTACAGATCAATGATTAACAATTTATTTTGGCCTCTAGCGTTATATGGACGTAAACAACATGTGGTTCCAACAAGACGGCGCTACGTGCCACACAGCAAGCGACACAATGGACATTCTGCATGAACGGTTCGAGGGTAGGGTTATCTCTCGCAGAGGTGACGTGAATTGGCCACCAAGATCGTGCGATTTGACCCAGCTAGACTTTTTCTTGTGGGGTTTTCTCAAGTCGCAGGTCTATGCCAATAATCCGCAATCAACCGATGCCCTAAAAGTCAACATAACGCAGGCCATCG
This sequence comes from Leucania comma, assembly GCA_958295575.1. Taxonomy (NCBI): domain Eukaryota; kingdom Metazoa; phylum Arthropoda; class Insecta; order Lepidoptera; family Noctuidae; genus Leucania; species Leucania comma. Next base: position 36,308,263 of record OY282461.1, on the reverse strand, counting down.
CTCAGATTCAGCCGGATCTATGCGGTAGAGTAATTGAAAATTGGACCTCTCGGATCCGTGCCACCGTTCGAAGCCGCAGTGGACTTTTAAACGATGTCATATTTCATAAATAATGGCATTAATGAGCCTTTCAAATAAAAAAATAATTTCTTTAATATCTCACATACAGCTTGTTTAATTTATTTTCAACATTGACCTGTCCTTATTGAAAGACCCTTTACAACAATGATACGAAAAAACTTATAATTTCAAAAGAATATTCTTAATAATACCACTAAGCGCAAACAACAGGTTGGCTTTACAAAAGCAATATTACACAGTTTAACCCTGCGAGAACTGCAATAATCCGTTTTGTTTCATTTTTCTCTTATTATGTATAGTTGAGCCGGTTTCATAAAACGTACTTCAATAGTTTATTGAAGTTAGTATTTCCATAAAGGAAGAAAAGGTTGGCAGCTTGCATTGTTCTGACGATTGAGTTTAAATCTGCTTTGACGTGAATACTTCTTTGAAATTGCTTTCATCGCGTAAGGCGATTTAAAAAATGCATAATAACAAAATTGGAAATCACAATTTGATATTGCAGCTACATTTCTACCATCTCTATCCTAAATGTAATTACCTACACCATCGGGCTATCCAGTCCAATAAGGGATCAAAGAATTCGGTTCGCTAAGACGTGAGGACTGCGATGCAATGCGTGCGGTTTAGAGGAAAGCGCCATTATTTTGCTCCGTTTCGAGATTTCCATTTAGTATAACTTTTGTCTCAGAAAAGCCTTCGATTAAGTTTCAATCGACAGCTCTTGTCAAAATATAGATAAAAATAATTGCAATTAATAATATGTATTTAAATAAGGCGTTAAAATAAAATAAAAATATATAAATATATTATATCATCTGTGTAGGTAACACAGGTGGTCTGAACAGAATCTAGCAAAGATGCAAGACATTTTTTCTTACGATTTATTTTCCTTTTTTACATTGATTCCTTTACATTAACTCTACACACTTCTGCCGGCGATGCCCTCCTCTCTAACCCGTTCGAACAGTAGTTGGCATTTTTCACTGCAAAAAATTGTTCATGAAAATTATTGTCTCCCCATTTGACGAAAATCTCTATCTTCCGTGCGCAATTGTTCGATAAGTGAAAAAAAAGTCGCTTGGGGCTAGATCTAGTGAGCAAGGTGAATGATCAAGCAATTCAAACCATAATTCGTAAATTTAATATGTATATCACTGTTATTGTCACACCAATGACAGCCCCATTTCTTGTCCAGGCTATTACTGTCCATCCCAGGTTGCCTGGTAGAGATCGCAGAGTGCGATAAGGCCGCCCATTGTATATGTGTGTTTTAGGTATCAAACGGCGTGTTGTCTTTCTGAAAAAATACCTTTTTCTGCATCTTACATCGACTCACTTAAATGATTGTCAAATAACAACTGCGCGTCCAAAATGGTTAAAACTTTGTTGAGTAACTATCAAACGATGCACGGCTACATTCACTGGCTTTTATGACGAGTGCTGCTATCTTCACATTGAGGTCGGAAACAGAGCAAAACTCTAAATCCAAATACAGAGATGGTTTATGTTCCAACGGTTGGAAAGAGTTTCTCAATAAGAGCAATTAAATGATAGCAATAAAACACCACATGACCGACCAGCAGCCGCAGCCAGTGTTACGTACCACACGCATTCACGCTCAACGCACGACCGGGTCCATGACACACACTTTTAATTTGAGAAGGCCATCTGAAAGTATACCTACGTTGCCATTTATAAGACAAGCCAATTCGATTTTTCATGGCTTCACCGGTGAAGATCGCATTTGTGTTACAAAACCGGCCAAGAGCGTGTCGAGCCACGCTACAAGTCTAGGCTTTCCCCGTACAAGTGAAAGAAGTTAACGATCATATCACGGAGGGTCATGAAAGCTCGGAGAATCTTAACATCGACTTCTAGAAAGATAAAGTAATTGTATAACGTCATTTATTGAACAAATTAAGAACTAATTAAACAAGCCCATAGTACAGTGCCATTTCTTGGGTTACAAACTAGACGGGTTCTCGTATGTTGGATTTTCGGTGGTAATTTTGTATTGGGTGAACCGATTATAGTATTTTTTTTTTAAACCTTTTTTATTTGAAAGAAGATACATTCAGGATAATAAAATATTTAAACCAAATAAAAAAAAAAGTTGCATATATTTTAATTAAATTACAAACTTAGTTCGGAAATTATTTTGTAAAACTTTTCAAAAATTGTTCAGCCCATCAAGTTCAAAATAATTTTCCTAGACAGTTTTTATACAGTTCTACTTTTGAGTTTTTTTTTCGTATTTTCTAAACTTATGGTTCAAAAGTTAGAGGGGGGGACATTTTATTTTACTTTTGGAGCGATTATTTCCGAAAATATTAACATTATCAAAAAAATATTAGAGTAAACCCCTATTCATTTTTAAATACCTAACCAACAATATATCACACGTTAGGGTTGAAATGAAAAAAAAATCACTTCCCACTTTACGTGTAGGGAGGGTACCCTAATAAAACACTTTTTTCCACTTTTTATTTTACCACTTTGGCGACGTGATTGATATACGTATTAGTACCAAATTTCAGTTTTCTAGTGCTAACGGTCACTGAGATAATCCGCGGACGGACGGACGGACGGACAGACAGACATGGCGAAACTATAAGGGTTCCTAGGGTTCCTTATCCTAAAAAAGAGACTAATTAGATAATATGTTGGGATTAATTGGGCGTCAAATTAACCATCTTAACTTACAACACAGTTTTAATTACGAGTAAGCTAATTTAATAGTTAATGAAATAATGGGTGTTCTCGGGTTGTTTGTTCGAGAGGCATGCAACTGTCGCCGGGTTCAGTATTTATCACTAATTAGCAAAATTTATTATAAAATGATTCAACGTTTGAACAAGTTCTTGCAATCAATTTATTCATGCGTCAATTGATTTGGTGAAAATTCAATTTCAATCTGTTCATTTGTTGCTGAGATTACTGTAATCAATGCGATAAATAATTACTGAATTTATCATGATAATTTTGTGGTTTCATTGAGTGTATAATAACATTAAAGGGCCTTTTCTCATACCAGTATGTTAATAATTTTTTGGTGTAAAGATTAACTAAGGTATTGCTAGTACTACTAGAATGACTGGTGCTCGTCCATGCATAGATAATCTTTAATCGCTGAAACTTCGGCCGATAAAAAACAGATCTAGTTCAATCTCCTACAAATAAAATTCTTCAGCTTCAAATCATATCATTCAAAAAAACACCTTTAGCAAACGAGAAATTAAATATTTAGACAGGATAAAAAATCCGTCTAAAGCTTTGAACGCTTGAGTGTGTCGCGTGGTTCCACAAACCGGGATCGATTACCATACCTAATGAGAACACGAGCCAATAAAGCGAGGTGTGTTCAGAAACGTTAGCTGTCTCCACGCCCGGTGACGACTTAATACTATAGACAAATAAAAGTAGAACTACTTGGAAATACGTTCGGGACAAGTAGGATTGTGTGACAAGGGAAATGTTGTGCGCCATTAACACTGGCGATTAATATATAATTATAGAACTCAGTACACTGAAGACTGGCCTGTTGGTCTGGTGGTTATTAGCCTTGACTGCTATGCCGGAGGTCATGGGTTCGATTCCCACCCAGGACAAAGATTTGTGAGATAAGCACGACCATTTTTTCAGTGTTTGGGTGTAATTTATCTATAATATGGATGTATTTAAGTATTTTTATCAGTTGTTAATACATAAGTATGTTTATCAGTTGTCTAAAATTCATAACAGAAGCTCTGCTTAGCTTAGGACTTGACGGCGTTTTGTGATAGTTGTGAAAAAAAAAAATGACAGTTGTCCTATTTTTTTGTTTGTTACTGAAGGTGGTTGTATTTTATTTGGGGTGTTCAACACCGAAGTAAAATAAGAATATAATATTCTCGTTTTAACTTAACTACTTTTTACAGACCTTATAATAACTTGAAATAAACTTTATTATTTTTAGATATTATTACATTATGTCAATGTGTAATGTAGTTTAAACGCTCTGTGTCCGAGTGTCTCCGTTTGATAGGAAACTACATTTTGAAATAGTTTAATGTCTGTTTGACTTCTGATACAAAGAAAGCTTGTTTGTAGAACTGTTGAAAGTTGCAACCGGCTGCAAGTTCCTCTGTGATTGTATAATGTCGTTTACGGTTAAATCAAATCCACGCCGACGTCTCTTGCACGCAGAGTGGGTACCTGAGCCGGCTGGCGGCCGATAGCCGGCCCACAACCGTCCGGAGTCGCCCGGCGCCATCCGTTGACTATCACAAAGAGATACAAACGGGGCAATACGCCCCGGTTGCATTACAGCTTCCGGACAGGGGTGCCAGCGGATTTGTTATTTATGAAATTCCGTGTGGCTTTTTTTTTGTCGATTTGATTGATTGGTTTTTTAGTAAAAAAATACGTAAGTTAATATTTTAGATGCATATTTTTAACAGAAAACCAAAACAAAATCTCTCTACAGAAGCGATAAAATTTTGGCATCGTATAGTGTTAAAAACTGCAAAAAACTCCAGTAAAGAAAACACAAATAAACATAAAATCACGTGATAAGAGTCGTCACTCGCGTCAAAACAATTGTTCTTCTGACGCCACGCCCTCCACTTCCCAAAAATCTTTAAGATTACGTCACAAGAACGATTATATTTTCTGGAGCACCATTAAACCGAATAACGCCAACTTGCCGCTCCGTGACGTAACATTCAACTGTAACACAAGCCGTATTGACGCTACGGAACCGCTAAACAAAATAATAATTTAACAACCTCCATTACAACGCGTATATTTAATGTACCTACAGGATGGTGGTGGCGTATTTTTCTCAGTGAAACCCTCAGCGTTGGCGACGAGCCAACTCCAGCGGGACCTTAGGGCACCCGTCCAGCGCCTTGAGATAAACTTTCATATATCACTCACGACGTCCGCATTTAAATAATAATAATAATATAATAATATAATATTCCACAACTTTCACACAACGCTGTCTAGTCCCAAGCTAAGCAGAGCTTGTGTTATGGGTACTAGACAACTGATAGACATACTTATATATTTCTAAATACATACACATTATAGATAAATAACACCCAGACACAGAACAAATGATCGTGCTCACCACACAAACATTTGTCCTAGTATATAAAATCGGTCTATACCTGCTCGCCTGCAGTGCTACCTGCTAGCGTTAATCATTTCATCGTAGAAATATCGGATCATAAAATCGCGATAAAATCTGATACGACGCCGTTCTAAAATATTTTTATCGTCACGTCAATAGATTCATCATAAAAGATATTCACAGTAAAATAAACGTCGGACACTATTTGTATGTATTTATTTTCTAGTCGTATCTCTCGCAGCTTTGTTTATAGAAAACACGTGTGACGTTTTCTGTGCAAGGTGTTGGAGGCATTTATGTGATAATAAAGTCGGCCTTGGCATTACAGGCTCCCGTAGAAAGACCTTTTACTAAACAAGATCAAACACATATTTTTATAAATTATATGTATATTTATATATAATGTATTGTACACCAATATAATAAATATTACAATTTAAGCCTATATAATGTAATAATGTATGTAGTAATTACTTTCAGTTTTTATTACAATAACAACAATATTTACCTACGTGACAAGGAGTTGCGTGTTGTTTACAAATTTTCTCGCTTTTGTTATTTAGAACTGTGGAGAAATACTTTATGAAAGTTAATACAGAGTTCGAACCGTGAAAAAGACGGATCTCTGTGTGTATACTCGAACGAATACCAAAGAAAACTTATCTGCTAGTGTGAGAAGAAATATATCCAGTTCAGTCAAAGCTCTAGTGCTCCTCAGCGGATATTTCAAGTTTTAGAGTGTTAGCTGGGTTAGGTTTTTGAAAGGAGTTTTTCTTTAACATTTTTATTAGAAACGTATCAAAATTCAGTTCACGCAAATGATTCTCAATAGATGATTTGCGTGTATTGACACGATACGGTGACTGATAGGCAGTCGCTCTAGGTAGACCACGAGTATTCTGGGCGTTATTGAATAAAACAAATAAAAAGAAAGCATATATACGGTCGAATAGATGATTTTTTTTGAAGTCGGTTAAAAAAGCCATTGAAAATATGGTTTAAAGTTTAATCTCTTACCAAGCAATCTGCTTTCTTCCTCCAACTATTGGGTACCACGGCAGCCCTTGGTAAAACTGGCGATCCTGTGGCCTCCGACTATACGTAACGAATGTCAACTGTCGAAGAGACAGCCGGGGCCCCGAGCCACGAACGAGACTCGGTATCACTGCAATAATAAATTGAATAAATATATTAAATCCGTTAATTGAATCCGTTGCTATGGTTACGAGCAGCCCTCCACCTCGGTTGAGACCCGAAAATTTGTCACTGCGCAATCAAGCTCGCCCGCCATGATGGTTCAATTTGTATGCCGAAAATTATATATTGATGTTAAAAGCTCCTAATGTAATTTTATGATTTACTATAAGAGTATATCCGGTATGTATGTAGGTCACCCATCCACAAAGCGACCTTGGCAAGTGCTGCTTAACCTCGGAGATCGTCATGTGCGGCTGTTATTGTTCAGCCGTTACCTCCTCCATGAGCCCTTAGTCTGTTATCTTTTTTTTTTTTTTGACTTGGGAAGTCTTCAAATATCTTTTGCCACTCTGAATGAAAACCCACCTTTTTTGTTTCATTTGAGCGTTCCAAGGCCACGGTAATCTTTTTATCAATTCTTCAAGCCCTCAGTCTCATATAGGATACGGCAAATAAGTTTAATTATAATGGCCGTCGTTGCTGTGGTTACACGCCGCCTCCCGATGCCGCACTCAAATTCAAACTCAAAAGCATTTAATTAACATAGACCTACATGGGGCACTTGTAAAATGTCAGAAACTAGCGCACGGTTCTAATTAGTCGTATTCTATGGAGAAGAACCGGCAAGAAACTCCATGGTTACTCTTTAAAAAAATACATTGTTTCTAGAATATTTCCATATTACAAAATTTATGAGAGGACAATGTAGACCGGTCAGCTTTGTACTCAAAAATAAGAGTACCACTACAATTGAGACCCGAAAATCTGTTACTATTTTGGTTCAAGTTATATACCGCGTATTGTACCATGGCTCAGTAAAGGCTCATCATCATCATCATTTCAGCCAAAAGACGTCCACTGTTGGACATAGGCCTCCCCCAAGCGTCGCACAATGGCCGGTCCTGTGCGTCTCGCATCCATCGGACTCCAGTGACCAGGTCATCGGTCCACCTTGTGGGAGGCCTTCCAACGCTGCTTCTTCCGCTACGCGGCCGCCACTCCGGAACCTTTCGGCCCCAACGGCCATCTGTTCTGCGTGCAATGTGCCCAGCCCATTGCCACTTAAGTTTGGCAATTCTACGTGCTATGCCGCAACCCTGTTTCTCTTGCGGATATCTTCATTCCTGATTCGATCACGCAAGGAAACTCCGAGCAGAGCCCTTTCCATTGCCCTTTGGGTGATTTTAAGTCTTCTAATGAGGCCCATTGTAAGCGACCACGTTTCAGAGCCATATGTCATCACTGGCAACACGCACTGGTCATAGACGTTCGGCTTGAGACACTATGGTATGTTGGACGAGAAGACACCGCGCAGCTTCCCGAACGCCGCCCAGCCGATTCGGATTCGACGATTAAAGGTAATAAGTTGGGAGGCCAAATTATTCAGCATTGTGAGTACAAGAAACTGCTATATTTCCAAAGCTGTAAATTCGCTATTCCTGTGGAAAAATATCTAAAAGGTTGGCATAACATCCAGGTGGAGTTCTTCTAACTTCGATAATCCCAGTGACTGAACATCCTGCCCCTTCTTCATATGTCCCACCTCCAATAAATACGGCCGAATGTTACGTGAAAATATGTTCATTTAATAAACCAGGCGAGCGAGGCGGACTCTACACCAAGGGTTACGTACAAACGAACTTATTAATGTAAACAGTTCAATTCCTGGATCGAGTTCGAGAGAGTGTATTTTTTTTTTTGGGTGACATAACTACAAAACAGTTTTCAGATTTTTTCCTACATTTATGCTATAAGACTAGTTTGCTCTATACCCACTAGTAATTAACTAAGTACAATATGCATTTTGATTCCCATGATAGTCAGTCAGTCATCATCTCCGTGGCTTTTCCCAACTAACTTGTGGCCAGCTTTCCTGCTGAGTACCAGCCTGGAGCGACTGGCACCAGACCTCAACAACCCAAGAACGGGGAAACACGATACTCCTTCAATAGAACTATGGTCAGATTTTGTGGCATCTGACTATCTGTAACGACTGTCAAAGATCTACGAATGACAACCGGGACCGGGAACAACCGCTTCACGTGCTTTCCTAAGCACAGGGTATCAGTAAATTTTTAGATAAACTTAGAAAAGTACAAATATCAATAAAAAAAAACACATAAGTACTTGCCCGGTTTCGAACCCGTAACCTCATGCATAAGAGATACATAATTATTTATTAAATAATGTCAATTCAATTTGTTAATATTATTAAAATATTAAATAATTATTTTACTAATTTTGACCAAATTTGACCTTTGAACCAAATGAAACGTAACTACGATAAGTTTAACATTCAGTATTCCGTTATTGTTTTGCCACTCAGTAATTAAATGCTCATTTCGAGTGACAAACTCAAAGGAGTTTGTCACTCGGAAAATAGTATTTAATTATTGTAGTCATTGTATTTCTCTCGTATATGTCTGCAGAGGTAGACAAAGATGGAATTTCCATTTTCGTCACGAGTTTATTTTGGGATGTATGACTAATGTTACAAAACAGTCGGCGAAATGTTTGTCAACAGAGCGGGTGAACCACGGGTGACGTGTCAGAGATTGACGTACTCAATCTTACAATTTTTGTGGTGTCTAGGGTAGTTTTATTTTTTGTTACAATTTACGTCCTCATAATTGATGTTCTTGCGAAATATTTTTTTAAGATTTCACATCTTTTAAATGACTATTACTGTTTGACATATCTGTAGAACTACCCTAGAGCCCTGGAATGAAAAATAAGAGTGAATGGGACTCGCCCTCCCGCTCCACCCAAGAGTCGGAGGAGTCTTTGAATGATTTCCCACCTAAAAAAAATACCACAGGTATAATTTTCAATACACTTTCTACTACTATCTACCGAGCGTACTCTCTATTCAAAATAAACTTCGTCAGTATTCGTTCGACTAGAACGTTTGATGTCCTCCCAGACGGCCAGAGGGCCCAGCGGTCAAATGTACCGAGATATTTCCATTTACTGAAATTTATTTGTAAAACTTTCTTTTTTATGACTTCTCAACTTTATCGGTGTAAGATTTACTCTAATGTCAAATCTATTTGGTAACGGCCCCGACTTACAAGTTATAGGTCGTGGGTTCAAACTCAGCCAGGCGCATTACTTCGTGTAATAATATTTCATCACCACTACTCCCAAAATGGTAACAGAAAACATAGTGAAGAAACCGGCAAGTCCTAGAACCAAAAATTCGAAGACATGTGACATCCACCAATCCGCACCGAGCTCGTGTGGTGGATTACGGCCCATTCCTTCTCCTAGTGATAAGGCCTGAGTCCCAGCAGTGGAAACATTATATGGCTGATGCTATGCTATATAATAAACTTTTGATGCGAAAGACCACGTCGGAGTTCTCTTTCTTATTAGCAACTTAGGAGCTTTATAACTTCGTCGTTGATGACATTTCCATTATTTTTCATATTTGTTTATTTATTATTTTGCACGAGAGCTATAAAGTATTTAATCTAGCAATTATAAACAAATGCACATTCCCTTACTGGCGAATTCTAATAAAGGTTTGTCTGAATTTGTAATTGGATTAGAAACTATCTGGAACAAGTAGCAGCCTAGCAAGGTAACGAATTGCCGTGAGTTAGGACGTCGTGTTCTAATCAGAACGAGCCAGTCATGTCAAATGTTTGTGCTCATCCTGTAGGATCATCTGCAGTTTGAAAATAAGTTTTACATCTAGCTCTTCGTCTATTTGAGAGGATGAGGAAAGGAGGGGAGAAATATTTAACTTAGACTATCATTTGCAACTAGTGGGTTCCACGAATTATTTTATTGAACATTAGTGCATTTCCGTAATAGAGAATATACATCAGCCTAAAATGCTGCTCACTGATCATCATATCAGCTTAGAGTGGCGCACTGCTCACCTAGCAGCATGACGCACTGCTCACTGTATGGGTGTGAAACAGCCGCTGCTCTTCTGCCATGTTTCCGGTTATGAGCATCCGTTATTCAGCTGTTTTCCACCAAAACAAAACACTCCTTCATCTGGGCTTGCGCATAGATAATAAAAAAGGTGATGCATTACAAACCTTTAAGTAAACGTACCCTCTTTACACTCGTAACTTTGACTGTGGCAGTTGATGTGCATTGGACACATTGTGTAGACACAAATATGGGAGCAACTCGTTGGACGAAATCTGTCTATTGACTCAACCAACAGTTTCACATAACTCGGAAACGTTCCTATGTTTTACATACATTTCATGAACCTACATGAATATTAACTTAATAAATCAAATATTATTTGAATTTGCCGTGCAAAATATTGTTAATAAATTAGTAATAATAATATTCCACAACTATCACACAACACTGTCTAGTCCCAAGCTAAGCAGAGCTTGTGTTATGGGTACTAGACGACTAATAAACATACTTATATATTTCCAAATACATACATATTATAGATAAATTACACCCAGACACAGAACAAATGATCGTGCTCATCGCACAAACATTTGTTCTGGGTGGGAATCGAACCCACGACCTCCGGCATAGCAGTCAGGGCTTCCAACCACTAGACCAACAGGCCAGTCGAATTAATTGAGCATAAATACCAATCTGGGTTAATTTACTCATATTTTAGTTTATTGATACTATATTTTTGTTTTAAATATAATAAAAATATGTAAACATACAGTGGAATAATGTTACTACTAACTACATAATTGATAAACGCAAGTATTTCTTAAATAAATATTTATTTTGTTTTCAAACAGACTGTTTTCGATAAATTAATATTCATATTTTTTTTTTTATGGTAGGTAAAATCATGTATGTTATTTAATACGTTTCAAGTCTCCTAATACAGTACAAATGGTGTGACCACTATAAAAATGTAACTAACAAAATATATCATTTATTTTTTTTTAAATTTAAAGAGATATGTGAAATAGAATGTGAAGTCCCGCCAAACTCCGTTGAAAATGGAGGGTCTTTTGACGAGACTGGTTGTGTCTGGTGCGGGCAAATACCCGGTGGTGCGGTCATGTCATGTCGCTTTACTTGTATAAAATTAAATCTTCATCTTTATGGCTTTCGGACAAGTAAAAATATAGAAGAAATATGTTTAAAACCTTTTTAACTAAAACGCAATAAAAATATTAGCATAATCTTCAAAGGTTCAGAAAAGAAAAGAAGTGGTTTAATTCCTTTGTGCGGATTATACAAACTTCTATTGCTTCCATAATCATTGTTTTCATCAACAGTTTGAAGTACCCTTCACAATATTTTTATTATAAATGAAAACATATATTTTTTAATCTGTTAAAAAACTATGCCTTTAATTTAAAAGCAGACGTTATTTCTTGGATATAGAATCTCATTGATTCGTTTTCTTTTGATGAATTCATCTTTACAATCATTGACACAACCTTTTTTTATATTCCACAACAATCACACACAACGCCGTCTAGTCCCAAGCTAAGCAGAGCTTGTGTTATGGGTACTAGACAATCGATAAACATACTTATATATTTCTAAACACGCACATGTTATAGATAAATTACACCCAGACACAGAACAAATGATTGTGCTAACCACACAAATATTTGTCCTGGGTGAGAATCGAACCCACGACCTCCAGCATAGCAGTCAGGGCCACTAACTACTAGACCAACAGGCCAGTCAAAAGTAAATACAGCTCTACGTTTTCATCGTACGAGTTTACTACTTATGTTGTATGAGTGTAGTACTTATGGTTTAATATTAAATAAATACGACGGTAGATCACCTATACCTGCAACCATATCTATACTACCTAGGTATCTAAATAATACCTACAATAATATACTTTACAATAAGCGTAGTAATTTAATCAATAGAATGATGATCCGTTAATTTTTACATTTTAATATTGAATGTTTCTTATACGAACAATATTTTCTATATTTTTTTGGAATAGAAAATCTCGAAAACAATACGTAACGGATTTTAAAATCGATGTCACCTAAAGCAAGTTTTATTTTCCAAGAAGTAAGTACCTACCCCTGGAATTTTCGAATTTATCATAAGCGACGTTCCTGGCATAAACTCTACTAGTAAATAAAAACTTCGGAATAGTAATCATATTTATCTTGACGTCATTCGTCATTGTAACACAAAAGTCTAACATGATTGCCATCTCAAACCATTATTTTGCTACCAGCAAAATAACAGCGATGTGCTATCGCTGTTCCCGCAAATCAAGAGAAATATTCCCCTCGTTAGTCGTAATAATCGCGACGCGCAACAAAACCTATGAACAAAACCTTCTCATGAAAAAGACATGGCGGCATTTGGCGCACACCCATATTGCGATTACTAGGTCAGCCTTACAAAATAAAAGTTGAATTTTGCTATGATTTAGACATAATTATTGATGAGAATGGTTGGAGTGGGGATAAATACTCGTAGTTTGTGGTCAATTATTATGAAATAAAAACCACAAAACAAAAATTTTAAGCCATGTGAAGATTAAATTTTACTGATTATTTTTCCGACCCAAATATCGACCAATAGAATTGCACCATTCGACGTCACGTGGTACAACCTACATGGTATTATACTGATATTTTTTTGAAAATTTTCTCGTTGTACCACGTGACGTCTCATGGTGCAATTCTATTGGCCGACATTTGGGACGGAAAAATAATCCCCCGAATACCACACGAGCTTCAAAATTATCTGGCATTTCCCTCAAGGTTCCCTGCAAACAAATAAAGTCGTCAAGTTTTTCAGGAAAAATCACTCGCTCGCGCTCGTGATTTTTTAACCTGAAAAACTTGACTCCTTCATTTGTTTGCAACGAACCTATCGGGAAATATCCGATAATTTTGAAGCTCTTGTGGTATTATAAGTGAAAATTTATTTCAAATAAATTTGATAAACATAAGCCGTAACTAAGGCTCATTTGGTGAAACAATGACATAACTACACTTTTAGAAATTTTACAGGAGATATTTCTATTCTAAAATTAAGTTCAATATTGTTTAATTTCTATTAAAATTACGGTAATTGTAATAAATAGTTGTGAAATAAGGGTGCACTACTGTGAATAGTGCCAATCTATATAGCATTTTAGATTGGCAAAGTATTCAAGTAGAATATACCTACGTGATCGAATCGATATCCGTGATCTAATGTTATGTAATAGTATAAACAATAAACCGACTTGCTTCAACCTTTTGAGATTGCTCCCAAAAGATTTGCTGTCTCTGAAGTCCTTCATCAAATATTCGATGAATTTAAACGGGATCACCTCAATCATAACTTTTAAAACCATAATGTACCCATACCATTTAGTATATTTCTCATTTCTTTTCCATTTTTAAAATAGCTTAACTACAGTTTAAACTGAAACGTTGATGCAGTTATGAAAAATGCGAGGAGTTAGACCCTGTGCGGGCAATGAATCAAGCCATATTGATCGCCTGCCACGACCCGCGCGTATCGGCACTTCGCCGACTCGACCACACACCACACAACAGCTTGAACACCTAGCTACTAGCTGTTTTGAAAAATTTTCCCGTATTTTCAAATACCATGTAAAGTGCATTTTCCAACGTTCTTATTCTTTTAATATTTTAACATATTTATGACAATGTTTACTTAAACAACTGTAGGTACGGATACGTGCGCTCGCGTTCCCTCGTTTGTCTATGATAATGACAAATGATGTATGTTGGAGCGTCCGGCGGCGGTCGATGGTTTATAATTTATTCTTGTATGCACTATTTTATCATCTACATCACAGACATAAATTCACAAATTTCATATATTTCTTAGATATTTATTATTTAATTTCGATAGTCTTTTAATGTAATGTCCGCAAGTGAGTCCGTGCCATCACAGCGGGGCTGACAGAACACGGCGCTGCGATAATAACGCAGCGTATGCTGGGTTAGGCGCCTTTTTGGCCTCGAACTGATTTCGTGTTTTTTCATTGTATTTTTAGTTTATACGATTGTGTGAGGTACGAATAAACCTCTTGATTTTCTATTCTTTCTTCATTATTTTATCTGCGAGAGCTTTAAAGATGAAGACATGAGGCAAACACTCAGAAGTAGCTCGCGAAACATATTTCAGAAAATAAATCTTGATTTAAACGGCAAACTTACCTCGTAAATTGACCTTCAAAATAAATACCTGCAATCAAGTATGGTTATAATTCAAAGATACGCGGTGTAAGTAGTACGCAGCGTACGGCGAATATCAACCCTTACGTTGTTGAAACTTCCACGGTCCGGACCAAGCGTTTTGTCTCGTCGTGTATACCGCGTACATCGAGGGACTGGAACAATTTGCCTGCTGCGGTCTTCCCGTCCGATTATAAATTACTTCAAGGCTAGAGTGAATAGGCTCTTAATAAACTAGTGCGTTTCACCATCAACGATTGCATCACTGATTACCATCTGGTAGGATTGCAGTCAAGTACAAGTTTATAAAACTTAAAAAAAAAATGTCAATAAACAGTCAACAAAACCTGAAATTAAAAACATAAAAACAATGTTCAAATGATTTCGTTCGACCAAATACTTTAAACTCCGTGGCCATATATCCCAACAACAAATTAAAGTCCAGTGACGAAACAAAAGTCGTTGTCCAAAAGATGATACGGTCAGATCAAGTCAAGCTCTGCATATACGTGGCGTCCGTAAGACCAAAAACGGAGGCGTTATAATCAGTACGGAGACAAAAGATGACGCCGAAAAAATTAAGCACGCAGTCCAGCAATCTGCATCTGGCCTTACTGCCGACGAACCCAGCAAGCGCAAACCCCGGATCGTGGTTGTAGGAGTGCCGACCTGTATGGCTGAAACTGAAGTCTTCAGGTGCATGTATGAACAAAATGTAGCCGAAAAATTTCCATCAATTTCCATAGTCTTTTTTAACCTTGGTCAAGTTAAGTCACAAATCGGGGAAAAAAGATTCTCAGACTTATAACTACGTGGTTGAAGTTCCAGCCAACATAAGAAGAGCTCTAATTTCCCAATCAAGGATTTTTATAAATTGGACATCAATGAATACCAAAGAAGAAACGGGGTGGGTTTTTCAGTAAGAGTCTGACACTATTTCACGCTCCACCCAAAGGCGGCGATGTCATTGGATGATTTTCACCCTCCATAAAAAAAATTGAACGATAACAAACGTAACATAGAGCTTATTTAACATCCATATCTTCGTTAAATTTAATAATAAGCTTATAATGAAATAGAAGCCATCCTTATTTATAAACACAAAGTAAACAAACACAATACAACACCATTCAACTTAAAGGTCAGAGTTTCCGTGAGTTATATTTTCATACATTTTGTACCACGAGGATACATGTCGTATATTTTATTTGAGCCCACATTACGATTCCCTAATGTCAAAACTTGATCGCAACAAGGACGGTTTTGTTATAGTATCTTTTAGGTCTGTAATCCCCAATATTTTATTCGACTCAAACATACACGGGCAGTTGTGACTTCACAAGTTAAATGTATATTCCTTTTCATACAAGTATTTTATGTAATGCGTGCAATGCGCCCGCGTGACGTGTTTTTTTGCCTCTAGAAATTTTGTACATGCGGAGAAAATCTACATGATATTAAAGACACCCTAAGATAGACATTATATTGTCTCTGAGCTACTTACTACTGCTGGAATCGGATCAGGATCCTGATCTGAGGTTACTGGAAAACTGATTAAAGTCATTGAAATTATACATGACTATTATCTGCCAGCGCCAATCTAGACGCAGTGTTTTTTTAACTTTGCTACTCAAGGAATTACTCCTTTATCCTGGATATGTTCAGAAACATGTATACTCTCACAAGATATCTCTACACAAGACACCCAGCCCCGGAACATCTTTCTGTAGACCATACAAATATTTATTCCGTGCGGAAATCGAACCCGTGACCCGCAGCACATCAGCCAATCACTCAACCACTGCTTTAACAATACTATCAATTATAACACGTATAGGAACATGACATTTACCTAAGCACTCGTCATGCCGGTGCAGAGGAAATGTTGAGACGGTTCGCTCGTCCGCAAGTAGGTAGCAAACAACGGCCACATGCTGCTGTACTGTAGGTACTTTTACTCATAATCTAGACATAAGTGTTTCTGCTGTATATCTCGGGTAATCAACCTCCATACTAGTTAATAACCGACACGAGAGGCGACAAGGTAGATAATAAGGATACTGTAAGATTTATGTCTATTTTTTTTATGTTTATGTTCTTTATGTTTATACAGCAATAAGAATAGTCGGTAACCTGTACCCGCTAAAGTTATTAATCCGTCAATTTCCCCATCAAACTGGATTTAAACTTGGCCTTAATCACCGGAGATTCTTGTTAACTTCACTAACTTCCGTTTAATCAATTGCTTTACACAGTTTCAGGTGTAAAATCAAGTGTGTGTGTGTGTTTAAAAGTTTGCTAGCGGCTCCCTTGACTGGGGCAGACACTGCAAGGTGCGAAACTTGAACTTATATACCATATCTACACATTCTGGGGTTTTTTTTTTTGGGTAGGTAAAATCATCCAATGACAAATCCCGCCCTTGGGTGGGGCGGGAAATAGTGTCAGACTTTTACTGACTAAAAACCTACCTTTCCGTTCCTTGCCTTTATCCCGAGGCCCGTGGTACACATTCAGGGGTGATTTTCCTGTATACAGGTTGTAACAAAAAGGGTATGTACATCAAGAAGCGCTGAAGATTACAGGTTTAATAGAATCTGTACACAAAGTTTCAGCTCAAAATAAATTACTCAAAGATTGATACCAAATTCTTGGTATCGTATGATCCTTGTATTAAAATCATAACAAACGTGTCACACTATTAGGGTTAATTACATTCCACGTCAATATTACGAAACATTGTAGTGTTATTTATACTCATATG
The DNA here is from genome assembly GCA_958295575.1 of Leucania comma. Classification (NCBI taxonomy): domain Eukaryota; kingdom Metazoa; phylum Arthropoda; class Insecta; order Lepidoptera; family Noctuidae; genus Leucania; species Leucania comma. Next base: position 36,290,967 of record OY282461.1, on the reverse strand, counting down.
TATTTCTACATCACTTTATAATAATTTCCATTCCTTTTTAACCCCCAACGGAAAAGTTATAAGTTTGACCTGTCTGTCTGTCTGTCTGTCCGTAGCATCGTAGCGAATGGACCGATTTTGATGCAGTTTTTTTTGTATGAAAGCTGGCTTAACTGAGATGGTTCATAGCGACAATTTATGAAGATTTGTCTAGGTGTTTGAGGTCACCAGCTCGTTTGTTAATTGCGGTAGGATTTTTAAACATTTAATGGGTATTTACTTTTTTTTAAACATATGTGTGACCTAATATTTGAAATACTCGTGTACAATCTGGTGCCATTGAGCTGGTCTGATGATGGAGCTCGAAGGTAAGAAACCTGGATTGCTTATTAACATAGTAAAGCAATTGAATTTGGAAAGCCTATTAGTAAACCCATCGAGTTTGGGCTCATTAGATTCGTCTTGACCAGTTCTATACATTTCATATTGACGACAAGGACTGTCTGTTTTTTATTTTTATAGTTTTTTATACTATTGTATTGTTTGTCGTTAGCTTTTACTAAATTTTATAATTTTCGCGGTTTTGTTTACGTCTTGACGTATGACGCTGTCAGAACATTACTTTTCTTTGTCATTTATTTTATTCGCTATGTTTATTCAGGAGTTTTCATATTAGTATTTATTTATACGTCAGTTTCACACTTATTCACTTTTTTCTGAAATTGATTGAGCTGCGCGCTAACACATCCCTAGGCGGCCGGTGAGATTTTCTTCACAGATGTCTGGCACATGCACTCGATCGAGTTTTTAGCTAGGCTTTTTATTTTTATTAAATCATATGCTTACTTTTAAATATGAACATAGCTATAATACGCTTTGATGTCCCTAACTAACATTCATTGGGAAAGAAGCTTAGATAATAACATCGTTATGTCACACAAAAAGTCATCAAATATAAAATACAGAAAGTATAAAAATTTACGTGTTATTGGCAAAATTATGGTGATTGCCACAAAGGCCATTAATCAAAAGTTGAAGTTGAAAGTAAGTTGTAAAGAAAAAAAGATGAAGTAATTTAAGACAAGTGTGAGTATTAAATAACACTACAAGGTTTGTTTTTATTCATGAACAGTTACTGCCACCGATCAGCTGATTTTTTGCTAGTGATGTATTGATTTCAGTTTGAAATGTTCGGTTTCTGGTATCATGTATATTGGAATAATTCATAACTTCCCAACATGTATACTTAAGGTCAGAAAACCCTTCCCGTATCGTTTGTTATCTTATCAAGAAACCGTGTGCTTGATATGTAAATGGGGTTTTTGTGACAGTTTGTATAAGTTGACATGATTAATCCTTTTCAGTATTATGAGTTCCTTATGAAATGTTCTTTTCGAGTCCTCCCTCCTCAAGACCCATTGAGACCAAGATAGTTTCTCATCTCCTAGATACGATTATCAAAAGAATATAAACAAGTTTAATCGGCCAAATATTCATATCTCTTGCTCTTCTCATTTGACAACAATTGCCTTACAACACAACTTCAAAGCAATAGGTAATCGTATTTCGAGGAGTATAACTGCAGTTTGCGGGAATGTGGTGCGGTGAACATTGGTGTGGTTTTACTCAGTAAAAGTCTGACATGGCCGCCCTCGCGCTCCGTCCTAAAGCGTTCGTCCTCCTTGGAAAATTATTCAACATAAAAAGTGCGCCAGGATGTTTTAATTATAACTGCTCTTCCAAGACAAGCATTAGTTAAAGAGAAATGTAAAAACGGTGCTAGGTTAAAAAAAACTGGGCATGTGCGAGTCGGACTTGCGCCCTACATGTACTGTACCTGTGTAAATACTTAAATTCCTGAACAGAGAAGATTTTTCCCGAAAGTTTTTTTTTGTGTCCTAACAACAAATTTACTATTTTCAGACTTATTCTCATACCTGTGCTTTAAGACCTTGCTTTATGCCAAATTTCAGGATTCTGGGCCCAATGAGTTACAATTCCCATGTGAGTGCCAAAATGTACGTTTTTTGAAAAATGAGCTGTATCTTTTTATGACTTTTTCACTACTTCAAAGGACCGTTGACCTGAGTTTTAAATTTAACTCAATACTTACCTCCACGCGTAAAATCATCCAATGACAAATCCCGCCCTTGGGCGGAGCGGGAAATAGTGTCAGACTCTTACTGACTAAAAACCTACCCTGTTCCTTCCCTGCCTTGGTTCCAGGGCCCTGGTATGCATTTTCATACCTTCCCAGAGCCCAAACTTTGACTATGATGGAGCGACATAGTCAATATTGTGACAAAGCTCCCATAAAAAGATTAAAAAAAAAACGCACTGAAAACGGTTCAAACAGATTTGTACAATACTCGTATGAACTTGCAAAAACATTATAGGAGATCGTGTTCACACATGTCGAGATTCTAGTAAGCAAGAAACTTTTTACCTGTGTGCGAGCACACATTTATGAGAACTTGCATATTTTGAGAATTAGCGCTGCCATTCCAGTCCAGATCGCATTTGTATTATCAATTGGTCATAGACAGTACAACTTCCTAACTTGAAATGGATTTTATTTACACACTTCTCCACCATAAAGCCGATCTTCGTGAATTCAATACCTATTATAATTTTACTGTGTTACTAGACGCAGGATATTATAGCCAAGCAATAAATGACTTGCGAAGATGAACATTTAGTTCATGCCTATATTTGAACATGTTGTTATGACAATGTTAAGGCGATTATTGTTTATGATAGTAGCGTGTGATTCCTAAAGCTGAAATTCGCAATAAACTCTCTCGGTCTAAATGGGCCTTTATTGTCTGTTTTTTTTCCGTGAATTTTAAGTACCTAATAAACATGACTGTCTACCTCTAGATTAGATAAATACCCTTTTTTGAAATCATCCAATGAGAACGTATTCAGCCGCTCTAGGGTGAAAAGAGAGGACGTGTCAGACTTGTACTGATGAAAACCAGACCTGTGTCCTTCAGTTACCCTTTGCATTCTAGGACCACGGGTTTTCTTTCCACAAATTCCCCGCAGCCCTGCTGGGCCCCTACGGTTTTGCTGAACTCTCTTTGAGGCCACTTCTATAGCTTTTCCTACTACTCGTATTATTTAAGAATTTGTTAAGGTCTGATGTAACCAGCACTCTCGCTAAGAGTCGGCGTTGATAGCTGCGCCACAGTGTTCACTGTTGCAGCTTTCATCGTTTCACATTACTTTTCCTGTATAATTTTGTTTTTATTCCAAATAAACGATCATTTTATTTTTTAAATCTCTTTGAGTCGCGTGTAGAACATTACGCCAGTTCAACGACTCGGCTTTGACCCGAACAGGTACTGGACGGCGAGACGGCGATCTACTACAGAAATGTAAATGGTGCCAAATTAATATCGGCCATTATTATTCAACAAAAATAATGTTAGGTTTATATTGGTTAATTTAATTTCTCCATTGTAGAGTGAAGAAGCCTTATGAGTGGGAGATTAGCAAGAAGATCGATGCCTTGTTGTACCTCTACATGCAAACTTGTGCCCGCGTGTTCGTATGGCAACCAGCTATTACTGGCAGCAGGTTAAGGTCACTGGAAAGCCTGACTTGTAGCCGACTTGTTGAAGATCTGGCGGTTACATGTACGGCTTTGTTGGTTATATGATGTTGGTATTAGCGCCTACGGGCGTCAGCTCTCACACAAACGCAACCATTTAATAATCACTGTTTCTGTGTTTCTGACGGGGGCGCCTCTAATTAATCTTATTTCTCTATTTTATTCGACTTTAATTAAAGAGAAGAATCGCGCCTTTTGAATGTCGGGAGTGATTTTTGCTGTCAACAATATTATTAAAACTATATCTTTACTGATTAGATTTGTTTTTAAATGGTTTATATAAGTTTATATCTTACCAAACAGGCATTACCAGACAGATTGAAAAATACTTCGTAATCAAAGTAAGCGTAACAATAAATAAGATCACGCGTTTGGCGGCGGGATCAAGGGCTTAATTCTGAAAGCGGTTCTCGACACGGCGCGTTTAGTTAGGAAGTTCCTTTCTCTGGAACCCTGACGGCCGCGCGCAGCTTGGACTGAGATCAAAATCTTTTAATTTTTTTCCCCAAAATATTTTAATTTTAGGAAACTTTTGATTAAATTTAGGTACAGACGTAACGCTAGCTCAGTGGTAGCGTAACGGTATTTATTGTTGCACTGAGTGTCACGGGTTCGATTCACACACAAATATTTTTATGACCTAAAGATAGTCGTTTTGGGTGTGGGTATCTTGTGTACGCTTATGTGAGTTTACACGCGCAGCCACGATACAGAAGCAGGTAATTTCTTGTGTGGAACAAAAAACAAGCATTTAAAAAATAAGGAAGAGCTCAAAGTGAAAAAGTAACGTTCCGATATTGAAGTGTACTCATTTACGTATTTTCCCGTCGATTACTACAAATAACACTTGAGGCTGAAGACTGTCAATTATTAGCAGTGGCTTTTGACTGTATCTATTTATTTATTTATTTACACTTTATTGTACAACAAGATCTATGTAAAACTTAAGAGATTATTACACTTAAAGCTAAAAATAAACTACATAAATATGTGCAAGCACACAATACATAAACATACTATATATATGTATCTATATATACACATATGTTTGTAATAAATAAACCCTAATCATATAATGAGTCACGACAGGAAATGTTCCCTAATTCTTCCTTTGAAAAATTCCAACGAGGGGCTAGCCCGTAGTGTAGACGAAGAGCGACAAGGCTTTCTTTTCGGAGAACAGAAAAGAGAAAAGAAAGAGTGTGGCAATCCCGACGTTGCCGAATAGGTAACCACTTCAATTGCCTTCGAAATTCTGACACAAGGTCATACTTTCGAAGTCCAAAAATGAAGCGGATACACAAACTCTGCAGACGCTCCAGCTTATCAAAAAGTTCCTCAGTCGCATCAAGGAAGTAGACATCAGCGTAGTCAAGGATAGGTAGAAGAAGAGACTTAGCAAGAGTAACTTTAGTTGAGAAAGGCAGGAACTTCTGGAGACGTTTTAGTGACCCTCCTAAATCCTCCTCCTCCTTTGTTCTTAACCTGTAATTACTCGCATGGGGTCAATGCGGTTTCACGTTTATAAGATGAAGTCTGAATTTCCCTGCGTCCCCCTGCTAACTTCATAACTCGAGTCGAAATTTTCATTTTAGTAGCAATCAATTGACGAGAGTGGAACCGCGTGCTATCAACCACAGCAGGCATGGGCGTTGCAACAATGTAGCAACAAAATAAGTAACGTTGAACCGGCGACCGGGATCAAAGCCGTGATATCGCGACTTCTTCCTTCGAGGTCGAACTTTCCAACAATAACGTACCAAGTTTGGATTGGTCGCGTTCGCCGTTCACCTGCACTTGCAGAATGCAAATTAACTTAAGTCGATATTACATTTCATTCTGACAATGTATGATCTTTAATTAAAAGTTTTACATTCAGAAACTCAGCGGCCGAATGGTTTTACTCAACAGAGTTTTCTCCTATGTGTGTTGATGTTAGAATTTGTTTCTCCACGACCAGTTTAATAACATTAACTTTGTGGTACCTGTTATCAAAGACAACAAGAAACTGGCTCCAGTCTTGTGGAAGGAGGCGATTTTAACATCTAATTGTGAGCCGCATTGTACTGCACAAACTGGGTCAGTCAAAATTGGTGCATCATATACCATTCATAGCTATAAAGTGAAATGTTAAGAAAACGCCCAAGTAGTAGTAATACCACTAGCAAGTAATCGATAAAGTGGTTGAATGATTATTTAATAGGAATTAATACCTACAGGCTGCAGTCTTCCTTCATATTAGTAGCTGGGCGTTTGTTCCACCGTGTGCAATATCGGTGGTCGATTCGCTTAGTTTTGCTGCACAAATCGATTTTTTCCACCCCTCTAGGGCTGGCTGACGCTTGTGACCTGTGCTCGATTGACTAATATCTATATTTGTAGTGCAGTCATTCTGAGATATATTCACAGCTTCCACCACGCAGAAAAGGCAGATTCAGTGAGGCTTTCGGTAATAAAAAGCCGGCAATGCACGACCAAGTTCACGTGATTAATGTGGTCTACCATCAGGCGACGGAAAACTTGCCTTTTAGTGTCGTATTTGTACGAAGTGCGGAATAGTAAAATGTATCTAGATTCCTCGCCGGGAAAGCGACCGCGCTGCATTGTGGACGATGAACTGTTCTTAATATAGCTAGTCTGATGTTACGGGTTCGTTTTTACGTTATTTCAGTTAATATCATGTTTTTTTTTTATTATTATTCGCATACCACCTACGTGAAGTAACATTGTTATAATTTCTCAGTTTTTTTTTTGAGCTCCCGCCTCTTTGTCGTTCGCTATCAGTCATGCCAGATACGATGTGCAGTATATTTACTACCATATTTCCTGGCTATGTGGCCAAAAAACTCCAGAACTCTTCCAAGCTTTTATACTCCTACCTGCAAGCAAAATCCTGTTACGAATTAGTACCTACAGGTGTTTAGAGAAATTTCCGGAGCGTATTTCTTCCAATATAACTTATAAAATTTCTACGCTTGCAAAAGCCGTTTCTTAATATTAGGCCAGGATGTACGGGCGCGTTTAAACTTGTCTTTAATATCTCAGAAAGCTTTGCATCGTATCTCCACAAACATATAACGAAATTGAGGAAACACGTCTTTAGGAATGCGTACTCTGTGAGGTTACGTCAAACATTTTAGCGGATTGAACTTTTTTATTCATTGAAGGAGATGTGAGATTTGATGTGGAGATTTTTGAAAGGATTGCTACATAGGTATAACAACAACCTTTATCCTACCAATATCTAATACAGCGGATAACATATTGTCCGTTTATACAACGTGTCGCTGACAATACGACATTAAATTTAGGTAAACTCTCGTAGTACTGAATATCATCACACTAAAAAACAAACTAACAAACTAAATAACATAAAATCTTAAACGAAATAGAATACCATTTATAAATATCGGTATATAACCTGTGACAACAGCGCCTGTGCGTGTCATGTAGGGACGTAATCTTTTGGCGCCATTATTATGAATGCTCAATAAAAACAATTCCACCAAATTACAGATTTTTTATCAATTAAATAATTAATATAATTCTTAATCACTATTCCAGTGTTTGGCATTCACTATAACTCACTTATTGTCGATCTTGAATGAAGTTGACCTGCCTTTCGCAGACCAGGGTTTTGTTCAAAGTAATTTAAAATTTTATCGTCTAGTGCCACTCTTACACGTATAGAAGCACTATCCAATTGCGGGATTAAGGGTTAATTTTCCCACATTCCCTGGACAGCTTGAACAAAAATGAGCCCATTGGTTAGACTAGGTCGGTCAAACTCGAGTGTTCCCATACCTCTCCCGGTATGTCCGTATAGTTAAAGCGGCGTTTCTCTACACAAATTTATATCATGTCGGAGTACTCCAAAACTATGTAATTGTAACGAGGCTTAATAACTCAAAAATAAAACATAATTATAGTTAAATACTTTTCAAATAAAAATAGTAACATCAGTGACTTTGGTATTTCAACTGTCACTTTAACTTGATTAATCATTTACTGTTTTAATTCTTTAAGGCACCGAATATGATTTTTTTCAGTTGCCAAGAAGGTAAAAAATGCTGAAAATGAAAAATAATGTCCTGTCACTAAACTACTGAATATATTCGAATAATTTTTGGTATACCGCAGTTTAATTTATTGTCGTACTATCGGCGCCACCCCGTAGACTGATAAAGTCGAATAATTCTATTAAAATTTTCCACGGGTACTGTACTAAAGCTAATGATACTATTTGCATATACTCTCGTCAGATGCAACTAATTTTTATCGGCCTCATCACTAATAAAAATGAAAATCACACATAGCCTTTGTACTCGTATAAAAAATAATATCCCTAACTTAACCTGTCCGAGTCGGGGTGCCCTAAACTTACATCACCTTCCCTGCTCTCGTCTTTTACAGACATTACCGGCCGCGCATTCGGTAGAGTATAGAATACCTGAATTATACAGATTGCCGGTAACATATACATAGAACAAAAACAAACTTTTCAAATACAAAATACTTATATCTTTGCACAGTTGCACTTCTATCGCAGCGAATTCCGCAGCACGCGATATTGCATTCCGTAGTCGTGCTTGTTGTGATTTTATGCATGTTATAACTTTTATTGCAACGTTTGCTGCATAATAAATATAAAGGGACTACCATCAAGCGCCAAATGAGTGCTCTCGTGCGAATCCGCTCCGTTTTGTTGACAGATTGATGTTGTTACGCAGTCCCGTGTGGCGGGGCATTGCCAAATTGAGTTTGAACTTGTTATGGAAAATAAATATTAAGCTTTTACGAAAAAAAAAATTGTCTTTATGTATTATTTTCTCATTTTAATGACTAAACAAACAAGTGCAAATAAAATGCTCAATAAACAATATTTGATTGAATACAACCAATCGAAAAACAAAAAAAAATATTAAATATAAGCCAACTATTTCTAAACGTCAAGGTGGCTGATAGTGCACATAAACTTAGCTAAACATTTAATCAACCAAACAGGAAGTCTGCAGTTCAATAATGGTAATCCCATCGCTTGTAACATCAAAACCATATGCCCGTAGGCACGTATCATTAAGCGATCGATATCCGTGGGTGCGCGCACGAAGAACATCAACAGTAATACTGATGGCATTTTCTTGAAAGTTCAGCGGAACACATCCTTCATGATTCATGCGACCGGTCTTTCAAAGAATCGTTAAAAGATATATCGTTGGCGCCTCGTTTTCTAAATTACGGATGGTTTCAGAAGATTTGTCGTTTTGTTGGGGCCGTTCAAGTATTACGTAAGCAGATTTTTAGCAAATATTAAACCCTTCTCCCCACTCGTCAGCAACAGTAAGCAAAGTTTCACCCCCCCCCCCCCCCATGCTTACGTAAACATTGGTACCTGCATGCATTTTTCAAAGTGCTCTGCTTTCGTTATTAGTTAATTTAATGAGAAAAAGTTACAACTCTAAAAATAAGGAATAGGTCTGAAATAGAGGAATTAAACCAACTTTTATTTTGGCATATTAATTCAAATTCAAAATTCAGTCATCAGTCCATGATACACAAATGCATGACTTTTAGTCTTCAATGACATTGGAAGTTTGCTGCTCAGTGATGTGTGTATGCTCACTTTCATGTGATTTAAAAATCGACATCGTTCTCTTAAAAAAATATATAGGTAGGTACTTCTGACGTAATCTCCATCCAGGCCCCCCCCCCCCAACCCCTATGTCATCAAAAATAAGAAAAGCAAAGGCCCCCATCCCCCTGTTTTGCTTACGTAATACTTCAATGGACCCTAATTACTTAGTTAAAAGTATTCATTTTATGTGTTGCCTAATCTTTGATTCTGTTTACATCTCTTGATTGGGCATAACTGTTATTTCATTTAGCTGAATTAATTCATCATAATAATTTTATCCACGTCTAGACATAACATATGCATCCTAAAAGCATCGAAGTCCACAATATAGACCGGTCCTTTCATGGTATATGTAGATACAAAATGATTTTGCCAAAATTATAGAAATCGTGATAGATGTTTACCATTACAAAACCTATGACTATTACATAATTATGCATGTAAGTATTACGAGTATTAACGGTGGTGTGGATTCAGTTCCATAGAATTTCTTGCACGTTCTTCTTCATAGAGATCTATGCTTCTTAATATGTTGCTTATTTTCTATAAAGCTTAATTTTTCTAGCTTACCGACTTTTTTACAATATAGAAGAGCCTGTAAAAATAGTTTATTGGAAAAGTAATAAATGTTTTGAGATTGAGTATCGTTGGAATTAAAAACTCCGTTCAAAATTCTATATAAAAGGTTCGATACTAAAACAGTGAAAACTGGTGAATAGGCGACGCTCGGGTAACATTCGGATTTCGCTTTTTTATGTCACACTCGCTGCAGTCTGAACGTCTTTTATTTGTAGTTACTCTATCGCTCTGCATCCATATGCCTCAGTGTGCTACTACTAGAGTACAAACAAAATCTTTTTACTAGCAGCTACCAGAGCTACGGTACGTGCTTGGGCGATAGTATTTTAATATTTTAATTTCCAAACCTAAAATTAACCAGGTGAGTAGTAATTAACATAGATTAAATCGATTTTTTACCAGTTACGCTTGGTAAATCTCAATTTTTTTTGATGAATCTTGAGGTTTACTAGTAATCTGTTTTTGCAGTATCATAATACGCCTAGTCATAGTTACTTTAATATCAAAAAATAAAATAAACGGCGTGTGCTAATAGTGGAAGCGATTTATTATGAAATAGCCATTCATTACAGTAAGACAAACTGAGAAGGTGGTTTTGATATCAATCTTTTGAATACCGTAATTAGAGACACAATAGAAAGACAATAGGTGTGCGGACTTGGGTGCGTTCGCTTGGGACTTGACTAACTACGTGATTATAATTCCCTAAATAAACACTTATTGGAGCCGCAAATCATATTCCAATCAATATATGTACAACTTGACACTGACCTGCAGAATGCAAAAGCTTCAGAAAATTTCAATTACACTGAGTACAATGGAGCGTTCCCCTAAAGTCCAACAAAGGTGAGAAATTTTCACTATACCTTTCTCGCTTATTTCGCCGACTCGAGCCAACATTATCCGAATGAGCGTTACACAGCTTAGCGTAACGGCTCAGGCTCAGGCAAAGAAGATACACTTAAAAAATATTTTTGTGGTGTCAACAAAAATACTTTTGGAACAGAAAATATTGAATAACCTGCGTACAACCTCAACAAAAACAGTATCCATCATCCACGCGCGGGTTATTCTGCTATTCCGTACATTGCGATTGTTATTCCGTACCTTGTCAACCGCGTTTTCTACACCGTCGAACATATAGCGCTGGTCAGGTTAGTTCGAAGTCTATCCATAACATTCTGCCTGTGTGCGACACGGCCTTTACAACGACCTGACAAGTTTGAAGGTACAAAGTAAACGAATAACATACAATAATAGAAAAAAATAAGGAAACTGTCATTGACAGCTACTTACATTTTATGTATGTGCCTCAAACAAACAGTCAGGACAAAATCAGATCGTTTTAGTATAGTAACAACTAAAAGAAACTGAAATCTTGCTAGATAATGATAGATGTCACCAAATTTGTACGCCAACACGGTAGGATTGCACAGAGTCGGATTATGGAAATTCAGTAAATATTCTACGACTCAACTGAAATAAAAAGTAAATAAAACAATGCTGAAATAGAATGGAAATGTTCTTAAAGTGGCTAGAACGATTGGCACAACAATAGACCTTAGAAGAAAATTGATACGAACTTAATATATTATTATGATCTAAAAAGAATTATTTGCAACATTTATGTCTTTTAGGGCCTTTTGGTTTGTTTGCCGTTCTCCATCCCATATCTGTCAGTCCGTCCGCTGTTAGTGGGCTGTCTCATAAACCCTTAGAGGTACAGAGTTGCAACAAATAATAAAATTAAAATAAAGTTAAAAATCCAAAAGGAATTTCCATAAAACAAAAATATTATTTACGTTTTTTTTTTAATTTGTGTGGTGTTTGCACGTCCTTTAGGAGAAGCCTCCACAAACCGCAGTTTCTGCAGTAATTTTAAAACAATAAACCTAATCTCACAAGAGTAACGGTCAAGAGCGGCCATAACATTCTTTACTGCTGTCCCACCAAGCTCCGGTAACACATGGTACTGTCCACAAGGCAAGTTATTTGGAAGCGGTAGCTGAGCATGTCCCACAGCTGGGCTATGGGCAAAATAGATCACTTTACATTATCTACTTAATAAAATCATTCACTGAGTGCGCTTAAACCGCGGTGCAGTAGAAACGTGTTCAGCAATAAATTTACATATACAAAGTAAATTCGCGAAGCCTGTATTTTAAAGTCACATCTTTAAAGGATGAAAATTTGTACGAAAGCTACTATTTTTTACTGATAGGAAATCGTAACGGGTGCACAGTTTGTTTCCCAATAATAAATGTATTGCAGTGAATGCTGTCTTTTTCAGTGTTTATTACTATCATCATCATCACTTCATTCTAAGTACGTCCACTGTTGGACATAGGCCTCCCCCAAGTGGCACAATAACGACCGGTCCTGTCCATCTCGTAATAGAGAAAGAAGTCAATTGTTGTATCCGACTCGGCCGGCGGCGTTCGGGAACCTGCGCTGTATCTCCTCGTCCAATACACCACAATATCTCAAGATGAAAGGCTGTGACCAGTGCGTGTTGCCAGTGATACGACATGGTTCTGAAACGTGGATACTTAAAATGAGTCTCATCAGAAGAGTAAAAGTCACCCAAAGGGCAATGGAAAGGACTATGCTCGGAATTAATTGCGTGATCACATCAAAAAAGAAGATATCCACAGATGTATCATTTAAAATTGTGAAAAATGTTTTTACCGTACCTACCTGCTAAACTGGCTCCCACTAATTCTTAATTCCAAATACATAGGAATTCCCCGACTTGTGCAGTTGACTGTACATTAGGCTTAGATTCAATTAAACGCTGGTAGCGGGCCAACTGTCCCGCCCGGCTTTATACTGCGCCGCGTTTTTCACTCGAGCCCGAATCTATGACGTAATGTTTAATGCCATTTTATTTATTGTTGAGGATTTTGGTGTTGTTTTTTATTTCGAGTTTAATTGTCTATATAATGATATACGCTTGTTATCCCTGGTATGAAAATCTGCCTAAATAGTGATAGTAATATCATTGTTCATAAAAAAGTTTGTAAAAATACAACTGACTTCAATGTAAAAAAAAGAACAAAAAAGTGCATTTCATTTCATTTCACACTTTTTAGCTGTAGTACCCCTCAGCCAAACTTAAATAGATACCTTCTACCATTCGGTTCCATCACCAAAATAAATCATCATGACAATATTCTAATAATACCAAACACAGCTTAATTCTGGTTCTTACCTAACTTCCGGCTTCATCATCAGATCAGTTCTATGTATCTTAGTTCTGTATTATCTTCCTTCAGTCAGTCACCTACATGTATTAACAAAGTCATTTTATATGTTACGGCAGTTCCGCTGTTTTTTTTTTGAAGATTTCCGATATTGTTTTGATATGATGATGAACTTCGAAAATATAGAAATCTTTGAAGTTTTCATCATATCAAAACAATATTTCTATGGGAGCAATTCGGGAGTATAATCTTTCAATCAAAACAAAAAAAAACAAAATCGATCTTCAACTGACCGAGATATCGGTGAACATACATTAAAAAAAATACACACAGCCGAACATAGAACCTCTTCCTTTTCGAAGTCGGTTAAAGAGGTATTTGAAGCCGATCCTGTTATAATTTAATTCAATTCCATTAAAAAAATTGTGAACACGGGATCTTATATAAAATGTTTGGTTCTACCTAACATAGGTTGGACCAAACATTGTATATAAGATAACTAAATAATATAACCAGTGGCGTGCGCTTCATAGAGACAGAAAGACACTGCCTACCCTACCTAACTCAGATAAATAGGTAGGTACCTAACTCATCAAATAACTAATATTATTTTAACTACGAGTAGGTACCTACTATTACTATCAATAAACGTAAATCATAATTCAGTTCCACTTTTCGAGATTCGAGCAACATCGATACCTACAAGCTACCAGCTGTTGTTCCTGGGTACAATTTCTCGACTTTAGCCGCCGACGCCGCCGTCGCGCCGCCATCGTGCAACGGGAAAGACACAAACTAATCACGACTTAGTATTTATTTGTGTGCTCTCGTGATCATGCGGATTTCATGCGTGTGCGTTCGTGTAAACATGTGGCACACAATATCATAAATAACGCACACAATCACACAGAGTAGACACTGGCTAACACGGCGATTTCCGACACTTGCCGAAGTTTACCGAACCGAAGTTCGATATGCAACTATTTTAAAAAGTAGAATTGATTTGTTTAACTTTCTCTAAATTATGCACCATTTCTATTTTGACGTATTATTTTATACTGAATCGAGCGCCATTATTATTGTTTTCGTTTTGGTTGTGAGCTGTTATCAGATATTTAAGATTTTAGCATTGATAATAGTTTGAAGAATTAATAGTATTCACTGTGTAGAATGTTTAGGTGGTGTGTGTGTAGAGAAATTAAAAAATGATGCGTTTACGAAACTATCTTTCTGTAACAAAAACAAGTGGTAGTGAAAGGTCGTTGTACACCGGATTTGCAATTAATACAAACCAAAGGTAAAGTACATCGTAGCTTCAATATAAAACAGTATGATGCATATTATAATTGGCTCACAGGTTGCATTCACAGCAATCGGTTGTTTTGTTTTCCATGTTTATTATTTTCGAACTATAAAACCGTTTGGAACGATACCGGTTACGCCGATATTCATAATTTTACTACGGCAGCAAAAAAACACGATCAATCTGAAAAACACTTAGAAGCATCCCTTAAATATTACACTTTTGGAAAAATCGTATTGAGACTCGTTTAAATTCCCAAATACAAATCGACATTGATAGGCATAACATAACACAAAAGTCGATCGGAATCGAAATATTTTTCAGCGACTTACGAATCTGTGTTGTCAGTGAATAAGGGAAATTATTTATAGATGGTTGACTTGATTTCGAAGTACGACGGTTTTGGAAAACCATTTACAAAATTCCTCTAGCTCATTTACGGGTTTATAAAATAGGATTCAAAATGATTTAATGTCCAGTGTAGCGTCTGTAATGATGGAAACAATAAAAAAAAACAAATTGCTTCCACTGATTTTGTTGCTGTGATGGTCGATGAAACACCAGACGTGAGTAGAAAAGAGCAACTGGTACTGGTTTTATGATATTTTCATGAATCTAAAGTGTTTGATCGTTTTATAAAATTTTAATTACCTACATCATTATTTAATCCCCAAGAAGATGAACCAAAACCAACGTTCAGTAAGTATTTTTGGTAAGATAAGATTTTTAAAGTTAGTTTAGTTCTGCCTACCCTGGCTAAAAACTCTGAGCACGCCACTGAATATAACACTATGTAACATTGTATGCCAAAGAAAGGCATACAATGTTACATAGTGTATAGCTGTAAATCAAAATCAAATTAATTATAAAAGTACTGTCACCAAATGAAAATTGTCAAACATGGGATGAAATAGTAATGACATGTAATGTAAAAAAAAAAAAAAATATCTTACTATTAGTTGGCGTTGATAACTTTTTCGGCTCAAAATCTCAAACCATTATTTTAATAATTTGAGATTTGCAGTTTTTATCGAGTTTGTAAATGTTACAATGACTGTTGACAAAGTAGTAAATACGACTATCAAGAATTTGAAAATGACGTTTAGCGAATGTAGTTCCGTGCCGAGGTTAGAGATTCTACGTTTTAAATCGCGAGAAACGTAAGAAAGTTTGAGTTCCGCGGGTTACTCTGGAGCATTTACCTTAAGAATGATGTCATACAGCTTCATAAAGTGATTATATTACCGGAATAGTTTGCGAGGAACTCATTACGTTATGTTGAACTGCATTCGTGTTAAGTTACATGTCGTCTACAGATGCGTCTTATCAACCTGATATCAAGAGGACAGGTACTTAAGTATAAAGGTCTATATTTCAAACAGCTCGTTTAATGAAATTCTGGCTAATTTAGGAATGGCGATGCAATATCTCCTCACAAAATATACTTCAGTTAGTAAATAGGTGACTAAATGAGTCGCCACACCTATAATACGAACCATGTACCGCAAAACATAATACTTAGCAAAGATCTCTAAGCCCGTGCCAACTTTAAAATGTTTTTAATTCATCTCGGTTTCCCGAAGACCTGAGATATCTTTTGAAAACTCGCATTGTAAGTAGTGCCGTGAATGTCGAGTTGAAGGATCTATTCAAAACCTACTTCATACTACTTCAGCGTTTTGAAAATGAGCAACAAGTATCGTGCCACATTCCATTCTTAGGAAGACAGCTTCTATAATACTAGACCTGTTGTTTGGGTTGTATTATAATTATCTCCACAGTGCTTAGTTTGGAAGTTCTAGCTAGTCAGCTCCGCCATTCTTATTGACGTGGTGGCTAGTGGGGAGGAGGACCCAACTTAGAATTTAACTGCAACCAAACACTATCATCATCATCATCACTTCAGCCGAAAGATGTCCACTGTTGCACATAGGCATTCCCCAAGTGTCGCCATAATGTCCGGTTCTTTGCGTCTCGCATCCATCAAACACTATGTTCATATTTATTAGATTTTTATAAATATTAAATACTAGGTCAAAAATACCTGCGAAGCCAATATACTATATTATCTTGTTCTTACATTATTTTTATATTATTATTAGATTGTAATAGGCTTTTGGGTGAATTTGCTGTATCACTTTTTATTAAAACAGTTCTATAGTTAAGCAAGAGCAAGTAGCAACCAACTATCGGTTGCTAATTTGGGAGTAACTATTTTAGGGTCAAAACTGGGTTATTTCGTAACCATAGAACTGTTTTAATAAAAAGTGACGTACAAAAAAGCATTAAGTTAAAAATTTATAAGGCTATTTAAGAGCAGCCAACCTGAGGTATATTTTCATACAACTGCTGTTACGTGATTATGATGTCATTGCAGTTCAGATATTTGTATATACTGATATCTTGTGGATTATTTACGCTTCTATAGAAATCAAAATATAAATTTGTGTAAAATTAATTCAGTATAACCTCTGACAATTTGCTATTTTTCGTGAACTTTGGCTTTTCATAATGTACTTATATACTAAAAATATAAAAACGTACTTCTATAGAAGCCTTGCGCATTTAACGTAGGAATCTAAATGATGACAATTTTTCTCAAAATTTTTAAGGGTTTTAAAAAAGATAATAATAGAATAATATACTGTTATAATAATATAAAAGATCAGTATTGTAATTTGGAAATTAGTGCAAATAATCAACTTATTTACCCATAATTTCTTAAAAATTTGACATTGACACGGGATGGGTCTGTTAAATATCAGCTTGATGCCCTGTAATCGATTGAGAAGCGAGCCAAGAAGATCATTGGTGATGATGCACTTGTCGAGTCAAAACTCCAAAGTCTCCATCGGTACATGGTGGACATCCTACCCATACGTACGAAGCGCTTAGGGAACACATTCATTATGCGTACAGCTAAGGAGTGAAATTCTCTGCCAGAGTCTGTGTTTCCTGATAGCTACAACCTATATAGGGGTCTTTAAGTCAAGAGTGAACAGGTTACTTCTTGGTAAGCGTGCTTCATCGTCGGCCACATCATCGCTTACCATAAGGTGAGATAGTGGTCAAACGTGAACCTATCAATAATAATTTTTGTATTTAATTTTTTAATTAGTAAACTAAATCAATAATTATTTTTCGATAATTATTTTGTTGAGGATCTTAGCCATTGAATTGTATTTTTGTTTATTTATTCTGTTAATATTTTAGATGTTCTCAAGCTTCGAAATTGACTCTGAAAGTAAAATTTGAAAAAAGTTGTAAACAACTTATCCGAATATAGTTTACAAGCGTGATATTAATTTAAATAAAACCTTATCAAACTATTTAAACAAGAATATTTCCTCAGGTTATCATTAAAAATACATGTTTGTGCAATAACTTTTTCAGAAATTTATAAATAAGTTTTACATAGTTTTAGATCCGAATATCGCGTAGGGGTAGTGAACGCTCTCGCAAAGGGCAACTGCAGGACATAAGCGCATGCCCTCTCACCGTACCCAGGAACGGGACAAGTCATTAACTTAATGACATCCGTCTTAAAAAAATGCGCTCCTGAACGAAGTAGGTACTGGAGTACCTACTTCGTTCTAATTTATTAAACATTGGTAAAAAAAAAAAATTCGTCACTAAATATTAAAAAAAAAAAATGATAATCAGTTTGGTTTATTACCAACAGACTGTTTATTCCATCAGCCATTTTACCCTAAGTTGTATTATTCCTTTTTTGTGTCTGTGGCTTTGAGTATTAAACCATGTGGTATGACAATTTTTGAACTACCCTCGAATTGATTGTAGTTGTGGTAACTCGAGCCATACTCAAGTTCCATGAAATTGATCAACAACACATAATAGATTCTATCGTTGTTTATGTTTAATTAACCGTTCTGAAAGTTTATTTACTGGTAATGTTTGAAATTAGAAAGAAACGGCAGCTGAAAATGTACGTCACAAAATAAAATTAACCTTTTATTTTTAGTCTCGTTTTCACTTTATTTTAGGTGAGGTCTTAGCAACATCGAACGTGTTTTGTGTGACTTCTCATTAATTCAGAACTTAATTAATTTACTTTCAATTATTTTCATCGTTTGTATATTGGACTACCTCGTTGACGCAGTTGTTGCAAGCGCTACTACAGACCACTAGATTTCTGGGGATAGGAAAGTGTTATTAATTTTTTCGTATATGTTATTTTTCGTTAACAATCTGGAATCTGATTTTTGCATTAGACGAGCAATGGGTAGCTCGCCGTCCGCCCGTCCGGTAGGGACTAGACCTAAGTAGTGGACGGAGTGTAATGTTCCACAGTAGTGCAAAACCGTAGAGCCGACGCCCTTTAAGGTCACGGAAAATTAGATTTTAGAAGACAAATCTTTACGATATCTTGCTGTCCTGACTTGATAGGCAAGAAGGTGTACCGTACCCGAGGCGGACATGAGTTTTAAAATGGAGCCTGCAGTTGCCATGGAACTTAGCCCCGACATCAATTATAAAAAGTTTATGTCACTAGGAAGCGCTTAATTTTTTGAGAGCACTGGAGCGAAATCTTGCTCTGCAATACGTGCTGAGATTTTCAAGCTGGACTGGGAATTTAAGAAAATAGGAAGACAGTTCTTACTTGACACCTCGACTTTTCGATTCCAAGCTCAATCTCTGGAGACTACGTACAACAGTGTTTACGAATCGGTTCAACTGCATGTATGCGCGTTATTCTTTTCATCATCGGTTATTCCAAAATTCGAGTGTCTAACGAACACTACTAGACTAGTCTAACAAAATAATTCGATTTCTAATAAACTAGCGAGCCGCCCCAACTTCGCACGGGTGCAATGGTGATATTAAATATATGATCTAAGCATACATAGGGACAGACAGCGGGAAGCGACTTTGTTTTATACGATGTAGTGATTATGTCTGGTCCTAAGATCTTTGTTCTGGAATTCAGTTGCAACCCAAAGTCTCTCCCCCTCTTATATGGGATTAAATGTGGGTATACTATAAAAAGTCTATGTCTTTCATCTAAAATTGATTTGTTTTCCTAGTTACTCTATTTCATTATTTCCACTTTGTTCCTTTAAACTTTCGTAAGACAGGAGACTCAGAAATTCACTTACGAACTCAGATTAATTTATTACCACTATTATATATTCTCGAATGCAGAATCATGGCACGTAATTTTTTGGCACAACATTAAATCGTTCACAAAAAATGTTTGGTCGTAACTTTCTTCATACGTTTTATTTTCGTTCAAGAGCTTTGGATTATTGATAGTGTTATGGTGACGGAGTAAAGCCACGCCCTCTAGTAATTAATTGTTTCGCCCTATCGACGCGGTGTTCCGTTTACCGTAAGTAGAGTTATAGCTATCTGTTCATAGTTCTATCTAAAATAAAATTAAGAATATTAGTATCCGAAATTTCTTTTAATGGTTGAAGCCGAACTCGAATTTAGCTTAGGTCTTAGTTCGGGCTAAAAGCAAAACTAGTCAAAGGCAGGCAAAAATAGTTAGTCAATTTTAATCAATCTGTCTTTTTTTATTTTCAAATTCTTTATTATACTAGCTGACTCGGCAAACGTAGTTCAGAAATGTAAATTATCAAAAAACAAATTGAGGAGTGGGGGTAGGAGGGTAAAAATTTGCCCAAGACCTACAGACCTGCCAAACAAACACAAAACAAAATTAAAGAATCGGTCCAGCCCTTACGGAGGAAAACAAATACTTTGACACGAAATTAATCACTCAGTCTTTGATATTTGAGATACAAAACGAAATTACTTTTAAATCTAATAAAATAAGATGTAACTTATCATTCGATCATTTACCACGAAAATTCTCGAATTCAAAAATAAGGCGTCGACTGTTTTTAACGAAACTAGACCGAATCTCAAAGTTTGGGCGGAGACTAAAGAATAGTTTGTCCTTTTTTTTTGAACTCGGTATGGTATCTATGTCATAACTAGTTTAAGCTCTTTTGCATTGAGAAAACTTCTTCTGACTATTGACTTTTTTTGGTAGATATATCTATTATTTCTACTCTGTGTTGCATACTGAAATTAGGTGCGATACCTCTAATCACGAATTCTCTAGTATTAAGTCTAAGGCTAATGTCCGCTTTGACAGACCTTCCGCGACGCGCTCTTGAGTGTCTACTATGACTTATTGTATGCCTTGAGTGACCTAGCTTAAAACCTACCTCTAGTCGTATGTAACTGGGACGCAAATATACGACCAGCTGTCAGTCAGCCGGATCAGTCAGTCAGCGATGATCTTAGTAACATTTGAATTTCCATGTTACTTACACTTGGTGGCTTCGCTTTTGTGTGGACGAATACTATTAAAATAGTTAGGGACCTTTTAAAAGCCGCAATAGATCACAAAGATCTACAAAATATGTAGTAACTGTATAATATATTTCTTATTAGAAATGTATTAAAACATTTATATGTTTACACACATTTACCGTTCCTCCATCAACAACTCTTTGAATATTTGTAAGCCAGTAAATAGTGAAGCACGTTTGATTACAATTGGATAGTTGACAATTTTTTTGTATTATTTGTATCAAAAAGTAACTTTATCCAAAATCGCAAATCAATTTTTTTTTTTTTCAAATTCGTTCAACATTAAGTTACAAATCGGTTGGAAGAGGAAAATGTCAAGTAACAGGATAAAGATGCTCATAATGAAATGTGACGTCACCGCCATTAAGTTGCGAGTATTTATGTATATACAAAAGCCCCTACTTTTCCTCACACAAATATTTGAAATGCTAATAGCCGATTCATTTAAAAACCAGTATTGATGCCGACGGTATGACAGAATTACACATTCTGTGAAAATTTCAACTCTCTTACGTTTTATGAGATACAGTCGACTGACTAACAATAGACAGACAATGATAGACAGACGGACGAATATACACCCGTCCGTGTTCGTCGTTTGTCCGTTTGGACAGCGGAGGCTTAGCGACGCGGTCCTTCACCCTGCTGGTGTGGAACCCTAAATATAGCGTGTAATTATAACATTAGCTAACTAGGCTCAGATTACGTGACGAACTAGTCAGATTAAAGGAGAAAATCTATTAAGTCACCTAGTCTAAATACACAAAGCCAGCAATTGTTAAAGCCCAAAATATTTCTGATTAAACACGTGTTCCAATACATTTTGGATTACTCGACAATTGTTACCGGCCACGTTGCGTCACTGTGTGCAGAGCCCGTGTTTCTAAATCCCCCTCCGTTTCGTGTAAACGTTTCATCATATTTTGTCTTCACTACCGCGGGCGCATGCCAATACCGAGGCAGAATCAAATATTGTGTAAGTAAAACACAAATATTAATTAATATTTTAGTTAACTTCAGCTTAGAGAGAGGATTTTTACGACTAGCATCCATTTTTAGGGTTCCGTACCTCAAAAGGAAAAACGGAACCCTCATAGGATCACTTTGTTGTCCGTCTGTCTGTCAAGACCCTTTATCTCAAGAATGCGTGGAGATATCGAAGTAAAATTTAAACCATATATTGAAGTCTGCGGTCTATTAAAGCTGTGCAAAAAATTAAACTTCTAAGTTAACGGAAAAAAATTGTAGCTACGTCACAAAAAAAATGTGTTTCGTAAAAATCTTCGTAACTCAATTCGGAAATTGAACTGTTTTCACAGGTAGGTAACTTTGTACGGAACCCTCAGTGCTTGAGTCCGACTCGCACGTGCCTGGTTTTTTAATTGATATATACTAGTGCTTGACCGCGATTTACAATAACTTGAGGTTTTTTTTTAATCGCAATACCGCGTAGAGTCGTTGTCTCCATGCGAACATTAGACTCCGTTTCATCCTAACTTGCGGCAGAATACCCGCCTTTTACATGGAGCCACTGTCTATCAGACCTCCACAAACCAGTTCCTGGACAACACAAAACTCTTTACATAGACATCACTCTATAGAAGAAGTTTGACCAACCAAGGAGGTCTAACCATCAGGCTAGACTTTCTGGCGTCTGACTGCCTGTGTCGACTGTCAAAGATCTACAAATGACGACCGGGAGCAACAGCTTTACGTGCTTACCGAGGCACTGGGAGTCAGTTATGTCCTAGATAAACTTAGAAAAGTACCTATCAATTGATAAATTCACTTTGGTACGTGCGCGGTTTCATACCCGCAACCTCACGCATGAGAGGCTTTAACTATTGGGCCATTACGACATAATCACATTTACAATTAGTATAGATAGTAAAATAGATAATGACATAATCGCTTAATTCGATATCCATGAAAAAAAAAAACGGGAAGAAGAAGCGTCGAAGGAACGCTGTCATTATTTTAGATTAGCCAATCAGCGAAGCCGGCAGTTCGGAAGGTAACAGCCAATCAGCGTTTGCAATTCATAGAACACAGTTAGGTACATGCAATTATCTAGACCGGAGTTTTTAGCAATGCTTCTAAAAAAACTGGGATGAAAATATCTAAACGCTCTTGGGTTCTTGTATTTATTTCTTTTCTTTTATAGAGCTATATTTTCAAGGGTCCAGTGCTCTTCCTGCATATTTCGAGTTTGATTCCCTGGTCAAGACAATTTTGTTCGGTCAGTTGCAGTAGCAGATTTTAGACATTGGTTATTTTTAAAATTTTATTATTGATAAAATTTAAAAAATAATCAATACGCTTGCTTAGAACCTCATGACTTATGGTATTTAAGTTAGCATTGGAACGAATGAATGATATACGAGTACGAGAAAACGTCCAAATTTTTCTGAATAAACCTACCTATGAAGGATCAGTTGACCTTTGCGTTCTAGGGGCATGGTAACAATTTTAAACATTTAAATCACCATAACACTACATAATAAGCCTTATAATGTTCCCGCTGCTGGGACTCAAGCCTCCTCTTCAAGAGAGGGATGGGGCCATGGTGTACCAGGCGGGCTCAGTGCGGGTTTTTGGATGTGACGTCTTCGAATTTTTGGTTCTAAGACATGCCGGTTTCCTCACGATGTTTTCTTCACCGTTTTGAGAGCAATGGTGATGAAATAAATTACACAGAATATTGCGCCTGGCTGGAAGTGAACCCGCGACTTGTAAGTCGAGGCCGTTACCACTCGGCCACTACTGCTCCTGAACACTGAACTTTTGTGCAGCCCAACATAATAAACGTCTTGTGTTCCCTCGGATATCTAAGCTCTACACAGTCGCGTTATTATGCTATACCTACTTGCATAACTGCGTTTATTTTGCGTGTAAACATAAATTCAACAGATACAAATTGGCAGTAATAACTTACAACGCCACAAAA
Source organism: Leucania comma (assembly GCA_958295575.1). Taxonomy (NCBI): domain Eukaryota; kingdom Metazoa; phylum Arthropoda; class Insecta; order Lepidoptera; family Noctuidae; genus Leucania; species Leucania comma. The sequence goes on along the minus strand of OY282461.1, from coordinate 36,267,360 downwards.
AACGATGATCTTTTGATCTTCCCTTTTAGATCTTATTATTTTTAACACGTTTTTATTAACCCACCTACAGATCATCCGGCCCACGCTAGACTGAAGTCTCCACGTGGAAAATAATACTTTAAGCATATTTATACTCGTATCATTTTTGCTTGAGATGAAACACTTAGGTTTTTACTGATATTTAATAGTAATTTAAAAAAACTACTTATTACTTTATTAAATGATTTGAAAGTTCTCAATAACTATTCAATTTTGTTTTTTTTTTTTGGTTGCCTAAAAAAAGTTTATATTCAATTTAAAACAATGTGCAATTTAGCTTCACTTTTCTTTGGACTGACCGACATTTTGACAATTCAAAAGTGCCTGTAATTGGTCTATTTGAAATAAACTATTCTGATTCTGATTCTGATTCTCCATTCTAGGAATTACTTCTGTATCGTGGTTGCGTTTATAATCATGTAAACTCACATACAGATTTACCCCAGACACGGAACAGTTATCTGTGGGCCATACAAATATTGGTTCTGTGTGAAAATTGAATTCGCGACACAAGCTCTGCTTAGCTTGGGACTAGATGGTGTTGTGTGATAGTTGTGAAATATATTATTATATTATATTATAGCGCAGCAGCCAACCACTGCGCTAAACGTGCCGTCCATTGCTAAAAGTAAAATAATATAATTATATATTATAGTAACATCTGCCCAGAGGCCTTTGCCCAGCAGTGGGAAAGTATAGGCTAATTAAAAAAATAGTAACATTTGCCTACTCAATAATCTTTTTTTAATAAATTGTTTAGCGATAAAAATAAAAATGCATCAAGTCTCTCACATGTAAACACTGAACGCTGCGCCAACCGATGAACCTTTATGATAAGTGATTTTTTTATTATTATTATTTTATATCTTTACCCTCAGAGGTACAGATGTACTAAAAGAGTTTTTATTATGAATCCTTCTATTTTACATAAATCTCAGTGCATAAAATTATTAAACAAAAATAAATTAATAAGCTTTACTGTAAAACCTGTATAGAAACTGAACACGATTTTGCTCAAAGCTTACTTGAATCCGCCAATTCACTGAAACGTAACGCAGAGCAAAAACTTACATAAGAGTCCCTTATATAATAAAAATAAGCTTTGGGAAATATTTACCATTCAGTATTGCAATGCGTTATTTTTTGATACTGTTAAGTTCCATCACGCAAGCGGCTTATTTGTCAATTTTGACCGAATATTGTAGCAAATGCCCAATTCATCCATCTAATTGTGGAAACTGAACAATGTTTCCGTCCTAACGCAATCTGTTCAGTCGCACATCAAATCTGATAAAGGCGTCGCATAGAAAGTGAGGCTGAGCTTACAAGCGCTGCGTTGTATGTCAGCTGTCGGAAGCGGTTATTGCGGCGTTTGCAAGCGGAGCGAGCGACGGGAGCGACGGGAGCAAGCTGTCGCGCTCTGAATATCAAAGCGTTACGCGACAATGCGACTTTCCGTACCAATGCCCCGATACTGTTTGTGCTACCCTGCTTTAATAGCACTTTGTCTAAGTGTTTAATTAAATAGTGATACTCTAGTATTAACACATTCAGTTTTATTAGCATCGTAATAACCAGTTATAATTTAGTACACTTTAGGCATAATATTCTATACAAAGTATTCATTTTGTGACCAAGTCTTCCTAGCAAAAAGAAAAATCTTTAAAATTGTTATGAAATATTCATCCTCTTGACTATCAGATATATATCAAACGCCACTAAGTGCCTTACTCGTTAATAAATATGCCCACATATATACAGGAAGCCAGGTAAAAATAGAACTCACTGCCTTGACTGATGACTGTTTCACCGCAGTCTCCTAGGAAACCGATCATTAACGACGGCCGATCAAACTGAAGCCTGACTTTTCATTTCAAATGCAGCGGCCATGCTTTTAGTGCATAACCGGGTATACAAAATTCATCAGGCAGCGTGTTCGAGTCTGGCCACAAATTGTGCATTATACAGTCAGTTCGGCGAACACGTCTCACGTTCGACAAAGCGTGTTTATGTAATCAGTAGTCGGCTATGCTATATAACAGAAATGTCGACGATTATTTTCGAATTAGGGGTATCAATTCTTGATGCTCTTTAGTGGTACGTATTGATGAACTAGCAAGAGGGGAAATCGAAATATGTACTGAACATTAACTATGAAATTCAGTCAAGTTGCCGGGATATGAGATCTGCTATGAGCGCCTTCACCCGTGTGGAAGTAAAAAGTTGTCCCAAGGGAACATTTCCTACTGCCAGGATGAAAACTACGAAAATTAATTATTCCAAGATATGGTCTAGCCGTGTGCCAAATTTCATCTAAATTCATTCAGCCGTTCGAGCGTGAAGATGTAAGAAACACACACACATCACTCAATTTTTTTTACCTTATAGTATTAGCGTGACAGCAACGATTTCGGTAGAGCATTGACCACCAACAACCATCCAGACGGGTGCAGAAATGATAAGCAAACACTATTTCTATTTACCGAACGATCTTAGTTACATTGTTGAAAATATCTTTTTAAAGCATCGTGCATAAAGTAATTTAATATAACGTATCATCTTAGTTCTTTTAAAATATTCCACCGCTTTTAACGAACCCGGTCTCCATCGACTTTAGCAAAAAATTGTGCAGCAAAATATGATTGCTCAATTTTTCCGTGCAATATGAAGCGATCAACAGCTCCTTATAACAGGCCAATAGAGAGCTCATAAGAACAAAGTCGATAGTAAAACACCTGGAACGTGCGGCAATAAATAACATCCACTTGAAAAACCGAATTAAGAAAAGTCACCGTGTAGGTTAAGTATAGCAACGGAACTGGATTAATTAGAACCGAATTCGCAGGCGGGGTTTTGATATTTAGTTTTTCGGAATCGAAACCAGAATCGAAACCGGAAACGGAAACGAAACACCAAACCGAAAACAAAATCGAGACCGAAATCGAAACCAGAATCGGGACCGGAATCGAGACCGGAATCGTGACCAGAATCGGGACTGAAATCGGGACCGAAATCGGGACCGGAACCGTGACCAGAATCGGGACAGGAATCGTGACCGGAATCGGTACCAGAATCGGGACTGGAATCGGGAACGGAACAACCGGGATCGGAATCGGGACCGGTATCGGGACCGGAATAGTGACCAGAATCGGGTCTGTAATCGTGACCGGAATCGGGACCCGAATCGAGACCGGAATCGGGACCGGAATCGGGACAGGAATTGGGACCGGAATCACGGCCGGAATCAGATTCGGAATTGGGACTGGAATCGGGACCGGAACTGGTACCGTAATCAGGACTAGAATAGGAATCGAAATCGGAACCGGAATCGAGATCCGCATCGGGACCGAAATTAGTACCGGAACTGGAATCGAAACCGGAATCCGAACTGGAATCAGGGGTGGATGCAGAAACACTACTAAAACGAATTTAAAAAAAGCGCGAACTCACAACATGCCAAATATGAATCGAAACAACAAGTTAGTGATGGAAAGAGTAATCAACCGAAGGCATGGGAATAAGGTGCCCCGCGCGACCAGTATCATAGCCTTGTTTGTAAGAAAAGTTGAAAGTGCGAAATCAATCGTAGATTCCGGACTTTCGGAATCACAATAGGACCTCCGTAAGAGATCTCTGGTATAGGTTGAGTTACTTTCTCAAATGTCTCCAACAAATCGACTCAGTCGGATTATTTGCAGACAATTAGATGGTAATTGTTGAGTTCACAGCGGGTTTCGTGAAACTACACAAAGAAGTTTATATTTGCTGCACATATCGTTCTGTAAACAAGATAATAGTTATGTACTCACGTATATCTTGTTGTACTGCGTGTGAAGTAAATATAAAAGAAGATGCTTGCAGTGCACTTCCTATAGAAAATACATATCTCAATGCGAAGGCTATACTTAATATTGGTATCTCACGTTATGCCATTATATTCGTGCATTATCAGCAATAAAGAAAAGTTCAAAACGTAACAGATATTCAGAATGACAACAATTCAGAATCAAAGAGACCGATCTTCACACTTATTACTATGAGCCTGTTATGCCCAACAGAAAGTGAAGTCATGCCTTCCATTCTTTCACCTTTATCAGCCCTTACCTGCATCCGGCCACTAAATCTTGTTTAGTAAAGTGATAATATAGCAACAATAACGAAGTAAAAATGTCATAACGATTAGGATTGAGCTCGTGAAAAAGCATGTATCAATAAGAAATTTATTTTTTTATTTGCTGAATTACATAGGTACTTTTTAGCCCGGGTAAACAGTATGAAAAAAAAATCAAATATCTTCATCAACAACGAAGTTATAAAGCTACAAAACTGCTAAGAAGAAAGTACTCTTTCTTCTTTCTGTCGTCCGACATGATCTGACTATAAAAAATGGCAGCGTCTTGCCGTGAGAGATATCATCATCATCCTGCCCTTTTCCCATGTTATTTGGGGTCGGCGCAACACGTTTTCTTCTTCCATTGTGCCCTGTCATATGTCACTAACTTCCTTCTCTTTCATATCACTCTTCACACAATCCATCCATCTTTTCTTTGGCCTCCCTCTCCCTCTTCATCCATCCACATGTATACTCATAACCCTTTTATTAACATGTTTTGCTTGCCGTGAGAGTGTTCTACCAATTTTGATATTGTTTTGTTTGATTTTGTTTTTTTTTTTGTATTTATAGTGATAAACTAGTCAGCTAACAAATATCGTTTCATGCGGAATATGCATGAAAGATATTTGTTAGCTGACTAGTTATTCGCTATTCAATCTCTCGACTGATCATAATTTATCCCGGGCTGATAATATTTTCGTTTCCTCTAAAATTATCTATAAGACATCACACAGATGCAAATTATATACATAAATTTTCCTCGTGTATTGCTCTATAGTACTTGTATATTTAGTACAAATCAAACGTATTATAGTTAGTCAAGGATTTTCCCCGCTTGGGCGGAGCACTGACGTTTCCTCATGGAGGTGATCGGCGCTGGTATCCTCTCGCACCGGGTCCTGGTTCAGGCTATGGTCCAGAGCGAGGAGAAATGGCAAGCGGTCACCTTCTTCTGCGAAGCAGTAATGCTAGCGAAGGAGACGGCCGCGCGCGTGAGGGACCGGACTTCCTCACACCCTAGCCGCTGCGTGCTCAAAGGGCAACTAAAGGACTGAGGTGTGGTTTTAGTAAGTAAAAGTCTAACCCGTCCTTCCGGTTCACCTCACCACATCAACCTTAAAAAAAAATATAAGTAGTCATACACTACAAAGTCTGGCCATCGTGTGGTTTTGTGTGGCGCGGTAACTGGGTTGTGAAGGTTAGATGGGCAGTCGCTCCATGTAAGCACGGGTATTCAGCCGCACCCGACGAGACTGGAAGCCGAGCCCGAGCTGGTTGAGGAAAGGTTAGGCAGGTGATGGCTACATCAGGACCAGTCACATGTGAAATGGCTTACACTATTTCACATGATCAATCCCAAACATAACCTTTAAAAAATGATTGTTGCTAATACAACGACTTTAGTAAAGAAAGTTTGTATTAAAATAAAAAGTTACCTTTTTGTTTGTATATATTCGAGAGGCCAGTTGCCCTAATTTTACATCGGCCCCTTGTTAAGGTATCATCCGGTGTTAGCGCCTATTTCTCGGCACCCAACATTCGTCTCTTCCGGTTTAAAAGTTGTAGGTGCCAGTGAAATTACGAGTTTATTAAATTTGGCTCATATTTATGAACCAAAGTTAATGCCTAACATAATGGCATTAGGAGTAGGTACCCTATCTATATATACATTTAAAACGCGTCATTACAGTTTGCTGACAACTCCTTGAGGCGCGCGGGAACAGTGCGCGCCGTCGACGACTTGGGTTCGGTCCAGACGGTTACCGGACGGTCGGACAGCGAGCTTCCCATTGCTCGCCGTCTGCAAGCCCTCGCCTACGGTGGCCAGAAATCGGGATCTTAATCCGTGCGTGAATGGCTGGACCAATTTAAGTTCACACATTTGACAATTCGCACGTTTGATACGAGTACTATAGGTTACTAGGTTGTAGCTACCAGGAAACACAAACTCCGGCAGGGAATTCCACTATTTAATTGTACGCCCAATAAATGTGTTAAAGTGTGAATTTAGGTAACAGAGACCAATCGTACACATTGTAACTCCCGCATACTGAACCATCACAGACTGCAGTGAATAAACGAATCAAATCCAGCGCAACTGCTTACCTGAGGCAATTGCCATGGGCAAACACGTAAAATTATAATGCTCTAACACCATGTTGCCACATTAGGGTGCAATATCAATTGTGGCAAACAGCGGACCATTAACCGCAGTGCTTTGCATGCTGCATGAGTCGACAGTAAAACAACGCTTTTTTTTCTAATTACCCACTTTACCAAATTGCTGAAACAGCCGTGTCGTTTATGTGTTTACTATCTGTACCGCTCGCCAGCTTCTTTACGTGTTGACAGTACTTGTACACTGTTCTATGCTTGTTGACTTTTGAGTTATAGACTATCTCACAGAGCGTGAAATTAGTTCCGATGCATACAATCCGAATTCGAATCAAAATTGAATACTAAAATATAAATCTATTTAACCGGCTTAAAGAAGAAGAAGGTTCTCGGTTACTTTCTGTATGTTTGTTTACTTACTTACTTTCGGAAGTCCGTCAATTATAAACAGATATAGAAAATGTATGTTGTGGTACGGGTTCGATTCCTGTACGTTACAAAGATTTGTGAACCCTCTCACGATACAGGAGTAATTCCTAGTGTAGAGCAAACTTGTAAAAAAATATACCGTTTTAATATAAATTTTACATTTATACAATCTCCATTAAATTCGAAACTATTCCGGCTTTACCTCTACTTAAACGGGGGCAGTCATAGGAGTGTAGCCTAGTGAAAATGGCCTCGAGCTCTACAGGAAGTCAATACAACACAGACACCAGTCTTGGCAAGAAGAATTGTGTTAGTTACTGAGTTGTGGAAATCAGACGCACACCATGCACAATACTGGTATCAGCTGCACCCGTTAAGGCAAGGCAAGCAAAATGCAAAGCAAATACTCCTCGCTCAAGTTCCAGGTTATTAAAGTTCCAGAATACGCTAATCTGCTTTGTACTCCGCTAACTGAGCCGACAGAACTTGTCCTGTCTAAGCTATATACTGTCAAAAGCCGCGGTAATTAAGTAATCTTAAGTAATCTTTTCCCGGGATTCCTAACAATATCAAACAAAAAAGAGAATTGACGACATTAGTCCAATCGTCCACGTATACGACGTGACTAAGCAAAATAAGGATCCATTTTGATATAATATATATACAACATACCACAGTGTCTCAAGACGAAAGTGCGTGTTGCCAGTAATGACATATGACTCTGAAACGTGGTCGCTTACAATGGGCCTCATAAGAAGACTTAAAGTCACCCAAAGGGCAATGAAAAGGGCTATGCTCGGAGTTTCCTTGCGTGATCGAATCAGAAATGAAGATATCCGCAAGAGAACCAGGGTTGCCGACATAGCACGTAGAATTGCCAAACTTAAGTGGCAATGGGCTGGGCACATTGCACGCAGAACAGATGGCCGTTGGGGCCGAAAGGTTCTGGAGTGGCGGCCGCGTACAGGAAGACGCAGCGTTGGAAGGCCTCCCACAACCTTGTGGGAGGCCTTCCATCGCTGCGTCTTCCTGTCGGTGTTCGGTCCACCTGGACCGATGACCTGGTCAGGGCCGCTGGAGTCCGATGGATGCGAGACGCACAGGACCGGCCATTGTGCGACGCGTGAGGGAAGGCCTATGTCCAACAGTGGACGTCTTTCGGATGATATGACGACTGCGATTGCACCTGCGTAAGCCGTAAGCAATGTAACATACTAGTATGTATACTACAAAGCACTTAGCGTTTGGGGGGTATTACTAATACGCGCATTTTTAGAAAATAACATTTAAAAAAAATGGTTTTTTCCAATAAAACCAAGATATAGAAAGCAAAATTTCCGTTCGAATAAATTTCGAACACCCATGTGTACAGTACGACAATCAAGCGTTTTTCAAGGTCATTACAATAGGCGCTCGAGGGGCTCGAAAATTGGTCCACGTCACTCCACATCACACAAGTTGAACCATTATGACGGTCGACATTGAATGCGGGAGGCTGCGCATAACAATAGCAAATAGTTCAACTTATTTGCCGCATATTATACTATACAATCCTCCAATTACTTTCTGCCTTTTTTTTTCCTGCTCTTTATACTACCTACCTACCTCTTAATTTATACGAGTAATTGTACTCGTAATTGGTTACGAAGAGTTAGTAAAGAGTGTTCGATCTACCTCAAATTTTATTGCTTTTCAAAGTTAAATTCAATCAAACCTAAGATTTTGAAGTGGCATTTACATAAAGGAAACAACATGTTATTATATCAATAACAATGTAAACAAAGCGCTCGTTCCCCGCGCGAGACCCGCCTCGCCGAAATCATTTCTAGAGCAGATTACCGACCTCTTCAATTGAAATGGACGGGATTGGCGAACTCACATTCTTGTGTATTTTATTATTGGTTTTCATTATTATTGGAAAGAAATCTGACTTCTATAATGAAAAAGTTCATCATCACGTTTCTATTTTTTTGTGTGACTGCTCCCACTCTAGGAGCGAGAGGTCGCGTTAAATTTGAATTGATTAAAACCCGCCTGTGTACTTCAGTTGCCCTTTGCGGTCCAGGAGCGTGATTTCTCATCATCTTTACCTGACTAGCAATTTAGAAGTCTGGATGTGTGATGTGGATTGATATATTACAGAAATATAGATAACTAACTAATTATGACTATAATAATATTCATATTTAACTAATTTAGATAAACAATAACGTTTTTTCTTCACTCAGATTTAACTAGGACTCGGTTAAAAACGTAAAAAAGAACCCTTATTGACACGCAAATACGTTTTCTTTGCAAATCATTATTTTAAAGTAACATTGACATATAGATGTCATTGACGTTCCTATTCTTATTCAAATTGCATTGTTAGCATTGTACAACCATTCCGCCACAGACCTGGGCCTCAAATCTGCTATTACAATAGTGTCAGAATCGTCTATCATTGATTTCATCATGGTTGATTTTGACAAGTTTGGTAATCTACTAATATAATGGCGTCAGTATGACTTTCCAACAGTCAATCACTAACACACCATTGAAAGAAATGGTAATCTCGTACATAATGACAAATTAATTTCTGACTTATGGGGTAATCTGCTAAAATTTTGTCAGTTCCTTTGATTAATGACTTACCATTAGATTTGTTTGAATACAACAAAGTTAGTCTACCACCATTCGTTTACGAGACCAGTAACCGACCAATGATCGACCATTATGATTTAGCAGATTATGAACTTTTACCAAAATGACAATGGCATTGTGTTGGAATGTCGAATTTACAAAAATAGCAGACTTGGGCCCCAGTGCAACCCTTGCGCCTTACCAACTGTTTCAAGCAGTCTCGTCAAGTGAAATACGCAATAAGTCAGGTGTGAGAAGTCGCGGTTGCTTCGGTGACTCGTGAAAATGGAATGATGATACGAGACGAGCTGACGGTGTAAACGTTCCGAGTAGTCATAGACCTAGCGTAGCGAATAAAGATGGCAGAGAGAATTTTATCTTGAAAAACGCCTGTTGATAAATCATTATTATATGGCTGGCCTGTTGGTCTAGTGTTTAGTGGCCCTGACTGCTATGCCGGAGGACTCGGAGGTCCAAGACAAATGTTTCTGTGATGAGCTTGATCATTTTTTCTGTGTTCGGGTGTAATTTATTTAACAAAGAAATGTAATTATGTTTATCAGTTGTTCAGACTCATAGCGCAAGCTCTGCTTAATTTGGGACTAAATAGCGTTGTGTAAAAGCTATCGAATATTACATTATTATAATATAAAAGTACCTCACCCACAGCCAGTAGGCGGGCGCGCTCAACAGAATTGACTGACGTATTACTCGTAATAAGATTATTTTTGAGAGTCTATCTGAAATAAATATAATGTATATTCGTCAATATATTAAAATTATCTCATGTCAGCGTGTTCGTGAAGGTAGACAATGAAACCAAGGAAACGAAGAAGAGGGTTTTTATATTTATAAAACCCTGGGATTCTTGTGTTATTTTATTGATTTTCTGAACAAGGGGCCGGTTTGGGGCAATATACTTGCCTTTTATTATGTAGAATTTAAAGATTTAAGTCAAGAGTGAATAGGTTACTTCTGGGCAAGCGTGCTCCACAGTCGATTCATCATCACTTACCATCAGGTGAGATAGTGGTCTAGCGCAAGCCTATCAATAATAAAAAACCGGCAAAGTGCGAGTCGGACTCGCGCACGAAGGGGTCCTTTCCATTGACTACAAACAGGATAACAACAAAACAGGCAAAAAATGGCGTTTTTTGTATAGCCCCCTTAAATATTTATTTTATTTTAATTTTATTACTTATTATTAAACTAAAAAAAGAAAGTAAAAAACTAAAACCCGACTACGGCAAAAAAAAAATGCTAAAAAGTATGAAACAAGATTTTCGGGATACTGAAATAAACAAGATTTTCGGGATACTGAAATAAACAAGGTTACTGGATAAACAAGAACAAAACAAAAAGAAAAGCCGTAGTCACACGTTATATAGGCATAGGTACCAACCATAACACTTTAGTAACGTGTGACTACGACTTTTTTTTGTTTTGTTCTTGTTTCTCCAGTAACCTTGTTTATTTCATTATCCCAAAAATCTTGTTTCATACTTTTTAGCGTCTTTTTTTGTCGTAGTCGTGTTTTAGTTTTTTACTTTCTTTTTTATTTAAACTATTTTTTTGTTAAAATACTGTGCTTCTAGACGATTTTTTTCGAATTTTTTGACCGCTTGAGGGTGCCACATTGAATTTTGATAATAATATTTTTGATAAGCACAAGTGAAGCCCTTTCAAATGATATCAAATACGGTGTATTTATACTAACATCTTTTTTAACACATGATTTTTTATCCGCTAGAGGGTCTCACTTTAGATTTGAACAATATACTGGAAATGTACAAGTGAAGCCCTTTCAAACGATACCAAACACGACGTGTTTATCTTAATTTTTTATTAACACAATACTTTTTGTCCACTAGAAGGCGCCACATTCAATTTTGATGATATTTTGAACCGCGCACTTAGATCTTACTAGCTATTTGTTCGTTGCCTAACTACGTGAATGTGTACTTGGAACAGGAGATGGCACAAACGGCTGAACGCGGTCACACGGGTGCACCATGCGCTGGAATATTCCGGGAATATGTTACCTTGTTGGGTGTATTTCCTATTTTCATGCAGGCGAAACTGCTGTCAGAAACTATTAGATTCATTAAACTTATGATAAAGTCAAAAACCAAGCAACTAATTAAAAAAGCTAAATATATTAGCATAACCTACGTATAACATTTCTTTCAGAGTTTATAGAAACTAATTAGGCACTCATAAGTCGTCTTAAAAATGTGGTAAAGGTAATATCGACAGAATCAATAAATGCTACGAAAACCGCCTTTTCTATTAATATATATTTTAATTCCCCAGAAATTAGGACGTCTGAAACACAAACGCTTGAATTGAGTTGCGTGTCAAGAATGTGTTACCAAGTGCTTATAATGTTGTTGTTTTAATTCTAGCTTGCTCCCTGCTTCGGTCGCCATGGTGATAGACAAACAGCCAGGGGCGTGAACATTGCTCTATGGTGCTTTTAAGCCACGTATTTAAGTGCTATCATGGGGATAATGAGCTCGCGGATCGGCCTGCGAACGAAGTTCAGTCCGTATTGTTGGGATTTGTAATAATCATAACAATTTCAGCCGAAATACGTCCACCGAACGGCAGTTTCTGTGCGACTCGCGCTCCAGGTCTTCGGTTCACCTTTCGATACGCGGTGCCACTCCAGAATCTTTTGGCTCTGGCGAACATCTAAAGCTACGTTATAAGTTTTCACAATTTAACAGATAAAATGCAAATCTTATTGTAGATACATCCTAACAGAAAACGAAACGAGCAACAGACATTGAGAGATAATATTATGTCATAAAAAGCAAATACCCGCTCAGATCCGACAGTGAATCCAATAAGAAGATAAATCGCTTTAGTTTATCCAAGCCGCAAAGTAGATTATTTAAATCCACCTGATTTCCTTTAAACTAAATTTATGAGCTCGGATTCATAGGCCGGCTTCAGTAGCAAGTAACGAATCGGAACTGTACGGCAACAGAGCCGGGAACTAAGCAGCTGAGCTTTACTAGTAGCTGATGGAACTGTTGCATCACTGTGAGACTTATCTTGTTCGCGAAAAGTAACCTCGAGTCTGAGTTACCTGATAACTACAACCTAGGAGTCCTAAATTAAGAGTAAATTGTATGCTTCCAGGCAGGCGTGCTCCATCATCGAGTACATCAGATGAGATAGTGGTCAAACGCGAGCTTATAAAAGAAAATAGAATGATAACTTTGTGTAATTCTTTTATGTTTGTTTGGGTATACGCAATGAGTGTTTTCTATAATTATGTTCATGAAATGATTTTTATTTATTTGCTTCGTATAACATGATTGACAACACAGCGTGAATGTATATTGTCTAGTTACTTATAGCGCCCTTAGTTCCTTGACGTTTATAATACATAATACAACATAATCAAAACAGTCACCTTTAGATGAATCGTTTTGGTTTAACTTTCCTACTTGAACACACTTGGCCACTTCATGTTTTAGCTTGAACTCGTTCCCTGCTGGACGCCTCCCCAAATGTTGGATTTCCACTGGCTCCACCAGTTCATCATTACGATTAGCTACCTATAATACCAAATGTAATCCTCTTCATAAAACTAAAACAATACTATTATTTGTGCTAACTAGTGCTTGACTGCGATCCCACATGATAGTAAGCAGTGATGCAGTCGTTGATGGTGTTGATGGTGAGGTGCACTCGTTTATTAGGGTTCCGTAGCCAAATGGCAAAAAACGGAACCCTCGTGGATTCGTCATGTCTGTCTGTCTGTCCGTCCGTATGTCGCAGCTTTTTTTCGAAACTATAAGAACTATACTGTTGAAACTTTATAAGTAGATCTGAGAAGTCTGTGAACCGCATTAAGATTTTCACACAAAACTAGAAAAAAAAACAATAATTACTAATATTTTTTCATCAAAGCCATACGTGTTTTTCTAAACTGAATAGTTTGCGCGAGAGACACTTCCAAAGTGGTAAAATTTGTCCCCCCCCCCCTTTAACTCTACAATAAGAGCATGATAAAACTAAAAAGAATATAAGATGTACATTACCATCTTTTTTTTATGGTAGGTAAAATCATCCAATGACAAATCCCGCCCTTGGGTGGAGCGGGAAGTAGTGTCAGACTCTTACTGACTAAAACCCGGGTGCCATTTTCACATACCCTTTGACCCCAGTAGGCTTCGGCCCTGTTGGGCCCCTACAGTTTGCTGACAACTCCTTGAGGCGCGCTGGAACAGTGCGCGCCGTAAACGACTTGAGCTGGGACCGGTATGTTACCAGACGGACGGACAGCGAGCTAACCATTGCCCGCCGTCCGCGAGCCCGCGCCTACGGTGGCCGGAAATCGGGATCGGAATCCCGGCGGCGGCAGCGGCGTGTACGCCGTAGCCTGATGCGGTCGGTCTCCTCCTTTGCTAGCATTACTGCTTCGCAGAAGGAGGCGACCGCCTGCCACTCCTCCTCGCTCCGGAGCATGGCTTGAACCAAACCCCGGCGCGAGAGATCGCTGCCGCCGATCGCCCCCACGAGGACACGGCGATGCTCTTCCCAAGCGGGGCACACCTCGACTGTGTGCTCCACCGTGTCCTCCGGACGCTCCGCACAGTGGCGACATCCGGGCGTCGTCTCCGCACGAATCTTGTACAGGTACTTAGAGAACTTGCCGTGTTCGGTAAGCACCTGCGCCACGGAAGGTGACGACGCCGTGGGGCCTTTCCAGCCACGCCTCAAACAGGGGCCTTACCGCCTCGATGTACATTTCCATGCAGACTTCTACCGAAAATTGGTTTGAACGAGATCTAGTAAGCAGTTTACTTGATTTAAAAAAAATACACTATTATTAAAACATCGATCAAAGTTACAACGAACTACAAGAACTTTTATATTATGTTACTTGCTGCTACGGAACCATTCATGGGCGAGGCCGGCTCGCACTTGGCCGCTTTTGATATCTCTGTCAGTTGCTTCTCCTTTTCCGTACACCGTTAAATTTTGATGGTTTTAATCCCGTGGAAGGTCGATCCGGAAATAAAACACTATCGATTTGTAAACATAAAATAAAAAAATGAAGTACTTTTTTTAACTCGAATTAATATAAGCATGTACGAAATTGATTTCTTTAAGTGTGACCGTGCAGGTAGTTGTCGGTTGTTGCGTACTAACTACCTACAAGTCATTCAACTTTACTTACAGAAATTAATTTCGTGCATGCGTAAATTAATCCGAGTTTAAAAAAGGTACTTTGTTTTGTAATTTTATCTTTACAAATCGAGTGTTTCATGTACCGAATCGACCCTCCACGGGATTAAAGCAACCAAAATTTAACGGTTTATTAGGTATATAGATGAGATCAGTATGTTTCCATATAGAATATTTATATAATACTGAGGATGAACGACGCTACCGAGGTCACTGGAAGCAAGAGCTGGTTTGAGATGGATGGAGAAAAGAATATCTAGGAAAAAGTTCGCCGAGGCCTTTGCCCAGCAGAGGGAAAGGTTAACAACAATTTACATTTCATTGTTCAAACATACAGTATTCATAAAATTTAACAATTCAATTCCATAATAAATAAAACATAATTTTTAATTTTTGACGTGTTGGTGTCACCGCATATGGACCATAAAAAAACGCCGCCACCGGCTTCTAACGCTAAGCTGGTAGCGGCTTCTAGCTTCTTTTTGTGGCGGCGTTGGTTAAATATTGCCTATTGTATTGCGGCCCGTGTGCGGCGACCCTTACAATTAAATATCGCTTACATTCTCTTTCTAGGTAAATAGCAACTCGGCTAGGACGCAAAGTCTGGCCGCAAGTGCCTCGTGACTGAAATCGTCCAACAAAAATCAATCCATGTAAATCCGCCATTACTTTTGCCCATAACCGCGTGAACGGTTGATGTATCTGCTGTTATACTTTATTGTCGTTTTCATTACCCCTAAATTGAAGCGTCTGTTTCATTGAATGGCTTGTTAGACTTGATTATTTTGTTTGTAGGGGATGTTTTTTATTATTTGTCTTATACTTTAATTAGAATCGTCTGTTACACGGTGCTTACCGAACACGGAAAGTTCGCTAAGTACCTGTTCCGAATTCGTGCGGAGGATTCGCCCGGGTGTCGCCACTGTGCGGAACATCCGGAGGACACGGTGGAGCACACTGTAGAGGTGTGCCCCGCCTGGGCGGAGCATCGCCGTGTCCTCGTGGGGGCGATCGGCGGCAGCGATCTCTCTCGCCGGGCCTTGGTTCAGGCCATGGTCCGTAGTGAGGAGGGATGGCAGGCGGTCGCCTCCTTCTGCGAAGCAGTAATGCTAGCAAAGGAGGAGGCCGACCGCATCAGGCAGAGGCAACGGGGCGCTCGCCCCAGCCGCCGCCGGGATTCCGATC
The DNA here is from genome assembly GCA_958295575.1 of Leucania comma. Lineage (NCBI taxonomy): Eukaryota > Metazoa > Arthropoda > Insecta > Lepidoptera > Noctuidae > Leucania > Leucania comma. The sequence continues at coordinate 36,251,651 of OY282461.1, read as the reverse complement.
CCGATTTCCGGCCACCGTAGGCGCGGGCTTGCGGACGGCGTGCAATGGGTAGCACGCTGTCCGATCGTCCGGTAACCGACCGGACCGAGCCCAAGTCGTCGACGGCGCGTTCTGTTCCCGCGCGCCTCAAGGAGCTGTCAGCACACCGAAGAGGCCCAGCCTGCTAACTGCAGGCAGGCAGGGTCGAAGCCTACTGGGGTCATAGGTTAGTTCCGAAAGGAATGCTCGACCCCGGCACGATAGGCTACGAAGGAACGGGGTAGGTTTTTAGTCAGTAAGAGTCTGACACTACTTCCCGCTCCGCCCAAGGGCGGGATTTGTCATTGGATGATTTTACCTACCATAAAAAAAAAAAAAAAAAAAAAATCGTCTGTTACACTTTTTAGAAACAAACTGTATTATGGACGCATTATAATTTAAAGTTTAATAAAATGAGCATTTCACAATTATTTTTATTAATTTTACGATTTAAAAAAATCGTTTTAAAAATAAGAATAGTTGGCACTAGGTTAATGAAGTATTAGTATCATTCCTTCAACCACAAGACACTAAGTAATCCCCTCAACCATATAACATGTTCATAACCTGCTCTGCTAAAAATACATCAAGAAAACACCGCTTCAGCTATCAGCAATGTATCTCCAATACAGCTATTCACCGCGATACATTACACCGTGAAATAGAATACAATATAGTTATGTACACTGACATGATCACCAGCCTCTGCTTTCAAGGTTACAACAACAACAATTAAACGATTTAACACTGACGTGTGGACCGGCTGCTTGCTTTTTTTTTTGGGGGGAGAGGGACATTATCTAGTCTCTAGTCACCCTCTCCAGTGTCTGCCCTCATTTTCCCTCTGCACCCATCTATTCCACACTGCCTGAATAATTGAGTTACGCGTAAAAATAATTTCATCGATACAGCTTATTGTTATTACGAGTATCCTAAACCATTAGGTCAAAGTTATTCCATGGTTTTGCCTATTTTCAGTAAGCATTTTCATACTATTTCTTTACTATGGAGTTGAGTTCTTATAGAACACCATGTGTTAAAAGATAGCATGAGTTTGTATATTTTGTTTTTCTACAAGAAAAGCTCACCAATTGTTAGGTATGTAGGCAGATGCGTATTGTTTTCTAAACACGTTTTTTTTTAAAACAAGTCCCTTATTTTGTTGAACGAAGAAATACTCATACCAGTGTACTATTTCCACACTATCCCTAATGGAGTTAACGACACAGATTTATAATTCAATCTCACAATGTGTGTTAGAGATCGATGGCGGATGACAAGACATTAATCGGGTAGGATCCGCGGATAAGTGGGCAAACGGCTCCGTCCCGAACGAGGCGTGAGCTGATAGAAAGGAGAACGATCGATGTCACTGACGAAATAATTGCGGGCTAAATTAACTCTACAGGCGTGTGTAACTCTTTACCGAGTCCGAAACGGTTAAGTGTTCTGAAAGATTGGAACATCAGTATTGTTTTAAATGCATCATTGAGAACAATTGGAATACTTCTACTAGTAAAGAGTGTTTTACTTTAGTGACCAAAACTTATATACCTTTTAAAATAATAAAATCAAGGCCAGGTTTTACTCATTTTGATTTTTGAATAATGATTTTTTATTAAAATTGACTATAAGACCAAGCGCCGGACAAAAATCGAAACATGATGTCAATAAATTGGGTCGATAAAAAAAATCGCGTATCTGACCCTAATTTTCGATTTCAAACGTATATATCTACGAGATTGCGTCAAAGAAATATTTGAAAGTTATGAACGAAATAAAGCTTGTTTTTTAAAAGCGCCTCGCAAAAACCAAAATCTTTAATCATTACTGTTCTTTTTTCTTATGTAAAAATAAATCGTCTGTACCGGGGCCGCAAAGTCGACACAGACCTGAGCGGAGTTCATACAATATACTGAGAGACTACAACCGGCCCACCACAAACACCAAAACTCAATTAAACAAAAACTGTATATGACGCGTATGTGTTTTGAGGCGATTTTCCGATTATTCCAAACGATGCATAAGTACGCTAATATTCGTTCTGGAACATTTTTTTTAATTTGCATAAACTAGTGCTTGACTGCGATCCCACCTGATTATAAGATGGTGATGCAAGCGTATTTGAAAACTAATTATTCAATGAATTTTAAGATTTTAATTTTTTGAGGCTTTCCCGAAATTCTCACCAGCGGTCCACATCAGACACGCGCCCGCCATCCCAGGACCTTTTTCGGTCATTCTCCAATTCGGCGTTCTTTGCCTAATTACCGTAACCTTTTTCATTTTTCACTGATTTGACTTAAACACATTAAAATATGAAAGAAATCAAAGATACGAATTCAATAATTAATGAGGCATGTAACAATTAATAGTGGTTTTCTAGTTATTGAGACTTTAAAATTTTATGAGTAAGTATGGTAATTAGAAAAAAATAATATTTAATGTAACGGTAATTAGAAAATATCATCAAGTCTATGTAAAATATGATATAATAAAATGATAATAACACACACTAATAATTTGTACACATATAATTATAATTAAATCAATAGAATTAAAGATGTCCCTCATAACCATAATAAATAGTATAAAAAAGACACTTTATCATTACTATAATTTATTAAAAATTAGACACTTTCAATGAAAATCAGGTAAAAACAAACTAAATAAAACAAAGATTGTTTTATTGGTATTTTTTTTTGTTTGTTGAAACAATATTTATAAAAAAAGTTGAGTAGAATGGAACTTAAAAGAATAATATTCTAAATCTTCTTAGATAATAAAGATAGATCTCGCTTAAAGCTACTCACAGCTCTTTTAAGATTTGCTAATATTAATTTTACTTGCTTATTTATACCCAAGTCGTCGACGGCGCGAACTGTTCCCGCGCGCCTCAAGGAGCTGTCAGCAAACCGTAGAGGCCCAGCCTGCTAGCTGCAGGGGTCATGGGTCAGCTTCCGAAAGGAATACCCGGCCCCGGCACGATAGGCAACGAAGAAACAGGGCAGGTTTTTAGTCAGTAAGAGTCTTACACTACTTCCCGCTCCACCCAAGGGCGGGATTTGTCATTGGATGATTTTACCTACCATAAAAAAAACCTCTCAAACCTCTTAACCATATCATGGACTGGACTTCGAAAACCCAGGAAATACAGAAGCGAGCTAAACTAGCCGATCTATTTTAGTTTAGTGTAATTTTTTGAGCTTAGTGAGTATGACAAATCATTGAGATGTAGTGGTGTTGACAAATTTTCAAGAGGATCTGTTATATGTTATCAAGCACATCTATATCTACGATCACTTCTTCCTCAATTGTTTCCAATTTTCCTTTTTTGTCTTTTATAGTAAGCTTTGAATTTTTTTCCTATATCTATTTTGAGTCTTTTTGCGGTTTTTTGGTGACATTTCGCACATAGGAAGTATTTTCTTATCTCTTTTTCTTTTATTATACCTTTCTTTCTCTTTCTCTTTAGATTGCTAATACGAAACGGTTAATTCGTTCTCGGCGTTGCCGTGGGGCGACCCTTCTCGATCTTTTTTTTAAATTCCTCTTTGGTCTTTTTGGGTTTTCCCATCTAAAATAACTTGATGAATGATCAACATATAATACAGACATATTTTCAAACAGTGATTATAATAATCTACGAAAGCCGCGGGAAAACTTTCCTTGGGTTCGACATCGCGGCTAAAGTTGATAAAAAAAGTATTAATTTTACATACAACGGTAATTATAAGCATATGGTAATTAGTATACGGAAATTAGAAAACGACAGATTTTCTTAAAAATGTCAAAAACCGACACAGTATGTAAATACTAGCTTATTACAACGTAAGGAGGCCAAAGTACTGTCTCCATTTACATGATTAACTTGGGTCTAACTTAAAAAATTAAGTGTTAAAATAAGTACTACGGTAATTAGAAAAGTTTTTAACCAAGGCTACGGTAATTATATACTCACGTGCTTCATTGGCGGCACACTAACGTTAGAGACGAGCAACTCCTGATGGGCTGCGGCACATGCTGAGCAGACGCGACACGTACGGTAGTGATGTGCAAAATATTGTTATTTAGAGATGTGCACCCGAGAAAAGAAAATGTCACGGCAATTATAACTTTCGACTGGACATGCGGTTACTGAGTGATAGTTAATTATAGACTGGTTCTATTGAGTACACATTTTGATAAACGATACACGTTGCTTAATACCGTTTCAAACGTTGAATGGATCAAAGTAAATGATGTACGTTACAAAAATTACAAGCAATTTTTAAGTTGGTGTGCGGACATGCCACGGTAATTAGAGAACAGAGGTTCTTTAAACATAGGTTAAATTAATTTAATCTTAATTACATAAAACAGAAGCCAATGTTTTTGTTTACAGCTAGATACGGATACTATCTAACATATAAAAAAATCCATGATTGAATATGATAATATTACGGATTATGCAAGCCCGGACACGTAAAACTTGCTTATCGGAGAATGACCGTTTTACTCCATGGACCATCTATTCTGCAAGCAACATATTTGCCATTCGCCACTTTACCGGTTACGTAGCGCCAGTCGTTGTGGCGACACTTGGCCGTCCACCAGTGGTCGACTTTTAACTAAAATGGTGATGATGATAGTCTACATTATTCTAATGTTAAGTAAACGTCAAGTATTTCTGTTAACGTATTTATAAGATACCTGCAATATTCTCTAGTCCATATCTCAATCATTATGACAAGAAGTCATACGTCGTTAGTGCCTACAGATATTAATCATCTTAATAATCTGTAGGCACCAACAAAATCTCTGCGATTTTCAACTATAAAAAATAACCATACCAATTAGCCGTCGCTAGAACATTTCGATGGCAGCAGAAATATTAATTAACAAACAAAGTTAGTAATTTAAGTGAATTTCTGAAAGTGGCACTCGTAACTCCAAGTAACTCTGAGCTAAAACTGATACCGTTAACTTAGTTGTGTACTGGCTGCGCATAGCCGTGAACTTCGGTTAGCAATGACAATAAACTATTTGTTAGTGGGGCATTTTGTAGTACAACATGACGAGTAGTGAAATTATTTAAAAAGGATGAATGTAAAGCATGCAACTGTTTTTTTTACACGACTGCCCCAAAAAAGGAGTGTTATGTTTTCAGGGTTCATGTATGTATTTCTTTTTGTAAAAATGTTAAATTTATCACAGGCAAATATAGGAAAGGAATTTTGATAATGATATAATAATCCTCCTATCCGAAATTCAATTACGGCGGCTAATCTCTGATAAAATAAATAGAGATTAGCCTAACATTATAGAGTACCGGTTTTTGCAAAAACACTAGTGCACTCTCTGTTTCTTAACTGTCATAGTTCGGTAGAACAGCCAACCCACCGAACCGAAAAAAGCGCAGGACCAAAGGCTTTACGTGCTTTTGGAGGAAAAGGGGTATCACATTACCAACTACTGAACATCGGACTGCTACAGATTAATTCTTAATAGAAAAACCCCGAAGCACGACACACGAATCGAACTGCCGTAAAGTCCCGACTCACGCTCAACAATCGCACTTGCAGTCTCATGGCGAATTGACAGTTACTGTGATATATAATATAATAGCTACTAAATTTATAAAAAATATATAAAGCTAAGACAAAGATGGTTAGAGATGGTAAACAAAGCACTAGATAAATGTGCAAGAAACACAACATGTTGGTCGGTAGCATCTACCCCAAATAGACATAGGGCAGCCCCTCCCCCCCCCCATCCTCCTACGTCTGGACGGTCTGTAAGTACATAACGGAAATAGATTTTCTTACCACTCACACAAAAAAGAAATAATATGTATAAATGTGTCAATATAAAATTCTTGACACGAAACATTTATTAGCATGCGTAACGTAACTGTGATATTTAATTACCTGCCCAACGTCCCACCCCGAAGATAATAATACACGAACAAAATTAAATAATTATTCATTTGGTCGATATAGCAGTAATTAATCACTTTGCGACCATTATTGGACTAATAATGTCCATTATTTTACTTTTATGTAGCTTTAGGTGTCACAATACCCAGCGTTTCCCTCGCTCGGAAGTATGTATGACCTAGAACTTCAACCGGTCGTAGGTTAATGTAAACAATAATAATACGGTAAATTAATTAATAATTGCCTTCTTTATTCACTTTCGCGCATAATATAAATCTTATTAATCAACAAGGATAAGCCTCCTGCTTCTTTAGCCGAGTGCTTGCAAGCGGTCTGTGTGTAACGGAAGATAGTGTCAGACTGTTATTTACGGGAAAAAAAACTAGTGTATCTACAGTTTTCTTTAACCGAAGCCTACAGAGACATCGACTTCGACTACCAGCCACGCCGCGTCGTGTTCCTCGCGCCTCAAAAAGATGTCAGCAAAGCCGTTAGAGTGCAGCAAGGGCGAAACCTGCTGAGGCCATGGTCGACTACAAGTCTGAAAAGCCCTTCCGCTCCGCCTTAGAGCGATACAAGATATTAGATGATTTCCCACCTTAAAAAAAGAGTATTTGTATTTACTGCGATTTCCAATGGCCGCAATCAGAGCTACTGAACTTTTTGGTTCCCATCGGATGTAGGTGAACATGAAGGCAGTTGGCACTTTTAGGCTTTGCGTGATCTGTTCACGTGGATCCACGCGAATAGGAAATTCAACTAAAAATAAACTTTCATGTACTTTTCGAGAATTATTAAAAAATGTAAATCAATATTGTAAAGAGATAAAATTACCGTTAGTCTGATTAAATATTTTTGAGTGCCATTGTACTTTTTATCCCAGAAAAGTGAATGTACGTGGTTAGACGAACAAAGCAAAAATTATTTTGTGAAAGTAACTGTACCAATAAAAAATATCGAATAAATTGCCAATGTTTGATGTCTGTATTGGGTAATTTATATGACACGAGGTGTGACATATCGACTCCTGATTTATTAAAAAATAAACAAAAACCCTAAATCTATTATATGTCGTGCGTTATGCACCATGCCTTACACTCTGTTATAACAAACCGGGCAAGTGCACCAGGGAGAGTGGAAACGTCGAGAGATGTCGTGCGGTGTTCCGCAGGGATCGGTACTAGGACCACCCTTGTGGAACATCGGGTACGACTACGTGCTGCGCGGCGACTTCCCCGACGGGGTCAGCGTGGTCTGCTACGCGGACGACACGTTGGTCCTAGCGCGGGGAGAGTCGTACCGGACGGCGGTCGAATTAGCGACACGCGGGGTTGCGATGGTCGTTGACAGGATCCAGAAATTGGGACTCGAGGTGGCACTGCACAAGTCCGAGGCCATGTGCTTCCACGGCCCTCGAGGTGCGCCACCACCGCGTTCCCAGCTAACGGTAGGAGGGGTTCACATCAGCGTCGGGTCGACGATGAAGTACCTGGGACTCGTCCTCGACAGCTGGTGGAACTTCAAGGAGCACTTCCGACGTCTGGCTCCCAAACTGAATCGGACTGGGGCTGCTCTCGGGCGGCTCCTGCCCAACCTCAGGGGACCAGACGCCTCCTGCCGGAAGCTCTACGCGGGAATCGTTCGGTCCATGGCTCTCTACGGGGCTCCGGTGTGGGCACCGACGTTGCAACAGCAACCGAGGGCCCAGCTGAATGCGTGCCAGAGGGTCATGGCAATACGCATGGTGCGAGGGTACCGAACGATCTCCCGCGAGGCGGCGACCCTCCTTGCTGGCCAACCGCCGTGGGATCTGGAGGCAACAGTCCTTGCACACATGCACGACAAGCGCATGGAGATGCAACGCCGGGGCGAAATTCCGCTGCCACGACAAGTCGAGGCATGGCGGACAGAGCTCCGGCGGGATCTCATGGCGAAATGGCGTCAACGACTATTGCAACCTCGTTCGGGGCGCGCCACAATTGGGGCGATAAGGCCCATCCTTGAGGCGTGGCTGGAAAGACCTCACGGCGTTCTCAACTTCCGCACGACGCAGGTGCTTACCGAACACGGAAAGTTCGCTAAGTACCTGTTCCGGATTCGTGCGGAGGATTCGCCCGGGTGTCGCCACTGTGCGGAACATCCGGAGGACACGGTGGAGCACACTGTAGAGGTGTGCCCCGCCTGGGCGGAGCATCGCCGTGTCCTCGTGGGGGCGATCGGCGGCAGCGATCTCTCTCGCCGAGCCTTGGTTCAGGCCATGGTCCGTAGTGAGGAGGGATGGCAGGCGGTCGCCTCCTTCTGCGAAGCAGTAATGCTAGCAAAGGAGGAGGCCGACCGCATCAGGCAGAGGCAACGGGGTGCTCGCCCCAGCCGCCGCCGGGATTCCGATCCCGATTTCCGGCCACCGTAGGCGCGGGCTTGCGGACGGCGTGCAATGGGTAGCACGCTGTCCGATCGTCCGGTAACCGACCGGACCGAGCCCAAGTCGTCGACGGCGCGTTCTGTTCCCGCGCGCCTCAAGGAGCTGTCAGCACACCGAAGAGGCCCAGCCTGCTAACTGCAGGCAGGCAGGGTCGAAGCCTACTGGGGTCATGGGTTAGTTCCGAAAGGAATGCTCGACCCCGGCACGATAGGCTACGAAGGAACGGGGTAGGTTTTTAGTCAGTAAGAGTCTGACACTACTTCCCGCTCCGCCCAAGGGCGGGATTTGTCATTGGATGATTTTACCTACCATAAAAAAAAAAAACCGGGCAAGTGCGAGTCGGACTGAGGGTTCCGTACAAACTTACCTATGACTGACCTGTTGCTCTAGTGGTTGGTGGCCCTGACTGCTAGGCCGGAGGTCGTGGGTTCGATTGCCACCCAGGACAAATGTTTGTATGATGAGCATGATCGTTTGTTGTGTGTCTGGGTGTGATTTATCTATAGTATGTATGTATTTAGAAATATATAAGTATGTTTATCAGTTGTCTAATACTCATAACACAAGCTCTGCTTAGTATGAGACTAGACGGCGTTGTGTGATAGATGTGGTATATTATTATTATGAAAACAATTAGCTGGAGGAGGTAGACCTCCTCCAGCTAATTCCAGTTTAGAGAATCATTTTGTTCTGCTAAACTTATTTAACGCTCAGCTCAATATTAAATTTATTTATTGAAGAGGGTCAATGGATTGTGGTTAATTTAATTTTAGCATAGTATTCAAAGTATGAAATAAATTAGTTGAGGTCCGTTGAACCTCTACTATAAAGAAATTTCAGACCATTTTGCATTTGTAGAGTGGAACTGCACTTTTGACCCCTGACGATATATTTTTTTACAAGTGGTATAACTGTTAAAAGGGTTTTGCGAAAGTTTAGACATAGCCGATAGTAAACCAAGAGCTAAACTATATCACAGACCTACAATGGTTTTGGTGCCGCCAAAACTGTAACTGATTTTTAGTATAATGGGTACCAGGATCACAACCACATACTTATATTTTAATGCTACATGTAGTTTCGGAGATACAAAATATGACCCAAGGAAGCAAAATAAGCAAATTTTAAACATTTCATTATATTATTTTACAAGTAGGAAGATTTACTTTTTGTTTTTTTTTACTATGTACGTTGTTATTATCCTCCTTTGTGGTACTTAAACAGCACTCTGCTATCCTATGCTCATCCTAGTGACCTTGGGACACATCTTCTATCGCTTTTTGGGCCAAATGGAAACGCTTTCCGTGTTCTTTCAAATATAGTATAGATTCCAAAATGTTAAAGGAACTTGTCCAAATGCCTGTGCGCTCTTATGCTCATGTTAAAACCAACAGTTTTAACGTTACTTAGAAGGTCCTGGACTAATTCCAAGTAATTTTCTGCCTTTTCAATACCTAAGACATTTTTGACGACTGTGACGAAAGATTTCAAAGCCGCTGATTCAATATTATTCATTTGTTTTTCCTCAAAGTTCTTATTTGAGGGCATTCGAAAATAGCAGTCTAAAGACTGATATTCACTGTTTTTAGCTAATTTGACTAAACAGAAACAACACTCATAATAGTGTTTTTTTTTGTTCAGACCAAATCATAGGTACACCGAACTTAAATCGTACTATTACTATACTATTGCCCAGTATCTTAAATATTCAATACATAATTTCCAAACGATATTTTGTATCCACGACCGGTCTGACTCCTTAATCTAGATCTTAAAACAATCAAAATATGGCTTTTTACGACAACCGCTATCGGTTTTTTAATTTATTTTCACAACATAGTAACCATAAATGTATTATTCGAATTATTTAACGAACTCCACCTAGACGACGAGATAATAATATTATCAGATAATTACATAAATTGGCGGAATCCGAACTCAGTCAACATACTAAAATCGGTATTTTTTTCAAATGTGCATAATTAAAAAACTACACGTACTTAGTTTTAACGTTGTAAAGCTTTTATACGACATAATATCAAGTCATTCATCAAATTATATCATAAGATTGCCAGCACCAAATTTATTTTTAGTTTTTGTAGACCTGTATATTGTTTAGCTTAGCACAGCAGAAGTTATTTTAGCTTTAAAAATCATAATCAAAACTTAAACTGAATGGGCTTAGCTCTTAGTCCGCAATCGGTTTATGAAAACCAATATTTTCCATTTATCCTCGTTAGAAAAATCATTTACAGCAATCCAATTAATCGTCGTATCAAAAGCCACGTGAGACGTTGCAGTGCAGCGCTGCGTAAACATTGTTAGCTTCAGAATATGTGGCGCGCAAAGCACGACGGCCTGGACAACCCGCTATGTGTTTATGTAACAAATAACTGTGGAATGCCAGCCGTTATAAAACCATTCGGTGTTATCGCTCCACCTATTTTTAAAGTAAGTTTCTCCTGGGCAATATTAATGATAGATTTTTTTAATTTTTTGAAAACGAACGTATGAAAATATCGTTTTTTATTCACATAAACGATTTAGATATATTTATATTTTTAGAACATTTTTCACTTTAATGACCTTTCTAACTGGAACCAAATAACACTTTGCGGTAATGTTTTGCCTCTTCATGATTAAGTTTAGGAGGACTGTAGGAGCTAAGTGCGTTAAAACGCGCAAAATTATAAGATCACTGCACGAATCAGAATCAGAAAAATATATGAACTTTGATTAACTATGAACTTCAGGATATTAAGTACAATAGAAAAAATCGAACGAAGATGCCTCTAAAAATTATCTACTTTTATAACTAAATACCAGACTAATAATATACAGGCAGACTCTAATTATTTTTTAGATTATTCAAAATTATAGAATGCTTAATATTTCCTTTGTTATGTGAGTTGAAAGCCGCTACCAACGTACCAGACGATCCATGACCACGACCACTTCGACAGGAGTGCACGACTGAGAAGAAGATGTGAGTTGATAGATCCAAAATAAGATATTTCAACGTACATAGTTCCGCAGTAGAGTTGTCCGGAGAGTTACCACGGCCTTTGAATATAAAGGGTTACTGTAGAAACACACGTGGGTTTCAGTAAAAAAGTATCCCTTTCACTCCATCCACAGCGGAAGGCGTCATTTGATGCTTCCTACATAAAACAAAATGCGTCAGCCACTTTTACCCATCGATATATATGTACTACGCACATAGGTCGATGCTTTTACCACATGAATTTATAATAAATAAAATTAAGTCATATCAATCGAATTAATTGCATAATTCAATCGTAACAGATAAATCATCGGAATAAAATATAATCTTTCAATACTCGTATTTAAACATTTCGACGCGGGATCGATTTAACAAAATACGAAGGCTTTTGAGCGATTAATTTTATACACAGAGTAGCAAGCAATGAAAGGCCACTGCGCATTGTCAACACTTTTGATAAAATATAGATACTTTTTTTAATGATAGAAACCAGTGCCTGACTGCGATCTCACCTGATGGTAAGCAGTGATACAATCATTGATGGTGAAAAGCACTAGTTTATTAAGAACCTATTCACTCTAGCTTTGAAGACACCAAAATTAGAAACGGACAGGAAGAGCGCAGCAGGCAAATTGTTGTAATTCTTCGATTTACGCATTGATGTAATATAAGCGAAGAAACGTTACGCGCTAACATCGCAATCCTTGACTCAAAACTCACACAACTAAGATCAGTGTCATCACTGTCGCAAACCTATAGTCACTGAAAGACAAGGACAGAAATAAGAGACGGTGCTGTCATGCGAGCGAAATAGTTTTAGTCGCCGAATGTGTGTAATTGTCGCGACCGATGTGAAATCGTGCCATAAAGGCACAATTTCAGCGATCCACGCGCTATAGGCGAGTCACCTATCTGCCGCTGTTTTGGTTTAATCTAAGGATGTACGCGATGTGATCGACGAGGTGAAACGCTTAGAGGCTGACACTATTTCCCGCTCTGCCCAAGGGCGGTATTTGTCATTGGATGATTTTATTTAGAGATGTTAACAACGTAATTTTTATAGATCATTTATGAGTTACGGCTATGGTAAAGCAGAAACATGGAGATCATCGTACCTACTTGGAGTACTGCTTATCTGATCTGAAGCGCTTGATGCGCTCAGCAATTGAGAAGTGAGCCAAGAGGATTATTGGTAATGATACACTTGCCCAGTCAACGCTAAAAAGTGTTGTGCATCGACGCCGGGGTTGAATTTCGGGGAGTATGCACACATTTTCCTTGTGAGATAGTGGTATTAATTTAAAAAAAAAACGAATATTAACAGCCCTGACATCTCTAGTCGACGCCAGTGCTCTGTGACTTTAAAAAGTTTTATTACCGTATTTTAAAATACGGGTGAATATGAATATGTATCGATATGACTTTGTTTGCTATGGCTGGCTGAATGCAAATATTGTCCATGTCAACCCTTAGGGTGAGCACACACGAACGGAACTGGATGATGATTCGAGCGTTTTACGTTGGGCCTTGTAAACAGTTGAGTTTATTTTGCTTTAAGTGAATGCAATCTCTTAATTTTTTTTATGGATAAGTTGTATAAAATTTTATGCAACATTTACGACACGAATAATTGCCATTAAAGATCTCCCATCTTTAACAATCATTTCGAAAAGAATTGTCTGAAGTTTAAAAGTCTTGCAGCCAATACTAGTACAAGGGCCTTGTAACCAATTGATCTCCAGGTCAGATAATCAAGGTCCAAATAAAGTATCGATGATCAGCTGGCTAAATCTGTATGTTTGGCTAGGAGTCCAGTGTAATTGACACTGGAAGCCTCCCCAACATATCAGTCCGGAAAAAATAAAAAGATTATTTACGTTTCCATCTTTGATCTCTTGCCACTTTTATAAAACTCCCATGGACACGAGGTTTCTGTAGCAATTACCAATATGTAAACACGTGTGGTACCGCCCCCTTCATTCAAACGAAAAAAAAAGATATGATTAAAAGTTTTGAAAGTGGCTGTCACTGGCCACCAGTGGTTCATCTGCGGTACACTATTCCACCGAGCACTCGATCCTGCACTCGTGAGTTCGGTTTCGCTGCGGCAACCAGTTAATGAAAACTGACCAAAAATGGAAAGCTCTTGTGAATTTATTTTACCCCTTTGGTTTTCTGGGTGAACCAATGAATGAATGAAGTTTATTGATTGTGCTTTCGCGGGTGTCTTTTGTTAGTCGAACGTTTAATTTTATAGCCTGTAGGAAACAATATGGTATTTAAGTAAAGAATGAATGAGATACTTGTAAGCAAACGTGCTCCGTCCATTGTGTTTAGGTTACTTCAACATTACTATGTTTCACAAACCACTTTTTATTTACTTGACTTGCTCGTCACAAGTTGACAACTGACTAACTCGACACAACAATATAATAGGAATAGGGACCAGAGCCACCAGAATTAATAAGAAATAATAAAAAACCAAAAGAATTCTTACAACAATATCAATATCTGAAATATTTGATTTATTGTCATATGAAGTTCATAAATATTTGAGAAAAAATTTTAACTTTCCATTTTTTTTATGGTAGGTAAAATCATCCAGTGACAAATTCCACCCTTGGGCGGAGCGAGAGATAGTGTCAGACTCTTACTGACTAAAAACCTACTCTGTTCCTTCATTGCTTTTGTTCCAGGGCCCCGGGATTCACTTTCGTCTAACCCTAGGCCCCAGAACTCTCCATAAAGTAATTCCTAGTCGTAATTTATATTTTTGTCATTCACTTGAATTTGACCTTACGAAATTCACACACCTCTAAACTGTAGGTAGTGTCATCGATAAGACTGAAGATCGATGACCTAATCGCTAACTAGTGGCATGCGGCACTTCGAAGCGCGCCAAATCATTTCCTACGAGTGACGAACATGGCCGCGGTCGAGGCTCTCGCTATCAAATCGACGGCCGCGTGCGTTCGATCAACTAATAGGTTGCTAAGCCAGCTGAATGTCAGACATCCAGCAATTGCTAACTCTTTCGGTAAGGGCACACGCAGCACAATGCCCACGTGTCTTCGCTGTTTAATATACTTACATGTTTTCTATTAACGATTTTATATTCAATCGAATACCCTTATTTGCTGTGCTTAAATAACAACTTTTTTGCACTTTTCTCAGCGTGTATAGTGGAAATTCCAACAGTACATATTATTTGGGCATTTGTTTATACTACCTAGTGTTATCAAAAATAATGTCTAAAGAGTTGTCTAAAAAGTTGAAGAATACGTTACATTATACCAGATTTTACCATTACTGAAACGGAAAAAAAGAATTACGCTATTAACATATTTCCAAATGTCATGTGGTCAATCCCAAATACGGTTTTTTGGCGAAGGTCAAGTTCAGTGACGTGTTTATATTGTTTACAAATTAATTTCCAGCGGATATTGTGATAATAATAGATTTGTATCTCAAGTGTCTGCGCAATGGGACAATATATCATTGGAACAGGGCGATCTCTGTAAATTGGAGCTAAAAATTTTACCGTAGTTTGGACTACTTCAGCAAAGCCTGCCTAACTTTTTTTTTTTAGACATACATACAGCTATCATTACAGAGCAACCCAATGCGATAGTGTAGTCAAAATATCAAAATATTAATTACAGTAATAATTTCATGTCAATAAGATGAGTCCAATTAATGACACTACCAAAAAATAGGAAAAGAAAGCTATCAGTACAGATCAATTCAATGCGATAATGTCGTCAATAATATTAGTTACAAAATAATGTCATGTCCATTAAATCCAATTTAGCATTTCCAAAAAAAAATTAAATAAAAATAAATTAGTCAATAGTATAAAAAAAATAATAAAAATTAATATAATACACAATTAAATTTATACAATATAAGGCAATTAATTATTTATAGAATAAAATTATTTATACATAATATCACATATATCATATATTTTCTTTATAACATAAAAAGTGTAATGTAACCTTTGCGAACTCACTCAGAGAACATGAGAAAATATCAATTCTATTAGCCACCTGGTTTAATGTGCGCATTGCCCTCGAGAATGGGACGTTGGTCACCAGCTTGGTGCGACCGCGCGGCAGTGCAAACAAATCCGGCCGTCTACGACGTTGAACGTATCCATCGGGCACGCACAAACACATCTCCTGCAACACACCCGGATTGTTCGTGTTACCCCGGAACACTCCTAACATATACGATACCAATGCTAAATCCCTTCTCGTTTCCAACCTGTTGTATCCCACCATGCCTAAAACAAACAAAGTTGGATACATCAAGGGATAGAGAGGGTATACCCCATACAGTCTCAGGTAGAGGTATCGTGTATATTTATTTTGTATGCGCTCTAGCATGAGAGTGTAATTCGCCTCATGTGAAGCCCATACAGCTGCATTACTTTCCAACTGGCTCCTAATTAGCGCGTCGTACAATGCCGAAATAGCCCTAATGTTGGTGAAACCTACTGCTCTGCGAAGCACGAATCCCAGTCGCTTATATGCCTTTTTACAAACGCTAACTATATGCTCCCTGAATCTCAGTTGTGTATCCATACGGACGCCAAGGTCTCGCACTACTTCATCTCTTTTTAGAGGCGTATCGTCCAGTTTGTAGCTGTAGTGAAGCGGTGATCTGGCACGGCTGAATGTCAGGATCGAACATTTCGAAACGTTGAACTGCAGCTTGTTTTTCCGACTCCACTCAGCTACACGATCAATGTCCTGCTGAAGGCGGTGACAGTCTTCCTCGTTTTCGATGGCCAAAAGCAACTTGAGATCGTCCGCAAATAGCAGACACCTCGCATCATGTACCACTTCAGGCAGATCATTGATCATAATAATAAATTGTAACGGCCCTACATTTGTGCCCTGACTCACACCCGACCTAGTGAAATAAGGCTCAGACCGACAACCACAATACTCCACGTACTGTTTCCTGTCCCTCATGTAGCTCGCAAAGAATTGTAGCAATTTTGGAGTGCAGCCAACTTTCGCCAGCTTTGACAATAAGACATCATTATCCACTAGGTCAAATGCCTTCTTAAAATCAAAGTAGGCGGTGTCTACCTGCACCCCCGCGTCGATATGAGGAACTAGGTACGTCATAGCGTTCAAAAGGTTGCTGGTTGTACTACGCGCAGGACGAAAGCCATGTTGTGCGTCTGACAGTTGCGAAGCCACCTGTCCCTGAACATCACGCTGAAATGCAGATTCAAATACCTTCGCTGGTGTCGACAGAATTGCTACTGGTCTAAAAGACTCAACTGCGGTTCTGTCACCCCATTTTGGTATTGGAATCACGCGGGTGACCTTCCAACTTTCCGGGAAAGTGGAAGTATTCAGGCACCTGTTAAAAATATGTGCAAGTGGCTCCGCCAGTACCGATCTACAATCTCGCATGACAAATGCAGGGATCCCGTCCGGGCCTGCTGAGCGCTTGGGCTTAAGACGTGCCAGTGCCGTCTGCACCTGCGCGAGCGTCAGTTGTGGGACGTGCACGCGCGCGCTGCTCGATACACTAGCTGTCAAATACTGCAAAAAAATAGACTACTCCAGAACTTTTCGAATCCAACGGCTATCTGTCCACTTAAGTTTCGATTGCGATTCTTCACGCTAGGTCGTCAACCTTGGTTCTCCTTCGGATATCTTCATTTCTGATACGGTCACGCAAGGAAACTCCGAGCATAGCTCTTTCCATTGCCCTTTGGGGGACTTTATGCCTTCTGATGAGGCCCATTGTGAGCGACCACGTTTCGGAGCCATATGTCAGCACTGACAACATGCACTGGTATAGACTTGCGTCTTGAGACACTGGCAAGATACCGCGCAGCTTCCCGAACACTGCCTAGCCGCTGCTGCTGAGCTGTTGAACTGCTGTAACTGTTGAAACGCATTGATAGAAATCGGTAGGAAAATAATTTTAACTACAACTTCAATTAAGCATTGATTGACGGCGTTGCGCCACCGGTACATGGTGGACATCCCACCTATATGCATAAAGCGTTTTGGGAACACTTTCATTATGCATACAGCTAAGGAGTGGAATTCCCTGCCGGAGTCTGTGTTACCTGATGGCTACAACCCGGGAACCTTTAAGTCAAGAGTGAATAGGTTTCTTCTAGGTAAGCGCGCTCCATCGTCGACCGCATCATCGTTTTCCATCAGGTGAGATAGCGGTCAAGCGCGAGCCTATCAATAATAAAAAAATAATAAAAAATTGATGCCGCAGTAAGACCATTAGTCCGTCAGCTAGTTAGTGTCAGGGCAGACGGTCGAGTATTCTGGCATAGGTCTATAGGCATCACTCGCTATTTAAACAGGCAAATATTTAAGTTTGTGAAAAAGTTGATGAATATCATTATTACTAAATAAACCATTTAGACAATCTTAAAATACTTTTAAAGATTTTTTGGTTGAGCCTACATGAGACATAGAATCTAGGTCACTTATTTTTAATACATATTTTCTATAGATTTTACAATTTTTTTGTAAAATTTTTGGCTATATGGCGGATTCGTAACTTTTTTGCATTTGATCAATTTTAAGGTGACATCCAATTTTCGTGTATATTTTTTATAAGTGTGATATATATATATATATATATATTGTTTTCTTCGATTATTTTGTTTTTTATATTTTTTACCATCAGAATAAAATAGAATAAACTTTATTGTACACCTACTACATTGTGACGTTTAGCGCAACTTGTTCAATACATATTTAGACTACAATGTTGGGTCACAGGTTTCCTCTCTGTAAGAAGACACTTCTTACATTAATGAATTAAAAAGTACCCAGAAGCTCGCGGTGCACGCTCATGACAGACGCGCGGTAGACGCGCAACTTTCGGCGTCCACCGCAAGCAGACGCCGAGTTTTAATTAATTTTCGTGGTTCACACTCAGGCAGTTGAGCTGGCGTCCATGTCGAGGGTAATGCGATGCTAAGCGATATTATGTTCACTTTTATTTATAATGAGTATTACAGATTCTTTCACTTAACACTTCATAATTATGTATAGTAGTTTACAAGATTGTCATCATACCCTTCAGTAGGCTGACGTGAAATTAGGCTAAATTAATTTATTTTTTTTTAACCAATTCGACTGTCTACAAAGTTATCATCGAAGACAGAATGGTAATTGTATTCTCGTAAATATAAAAACTATAATTTGTACTTTATATAATTATGATTATTGAAGCCTTAAATAATGAACAGACGTCGGCACTTGCACTGTGGAAATCTTCATAACTTTGATCCGGCAACAGTTTTCAAAGTGTTGTTTTGCTTGGCATCGCTTCAGTCGCTCACCTGCGACTCACACTGACAGCCATTCACACAGTAACTATTACGTTTGACGTGCACGATACTTCGTTGTCGTTTTGACGTTAACGACGTTTAACAAACTGCCGCTCTGCGCACTTGTGCCTGGGACCTGACAACACGCATAACTACTGAATTTTATCTATAGAATTTTTAGTCATTTGAAAAAATCAAAAATCAAATCTATCTTTTGTAAATATATTAGTAGATGCGACTCGCGTTTTGTTATACATCCAACATCGCAATGTTTATTTACTTCGTAAAATATCTTCAGCTGAGTTGACTTTGAAAATCTTTATGGATGTTTTGAAAGCTCTGCTAAATACGAATTAGTGTTATTTAATACAGTTTAACATTAATTGCATTATCTGGCCCAAACCATAATTGTTACAAATGGTTCCAATTAATCCGCCCAGTTACATTGTTTGCTTCGGTTTGTGTCGACTGCTCGTGTTAAGGTGCTTCTACTGGGGCTACCGCCGTCGCCGCGGCTGGATCTTGGAAAACAACTGCAATAATGATATAACGAAAATATGTTTTGGAGCGCGCATGAAATATAAACGAAATAACTTTAAAAAATATTTAAAAAGCAGATTCACTTTTTTGTTTGTCATGAACAAACTCAAATCTATTAAACCGACTTAAAAAATACTTTCACCAGTAGAATACTTCTTCATCGCTGAGTGAGGGACCACATATATTCTACTTCCATGGGAATAAAGCCGCTTGCAGAAGTTAGTGAATAAAAACATAACATTGCGCAGGTTATAAAAAAAGTGCAAAATAACTTTAATTTCGGAAGCCGGTGTTTCTAATATAGTTTGGTCTGTTCGTTATTTAACACCGACTTCCTAAATTAAAGTTATTTTGCACTTTTTTGTATTTTAATTTATATTGAAGTCGGTTGTATTTTTTTTTTTATAAAAAGTTTTTATTTAACACTTTTTAGTTCTAGTACCCCTTAGCCAAACTTATATACGTAGATACCTTCCGCCATTCGGTTCCATCATCAAATCATCATGACAATTCTAATAATACCATCCACAGCTAGGATACACTGATTTATTACAGAATTCTGATTCTTACCTACCTTCCGGCTTCATCATTAGATCAGTTCTATGTATCCCCTCCCCTTTTTACTTTAGTCTGCTATGAATTTTTGAAGAGTTCCGTTCTATACTTCAAAGTTCATCATCAGATCAAAACAATATTTCTATGAGACCAATTCAAGAGTATAATCCTGCAATGAAAATAAAAACTTTCAAAATTGGTCTACAATTGACCGAGATATCGGTGAACATACATATTAATAAAAACGGCAGTTCTGCTCTGATTTTTTGAAGAGTTCCGTTCTATATCTTCGAAGTTCATCATCAGATCAAAACAATATTTCTATGGGACTAGTTCGGGAGTCAATCAAAACAAAAATTTTCAAAATCGGTCCTCAATTTCATTGACCGAGATATCGGTGAACATACAAAAAAAATACATACAGCCGAACATAGAAGCTCCTACTTTTCGAAGTCGGTTAATAATAATAATAAGAAATATTTAAAAATGTATGAAATATGTATGTATAATTTAAATAAATGGAATAATTATTATTCCATTTATTTATCAGGAAATTAATCCTAAATTAAGACATTACAAATTACAAATACTATACCTATTAATAATTAAAATACTAGCATGCAATCAAACCTACCTAATCTTTCATAAAAATATCTGTATAGTTGAGTAAATAAAAAAAAACCTAATGGAAAAATATAGTAGGTACCTGACCCTGTACCTCACCTAGGAATTTGACCCAGGACCAAATACTATTTGAGATGATGAGACCGGTGGTGCAATGTTCTTTGCATAGATGAAGCAATAATATCAAATGTACCAACAACATGTATGTGTTGCACATACATGTTAACCTTGAACCCAAACGCGGGTCCAGTCAAGCTATGTACCGCCTGCGTCTATGTAAACACACCTTTATAATGTACATTATTTATGACCAGACACCCAGGCTTTGTTGATACAGATGATGAAAAGTAAATCCATTTTGTAGATTTTACGCTTGTTAATAAATATTTATAGAATAACACACAGCGGATTTGGCCGTATTAGTTGAGAAATATCTCGCAGAAGGAATTATAAATAGAAAGAAATCAACTTATTTGCGCAAAATGACGTAATCATAAAACTAGCTAAAAACATAATCACTATTATAGACAAAATATGCGTCACAACCTCGCAAAACAGAAAAACGCTCAGCATAAAGCTGTGCCCCTTGCATAATGCGACGAGATTACACCGCTGGTTTTCAGCGTGGAAAGATAAGACAGCGCACAAAGACGTTGGAAAGGTGCAGTGTGAAAATAGATTTGGATAGATAAATGAAAAAATACAGACATATTTTTTTTTTAAATGTGGAGGCAATTATTTACATTATAACTACTATTAATACCAGCAACGCTTATTCCACCTATATTATAATTCTCATTTAACCCCATTCAGCCTCGAGGCGAGATTGATCACCAAATATACAGCAAAAAAAAAAAAAAAAAAAAATATACAGCAATTTAATATACCATTGCATAAATCCTTATCATAACATCACTCTTCACACAACACAGACATATCACAACAATCATTATTTTACTCTTCTAGGCTCACACGACTGCACGGATTTATATAAAATAGGATACAAATCCGTTCAGTCCTAGGATTGGACTACCGGCGGACGAAGGCACGCCGAAACTCGTAATATACACGGCTAAATTTTGATCGTTTTAAACTTACAGCTGAGCTAGTCCAATGACCTGTGGGTAGCTGTCGATCATTGTGTACTAACTACCTACAGGTCATTGCACTCGATCAGCTGATGTTTACTTAAAGAAATTAATTTCGTACATACGTATATGAATTAGAGTTTTAGATAAAAAGGACTTTTTTTAATTTTATCTTTACAAATCGATAGTGTTTCATGTACCGAATCGAACCTCTACGAAATTAAAACGATCAAAATTTTTACTACTCCAGCTAAAATTTATCTTTAAAGTAGATAATTGACCCAAGGGGAATTAGTCCCAGGATAAAAAGTATTAAATGTGCTATTCCAGGGCATGTTCTACCAGTTTGCAAAATTTCATCCAAATCTGTTTAGCCGGTTGAGCGTGAAAAAGTAACAAAATTACAAACACACTCAAACTTTCAGTAGCTTCATCTTGGACGGCGGGCAGTGGAATTAAAAAGCTATAATTTCAATGTACTGTGTCGGTCATATTTTTGGCATTTAGCCATAGCTAAGTTGAGTAGGTTCTTCTATGAGCTACAAGTAGTAACAATTATTGAGCATTTTCTTTTTTAGTTTAAAAGGTTAGGTTAGGTTAGGTTAGGTTTATTAATAAAATTTATCTTTAGACATCTACCTAATAATTAAAAAACACTCCATAAAAAAAATATATATATAATCTATGCACATACAAGTTAATAACAAAGTAAAGCGACGTTAACTACTCGTAGTTTACTCATAAGGTAACAGTTACGAAGAAAACTGTTCGATGCCATTATTTCCTCCAACGGTACACACGAGCACCCCAGCGATGCACCCTCGTACCCCAACGGTTTACACCCCATATTAAATTGTGCAAACAAAGTTATAACAAAATTTAAAAAACAAACAATTGAAAATAAATAATATTTATTTTGCAAATAGGTTTCAAAAAACACTTTTACATGCTTGTATTAGGAGTGAGACTTTTGCAATCGCAATGACTACAAAACTTGTGTGTAGAAACAAAACTAGTGGTTACAAACAATTAAAATGTGCATAGTTTATAACAATAAGGTGGTAGTACATGTAGAAATTTAAGTTGCCTGCCTTTTTACTCACTATACAAACCACATATTTTGTTGCTTTGTTTGCTTATCTGTCGATAGATGTAAAGGATCATCTTCGCAGGAAAATATCTTTAAAATTGATCAGTTTTCTTTAAAAAATTTGGCCCTTTTAGCTTCCTTTATCGTTAGTGTGTTTAGACTTTGTTTGTGTGTAACGTAGACGTTTGATCTGAATGATCATGAAAATATTAGATGTGGGTGGGAATTGAAAGTTGTATTTGTAGCGCGATAATTCATCGCCTTGTGCAACACATAACATAGACTTCGAAGTATATTCCTCAACACACCTTAACCTTAACTCAGCTTCCCTCAATCAAATTGACTGTTTAATTTCATTTGACTTCAGATGTTTTTTCATTGTAGCAATTATTCAAAGTTTCCTAAAAATCCCCAAAAATAGATATGGGTTATATACAGACAATTTTTTTTTCATAGACTTATCTTTCCTATACAAAGGTATAATAGAAGCAGACGTCTTACAAAACCAATCGGGCTGCAATGCTGTCCATACTCAATACCAACACAAGGCGTTAACTTATGATATATCTACGGAACGTTGAACCTATGAGCCTAGTGTTGGAACTGTGTTACTGCAATTGACAAGACTTGGCAGTTCCGTCGCAGAGTCACAGATCTCGCCAATAAGATTACGTGACGGTTGCTAACTCCGTTAGGTGCCCGGTGCAGCGCGCTGGCAGTCCACATGCCTCCGGGATGCCAAACACAACGGTGACTCGGAATCACTTTAGGTACTTTATTCTCTAAACGAGGCGTTTGAGCTGTACTGTCGTGTGTACTAGAATATTTACTTTAGAAGAGTTGCGTTTAATTTCATATTACTAAAGTTAATCTAATTTATTGGAGATCTGCGCACCTTATCTTCACGTTCCTAATCCAAACTAGAGAATAACTTTTAAAACAGATTTTTCAATAGACTGCTTTCATCCGAGGAGTAAAAATGGCGGTTTGACAGCTATTGTATGGAGACCACAGAACAGAAGAAATAGAGACCGTATGAAAACTTCTCTAAATTCTTCAGATAAAACACGACTTTGACTATAGAAAACTTTACCCTTAAACCAACCTTGTTTGAGATAGGCGCAGCCGCGTACCTAACTTGATTACCGCAAATTATTAGGATAACTCTTGAAATTCGATTTCACGTTCAAATAACATCACTTTTTTTAAATATATAATCAATAACTAATTATTACCGCGGCTTCACTCACGATAATTCAGAGTATTGCAATCAATTTAGGATATTGATCGATACAATAAGCATTAAATTTAAAAAGATGTACAATTTAATTCAGGGCGTTGGTCGTTTCCGATAGACGTCAAATTAAACATGATAAAATAGATAATTTGTATATTCGTTCAAGTTCACGCTAGCCACTGTCACTCATCATCATCATCATCATCAGCCTTTTAATATTCCCACTGCTGGGACACAGGCCTCCTCTCTGCTGGCCTCAACTCCTCTCACTGTCACTCAACTCTGTGTATTGACACCGAGTCGTACATAAAGTGACAATCCCTTAAGGGCTAGACAACACAAATAGACTGATTGGCAACAAAACACACTCCAGCACGTGCGCCGGTCCGTGCCGGCGCGTGTACAAACACTGAATCGATCAAGGAACAAGCATTTAGCTAATACCAGTCAAATCGTTACCTGGAAGTCGCCGAAGTCGGTTAGTCTAGCCGAATCTAGGTAATGAGTACTAATCGTTTACTGTGAAGACGTTCATTGTTGGTATTGGAGAGGACTTGGAGTTCATAAAGTATTTAATATGGCCAGTAGATTATTTTAGTGAGTGGGCAACCATAGGAAACTAAAATGTGGTTAAAACATAAATATCACTTTTCCTTCGCTATTGCTGAGATAGTTGGGGTACGTTCACATCGACACGGTAGCACTAGCAAACATGTATGAAAAGATACCACCAGCCGCTGACTAAACGTCTCCTGTTTTTCGTGCAATCTCACCGTCAGCAATCGGTTTTGTGATTTTCTGTGAACGGTCATCAGCTCTCTCCTGACGAGCGCTTCCGAAATGTCACGTGATCAATGTTTTGAACGCGCATGTTAATCCTAAAAAAATTGGTCTTTTTCAAAATCGTTGTCACTTATTACAGAATGTCGCTTTATCAAGATTTTCAGATTGCTATGACATAATTATTTTAGTTTTAAAACGTACATTCAAAGAAACAAAGAATTCTAAACATTAACCTATATGTCCATTATCTATATTTCTGAGATTTAAAAATAACCCCCTGTATACTATATTTATCCCCTCACGCAATGGCTCTGAAACAATTTATCTCCCTTCCCCCTCAGGATGTAAATAGAGCCTTCAGCGACTGGCTGCATGAATATGTATGCGATGGCGGCCAGAGCGCTATCAATTGCCACTTGACCGGGCCCCTAGTTTTCACTACGGTGGGTAAGAAGGAATCTTCTGGCAAGCTGTAGAAGTAAGCTGAAGAGATACTTACTGTTTGGGAACTGTTCAATCATTAGAGTACCTATAAAGACAGGGTTTCGAAAAGAAGTTTGATGTCTTTGAATACCACCACTCCCCAGCCCTCGAAGCATATCTCTCATGGTTTTTATTGGCGGACAGTTGAACTTTACATGTTGACCCTTTACCCACATGAATCTATCTTCTACCTATCCCCACACATCCTTGCGCATTCTAAACAAAACTCGGATCCTAAATAATTGACCTCTCGTGAACAGTAAACACTCGACCACTCGCTCTTTGCGGTCCCGGAGGCGGCACAACAAGACGTATATTAAAGTCCCCCTCACACCGACAGATGCAGCGGATCACGTATATAAAGCCGAGCACACACATCGACTCGCAACGGCAACGATAACAATAAAAACAAAAACAAATGTAGCCTAGCTATCAATCCAACTTATGACGAGATACAATAATAAAAATTGTGATTAAAAATTTAATTAGAGGAAGAAAAATTAATGTACTGTACCAAATTATGCGTCCAAATTTTTCTTGTAGGATAATTAGATATTTAGCCAGCTGAGCTGAGTGGACACTGTGCGAACCGTTTAACTTTTCAAAATGATGGTTTATTTGACTCGGTGTTTGTGGAGTATGTGAGAGTGGGGGTGCTAAGCAGGAGCAGCATGGCGGCCGTCGCCGGCCTGTACGGGCTGGGGGACGAGCAGCGTGCCAGGCACCGCCGCGGCCAAGCCAATGCTGAGCGCTCCGAGTCCCGAGATGACAACACTGAGGCGTAAGTACCTGTTCCAACCTAAATCTCTTGATCCTGGTTTGCGACAGAGGGAACTTCGTGGATCGTCGTTGTCATTTTGGCGGTCATTATGCTACGCACCAATCCATATTAATGGAATTATTTAAATTCCGTTTAATCAATTGTGGATATACGAGTACAATACACAAAACATTTATATAGGAAATGTTCAAATTCCTTTCAATTAATTGATGTTATAAAATTCAAAATGATTACAATAGATCGGATTGTAGGCCAAAATGTCCTCGCGGGATCATTTTCTAGATAGCGTCGACGAAAGGACATTATAAAACACTTTGAGTCGCTTATTAAATTACGCGGACCGCTGTTAGCTAACAGTCGTGCTCGAGCATAATCGACGTCAGCACCGAAGCGTTTAGCCTCCTTACTGCGATATTGACTTTAAAGTTTGATTTGATGGTTTACTTGTATGCCAAGTGTAGACCAAATCCCTGCAGCTATTGAGGCGTGTTTGATGGAAACTCATCCAAACCTACAGACTATCGTTTCTTTTTTACTATAGTAAATTGTTATAGCCTGTAATTACTGGCAGAAAACTGACTCCACTTAATCATTTGACTATCAGTTCATTGCTAGACATACAAAAAGATCTTTCAATTCTTTTTTAAACTGTAAATATTGTCATGCAGTTCGACGTTTTAGTAATAAAGAAAATAATTAAAACCCACCTGTTCCTTCAGCTGCCCTTTACACTCCAGATCCGCAGTAACTCGTTTGAACAGTCCCACAACGGGTAACAAGCACCAGCTCTAGAGGGCGCCGTCCATCTTGCTGACATGTCCCTGAGGGGCGCGTGGGACACGACGTGCCGTCTCCCGGGATTAACTCTTACCGGCCGGCGAGTCCACCTAGCCCATTGCCCACAGAGAGTAAGCCCAAATTCTTAAATGCCATAAGTACTCTCATCATCTTCATAGTTGGCTGGCCCTCACCCTTCCCGCGTTTTTTTAATAAAATCCCCTCACCCAAAAAAAAAAAAACAAAAAATAACCTTTTTCTGGTTTTTTCCAGAAAAAACGGATATAGACCAAAATTTTCGTACACGCGTGTGTACCTACACGTTTAAGCGTTTTTCAAAATCATGAAATTTTTCAAACGATCTTTTAAATAATTAACCCATTTAATTAACTCAGAAATTAGCTGACAGTATAAATATTGTAGCTAGTCTATAACTTTAATGTAATGAACTTTTACTTGTGTGTACATCCTTTGTTTGAGGTCCTTAATAATAAATAAATAAATAAATAGTGCTAAAACCAGTTTCACAAGGAAACTTGTAAGCAAGTGTCGGCCACATCGTCACTCTAGTTGATAGAACAGTTTTCAAGTGCAACGTGACACTATCACAAATTCCTATCTTCAATGTAATGTTCCCAGCTAACATTGTAAAAATAGCACTGATTTTAATGTTATTATAATAGAGCAATCACGGTCCCAATAATTGAGGGCAAAGCGGCCATGCTAATCTCATAGCCAAATAATTGCCGGTCAGAGCTATCCGTAATATTATTAGTAACGGCTAAGTCCGTTTCAAATGTAACATGACATTCTGATTCCGACAGCGAGTTACCGGCACGGGCTTGCTTGGGATTATATTGCATCGGCGTGGCGTCCAATCAAGCTTTACTTGCATTGGTTGATTTTAAATTGGGAAAATAACTTGAATAAGTTGGACCGGCAGTTTAACTAGTACTAAACTTAATTTAAACCATTTAATATGTAGATGTCTTCGTAGATGTAATATAGTTTCCTCCTTGATATTTCATGTTAATTACTACGAATTTTAACATTATCCTTTTATTTAATTCCATAAAATAATTATTGAGACAGGATCTAAGCAAAATTATACTACATAATTATATCAATAACGTTAAAAAATATTGACAGGCGCTACCGATATGTCAGTCATTATTGTTGGTAAAATGTGATTTTTTCTATATTTGCATTCTTCATCAATCACACGGGATTTTTAATCCTACTTAGTTCTAAGTGACACTAATCAATTCATTCAAAATCCCGTTCAAATCTAACTGATACGTAATTAAGACTGGAAAATTCATCGTCACGGAGCTATCAGCTAACGTGTGAGTCCAGTAATCGGCCGCCACTTGTGTTAATCCGCGAGGTAGTGACGCGCCGCCTCGCTGCGCCAGAAGGCGCCACTGCTTCACTCAGTGATACTTTCCTTAAGCCGTCAATTCACTGGGAACTAAGCCCTGTTTGTTCAGCTTGTCTATCTGAGGACAATTTGCGGATCTATCTATAAATACGTGAGTGTTGACTGCGCGAATGTTCGAAAGAGTCGCCGTATCCCTGGGGCACAAAGGGCAACTGAAAGAACCCAAGTGGGCTTTGGTAGTAAACATTTAATACGCCTTCTCGCTTCACCTATACTGCGAAAAAGTTTTGTGACGACTTTCCGCCTCAAATAAAAAGACACAAGTAACTTTGTAAAGCGTTTTGGGAACATATTCATTGTGCGTGTGGCTAAGGAGTGGAATTCCCTGCCTGAGTCTGTGTTTCCTGATAGCTATAACCTAGGGGTCTTTAACTCAAGAGTGAATAGGTTACTTCTAGGCAAGCGCGCCATCGTCGGCCACATCTTCGCTTTCCATCAGGTGAGATAGTGGTCAAACGCGAGCCTATCAACAGTAAAAAAAAAAAAACATTCCGCATAATCACATGTTGCGCGGTGGTGGTAAATCAGCTAGCTCTCCGACTTCTACAAGCACCCTATGTCTTCACTAACTTCTATTGGAAATTAGATGCATTGCAATTCTGTAAAAAACTTGGTTATTGATTTTTAAGTAATTTTTGAATAGACACCACGATGATAGAACTACTATTTTTGCTGATGTTTAAAATAATGTCATCATCGTCTTAAACATCGTATCGTAATTGTGTAAATGATTATGATTTATTTAATACAGTTTTGATTGGTTGATACTTGAGTTGAGTGAGTTGAGTTTTCTAACAGCTTCAAGAGATCGCAGACTGAGTATATGGTTTTAATTTCAACTCGATACCTCAACGCATTCCAGAAATAAAGGGTCTTGACAGACAGAAAACAGACAGACAGACAACAGACAGACAGTCAGACGAACGGACCACAAACTGATCATAGAAGGCTTTTTTTTATGGTAGGTAAAATCATCCAATGACAGTTCCCGCCTTTGGGCGGAGCGGGAAATAGTGTCAGACTCTTACTACCCGTTCCCTCGTTGCCTATCGTGTCAGAGCCGGGCCTTCCTTTCAGAAACTGATGACCCCAGCAGGCTTGCCTGCCTGCAGCTAGCAGGCTGGGCTTCTAAGGTTTGCTGTCAGCTCCTTGAGGTGCTCGGGAACAGTACACGCCGTCGACGACTTGGGCTCGGTCCGGTCGATTACCGGACGATCGGACAGCGTGCTACCCATTGCACGCCGTCCTCAAGCCCGCGCCTACGGTGGCCGGAAATCGGGATCGGAATCCCGGTGGCAGCTGGAGCGAACGCCCCGTTGTCTTTGCCTGATGCGGTCGGCCTTCTGCTTTGCTAGCATTACTGCTTCGCAGAAGGAGGCGGACTTCGTTTTACTCCGGACCATGGCCTAAACCAAGGCCCGGCGAGAGAAATCGCTGCCACCGATCGCCCCCACGAGGACACGGCGATGATCTGCTCAGGCGGGGCACACCTCTACAGTGTGCTCCACCGTGTCCTCCGGGTGTTCCGCACAGTGGCGACATCCGGGCAACTCCTCCGCACGAATCCAGAACAGGAACTTAGCGAACTTGCCGTGTTCGGTAAGGACCTGCGTCGTGTGGAAGTTGAGAACGCCGTGAGGTCTTTCCAGCCACGCCTCAAGGATGGGCCTTATCGCCTCGATTGAGGCGCGCCCAGAACGAGGTTGCGATAGTCGATGACGCCATTTCGCCATGAGATCCCGCCGGAGCTCTGTCCGCCATGCCTCGACTTGTCACGGCAGAGTGTGTGTTGTTAAATTTAAACAAGTTAGTCTTACATAAGACGTAGTTTAAGACGTAGTTCAAGACTACTCGTATACAAAACTTGTCCAACATAATACTTGTGAGTTTTCTCCTAAATTAGGTGGAACAATACTTTCAGGTTAAAAGCTTCGGCGCTTACGACTTTCTTATTCGAGTTTGTAGAACAATTAAAAGAACTGTGTAAAGAAAATTCAAAGTGACTGTTGCTTACAGTGATCCGTTGTTCGCAATAGTATGTGCACTCAAACCGATTTCGATACATATTGTGAATATTCCGAAAAGATAATTCAAACATCAAAACCTTTGTAGAAAGATATCATAATTTACTTTTCACGTTACATATTTATATTTATTATAAACTAATCAATTAATAACAATTGCATCACTTACATATTTCATAATAACAACTGCCGATATTTAGTTAAACCGTACCTCCAACTCTGCCAAGCCCTTTGTGTATTATAGACTGCTATATTATGATAATGTCCATTACAGATTTAGACACAGCTAAAGCCCGGACGCGGAGCAGGAAGAATTTCGTACGTTGATCTATTATTACCTGTCTCTGTCATTCCCGCGTAATAATAATGCGTCTCGCTCGCACAGATTCAATGGCCTCCTTCGTCAGGGATTGTAAACCCTTTACTGTAAACTTTTTAGTGTTATTTTAAGTTTTGTTCTTTTTTGAATGTGGTTTTTTTTGGTTAGCATTTAGTCATTACAAAAAAATCCTTGACGAAATTCATAAATTTAAATAATGAATACCAATGATATTTTTTTTATTTTATTACCATATTTCTTCCGAATTCGTAATTTTAACTCCATTTTTACATTGTTATAATATAAAATGTAAATAAATAATTTATATATTTAATAACAATAATTTATTTAATAAATTAGTCTTTTTTTCTCCTTCAAATATTTAATGTAAAACGCACTTAATATAAAAATGTTTGTGACCACTGTCAGTAGGCCCAAAGGTCATTGTACGAAATTTTTCCTGCTCTGCGACCGGGCTTTACTATTTTACAGCTGGTCTCAGCTCTCTCAGTAACTTGATGTCTGCATTGCGGTTTGCTGGTCAACGCGCTTAATAGTATCCGCTAAATAATTCTAAACTCGTGAACATTTCAGTTGGTTGTGGTGACACTTAGGGGAGGCCTATATCCAACACTGGACGTCCTTCGGCTGAAATGATGATGATGATGTGATTATATCAAGAGATATGAGCAACATCTTATGGAAATTAAATGATGACGAATCGACCGGTCTGTTATAAACGGAGACAGCAACGTTGGTCATTATTAGGCATCTGTTGATCATTATTCTGTGTTAAATAGTGCCTTTTTTATTTATTCCGAATACGCTTGAACCACTATCTCATCTTATTGTGAGCAATTTGTGGTCGATGATGGTGCACGCTTGCTTAGAAGTAACCTATTGACTCGTGCCTAAAACAGACTCCGGCACGGGAACTCCTTAGCCTTGTCGACGTACACGAGAAAACGTCTGTTGTGTGCGGGTGAGATGTCCAGTCTAAAGAACTTAGTTGGTAAAATGCAGGTTTTTAGAATCGTTATGAAGATTTGATGATAAAACCGGATGGCGGAAGGTATCTATTAAAGTTTGGCTGAGTGATACTACAACTAAAAATTGTGAAATAAAAAACTTTTTACAAATAAAAAAATACAACCGAAATCAATGTAAAAAAAAAAACACAAAAAAAAGTGCAAAATAACTTTAATATCGGAAGTCGATTTTTAATAACGAAGAGACCAAACACAGCTCGGAAACATTGATTTATTACTGAGTTCTTTTTATACGACTACGTGAGGTGCGAATATGCGATGTGCGGCGCGAACAAACGTGTTTTTCTTTTTTATATGCTAGTTTCTACCGGCGACTCCGCCCGCGTGAAGATAGACTTCCTCAAACAAATCATAGAGCCCGTTTCTTCTTCCAGAGGATGAATTTTAGAAAATCGTTTCATATTCTATGAAAGGAACCTGAGCAAAAATTCAACGTTCTTAGACCAAAGGTTTGGTCTTGGCGTTGATCAGTCTGTGAGTGATTCAG
This sequence comes from Leucania comma, assembly GCA_958295575.1. Lineage (NCBI taxonomy): Eukaryota > Metazoa > Arthropoda > Insecta > Lepidoptera > Noctuidae > Leucania > Leucania comma. Next base: position 36,219,681 of record OY282461.1, on the reverse strand, counting down.
GACTTTCCTTTTATATATATAGAAGGCAATATGATGTCTATCAACTTAATATGAACTGAGGATAATTTCTGATAAAATGGGGAACGAGGCGACTGCCTAACAGAGACTAAACAAAGAAAGTGCCCGCAGCAACGTAAATTCAAAGTTACAGCTCATCTCGCTTCACACGAAACTCAAACTAAAACTTCGCAACAAGATCAAGTGTATTAATACTCTCGTGATCTCGAAATCTTTCCGCTGTCTCACTTGTACACACGTGACAGAAAGAGACAAGTGATTTTATTGAGAATCAATTTGGAAAGAGAGGTTACCTCGACGTCCTTTGCAATTAACATTTCGATTTCCCAAAAGAGACGTTAGTTCAAGAATCTCTTTTTAGAAATCTGTATATATGATGTACTTATAATATGTTGTGTACATACAAACAAGTGTGGTTGACTTTATTATTGTTTCGGGTTTTGTTTAACTTTATGAGCTGCAAGCTCTTTTAACATGTGTAGAGGGATTGTTGACAACAAGTTAATTTTATTTTTTGGGCAAGAACGTTAGAATTTAGGATTTGGTTTTAAATTTATAGTTTAATGTTTCAAACAAAATATTGGCTTAAAAAATAATCTCTGTCTTGTGTCGCTTTCGAGTATTTTATCGTATAAAGTGGCCGATTTGTAAAGCAAAGGTTCAACTCAAAGTATCCTCCAAGACGACTCATGTTATGGGCCCGACAGTTGTTACTTCTGTAGTATGAGATGTTTAGCATTGATCGCACAGTTGTACTTTAGAACCTCTCCAAAAACTCAATATTACTATGACTTGCTGTGCCCCACAGTTGGATGCCATAAGCCCATATGGGCTTGACGATAGCTTCGTAGATCGCTATTTTACTGGTATTTGAAAGTCTCGATTTGCGTCCAACCAAACAGAACTTCCCTATGTTGGTTCACATAGGGAAGTTCTCGCAGCCTTGAACACATTTTCATTTATCATTAAACACTAGACACAAAATAGACCGGAATTGTCCTTAAAAACAATTTTTTTTTTTTTTTTGTTTGAAAAATGATTGTAGTCTTCGACTAGACTAAAAAATTAAACTAAACTTACTATAAATATAGACCAAACTCAGATGAACAGCAAATACTCAATACCCCCTTATTAACCACTACAAAAACAATTCTAGCCCCGGGTCATAAGCACCCATAAACCGCTTGGCTCTATAAAAGTCACTTCCTAACACTTATTCGTAGAGCTACGCCGTAGCCGCGTAGGCGTGCTACGAACGCCTACGCGGAAAGCGTAGACAGCGCGGCGTCTTGTAGACCGTCTACAAAGGGTCTGGGCCATTTTTATATTAAGCTTTATGTTGATTTTGCTAGTAACAGTGCCTCTTTAGGACTAATGTAAAATAAAATCTAAAAGGCGTTCAAAATTATTTACAAATAAAACGTGTTTTCAAAATTAAACTTAATTGAACAGGACAAGTAAAATAAAAATGGAACTGCAGAAATGCTTATAGGGCAACAAAAATTGAAATACATATCTATTTAGTACGGTATAATTTTTGTTATATATTATTAATATTTCATTATCTGTTCGACTCGATAGATTTCGTAGGCTTCGTAGCACCGTAGGCATGTTTGCCACGAACGCCGACGCGTAGCAGCGCGTAGACAGTAGACAGTGTGGCGCCGACTGCCGACTAGTAACGGCCCATTTGCGACTGTTAACCTCTGTTCTTGTACAAATACGATAATTGAATTATTTTGTTATTGGGTACAATAATTTTATACATAATTAGAATACGAGCCATCGAAAGGGAAATACGAACAAAGTTCTTTGCTGAACGAAAAATTTTGGGATTATAATCACACAATTTATCAATTTATAACCGACTCCCGGAAAGAAATGTACACCAAGTCTCTTCGAATACAAGTCAATCGATGGAATTGGTTATTCAACCAATTGAATAAAATTTGAGAGTAATAATTAAATTGGTAGAAAGTTCAATCAATTTAATACTAGTGTAATCTCCAAAGCGTTGAACATTTTTAAAGACCCTCTAAGCAATTTATCTGTGTGATAAGTTAGATGGTCTCAATCATTTGTGTGAGGACCAACAACACATGTATCAAAAAGACTTGTGTTTTTCTTTTCTTTAGTTTAACTGAGGCATCTTGTAACTAAACTTGTACTAAAGTTCAGAATTAGGCTTGTTTTCATGGGTAATAAAACAAGAGTGGCTTTGAGAAGCCACTCTTGTTTTACCTCAACAAATTGTCTGATGATAGCAACGTAACAGCTCACTGCGCGTAAAGATTCCGTAGACACGAGTAACGACTCCGATGCGTGCGAGACGCACAGGACCGCTCATTGTGGCGACACTTGGTGGAGGCCTATGTCCAGCTGTGGACGTCATTTGGCTGAAATGATGATGATGAATGTTGAGAGCACCGTGGTTCGGTGCACTCATCACATCAGAATATTTAAACTTGAAAGAAACATGGGAAAAGTGTATTTTTAATCGCAAAGGGTAAGCCAAATAGAACCCCGGCCAAGGGCGACTGGAACTCGCTCACCGAGGGTTCTGTACAAACTTACCTATGTATACATCTCACAAATTAATTAAAAAAGTAAAAGTAATTATTTAGTAATTTAACAAAAAAAATATGTTTTTCGGATTCTTTCTTGTTTGCATTGCTTCTTACCAAATTTCATGATTCTAGGTCAACGGGAAGTTCTGTAACAGAATGTCATAGGCCCCTTATCCTGTATACCTTAGTAGGCAGAGCACCACCGTGTCCTCGTAGGGGCGATCACTGGCCGCCAATCGCCAAGGTACAAGCCATGGTCCGAAGCAAGGAGGAGTGGCAGGCGGCCGCCTCCTTCTGCGAAGCAGTAATGCTAGCAAAGGAGGAGGCCACACGCGTGAGGCAACGGCCTTCACGCTCCAACCACCACAGGTATTCCAATCCTGATTTCCGGCCACCTTAGGCTTAAAACTGCGGACGGCGAGCAATGGGTAGCTCGCTGTTTGACCGTCCGGTAACCGTAAGGACCGAGACCAAGTCGTCGACGACGCGTAACGTTCCACGCGCGCCTCAAGCAGATGTCAGCAAACCGTAGGGTCCCAGCAGGGTCGAAGCCTACTGGAGTCATGGGAAATCTGAAAATGAAACCCAGGGCCCTGGAACGAAGACAAAGAAGGAACAGGAGTGGGTTTTGAATCAGTAAAAGTCTGTCACTGTATCTGCCGGGAGGCCGCACCCAAGGGTGCGGAGATGTCATTGGATGATTTTCCCAACGAAAAAAAAATTGCTGTATCCCTTGAGTGTTACGATATGCGCCATAAACGGCCCTGACTTTAGGTTGCGTTCATAGCGATAGCAGACCCGAGTATTTGATTTTAATTTCAGCTTAATACCGTCCCTTGCGTTCTCTTTAAAATGTGTCTTTACAAAAAGATAAACGGACCAAAAAGTAATCCTCTTAGATGTGTTTTGTTTTTGCCAATTGAGAGCCGCAACCCTAATAATGAACAAGGAGTACCGAAGTGTATCACAAACAAGTTCTAACTGAGAGGATGGGCACTCTTTACTTAGAATATAAATTATGTTAAAAAGGGTTTTTACGAACGTGTATTTAAAACAATCACATTTCTCTTGTAAAATAGTTTTGTGAAAAATTGCTGTTTTACGTACAAGTGTACGTAAAACCAGATTTGCACAATTTTATCTCTTTTTTTTTCAATCTTTATTGTCCCTTTACAAGCCAAAAGTTTCCCCACTTCTTCCCACCATTTTCTGAGAATTTCATTTTCGTATCTTTATTTGCATACCATAATGTCATTATAGATGTTACATTAATTATTTAAAGCTAAGACACTACTATAGACCCTGAGGGCGCAGCAATTGGAGAACACCATTCCAAGTCAAAAAGCTTTTTTAGGACATTTCACTACAGCTTGTACAGTGTAACACCGTGCGGGTACAGCATACAGTTGACCTAACGGTCAATTCAAGGGCATGAACATGACGTGATAAAATGTCAGTCGCGCGAGCGAGAAGACGGATGGAGCTATACACGCTTTATAGCTTCATCTCTTTAACAGTTCGGATCGCGTCGAGAGCTCCTGGAAGGGCCTCAGGTCACGCTACTACACCCACTTCGGATCGTCGACGTCTGGTGACGTTAGCCCTGTTATCTGTCTATAGTAGAGATACGCGGAATCACTTCCAGTCTGCAGTGAATTCACGGAAATGAAACGCAGCCTCGTACTGTGTATGTGCTACATGTGGAATAGAGGTTCGAGGAATCGAGGAGCGAAGCACCCGCGACTGAATGTTGACAACTATACGATTTTATGTAAGGGTTGTATGACATATAAAAGAACACTATCAAGCAGGTGGTGTAAAAAAATATATGATTTGGCAAATAAGACTATTGAATAACTGAGACAGTACGCTGGTAATGACGTTAGGTTAGGATTCTCCTAAAGCATATTTTTTGACGTGACTGATAAGTATATATATGTATATGTTACCGGCAATCTATATAAGTCAGGTATTCTATACAATAACGAATGCGCAGCCAGTAATGTGTGTAAAATACGAGAGCAGGGAAGGAGGTGATTTAATTTTAGGACACCCGATATGGATGGGTTAGGTTAGGGTTTTTTTTATCACCACCTGAAAATAAAAGCTTTACTTTAAACCGTATTCTATACATTACCTAGGTATTGTATAGAATATCGGATTATATAGATTGCCGATAACATATACAAGTACGTACCTTTACGTTGCAGTGTTTGTATCGTATGCGTGGGTGCCTCGCCTCGGGAGTGTGACGGCGTGACGTCAGCGCACCTGCACGCTAATTGCACAGTGTTTAATCAGTTCACTAGCGGATTTTGCAGTTCATTAGCGTATAGGCACGTAATTAAACGTGTATCGCAGATTGTGTGCATGAGGCGCTATCAAGTGTGGTTGCAAGATAATGTTTCACAAACAAAATTATTGATTTTTCAAGGATGTATTTAGTCCCCTTACTGCATGAATAATGAAGAAATTCCTATGAACATTTTTTTTACCAAAAAGTAGTTTTACCAGACTCAAGTAAGAGATACAATAAATAATAATAATAATAAGTTTAGGCAAGGGCCATAGTTTTAACATGGTTCCTAGTAATGAGTCCACTTAAAACGCTAAAAACCATAGCGCTATTGTCTTTGTTTTCCATAATGTCACAATAGTTTTCACCAACCAGGGTCGTCCTTGGATGCACTAGCATTACGCGTGCAGGGATAATCGTCGGTTGGCATCACGTTCCATTAAAAGTATCTAAAGGGCCTCTGCGAGTTGGTTTCAGCTCCTCGTACGCTATCTAGGACCTCAGGGTTCTGAAATATACTATACCTACATAATAATAATAGAAAAAAAAAGTTAAGAAAACTAAACGAATAATTACGCAAGTGATTTTATGTTTTACTCTTATTTCACCCACTTAAAGGTTATTTTTTAGTAGAATTTTCAAAAACCCTGTCTTGTTCCCCACTTACGTCATAAAAGGAAACCTTGTACAAAATTTCACATTCCTAGCGTCAGAAGTTTCGCTTGTGCGTGTCTGTGATATGTCAGTCAGCTTCTCCTTTTACATATGTAGAATAGCTTCTGCCCGCGGCTTCGCTCGCGTGATATTAGGTTTCTCCATACAAACTTTGGATCCCGTCTCATCCCCTTAGAGGGTGAATTTTGGAGAATCCTTTCTTAGTGCTCGCCTGCGTCATAAAATTAAACCTTGTGCAACAGTTCACATTCCTAGCGTCAGTAGATCCGCCTTTGCGTTGGTATGTCAGTCTGACAGTTTTTCCTTACATATATTTAGATAATGACTGGCCTGTTGGTCTAGTGGTTAGTGGCCCTGACTGCTATGCCAGAGGTCGTGGGTTCGATTCCCACCCAGGACAAATGTTTGTGTGATGAGCACGATCATTTGTTCTGTGTCTGGGTGCAATTTATCTTTAATATGTATGTATTTAGAAATATATAAGTAAGTGTATCAGTTGTCTAGTACTCATAACACAAGTTCTGCTTAGCTTGGGACTAAACGGCGTTGTGTGATAGTTTTGGATTATTATTATATTTAGATAATTATTATCAATTAATTTTCTTTAAAAACATAAGATTTTATTCATATATACCTGAGCCTAAACCGAGCCTGCATATATACCTGCATACAAGTAACATGTTCCGCATGAAAGCAGAGAAGTACTCATTGAATACGGCCAGCAAAACATGCCTGCAATGCTGAGCGTCGCATTTGTTTTAGCGTCGCACTTACGACTTCATTCATGAGCATTAGAGAGTAAAATAAATTTACTTTAATTATTTTTTGCTTAACTGCAGGTTGCTCAGTTATGTAGCGGGGAGAACTGCGGATAGCAATAAATAGATCTTAATTATTATGTTCATATGTCTAATGTACAAATTGTAAACCATCGTAAACATCCTTCCATTTCTTTCTTAATAAAGAAAACTGTACCAACTTCCACTTGTTTTTCTATCATTTGGCTATTTTGTAACAGTACTGAAACTGAAAATTGCCATTTAGTAAGATTTCCAAAGTCGATATTTCTGTTCAGTTGTTCCATTAAAGTTATTTTTTGTTTGATTATTGTTTACTTTTTTAGTGATTTATTGAAGAGTTCCTTTGTTTCAAACTTAAGCAGAAAATTACAACTCAACAATATAAAATTAAACACCAAAATTTAACCTACATGTAAATATAATAAAGTAAAATAAATATTGACCTCGTCAATTTTTATTTTATTATATTTAGGTACTTGATTCCGCTATCTCAATTCTACCATTAAACAAACCGGCGTACGGCAAATACCATCCACCCATACGTTGTTGAAACTTTTCGGTCCGAACTAAGCATTTGGCCTCGTCGAATTATAAAAAAAAGCTTACAGCGTATAATATAGGATAAGACAGTAGACGAGTCATTTACAAAATTCTACATAACCAAAAAAATATTGTTGAAGCAGTTACAAAAGCAATTAAATAACAGACAAACATATAAAAGCATAAAAAATGGAACTACAAAACAATGCTTTTAGACAGAGAACTGTTTATGGTCGTTGGGCTGCTTGTAAATAGAACAACGGTGCTCTAACTAACTGGATCAAGCAGGAGTTGCTTCATTAGGCTGTGCGTGAGTGAGGACCGTGAAGGAGAGTCCTCATGCGACAGTGAGGCGCTTATTATAAATAAAGGTTCTTAACTCAAGGTATCTTCACAAGTTCTTGTCTATGTGGCGGCACGGTTAGTGACGTGATTGAGTGATCCGGTGCTGCGCTGCGTGGCGCGGGGTCTTCGAGTCTGGGAATGTTGTATACATGAGTTCATATGTTCGTGAACGCACCAACGATACAGGAGTCATTCCTAGTGTGGGACAACGTTTTCGAAAAACAGAAATGTAAACCTACTGGTGTTATGTCTACTAACTAATTTTGGTTCCCAAACTGACATACTCCCAGAAATGGTATAATTGGCATGAAAACTCTAAGTTTTAGTCTAAAAAGATTATCAAGAAACCGATATTAAGCTAAATAGTACTCAATATACTAAATTATTCAGTAAAGCATTCATTCCTTAACAATCAATACAAAAATAATTGCACATAGAAAACGAATTTAGAAAACGAATTCCTCTCAGAAAGCACAGCTTCTGTGGATAGGAATGCGACGTCACCCACAGATGCAGCATTCGCACTGCAGCCGCTCTTAAGGGAATGCGACGGGACAGGCCGCGGAAGTCAAAGGACTCCGAACAAAATATAAGAAAATATTTTCCTATTTAACTGCAATTTTGTGACAATTTAGCTTGATTCATACTGATGTGGCACAAAGTATTGAGCAGTTTTAGAGATATACTTTCGATTTCTGATACAAACATTTGAAATATTTCTCTAACCCTACTTTAGCCAGCAGACTGGCAAAATTTAGCGTTAAACTAACCTTTTTTGAGACGTTCTTAACTAAAAATCATACCCGCTCATAGCCGTTTCATGAAAAACTCAGGAAAAAGACGACTTTTTACAGCTCAGTATCAACTTGAAAGTTTTTAAAATTCCCAATTCAGTTTTATAAATATCACGTTTCTACTCTCCAAGTGCAAACTGAGAACAGTGCACAGTGGTGGCCAAGTGGTGGCCCCGTCTTACGAGTTGTAGGTTGCGGGTTCAAACCCGGCTAGGCGCATTACTTTGTGTTATTTATTTCATCACCACTGCTCTCAAAACGGTGAAGGTAAACATCGTGAGGAAACCGGCATGTCCTAAAACCAAAAATTCGAAGACATGTTGGCACTGGGCCCGCGTGGACGGCCCATTCCCTCTCTTAGAGAGTAGGCCTGTGTCCCAGCAGTGGGAACATTAAAAGGCTGATAATAATGGTGATGATGATAAGTGCAAACTACTCGATTAAGTGCCAGTTGTATGAGAGCATGAAGTTTAACATTGTTGTTGAAATTCACTTTCATGCTTCACGCCATTTGTCATTTTATAATCAGAACTTTATATTCGTTCGCTTACTTTTGACTTTGGGCCTCCGTGTTGTGTACAAGTTTACAAAATATACCCGTACAATACTAGCTTCTGTCAACGACTTCGCCCGTGTTCAAGTAACAAATCATTTCAAGAGAACATTCTCCCCTTTACTACATAGTATAAAACAAATTCTCTTCCCGCTGTCTGTCCCTATGTATGCTTAGATCTTTAAAACTACGCAATGGATTTTGATGCGGTTTCTTTTAATAGATAGAATAATTCAAGAGTAAGGTTTATATGTAGAATACACGTATAATTATATTTAATATCACCATTACACCCGGGGTGGGTCGCTAGTGATAATATTAACAAGTATCCTACGTTGTATCCACGAAGTTGTCTATCAGTTTGTCTAAATTCATTCAAATCCCTTTCAGCCGTTCAAGTGTAGTCTATGTCCTGAAACAGGGCATAGGTTCACGTTTTATCCCGCGAGTCTGTTCCCTGGGGGTGACCCTCTACTCTCGGGCAGGTGATGCCGCTGACAGCAACTAGTTGTGATATACACGTAAGGGTGAAAGAAACACGCAACACTATCATACTAATATTGCTGTGAATAATGGTTTACATATATTTAAATATATTTCGAAAACTCCATTTAGTTGTAATGAGTTACGTATATTATCCCTTCATTGTGCAAATACTCTGTCACTACTCATAATAGTTGCAACATTTTTGTAACAATGGTATTTTGGTGTTTTTAATTTTTTTTTATTGTTACCGGAACCGGAATCAAAATCAGTGGTGGCAGTGAAGGCAAAAATGACAAATAAAACATTACAAAAACTAACCTCGGTCAAATAGAGTATAAATGAAGGTTGAGCTTTCCTTCTAAATACGAAACAAAATAACAAGTGAACGAGTTATCGACAGAAGGCACATGTAGGAAGGTTCCCCGCATGACAACTTGTTTGTACCTATTTCTGATTAAAATTTAGCGGAACAGAAATCGGAATCGGAGGTGCGACATCAATCGGAAAGTCCAACTTTTCAGAATCAGAATCGAGCTTCCGTACATCTCTGCTGGAAATTAAAAAAAGACATTTATAAAGTATGTAATAACGTGAGCGACACAGGCGTGTGCACCTTAACCATGCACTCGTTTAACTGGAGAGGTTCGGTTCAGGGACGTGTACACAGCGCAGATAGCGCGCCGCTTTACATAGCATCGTGCTTTTCGAAAGCTGTCGTAAACGATACTAAACTCATTTTTTGACAGTTTTATTTAAGAACTCTTCATCTCCCTTGTTCCGTTTTATTTGGGATTGGTACAACACGTTTTTTTCTTCCATGCTATCTTGTCACCCGTTAGGCTATCACTAACTCTCTTCTCTTTCATATCGCTCGTCTATTTTCTTCTTATATTCTCCTCTATTCTTTCGTTTACTCATAATAACTCATTTAGTAACTTGCGTTTCGCTCCTACGGTTTTCTGACATCCGTTTGAGTCGCGCTAGGAACACGACGCGCCGTCGCGTCGTGGACTCGATCCCGGTCCCTATAAGACGAGAGGACGGCGAGCTACCCATTGCTAGCAGTCCACAAGCCTGTACCTACGATTGCTGGCACCAACGTACAAGCAGCCGACTTACTTGTAGATACAAAAAACTGATCTGGATCGCTAGCAGAAGCAACGCGCTAGCAGGCAGTGCTCGCAGCAGCTGTCCGCTCCACCGCACAGGACAGCCGCCTGCAGAAATACTTATCGGTATGTGACAAATGCTGAAGCAACAATCCCAAGTCGATAAGGAATATTAAATGTCTCGACACTTTCAGGACACGGTTACTACATTTTCACGTCATCGTACAGAAATAACTTGGTCTGAATATTTCGAACATCCATCAAATAACTGGCTAGTGCGTTCTTTTGTTTCCTGTTTATCGTAAGCACATATCTTGATTGGTGGCTCGTACGGAATGGCTTAATGTTTTGTAAATGTATTTTTTATGACACAGGTTATTTAAAAAATGTTATAAGTAGTTATTGTTTTAATGCGTTTAAACGATTCATTTTATACTTGAATTATACACAAACACTAGGTGATGCCCGCGGCTCCGCCCCCATAAAATTACTTACTACCTTGAAATGGATTTTAAATTGTTGCAACTATTTTTCCATTTTCTTTTTTTAGACCAACCCTTTATTAAAACTAGCCTAGACCAAAAAAACATAAAAAAACCTTTATTCTCATTTCATATCTTTTAAATCACTCATGTAATAAAATGAAAAAAAAAGGGATATTATAATTCAAGCCACAAAATTATTTCTCGGCCACGTGATTAAACTTCTAATTTTATAACTAAGCAACGGGAAAATGACATAGCCTCTAATAAACTAATTCGTCTTTTTTACAACGCCAACTATATATTCTATGGAAAGCGTCAAGTAAAGATCATCAATTATTGTGACTTGTCCTTCTTATTTATACATTGCCACCTTATTTACTAATTCGGCCACGGATTTTACATCTCGTCACCATTTTACGTTGTACAGCTTCAACACAATGTCCTCAAAAATATATAATTCAAGCTTCTACAGATAGCATCATTTATTATAACTTATCATGTAAAATAATACATCATATTCTTTTATCGTGAAAATAGACACTGCATGATTTGGCGCGAGTACGCGAGACGACAGCGACCGGCCATTTGCATCAATGAGAGAGCGCCATTTGATTAATGTAACGACGAGTTGAGTTGATCACGTGTAATTGTTTATTGTCGTTCGTGCATTCGTATTGCAATTATTTTCGCTGTAATTAAATTAAAGTTTTCGATGAGTAATAATTAGTTATGACGTCTAAAAGTGAAAATGAAGTACCGCTGTACTGTTCTGACGAGGAATCGCAAGAAGAAGGTCAGCTGTTGAAAAAAAAGCGAGGTGAATCTGAGAACTGGATATTTGTAAACAAATTTTCGTGTGTAAGTTTTGCCGAAGAAGCCGTGAGTGCAGAAAAGACGTGGGCAATACACACTACACATATTTCCATAGAAGGAAAAAAACGATTTTATAGGTGCAACAAAGTACCACGTATCGCAGTACAGTGTGCTGCAGAAATATATTTGCTATTTGTGGCGGATACAGAGGCAGTGTTACTTTATAGCACAGATTGCGAGCATAATCATGATTCTATTAAGAAAAACTATCACTATGGTATTTGCGACGAAACAAAATCTGAAATTAATAAATATTATTGAGGAATAGCTTCTGGTAATATTAGTGGCCGATATTCATTGATATTTGATGACAATTTTAAAAAAAATTTTACGATCAGTTAATGTGGGATGAGTTACATTTTAAACGTACTGAGTTAAAAAATTAGAAGCTAAATAAATATATTTTGTTATGTCAAATATTACTATTTTAGAAGTTTACTGTTAGAATGCATGTTACAAATTTAGATGCTGAAAAATAACCATCATGCTGAGTTGAATTTAGATTGGTTTACATAGAAGATAACTAGTGGCTAAGATAGTATTATTTAGATGCTCGTTAATTGTGGTTGACTTAGTAATTTAGAAGGCAAAATAATTTTTTAGAGGCGAATAATGCTATTAAAAAGAAGCCTGTTTAATTAGCACCCAAAAAAAAACAAATAGAATTAATTAAAAAACTTTTTACAAAAAAAATACAACCGACTTCAAAAACCACCAAAAAGTGCAAAATAACTTTCAATTTCGGAAGTCCGTGTTTCTATAATAGTTTGGTCTCTTTGTTATTTAACACCGACTTCCGAAATTGAAAGTTATTTTGCACTTTTTGGTGGTTTTTGAAGTAAGTTGTATTTTTTTTTTTTTTGTAAAAAGTTTTTTATTTCACACTTTTTAATAGTAGTACCCCTCAACCAAACTTAAATAGATAGATACGAGTACCTTCCGCCATTCGGTTCCATCATCAAATCATCATGACAATTCTAATAATACCAAACACGGCTAGGATACACTGATTTATTACAAATTGCCGGCTCTTACCTACCTTCCGTCTTCATCATCAGATCAGTTCTCTGTATACCCTCTCTTTCTTTCTTTAGTCAGCCACTGACTACATGAATAAACAAAGCAATTTTACTAGTTACGACAGTTCTGCTAAGGTTTTTTGAAGAGTTCCGTTCTATATCTTCGTAGTTCATCATCAGATAAAAACAATATTTCTATGGGACCAACTCGAGAGTATAATCTTTTAATCAAAACAAAAAATTTTAAAATCGGTGCACAATTGATCAAGATATCGGCAAACAAACATATATAAACGACAGTTCTGCTATGATTGCTTGAAGAGTTTCGTCCTATATCTTCGAAGTTTTTCATCAGATCAAAAAGATATTTTTAAGGGATAGTCCTTGTACAATATTATCGTACATTATTTTGATCTATCTCGTAGGTTTTGCAATGTAAGCGCATAAAATGTGTTTATTTACGATATCACATTAGAAACCTCTAAAATTATGAGTGTTTCTCTACTATATTATACATGTATTATACATATAAACCTTCCTCTTGAATCACTCTATCTATTAAAAAAACGGCATCAAAATTCGTTAAAATAAACAAGGTGTGAGTTGCCCGCGCGTGTGCCGCGTTGACCAGTCTGCACCGCTTCCCGCGCTGGCGTGCCCACTGTGGCCACTGTATTAGTGATTGCCGCGCCGCGCCTGCCCCGCATCCACGCTTTGGAACACCAGAGTCCGCAAGGCAAATAAGGCACATATACGAGCACAGAAGAAATGTCTTAGAAAAACTGTCCCCCTTTGCCTCAGTGACGCCATCTAGCTTTGAATAGCTAACACTCGAATTAAATTTGACAAAATTTATATAAATTTATGTATTGCTCGGTAGATTGGCAGGGGCCTTAATATGTTAAGTTATAAAATGGCAGTCGTACGAGCGAAAAAGAATGATGGAGCTATACACCCTGTATAGCTCCATCCCTTTGACAGTTCGGTATAGGTCGTAAAATGGATCGCGTTAAGAGCTCGTGGTAGAGCGTCAGTGTGTGCTAGGTGAGGTTAAAAGATTTTGAGCAATAGATGGCGTTACCACAAAATCACTTATGACCACTAAGTAATAAGTGTTGGAGTACGATTTTGTTCGCTGTGTCCTGTCTATTGATAGGATATATTTAATGTCTTAGTCCTCTTAAATTTTTAAGTAATTGTGCTTTCCTTACTATTTTATTAAAATTCTACATGAATATTGGTTATTTTTATGTAACTTAATTTTCTGTTGTGCTTAGTTTTTTCTTCTGTATACTTTACTACGGTGTATATTTTGTGTTATTTTCTTTACTAATAGATGCGATTAATTTTTGCATTTACTACTAAAGATAATGCAAAAAATACTATCTCTCATTTTATACAACTCTCATATAAATCAAATAGCAATCGTAGAAAATATGTAAAACAAACTATAGAAAAATATTATTATATTTAAATTTTACATTACACAACAGTTCCAGACAAAACATTTGCCGTTGTTATAAAATATATTATTCGGCAGAATATTAAAATATATATTATATGATGGCAATCATTCTCCCATTTTAATTGATTTTTTATGCGGCTCAAAAACTGAATTTTTTCTCAGAATCATTTTTCACATTTGTAATATCAACTTACCGTGTCAAAAAAACTCTAAATTATTCAAAACTCCCTCAAACAAAACCTCACCTTGACACTTTAATTAAAATTTAGTAGCGCGCCATCTAGCAGTTGGTAGCGGAACTAACAACTTCGTTCAGTTTCCTGCTTTGACCGCTAGAGCTACCCTGCTCACGGTATTCGATGCTCTAGCGGAAAACCGAAAAACTACGATATGGTTAGTGTAACTATTCTGTAGTTGCGTCTAGTCACTGCCACTAGATGTCGTTTTACAGTATCGTTTACTCATCGTAAACTAGACGGCGCTGGTGTAGCCACTTGACTGACATAAAATATTATTATAAACTCTCTTTTTAAAAACTCACAGCCGAAATTACTGGTGCTCAGAGTGTGAAATTTTGCACAAGGGTTTCTTTTTCATGGAGTAGGCGAGCACTGAGAGGATTTTTTCGGGCTTTCCAAAATTTACCACCCAATGGAACGGGCTCAAAGTTGATATGAATGATCTTGCTTTCTCGTGAGCGAAGCCGCTGGCAGAAGGCAATCAATTAATAAATCAAGATGTCTCTCCGACGCCGCGCCGCGACCCGCACACGTCACGCACCCGTGGCTAAGATTAGATGAATGGCCTAATTTTTTCATTAATGCTTGCATTAATTGAGATTTTTTGTAGGTGTACCTAATTATACTATAAAATCATAAAAAGGAAAGATTTGTATTTTCGTTTGCAATGAACAAACTTTAAAACTACTGTCCAGTAGTTTTTAAATCTGTTCATTGCGTTTTAAAAAAAATTTCGCCAATAGAACGTTACTTTATCACTGAGTGATGTAGATGTACGTCATTCACGCAAAGTTCGCATCACTTTTTGCGACGGCGCCGCCCGTTACGTCTTTCTATGAATTCCATTGTTGTATTTGTCTTGCTTACATGGTTTCCGCGTTGACATTCCCTGCTGTCAATCAAAACAATTCAATCATTTTTTTTCCTTTTTGGCACAATACAATCTTATATAAATTGTATTTGTATAAAAACTTCTCTAAATGCCTAGTTATTCATTAGACGGAAGACAAGCATTGCCATGCAGCGTGGCAACGCCGTACGGCGTGGTCACGTGACAGTTGCCAGTCGACAACGATGCGTAGGAATTTTTCGACACCATTTTCAGATTGTTTTTAGTTAGCTTTAATTAGTTAAAGGTTTTTGTTTGGCTTAAGTATTCAATGATATATAATTCGATAAGTATGTAAGCAGTATGTAGCAATTATTTTGAAAATTTAATAACACAATGAATTGTTTCATTTTTCGTGATTTTTTTCCACTTATTATGAATCACCGTTAAAAACTTGGGCGCAGGCAGGTAGAGAGCAGAAGCTCTCCAATATAATTAAAAATAAAAACCTTTTGTTCAGACCTAGAACTGAACTTTACGGTAAAATCGACATAAAGAAGAAACAAATATTTTGTACTTTTGTAAGTTTAAAGTAGGTACTAGCAAAACTCGGCCCCGGTATGTTTGGCAATGAAGGAACAGGGGTGTTAGTCAGTAAAAGTCGGACACACCCTCCCGCTCCGCCCTAGGGCGTGAGATGTCATTAAATGATTTTCGCACCTAAAAAAAACCATGGTTGCTTAGTCTTGGATGATATTCACAATACATTGTTTCCAAGTCCAAGCCTATATTCCGGAGGTAGAAACGGGCGCACGTTCCTGAGATGCCAACACCGACCTGATTTGTGACAGGTATGCAGGAAAATCTAGGATTCCGGTGAACGTAATACATATACCTACTTCATTGTATGTCTGCACTATATTGCTGCTATGTACTCGTATATTATTTATGTACTTTAAGTTGATTTCACTTAGTTTGAAATATTTGAGTTAATCGTCAAAGTGGTAATGGAGGATGGACAACCATTTATTTAACGTCTGGAAAACATCAAATAGATTTACCGTAAGAAAAAAAAACATTTATTTTGTGATCCATCAAATCAAAAACAACAAAAAAAAATCAGAGATTACATTTCTGACTAAAATTAAAAAAAATGGTTTTTTTTTATTTTTGTATTCCATACTCACTAGACCAAAATAATGTTTTTTAATACTCACTAGACCAATGTTGGATGCAAATGCTACGTGCCTCCGACCAGCGGAAATGTGTGCTACGAGTGCTACGGTGCTACGATGCTACGGCGTAGCAAGTAATCGAGTTACCTACGTGTCCTTTTAGTTCGGTTACCTACATGTTTATAGTAAATAGCTTATATAGCTTATAGCATTCAGGGCCTATTACGAGTATATACTTGGCGTATACTATTTGTCATTTATTTATCATTTATTGATCTTTGACTCACAAAATGTAAGCAAAACACAACAAAATTATACATAAGAAAATGTTTAAATATTTGATTGGTTATCTTAGTGAAAAAAACGCATAATATTGATCAGCTTGGGCCCAGATTGGCCATGACTTGATGGCTTCCTTTGCCAATGTCTAAAATAACTGGAAAAACTCTATTAAACCATAATACTAATAATAATAATTCGTCACATTATTTCCGGTTGTTCTCGTCTTAGTGGCGAATACTTGCATAAGCACAATCTTGTATTGACTATTGTAGCCAATAAGCCTGATATAGTGTACGTTGATGCAATATAGTGTATGGTAGTGCAATGATTGTTGACATATCCGTTCCGCATGACGAGAACCTCGTGAAAACCGAGAAAGACAAACAAGTCAAGTACATTGACTTGGCACGCGAGGTTGTCGACATATGGGTTGTGGACTCAGCGATCATTGTATCGGTAGTCGTGTCAGGTATTGGATTAATAGCCAAGAGCCTCGACCAACACCTTAGGAGGCTCTCGTTAGGCGGCTGGATCCAGGGCTTCATTTAGAAAGCGGTACTCCTGGACACGGCTCGTATTGTTAGGAGGTTCTTTACTCTGTAACTCTGACCGCCGGTAGCTTGGACGCTGTCCACGATACCGTTGGGATACTATTTTTAAATTTTTTGTGTTGTTTGAATGTTTTTTATTTTTTATTTAAATGTCTAAAAATATAATTCATATGTATGTATATGTTAATGAATAAACGAAATAATAATAATAAATTAGTTCCAAAAACTTACCGATACAAACAGTTATGGTTTAAAAATAGAAAACAGTATTAATAGGATTCAAAGTAAATTTAAAATTAAAGGAAAAGCAGTTGGTAGAGTACCTAGTACTAGACGCGGCCAAGAAACAAGATCTGTACAATATCAGTGAGCCCTGCCTCTTACACTAGGGTTATTCTGTATCTAAAGAGACAGTGGTCAGCTATAAATTTTCTTTAAACAAACAAAAAACAAAACTTGTGGAGTGTGTCGGTCTGCCATAGATTTAGAGAGAAAAAGTGAAGGATTAGTGTATAAGAAAGACAGTGCAACCCCAACATGTTGGTGAGTGTGTGTGTAAGTGAAGGAAACAGGTAATTCATAAAATTTAAACAATCAAGCAATGTATGTGAACAAAGACTCGGTTTGTGCATAATCCTGTTTGAGAAGCCATTCTGCCACCACCGTCTGAGCTTGGTGCTTGCTGAAGTCACGGATGTTGAGTTCCTTGAGGTCAACATAGAGAGTACCGTAATGTTGTAACTCAGGCTCTGGTTCACTTGAGTTCCTTGTATCCAAGCTTCAGTCGTTTTATTGATATTTTGGACAGGCTCGTGTTTGCCCACATCTCATCAGGTGAGATAGTGGGCAAACGCGCTCGGAAACATCCGACGATGGAGCGCGTTAGTCTCGAAGTAACCTATTTACTCTTGACTTAAAGAAGCCTAGGTTGTAGCTATCAAGATTGAGGCATCATTAACTAACGATCCCTTCAATATACAATCAGACTTGTAACATTTATAAAGTTCGTAGAAAATAATATGACAACCTAACTAATCAATATTAAAGTAAAGTTGTAAAAATGAATCGTTCCGTAACAAAGACACGCCAACAGCGCACAGCTTGCTAAAGTTCCAGTTTGTTGGCGCTTCTTTTTGGCGCAGTGGTTAAGTAAAGCCAATTCTGATCCCGCGCGGCGTCGTGGCAGTGTGGGTCACCTAGATACAGGGGTGCTGCACCCTGTGTGCAGCGATATTCATTATTATTTAAAATGGAAACCTTTATGGAAGCCATGTGGAATTTAGCTTATGACACCACGCTCAGCGTTCGTAACAATTATACTATCAAACTAATATAATAAAGGTGAAAGGTTGTGAGTGTGTTTATCTTTGTTAGTTCTTCACTCTCTAATAGCTGACCGGATTGCAATGCAACTTAGTATACGGTCAGACATATCCTGGAATAGCGCATAAAATGCTTTTTGTTTCGAGACTATGTTCCCTTGGGACTAGTTTCCACATGCGCGCGCTCGAGGCCGCTGGGAGCAGCAATTTGAATTGTTATCAATTGCGTCATGCGTTTAGAAACATTAACATTATTAAATTGACGTTAATTTTTAATTTAAATCAATTTCGATGTATAATAAAGTCTAATACCGTCCATTAAAAGTACAGATCCATTCACTTTTAACTATCCTTTGTTCAGTCGGTCAAATCTGCTCGCAGGTCCATCCATCGATCGGCAACGCCTTCTCTCACAATACTGCATTAACCCTCCACTGAACAAACTCCTTATCTAATTTTATTTATGTACAGCCGCCATACTAATATGATAGATCACAGTGCAACTTTCCATCAATCTTTTAGAAATCAAATCAACCGTTGATGGGCGTGGGCCTGCCCCAAAAAATATCATTAATGTAAATGTACACCTGACACTTACGACATCTAAGAAATGTCATTTACCTATGTAAACAACAATTAGGTTTTATAAATCAGTATCGACAGACGGCAGACGACTGATCCTGAACATCCAAGCAAACCGATTGAATGTCGCGCAGGATCAAAATCGCGTCACGGAACGCAAAATAATTCGAGCTTAGCTGGAGTAGTAGGCAGCGTGGCGCCTTGCCTGCCAAGGTTGGGGGTGCAAGTAGTGGGGGCTGGGGCGGCACGGGGGCCACCCCGCCACTCCAGGAATGATACAGCAGTGCGACGACTTCACAGGAAGAGGGCAGACGCGCCGACGCCGTGCGGCCCGTGCACTGGGTCAGCAGGGATCCTCCTTACGGGGCAAGACGTTAACGATGCCAGATTTAATCATGTGTATGGATGGAAACTTTATGTATAAGCTTTTTTTGTAGGTTATTATTAACTTTATGAAAATACGCTGATTAGCATACCTGAATATTTGAAAAGTTTCATGACAGAATTTGCTTAGACAAACAAGTAGAAGTTTTGCGTGCAAAACCGTCTTGAAGGGAGTGCCAGGGGTAAAATTAATCAAGAGCACTAATACATACAGCATAACATAATACCTAAAATTTTAGTAGTTACCTATAGTACCGTCTAGCTAACCTGATGTGCTTGGAGATGATGGCGTGAATACAGTTTGGTCACAATGACTGAATCTATCTCTACACAACATTAGTTTTAGTATGAGCGAAACCTGATACACCTGTTTAGTATTTCTATGTAAAGAATCTATGTACAACATTTTAAAACTGTATCATGAAAAATCACAAAGTCATAAGCTTGTTATGTTACCTGGTTGGCTGCACAAATACGTGGTCACTGGCCCATCCGGGTGACTATGGAGTTGTTTTGCACCCGCACCCAGCTGTGCGCTGGCGTCTAATGCCCGCTACGACCTGCCGTGACCTGTGTTGTACTTAGTGTCGGTGGTGGCCAACTTGTGAACTTTTTCTAATATTTTTGGAAAAAATATTTATCATGATGTAACAAATATTGGAATCGATTCAGT
This sequence comes from Leucania comma, assembly GCA_958295575.1. Classification (NCBI taxonomy): domain Eukaryota; kingdom Metazoa; phylum Arthropoda; class Insecta; order Lepidoptera; family Noctuidae; genus Leucania; species Leucania comma. The sequence goes on along the minus strand of OY282461.1, from coordinate 36,199,619 downwards.
TACTGACTCTGAACAAACTATATTCTGGTATTGCTTATACTAAAAATAATTTTGTATATCTATGTTCCTAAAACACCGATGAAAATGTTGAAATGATGTAAAATATATCGACGGAGTAAATAAAATAACAAATGGAGTAATAACATTTTCACCCAAACCATTCGATCACAGCCTATTCTAGAGCCTGCACCTGCGCAATATACGGCGGCTGCAAGGCGGCCAGCTGGCAAGGTACTGGATGTAGAGCGCTCCAGTCGGGTATACCCGACAGACCTCGTATTAACTTAAGTGTAGTTATAACATTCCAACTTCACTTGGTTTCATCGGACACGAGATTTTTATAATTATACTAGCGGTCCAGGCCGCAGACATTGTCTTGCCCGAAAGCATTTTGTCACAGAAAAATTAAGAACCTGATTGCGGTGCTGCCTACCAGGTCCAATCATGATTTCAAATCAACGGACTCAAACTCAGAGCCTTTTAACGTTTCCACTGCTGGGACACAGGCCTCCTCTCTGGGAGAGGAAATGGGCCGTAATCCACCACGCGGGCCCAGTGCGGGTTGGTGGATGTCAGATGTCTTCGAATTTTTGGTTCTAAGACATATCGGTTTCCTCACGATGTTTTCCTTCACCGTTTTGAGAGCAGTGGTGATGAAATAAATTACACAAAATAATGCGCCTGGCTGGGTTTGAACACGCGACCTACAGCTCGTAAGTCGGGACCGTTACCATCGGCTACCACTGCTCTCAACACCCACTCGAATACATACAAAAAATTACTTTAAAATCAGTCAAGCACTTTAGAAGGAGTTAGGTGACAAACATACGTTCAGAAGAAATATATGTATAAAGATTAGATATCTTAATTTAAATTCGTATACATCCAAATTTGCCACCCGGTATACAATAAAACGCAATTATCGAGTGCAAGCAAATTTATATTTTTTTAATGCACCCTTTGATTTGGTCCCCAATTCAGCAAAACAACATATTTATATAAGTAACTTTATGGCTTCAAAGGACGCCATATTACTTAAACATTACATAACTAGCAGACTCTGAACACTTCTAACGATACCTGAGTTGTCTAATTATGACTATGAGTTTAGAAGTTATGAGGAAAAGATGAATATACTATACATAAAGGGAAAATTGTAAACCTCCTTAGGGCTTGAGATCATAAACTTTTCATACCTTTTGAATACCGTAATTAGAGACACAATAGTACGACAATAGGCGGACACCGGTGTCCTCTTGGGGCTTCTTAGTTTAAACTCTAATAATAATGATAAAGGATATTAAAACGACATCAAAACTCGATGCAAAATTACTAAAAACTGCAAAGAAAATTTTACAAAAAAATCAAACCTCATCTAAATTTTAACTTTATTTATATTATTTTCTAGAGGACGTTAAATTGGTCGATTGGTTTAATAATGAGGATCGCCTAGACAGCGACGTTATCGCCATCAGCGGTTTAAACCGAACAGTTACTGCACGAATGTATCGGTTACCGCTGATAACGTCTGCTGGCGTAACATTCTACTAAAATATCAAAACATGTTTAAATCTTGATACATCCATACGATATTATTATCAATACTTGCTAATATTATAAAAGCAATGTAGCTTTGGCAGTTTGTTCCCTCTATCAATAAGCCTTAATGATTTAACAGAACTCTGGGACAGGTCATACAGTGCTATTGTATTCCACAAATTTTACTGGTATTATTGGAGAACAACCTCTTGCCAAGAACTTAATAAACGCACAGAGCATGCTTACTTGGCAACCGTTTTGTTTTTGCTGACGCACTTTGTGGAGGATAAACTCGAGTAACTTCTGAAATATCGTTATTTTTTCTCTTTAGTACATCGATCGTGAATAAAAAAATTAGGTCAATATTTTTTTCAGGTATGCGGAATTCTTTAAAAAAAATCACTTTCTGTTTCACATAAATAATGAACCTAAAGGCTTCGATTACAAATGACGTTTTTAAATCTATTTATAGGTTTCAATCATTTGATCATTTAATATATTCAGTAAAAGCGCTTCATAAAATAAAACTATTCGAAATCTAAAAGATTTCCCATTTAATAAATACAACTGCCGCATTTACAATCTACCGCAGTGTTCCTCGTCGAAGCCACCTAAAGGCGTGAACAGAATCTTTCGCCGCGAGGCAACTGTTTATCATTAAAAAGATAATTACCTACGAGGTCGCTAGCCTGCCAACTGTTCCGCGAGCCGGTCGGCGACGCAACTGACTGCAACAAGGAACAAACACCAGGCCGATCTGAGAACACTGCATCTAGATTGTCATGGTTATATTCCAAGTTCTGTATTGAGAGAGCAATCAAAATAATGCTTATTTATTATACATAGGAGATCGAAAATCTAACGCCAAAAGAATTACCTTGATTCTGTTATCGAAGAAAACATGTTGTGCAGTCCTCATATAAATTGGCATTAAGACAAAAGAATTAGCATTTTAGAGTTATGGCGCCTGAAATTCCAGACTATAGATATTAAAGGTAGACTCGTTAGTCTAAGATTGTGATCGTTTGCTTAACCTCTTCTTAATATTTTCTGCTTATCTAACCTCCAAAACCCAGTTACCAGTTATTATGACGACCCTTTAAAATATTGTTGTCAGGATTCCAGGATTGTGAGTGAAGTAACGGCTTTCGAACTGGCGACAGCCGGAACCAACGGTTTGATGGACTTGTTTTGGCACGGAGCTCTAAAATAATACAGAGCAAATATTTTCCTGATGACATTATCACACAATTAGGGATTGCAATTTCGCAAAACGGGATTCCGGATTCTCGCGGGATCCTGTTTCTTATATGAATCAGCGGATCCCGCACCTTCCAAGTGCAGATTCGCAAAAAACAGATTGCCAATTACTTATAATGAATAGTAGAAATAATTAAGGTTGCTTAATGTAAGAAATATTTAATAAAACTTGATTTTTACACAAACAAGTTTTCAATGAAAATATTTTTTTCATAGCAAGCTTTTATAGCGCGGTGTATACTATATAATGAATACTCATCAAGACCACTCCAAAAAGTTCAAAAACGATGTGGGTTTCTTGTTGCGCTTATTACCGAATTTCTATGGCCATCTTCCAGTTCCATCATCAGACCCTGGTTACTGTTTAGCACCGAAATACTCGTCAATACAAAACAAGCGAGCTCAAACTCGAAGGGATTGTGATTGTGTTTACGACCGAATTCCTATGGCCACCTTCCAGCTCCATCATTAGATCAGGGCCTCAAGTCTGCTATTACAATATTGTCAGAAAGGTCTATCATTGATTTTATAATTGTTGATTTTGACAAGTTTGGTAATCTACTAATATAATGGCGACTGCAATGATCAACCACCGACACTCCATTGAGAGAAATGGCATAGAATGGTAATCTCGTACTTACCCGTAATGACAAATGAATGTCTGCCTTAAAGCATAACAAAAACATATCAAAAACCAAACACTGATACAATAACAACAGCAAAACACTGAAAACGCCGGCCGGCAGCCGCTCTAAATAAACAGTAAGCAGTAATGTCACTTTGACTTTGACAGCTAACAAACCACAGACCGACCAATGATCGGATTTGCAGATTACGAACTTTTAGCAAAATAGCAATGGAATCGTGTTGGAATGACGAATTATAAAAATAGCAGACTTGAGCCCCAGGTCATCATAAAATTGCATTGTCACGCGATTTACACATGCATACAAAATTTCACCTCAATCGGTAACCGGGAAGTGGATCAAATTTAATATGCAAGATTTGATCACAAACATCGGTCAGGTGAAACTAAATAAAAGCTAGTAAAAACCTGTAGTTTCAATTTGATTTCCTAAAATAATTTCAAAATTAATACCGCGGGATCCGCGCGGAATTGAGTAATCTCGCATATCAAGAGCAGATAAAAGTATACATTATTAAGTAAACAGCACTAATATCTTGGTCGATGGTGTGCCCAGACAATTACAAACAAAAAAGTCTTATTACAAACAAATTAATACTAAAGGCTTTTTATTTATGTAACTACTTCTACTGTATAACCCTATTTGGGCGCCATTCATTTATTAGGTACGTATATACAAAAATTTTCGTACATAGGCGGAGATGTGCTCGAATCCTGTCAGTTCACAAATAATTGATTTACAAATTTTCATTTGACAACCAACGATTGGCAAAAACATGGTTCGCTATTTCATCATTATAAAACAACAAGCATTCCAAATAGTTTATTTTACAAACATATCACAAAATAAACTTTTCTTTAATAGCGTGTCATTTGACAAATGATTCATTTTTTATTCATTATATCTCATAAAACAACGTTTGGAATATATAACGTTTTGTATACTTTTAGTACACTACCCGGAATCCAGCTTTTTTTTGGGAATCGATCACTATTCCGATTTTTTTTGTTCGAGTATTGTTTTACCTAAAACTATTATATATATTTATTATTAAATATTATATTATTTATAAAATAACTTTTTGCTATTAGCCAAAGTCGCTTTTGAATTGCCATATTTTGTGCTAAAAAGTTTAGTGACAGAAACGAATCGCCGCATTAACCGACTTTACAGTCTTGTCTGCCCTACCCCTAAAGTGTAATTCAAAATCGCGTAGGCGCGGAGGGGTAGGGTGGCCCGCAAGCTGAGGAGCAGGTGATTTGAAGGTCCGCCGCCGCGGTTGAGGCGGTGGTGAGCGTTTAAATTATCTGCGACGGTGGAAGCTTGCGTGGAGCCGCCCAAATCCCACAGCGCCGGAGCCGTGACAGAAACAATGCTTGCTGTGTGTTGCAGACCTGTTTGCATGCTTGCCTGCATGCTGCATGTTGCATGTTAGCCTGCATGCCTGCTGCATATTGCATGCCTGCATCCATGCTGCATGCCTGCTTACATGCTGAATGCCTTCTTGCATATTGCATGCCTGCATCTATGCTGCATGCCTGCTTACATGCTGAATGCCTTCTTGCATGTTGCATGTCAGCAACCAACGTCAGGCAATAAAGGGGGGGAAATCTTCTTTACCCATAAATCCACCCAGGAAAGCATGATTACTAAATAAAACACTATACTTGCTGATAACAGAATGATTCACATCACCTAAGGGCTGATTTCATCATTCAATATAAAAACTTAGTTTAACTAAACTGAGCTCAGTGTAATCTAGTTTAAAGACCCGTGTAGTAAACATGGGCGTCAACAAAAGAATTGAAACTGAGTTTAGCATAAACTAGGTTCAATTCATCTCGGTAAACGCAAAATGAAGCTATAATCTCGATTAGTCGCTCAAACTGCGTTTTGTTTGAACGAATCGCGATTAGTTTATTGGTGAATTTGGCCCTTAGTATGTCAGTGCAAGAACAAGTTCAAGGAGGTAGATCAGTAAAATTATGCAAAACAATACCGTCATGATCGGTTAGAAAATGTATTATAAAATAATATTTAGATAAATGTAAGTTTTCCAAAAGAACCAAAATATTAAATGAAAAATGTATAAATGATTAAATATCATCCGAACCATTTATCAAAAGAAGCATTTGCCAAAAAAGAGTTTATAAAGCGAGAATTTGTAAAATGAAACGTTTGTAGAACGAATCGTTTGTGAAATAAATAGTATACGAAACATTGGTTGTAAACTAAAAAAATTTCAATGGAGTTTTGGTGAAACATTAGTGAACCGGTAAAATCTTCTCAGCCCCTTTGTAAGAAAATTTATATTGTATTTGTAAAATAACAGGAGAAGGTTCATAAAAAATAATTACGAAAAATGCGGAAAAAATTAGTAAATTTCAGAATTTACGACATTTAATCTTCTCGCGTTTGACAGCTGCAATTGACATGGCTAAGACAGGAGGACATTTGTGGGGCCAACTAGTGAACGCACTATAATATCATTTCATTTAGCCCAAGTATTAAATGAAACAGTCACAAACCTAACAAAATGCCAAGAACTGCAGTCGGAAGAAAGCGAACACGTCGCGTATTCCGAGCTGACATTTAAAAACCGAGTCGCTAAGCACGGCCGTAGTGGCCCTTCATTACGAGGGTAGCCCCGTGGCCGACACGACGACGTGGCTTTATAAAGAGGACAAAGACCCATTTTTTCGTGTGAAAATAGGGCATCCCCATTTTCGACCTACCGCGCCGTGACGTCACCCGACCTGCAACACAGCGTCGTGGCCGCATGCTACAACGATCCCATTGAATTAGAGCTATCCAACTATGACAACAAACATGTCTTTTTTTATAAAATATCAATAAATGTCTGTGACGCCCTCCCGTTCCGTCCTAAAGCGGGAGAAATCGTCAGACGATTTCCCACCTTAAAAAAGGCATCATATATTATGACCTACCCTCTTGCAAGTAAATCAGCCTTGCAACAGCTGCTCCTAAGGCTAATTAGTTCCTGCCTTGGTACTGGGTCCTTGTAGCGCTGCCTGTACCCGAGTTTTGACTCTGCAAAGTAAAGAGAAATATTAATTGTATTGGCAAGACACTGCAGTCGTATCGCTTATGTTATAGCAGATCGAGTATTTTCTTACGAAATTTAAATAAACTGACATCCTGTTTTAATAAAGACAAACGCGATCACGCGAACGTGCACTAGTACCTACTTTTCGCAATAGTATCTAAATATTTAATTTAAACTCAATTAACGTGAAATTCTTTTAAGTTAACAGAGTCCAGCACACATTAGGCCGCTAAAATAGTTAAAAAATTTATTAACGACTAAATGCGTACTTGAGCAATAAATAATTATGGGAGTCTTCTCATTGTGTACAAAGCTTTCAAAATATAAAATAAAATCATTCCTACCTCGCATACATTTTTAACAATCATAAAATGTACTTAAACAAAAAATGGCAGACAGGCGTGCGCTGTCTCCACAATGAGTCTTTCATGAGGCTTTAATAGCGCAGATAATGTCGCGAGGGCAGTAACAAGCGCGGAATGGCCGCCGGCCGCCGTCTCTCGCAGGCACACAAAGACCGTGTTTGCTCGACCCGCCACGTTCGATAGAAGGTGTCAAAGAGCGGTCTCTGCTTGCTCAGATTGCATGCAGTGCCAGCGGTAGTCCTCGTTAGATATTTTCTTTGTTAGATATTTGTGAATATACAATGCTCCATTTTGTTTTGCCTCATCCCCCAATTCTTAACGGCAATTGTTTGTATAGACAGACGGGATTTTTATGTTGAGTAAATCCAAAAATATATCTGAAAAAATCGAATAAAGCTCTAGTTTACACTCTATAAATAAAATCCTGTGCTTTAGCCCAGACACAAATTCAATTTTTGTATACATCTCAATCCCATATTTCTATTGGTATGTAATATTCCAATTCCATCGGATGCGATTGGAATCAGGTTCCTTGCTCCAGAATGCAAAAACGGTTAATCTCCATACGATATAAGCTATGTACGTGACGGCGATGTTCACGATGCGCTTCCGGGCGCCTGCATGCCTGAGTTCAACGTCACCTGCTCGGAATCCCTGATGATGCCGACGCAGACCTAGAATAATACTATGGATTTCTGAAAGGCGATTCGTTGGCATTCGGAGTATTCTGAAGCTTTTATATCACCGTCATATTATTGTAATGGTGAGATGCCGTTCCGTGTGCCTTGTACCCCTGACTTATTATTTACGACTTAAATAAAAACTTAATTTTGCTAAATTGGTACCAACGCTGGAAAGCGCTTCACAGATCGGCAACAGTGCTGTGACACCGCGCGCTGGCGTGTTGTTCGACAAGCGGTTTGTACATATCGACAGCGCTGACTCCGTCGTCGCCTGGACGCGCCACTGACATCGGTTCCAAGTGCTGATGGATTCAACTTTCAGAGCTTCCGTTTCCACTCCATTTATTTTAAACTGCGAGACTAAATCTCGCAGTTGTGATGGACAACTTTCTTGAAGCTTTTGTTTCGTACTGCAGCTTTGTCAATTTTATTTATATTATAAGTTTGGCTTGATAATTGTATAATTTACATGATATTATTTAAAAATAGCCTAAGATGTACTGATGATGCCACAACGCCTAATAAAGCCATTGTTAACATAAAAAAAAAAATATTACAATATAAAAGTAGTTTCCACTGACCTCCATGAAGACAAAAAAAAACTTTATCAGCAACATAAAAAAACACAACAAGTATTTGTTCGAACAGATAAATTCCAGTCGGGTCAATCCACAATACGCAAGTCCTGCGAGATCGCAAGCGGGCGGCGCTGCGGCGAGCGCGCGGCGGCCGCGGCCGGAGCACGCCAGCGCTTCGCTGCTGAAAAACAATCCGTTTCTGTCCACAACCTAAGTACTTAATGAACCCTCACAAAGTCATACAACAGCTAAAAATATTTCCAAGAAGGATTTTTGATAGAAGTAGTCGACGAGTGTCAGCTGTCCGGGGAGGGAGGCAGTAGATAAAGTAATATTTTATGTTACAAGGACTTTGGGGAGATGTTGGCTCCCGTTCGTATTTTTGTGTGCTAAGACTTGTCTATCCAGCGTGGGTGTTACGTATTCCCGAAAGCACTCGAATTGAAGTAATGGTATCTTGAAATAAATCTGAGTACTAAGGTATTTTTCTCTTCGCTTATTTATCACGGTAAATCTTAAACAATACGAGCACTACTACAATAGTCAATGTAGGGAATGTGTTCGAAGTCTGGTTCAGTGGGGAATGCAATATCTCGACGAACAAAAGCATCGATTTGCTCCTGCGTAATCCCGCCTGGCACTGACACACTTGGGTCCAGCCCGACGCCCCCCGTGCCCTACTTATGCCGTAAGGAGGGAAAATACGCCATCAATGAAAATACGTCATTACCAACTGTGCTTGTTATTGCAGTATTTTCTTTGCTTGTGTAATAAGATTTATCAGAGAAGAAAATAATAATAAGCCTGCAGGTGAAATAGCATTCCATTTGTCCATTCTCCCCGCGTTTTGAGCATCGCGCACGCGCAAAGATATGAGCGCATATTTTGAATTCCGCAGCGGTCAATATATGGGCTTAGTATACCTGTATATCACCGTTGAATTCTCTATGCTGCCTATGTACTGATGGGAATAAATAATAGTTAGGTGCGCCTGTGACGCCGTCGTAAGGCATTGGTCGCGGATAGCGGGTTCTATTACCCGCAGGCGTCAGGTTTAAAGGTCAGGTCGGCATCACATCGAGCTGAATTATTTGTTGAAAGGACTCGGTTTTCTTGTATGCTCTCTATTGCGGATGATACAATTTTGTTGTAGTCTATTGATATCGGCTCGAGGTAGCTCTCCGCGAGAGATAGTAAAGCTGCGCACTCAGGCGGGGCTTGACTTGCTTCATTAATTTCTAAAATTGCATCAAGCGTAGCGGAGCCTTACTCCCGAGTTACGTAAAATAAATAAAAATAATTCGTAAAATAAGATTTTAATAAGTAAAATAAATTCGGGATGTAAACCTTGCGTGTTTATCTATATACGCAGTGTATATGTCACCGGAAAATTGCAACCTCCTGATTGTAAAACATCGCGAGAAATTGTAAAATATTTTTTCTAAATAATGTTTGAAACTAATTAAATTGGATGTGATTTATCGTGCACAAAACGATTTTTCATAATATATAGAGAAATCATAATCTAATAAAGATTTATTACAATCATACGGAGTCTGCAATTTTCCGGTGACATATACAATTTATTTCACCCATAAAAATATAGCAAGAGCTGCTCCTTAACGACTTTCTTCTGCAGCTGGCAAACTAATAGGTAAATAAGTCTGTATTCTTTATACTTTCCCCAGCATTAGCATATTCGATCCGCCTCGCCTTGCACGTCTGTTTACAAGAAATGCAGTCGTTGCATTTTAAAGCTAAGATACTAACCGAAAGTAAACCTATCGTAACGATCTGATTAAATGTTGTTCACTTCACATGAAGGTCGGCTACTTGGCTCAAGTTGCACTCGAGCCGCAGCAACCTTTGATCTAGATTAGTGAGCAAGCCGCCGGCGGCGAGCAGTCTGGTCCGCCACTCGCGTCCGTGCAGCGTGCAGCTCACTGCGGCCTCCGCACACGCCGCGCGCGCTCACGGTACCAGCACTGGCGGAACTTGCAGCCCATGTAAACCCTACTTATATAATTAAGCTTAACCATCTCTATGAACAAATCATGCTTCCTGCATTACCTAATAAGTAAACTCATAAATCGTCACGCCTAAGCACGACCCCGTACCGTCTACGTGGAGCCTTGTCGACGACAAACATCGGAAAGTGAATTAAATTCCAGCCCGAACTAATAAGGGCAAGGAAAGCGAATGTTTTCCTAGGAAGTGGTGTGTAGGAGATTGCGTGTGCCGCTGCGGCGGTGCGGGCGTGCAGCGATGCGGCGCGGCGCGGCGTGGCAGGCGCGGGCCGCGCCGGCCGCTGCGGCGCTTGGCGGCCGCCGTCGATACGCGTGCGGGGCGCGGGCGGGGCGCGCGCGAGGGGAGGACACGGGCGCGCCGGGAGCACGCACGCGCGCCCGCTCCAGTACTCTGCCGCCGCGCCACGGCGACACACTCGTCGGCTCGTGCCTTGCGACCGCCACGCGGAAATCCGCCGAGACATGACTCGCCGCGCCCGGTGAGGCGCCTCTGCACGCGTCCCGTACACGCATTACGTAAGGAACTGTCGCCGACGACGTTCCATCACCGGCGGTCGACATACCACACATATCCAAAATATATATCGAATCATTCTCACATAATCATCGCAATACTAGTTAACGTTAGTCGTCCATCGACAGCGATAAAAGTTCGCGCGGAAGAACGCGCGCTCGGGGCGTTAGAATTGGGCGGTAAAGTTGCGCAGGTCTGGAGTAGTGCGCGGTGCGCGGTGCGTGAGGCGCGGGCGGCCAGCCGGGCGTGCCGCAGTGTGCGGGCGCGATGCGACCGCCGCTCTGAGCGCACTATGAGCGGCGCGCGCCAGCAGCGGGCACGGGCGTAGCGGAGCTCAGCGGGCTCGCATGGCGCGCTCGTAAGGTGGCGGGGGCGGCGCGCGCCACGAGCCGGCCGGGGGGCGCCGCGGGCCAGCCGGCCTCTCCGCCGCGTCCCCGCTGCAGCGCACCAGCTCCGAGCCGATGACACATAGTCGTTGAGCAGCCACCATTGCTCGCATAGAGTTGGTCGAGAAATGGGGGCTGACGCCTGTCCTCAGGCCGAGGCAGGAATGCCCCCGGGCCCCAGAGGAAGGTGGAGACCAAAGGTACGTATCGCCAGTAGCATGTAGAGCCACAGCATCAGCGGCCTAGAGCAGCGCGACTGCTACGGGGGCGGCCGCCGGTCATCGGTCGTAAGCGGCTTGCGGTGAGGATGTCTCGCTGACGTCACAGTACATGTGCGGTGGCTGGCCGGCGGCATGCAACGGCACGCGTCCTGTTGGCCGCACGCGCGCTGCTCTGCGGGATGGACTATTTCGCCATGTGCTGGTGAGTGGGCGCCGCGCTGGCTGCAGACGGTGCTACTAACACCTAACCCTTGAGTCCTGACATCCGGTGAGTGCCACATAAGGAATTCCGTTAATATTCGCATCACATCTTCCGCCCGACCTACATTTCCAAAACGTTTTCGCACTATTCGTACATCTCCATAAAAGTCGTTCATCTCCAGCCGCCTGTACGTTTCAGGCCGCAAACATCGCCGCGGCTGCAGTATACACCGTCGATGTACCTGAGGACACCTTATTGAGCTTCCTCTTATTTCTGCATATACATAACTTTGATGAATTCCAAGCGTGGTTCGTACTTGCGAAGCTGGGTATTCCACTGCGGCATTGTTCTTGTAGTCGGCGGGACAACAACAGATAGTTTGTCGACACAGTCTCTGGTAGCTGTAAAAATATCGATGATTGAGGTCAAAGACGTAACACGCAGGATGCTGCAGGCCGTGAGAGCGGCCACACTTACTCGGGATTACGGTCTAAATACAGCTTCCAATCGGGATCAATAAAGATATTCTGTATAATAAGTTGCGTGTTCATGAGCACCACGTATCTTGCGCCGACCAGCCACTTGTCGGAAATGATTAAGTAGAATGCGCCAATCGCCATGCGTTACTCTGATCATTTGTTGATGTCGCACAAGCGCCGCCGTCACACCAGCAGGCGACCGCTACGTACTGACTACATTTACAATGTTATTTGGATACAACTATCTCTAATCATCAACAGACGGCTAAACGCAGACGTTGAAACATAGGTCATAAAATAGGTTTAGTAGACGATAAATTTTCCAATCAAATTGATATATGTGTGTGGATTACTTTATAGTGAACTCGCACAAATCTATATCAATTAATCTTTAGCTGTCGAGACTCATTTTACTAGCGCTCCATTTGATATCTTTAAATATTACGAGCAGCCAGAGAGAAAGGGAAATCACAACCATTTTGGGATTGTTGAGATTCCGATTCGCTGCTAAACGTAAAAACCAATAAATAGTTGGGGTGACGTCTGAATCCCGTTGCCCGGGACGGCTCAGCGGTGTCTCTGGGCGGCGTGGCCAGGTCGGATCACAGCTTGTGAGTACGCTCACGCCGATCCGCTTGCTTTACTCACTATTTCGTTCGATTCCAGATTAAAGCTGACTTCAACGGTCTTACGATCGTCAGCCACTACGGCCGTCCTTGCATTTATTATTATAACATCTTCACTAGCAGCAGTAGTCGCTACTATTTCATACGCATTGATTGTATATGGCCTCGATAACATGTGTTTTGGAAAAAGATTGATGTCCATCGACGCGGAACGCGAGGCAATTTGTCGAATTTCAATCGCAATATTAAAAACGATCGGCTTCCGTTATTTTGTTGATGGAAGTTATTATGAAGCTTAAAGAGTGTGCTGTGATATTGAGGGTAACACGCCGAGAGGAATATGGAGAGTAACGTAAACGTTTCAAAGCATGTTGATTGATACTGCGTATATTGCGATAGCTCGCTAACAATATGTTACACGCGTTTTTATTGTTACATCTTTACGAAAACTGCCAGTTAATTTGATAAAGTGTAAAGACATCACAAGGACTTGCTGAGCGCTGGATACTGCGGGCTTGTTCCACAGAGTTACCGTGGCAAATGGTAACTGAAGGAGCATACACGAATACGTCTGTCACTCCTCTTATACCACCGAGAGTGGAAGAAGTTAGGGATAGTGACTTACCTCAAAATAATTACAAAAGACGCTATTAGAAATAAATAACCATCACTTTTGGTTACCTAAATGACTAAAAAAAATTAATTCTATAAAAATGATTAATAAATATATAAATTCATCAATTCATTAATTTTAGAAACATAAAACTGTAAAGTTCGCAATACATTATACAACAATAATTAACAATACATTAACAATACATTATCGGTTGATACAATTAACAATACTATTTCGTTGATACAATTAACAATACATTATCGGTTTGATTCATGGCTGTTAGCCATGAATCAAACCGATAATGTATTGCCTAATTAAATTTAATCAGACAAATGACCGCAATAACAACAAAACAGTCGTTGAATCCATTACGTACCGTATATGTAGTCGTTTCGAGTCGTCGTCAATTAATATTAATAAATAAATACTGGACTTATCGCTATGCATCGGGAGTCCTCACCCCATCGAAGTTATGCAACAAAACTGCGATTTGCACATCTGCACAAAAAAGATTTATGAAAGTCCAGACATCAAAACTAGTCGAACCAGGTTCATCCGCAGATGCGCTGACAAAAGTATTGATCTTCAATGAGATAATAAAATTATGAAAAAAACCGGCCAAGAGCGTGTGGGGTTCCGTAGTTTCTCGTTCGTCACAATAAAGTGAAAGTTAAATACCGGACAATAAGTAATTATACACAAGTGTTCAATGTAAATATATACTGTACAGGCAACACTATGTATTCCAACAAACTTGTCTACTTCAAATCGTAATTAGCTAGTAGCTGTACGTATCAAGTATCTGCGTACAAACAAATTAATATAAACAGTATCCCCTAGAAGTTAAATTTTACCCACAAGGCACAAATGCACAATGTAATTTAATTAATCCCAATTTCTCACAATGTAACAGAACCCTTAAACTACGACGACTATCAACCAATTTTTTCCCCGTATAAGTTAAAGAAATCAACGATCATATCACGAAGTTCGTTACTCATGAAAGTTCGGAGAATCTTAACATCGACTTCTAAAAAGATGACATAATTTCACAACGCCATCTATCGAAAAAATTAAGAACAAATTAAACAAGCCCAAAATATAGCGCCATCTCGGGAAATTGGGTTAAAAACTAGACGGATTATGAATTTATTTATTTTTTGTTTATTTATTGTACACTTTATTGGGTTTATTGGGTTTTCGGGTGGTAATTTTGGATTAGGTGAACCGATTCTACTTATTTTTTTTTTTATTTGAAAGACGATACGTTCAGGACAATGAAATATGTAAACCAAGTTAAAAAACGCGGTTAAATTACAAACTTAGTTCAGAAATTATTTTGTAAAATTTTTCAAAAACTGTTCAACTTTAAAAATAATTTTCCTAGAAAGTTTTTATAAAGTGCTGCTTTTGAGATCTTTTTCATATTTTCTAAACTTATGGTTCAAAAGTTAGAGGGGGACACACACATTCTTTTTACTTTTGGAGCGATTATTTCCGAAAATATTAACTTTTTCAAAATTGGTTTTACGAATAGTAAACCGCTATTCATTTTTAAATACCTATACAACAATATATCACACGTTAGGGTTGAAATGAAAAAAAAATCACTCCCCACTTTACGTGTAGGGTACCCTAATAAATCATTTTTTCCACTTTTCATTTTCCTACTTTGTCGGTGTGATTGATATACATATTGGTACCAAATTTCAGCTTTTTAGTGCTGTGTGCTGTTGTCACTGAGATTAACCGCGGACGGACGGAAAGACAGACATGGCGAAACTATAAGGGTTCCTAGTTGACTACAGAACCCTAAAAAGAGACATTTCACCCTTGTTCCCATAAGAAGTACAAGACAAAGAAAGGCCTTGCTAAGCCCGTCTGGAAGTATTTTGTTGCCCTCCGAGATTAGTTTCATTCCACCACTCGCTGACGTGAGTGACGTATAAACAGTTTACGCATTTGTTTTGATTAAGCCGATTACACACGCCGCGCCTGCGCTGACGTAATGAACCTCATGATGTATCGACTCTTTGACCTAACTTACAGACGAGACTAAAAAGACTTGTATAAATCTTCCAGGCGAAAGTGCAGCTACTAAATCGTGCTAGCACTACTTGGGTCATTCACTGTTCTACAGCTAGCTGAATTCTACATCCTTGCCAGCATGCTTCATTTTCAAAATGGCATCCTAGATATTATCTAAGTCACCGCATTGTTCCGCATCCGACGAGGTAGTAAATGTGCCAACGGAACAGAGTTTGTACCTTAAAACTAGATTTCGCTTGAACAGTCGCCCCTTTTGAAAGGAACAAGAGAACGCTTAAAATGCAATCTTCAAAAATCCGCTTCAAAAGTTCCGTATTTGAGAGCGCCTAACCCGAGATACGTTTCTATACCACCGATTTTTGATTATCACTTTATTACACATCTTTCTATGAAACACAGGTGGATATTATGTATGCTCCTATTGACATTAAAACATAAAATAATCCAGACAAGACCCCGGGAAATGTGTTATTTTACGTGAAATTCAGCTCTTCAAATTGTTGTTATAAATTAAAAAATAAAATATATCTAAGGAACCTTACATATTTAATCGAAATTCCGAATAAAACCCGTATTTTCTGGTACAAGTTTATTAAAATGTTTATTTATTTATTTAAAATTCATGTACAGTAGTGGTACATAGGCGGACTTAATGCAACAAGGCATTTTCTACCAGTCAAAAAAAAAGAATACTGTAGTAGGTTTGCACAATAAATAAATAACAGATATTTCAAATAGAATGTAGTATAAATTAAGTTCCATAGAATAATAAAATACGTATATATGCTAATATTATAAACTAATAAATACTATGATAATTAATTATTCAATCATTATGATTAAGAAAACTTAAAATATGACAATTATGACGAAGACTGAAACTAAGTTTGAGAGGACTTCAAGTAGTAGTTCCGAATGTAAAATGTTCGAGTGAGTGACGGAATTACCGAGTGCCAACAGAACATTCAGCAGTGCAGACAACTAGGTTGTCTATGGTCACAAGATGCAATACAGTCATGCCCGATCCACACATGGCCTGATGGGGAAACTGGTTTTTGGAAATAATTTGTGCGTCTATTTTAAGCAGAATAATTCTTTCTTTTTTCTCTCTGAGCTGAGCATAGCGCTGGCCGCAGCGGCGAAATCCAAATAGGTACATTGGATTAACAATCCTATGTATAGGTACATTGAATTGAGAGGTATATTGGGCTTATACAAGTTTTCGGCGATTTTCTTTTTCATTCATTCGTTAACGTTACAAAATTATTATAAACGACTGAAAATAAGTGGCGTTTTTTCCCTACTTTGATCTTCATACATTCATTTTTTTTCGTTAACTTTTTTTTGGCAAGTGCAGTCAGGAGAAAAACATAGCTCTGCTGTTGATGTTGGATAAATGATATTTATTTTGCAAATAGGTTTTAAAAAAAAACTACTATACGTCTATTTTTTTCGAAAAAAATATTAACAAAACAATGTCTACGTACACTGGACTTACAATGTAATGTATCTCTGTGGCGCGTCGTCTCGACTCGGATTCCATAGCTGTAGGTTCAGTCCTGTCTCACCCCCCACTCTCTGAGCTAGTTTTCTGTTGCGCTACCGTCAGCTGTAAAAGTTATGAAACTTGTTTTTGATACGATTTTTTACCCGACTGCCCCAGAAAGGGGTAATGTTTTTCGAGTGCATGTATACATAGATGCACTCGAAAAACATAAGTATATACATTTGTACAATTTATACCTGAATTATGGTGTTATAAATTTATATGCCTCTTTCCTTGGAATACTCTGTAACCCACATAATTTGATTGATTTAACGATTTACCAAACAAGGTATCGTTACACTTATCTTGACACACTACAATATGGGCTTCTTATGATTTTAAGAATAGGGTTGGCGTCCACCATCTGGTTTATAGAAATTTTGTAACGTTAACAAATGGGAAATGTGGCGAAAAGGAAAGTTGCCGAATAGGTACTTGTGTCTATAACAGTTCTAATACAAATAATATTTTATTGTATCCATGTGATGTGTCCAGCCCGCTTATATAATAAATATTTGAAATATAAATAAAACGGTGGATCTATTGAAAACAGAAAAATCGCAAAGGGATCCAATCCAGGGAACTAAATAGTTTGCCGAGGTCTATTTTAGAGCAAGGTGGCGAGTTGTTACATCGCAGGGCTGAATGCGCCTCGGCACGACAGCTTCCCGCAAGATCCGGATCGTGTGCTCTTATTCATTCGTGAGCTTTTGTTTGTTTCTCTTTCAAATGCTTGCGACTAGAGCTCCATGCATTTTGAGTTCGTTTTATATTTTCTCCCTTTCTTCAACATCACTCTTGCTTCTTAAGGCATTGTCTAGTCTAGTTGCACCTACTCTGACAGTAAACATTGGCATGAACCCAACTCGAGTCGTAGATTACCCATTTATTTCTTTAAAGGAAAAAATCACTAGCTCCTTCAGCAGTGAATAACTGAGTAAGTGCCAAACCGCTCTGTAAGGTAAAGAAGTAAATGCGGTAGATATTTTGATTGAATTCGTTCAAACTGTAACAGTACTGGCGTCTACATCTGATTCGGCAGCAATTCGTGGAACTTAAATTATATATTTTAATAGCATCTGTTCTCTCAGTTGGCGTTCGCTCTTCATTATAACGTCTGTGAAGGTTATTTAATAAAGAGCGAATGCTCTCGTTAAAATGTATTTTTATTTGCATATGAAGGGACGTCAAAAGAGCTTTCCAACTGCATTCAGGCGGAACTGTGACTTGAGAGACGTATTAATCACGTTCATTTACGCTTTTGTTTCGGAGTGCCTTTGACAACAACACAGCAGCAAGCAGCGCACAGTGTTGCAGAGAAGTCGAGACCGTATTCAATAGCTTTCCGCCCATGGTGAAGGTCACGTACCACACGGTGCTAGCTTCTAATCCAGTACTCCAGCTCCTACTCAAAGACCTCTCGCGTTCACCTCAAAGGAACAAACGGGCAAACAGACATCACATCTCGACTGCAAAGGCTTTCAGGGCTGGTGTGAAAGGCTTTTGAATACTCACTAATAGGAAATACTAATTTACACATAACATTTGCTGATGAATAGAATTTCCTGGAGACGTTTCTGATCATTCCAAGTCTGTCTGTCTGAGGTATAAGCTTAGAACCACAATCATAAAAAGTTACAGCTATAAATTATACCTTGATTTTGTGAATGTATATGAATTTAATAAAATAGTTGCACAGAAAATCGCCTGTGTGAGACGGTAAAATCTAGGAACTCAAGAGTAAAAAATACATTCAAAATCATTCATGTAAAATCCTTTCAGTACATACTTTTATTTCTACCATAGAAAGAAAAACCAAATAAATCATAATCATTTGAAAGCATACCACTAAACTAACCCCTAAGGTTGACTGGTAGAAAATGCCCAAGGCATTAAGTCCGCCTTTCTACAATGTTTAATTACTGCATAAAGTTTTAAATAAATAAATTTTACTCCAACTTTGGATAATTACAGCGACAGACAAAGTCCTTCGTAAAGCCTCCAGCTTGAAAGCCAACCTAATCAACACGGAGCGCGGGCGACCTGCAACAACCTTGTAAATTAATAACTGCGAGAAGAAGCCACCTTGTTAAAAGCTACATTAATCTCATCTCGAGCTCGCGCCGGCGCTGGACTGATGATAGGGGATTCAAGAGATCAGCCAATCAGCTCCCCGCCCACGCTCAGCCGCTCGCCTCAGACGTGATAAGACAGTCTTTATGAATATACAACTATTTTAGAAATTGTTTCAGTCAAATAAATAATGCTAATCATTTTTGTCATAACGAAGATTTTTTCCCCATAAAAGCTAATTATGTACAAATTTTATTAACTGACAGGTTATAACTATCAGGAAACATAGACTCCAGCAGGGAAATCCACTCTTAAATTATTATAAAGTTTAAAATTTAAAAAAACCCCCGACAGTCCTTGTCATCAATATGAAATGTCTAGAACTGGTTAAGACGAATCTAATGAGCCAAAACTTGATGAGTTTACTAATAGGCATTCCAAAGTTCCCAGTTCTAGCATCAGATCCTTGTCGAGAAATGTATAGCACAATGTCGATCAAGACCTTAACGTAAGCTTCCTAATAAAGCCACTGGACTCACACAACTATCGGTATAATGATTGGCGAGTCCACATCTACACATACTAATAATATACGAGTATATATTATATTATTAGTTTTTTATTAGTATGTGTAATTATTAGTTTATATTATTATTGTTTGTATTGTATTGTTATTGTAATTATTAGTTTATATATTAGTTTGTTAATTCATAAATTCCGAATTAGTTACATTAACGCCAACCATATGTTCAATTCTGCCACCACCACAACACGCTACTCTGTTCGCCGCCACACTGGCTAAGACAAGTCCAACCGTGTCACCGCCTGCGTCACTGACCTGTCACCTGAAGATACCTACTTTAATTAGAAATGGGTCGATCGTGTCAGGTCTCCCCGCGCGTTTTCCCAACATTCCTACCTCCTCTTTACTTAATGAATAAGGCCGCACGTCATTACCAGCTGCAAAATTAGCTATTACGGCCGTAAAATTACAAATTTGTGGTGGAAACGTACGGATATTGCATTCTCCTACGAGAATTATTGAGTTTGCATAAGCGTAATGATATATTTAGTGAAGGTTTTATATAAAGGTCTATTCATTTCGTATGTTCTTTCTAGTGAAGATGAAACGGATTGACTATGCAAGCAGAAGCACAATGAAATTAGTTTTAGGAACGTATTAACGATTCTTTGAAAAGCTACAGTTAGCTAGAAACACTTACAACAGTTTAAACGATACTTTAATATGCTCTAAAAACATTTGGACAGTGACGAACAACTAACTAATAACTGGTAACATAACACGAAAACAACTTCATACATAGCAACAGAGTCGTGCGAGCTTAGCGCCTAATATAAATATCTACAAAATCCAATTCAAATTTATTAAGCTCGAGATAAAAATCATAATGTAATTTATGAATACAGCTATGTACATAAATCCCGGTACACAGTATATTTGCGTCATAAGACCGCTTATACGACAGCTTAGGCGAATCTGGCAGTATTCTAAGAGCCGCCGCTCGCGAACTGTCACGAGTTGCCTGCACTGCGTAAACAGAACATGCTGTTAACAATTCCGATCGAATACAGAATAATACAGTCTGCATAAATTATATTACGGTTTAGAAAAAAAACCTTGCCTCATACTCCTGTGTCGCGGGTGCGTCCACAAACATGTGAACTCACATACACAATCATTTTAGTTACTCACAATTAGTGCAGGGTTTTTTTAAATTATAAATTTTGCATTAGTGTATGTATATAATATGTGCGTTATCAGAGAATGATACGTTCTTCGTTGACTTCTGTTTTAATCTGAACATCGTCTTCGCCAATCAGTCTGCGAAGCTAAACTAAAATGATCGTTTATTGAAAATTCGGTTAGTTTTCGATTGCTCAGTAGAGCCATTTTGAAAATTTGACGTTGCAATAATAATGCTTCTATGCTGTAGCACTATTATTGACATATAGAAGTCATTCGAAAAATACTTCTTCTTTCTTATTTTCTATTATCTGGTCTGTAAGTAAACGAGTTCTGGGTGAGTTTTTGTACATTCAAAGTCTAACACGCTCACACCCAAAAGAATTTCTACATATTTCTATGATGCATGAGCTGCCGGATGTCCGGATCATAAACCGTCATTACGACATTGCAAATGATTAACACTTGAGAATTTCTCCTTAACTATCAGTTTATTACACCTTGAGAAACTAGTTTTTCAAAGAATATAAAATTCTAGTCACCTTTTTATCATGTATTTTTAAACTTCTCTCAGATCCTCTTAACACTTCGATCCACAACTACCCAACTTGTTCATACAAAAGTAGACTCTAAACATCGGAATTAAGGCCTATAGTGGCGTGGATGTGAGAGGACACCGGTGTCCTCTGAGCTAGGACAGATTAAGGCAAGTCACCTAGAAAATATTCTTCCATGTGGAAAATCTATAATATCGTTTACTAAGACTAAAAAAAAGTTACAGGCGTTTAAAACAAAGCTCAAGCTCTTTTCAAATAAATCAATAGCAAACACTTTCACTACGCACAAGGAAACATCTTCAAGATCAAGTTTACAAATACTAAGAATTGGAACGCAGCTTTTCATTTTTGTAACTTTACTAATCCGATACTTTCTACAAAAAAAAAAACAAAAAATTCAAAAGAATACAACCACCTTCAATTTAAAAAAAAAGTGCAATATTACTTTAATTTCGGAAGAATAGTTTGGTCTCTTTATTATTTAACCGACTTCCGAAATTCAAGTTATTTTGCACATTTTTGTCTTTTTTAAATTGAGGTCGGTTGTATTTTTTTGTAAAAAGTTATTGTTTTCACAGTTTTTAGCTGTAGTACCTTTCAGCCTAATAAATTAGAAAATTCAATAGATACCTTCCGCCATTCGGTTCCATCATCAAATCATCATAACAATTCTAAAAATACATTTTTATTTTTCGATGGGTAAAAATCATCCATTGACATCTCCCGCCTTTGGGCAGAGCGGGAGATAGTATCAAACTTTTACTGATTAAAAAACCCACCGCGTTTCTTCGTTGCTTTACATACTAGGGCCGAGGTTTCCTTTCAGAAGCAGACCCTTGGCCTACTAGGCTTCGACACTGCCTGCTGGCAGGCTGGGCCCCTACGATACCGAATACGGTTACGATACACTGATTTATTACAGAATTCCGGTACCTCTATTCTGGCTTCATCATCAGAACAGTTCTTTGTATCCCCTCCCCTTCTTCATTCAGTCAATCACGGACTATATGTATATACAAAGTAATTTTGCTTGTTACGACAGTTACGCTATAATGTTTTGAAGAGTTCCGTTCTAGATCTTCAAAGTTCATCATCAAATCAAAACAATGTTTGTATAGGATCAACTCGGAAGTATAATCTATCAATCAAAACCAAAATTTTCAAAATCGGCTCACCTTTGACCGAGATATTGGTGTAGAAAATAAAAAAAAAAAAAAATTACATACAGCCAAAAATAGAACCTCCTCCTTTTCGGAGCTGGTTAAAATGATCAATCACAATAAAACCACTTCTTTTACCCTCATTTGAGAAAAAATTAAAATTCATCCGTCATAACAAAAGTCGGCAGCAAGAGAAATATTTTGAAGTTAGTTTCCTGAACTTGAGGAAACAGCTCAGCGCAGAGGAATTATTCGTTTTCAAAGAAATTGCACTGAAATATAATTATTGACAATGTTTTGAGAAGGATGATGCGTGGCGGTGGACTGACAAGCCACGTCAATACGCTGAATTAAAAATGGCATTTCTAAAGGTTGCAGACGGACGCGTGATGTTTGTTTTTGTCTAAGCGAATACGTTGAAGATCGTAAAATGATAGCTTAGGGAATGGTTTGTCAGCTGTATCTTTGGGTATGTGATATTAAAAAGCGGGAAAGGTATGGTATTAAGATTCATATCAAATCCTCTCAGTCTAGATTAGACCGTCCTGTTCACAAACTTTGTTAAATCATTCAGTTTATTAAACACAAAATAATGATAACCAGTACTGTATCACACCCAAAAACTCACGTCACGTTGTGACATCCGCCAAGCGAATAAAAACAAACTCCACTCACACAATTCACATAATTATATTATTATTGTGTTTATATTTAGAAGCTAATCTCCGAAACAACTAAACTGATTTCAATGAAACCTTGAAAACACACCGACCGTGTGCCCGACCGACATTGAACAAGGCGCGCAAGCGTGTCATCTAAATGTGTCGCGAAGAATGCTGGTCACTCACTGCACTCCCAAATAAACTGGCACGTAAGTCGGCAATGTATATTGATCTTGAGAATACCAAGAGCGCCCTAATTCTTAAACTTCCCATGAAGAAACTGCTTGAAAATACTCATAACATCGATTTAGTGGTCATACCAAGCCTTTGAACCGATCGAAATCGACTGCGAGCGGAGATAAAAGACACATTTTTTGACTCCAATCTCATTTTGTAATGGGATGCAATTTCTGTAACAATATTTACTTCACTAACTCAGTACCGCGAAATTATTTCTGATAGCAACTTGAACCAGTGTATCCGTATGAAAATGTAACAAATATTTCATTTGCAAATACAAAACACAGTACAGTTATAAACTCCTTGTATGTTAGTTCTACGAGCTAGATGCAATGTGCGCATGTATGAGTGTATGAACGTCCCCATACATATTGTTTACGTGCCGAGATCATCACACTTCTTGAATATAGTATCAAAGTAAGCTGAAATCACACGAGTGCCTTGAAGTTCCGAATTCATTTTGAAATATATTTAACCCTGAAGGTATCGCGTCATATAGGGAATAGTATTAAAAATAAAGACTTACTGAAGTTTAGGTTTTAAAGATAGACATAACTCTCATATTCTACCACCTATCTTAACGTAATTCCTTTCTGAGACAGATAAGTATCAATCAGTATGTAAAAGAGTATGGTCGTAAGTTTTCTGATCTTTACCATGTTCTGAGAAGATTCTTTACGTCCGCGCAAGCTCAGTAAGTGTTGTCACCGTGGCGTGCCTACGCGTATTTCTATTTATTATGATTTACCAAAGCGTACGCTCACCACTCGCCTATTATTAGCACAACCTTATTTTAGAGGCTGGCTGGAAACTCAGTTAAAGCGCAAACGCACCAACACACACGTTAAGTGGGAAATACTGGTCTTCACACGACATTATGTCGTCGGTATTGCGAATATATCACCTATTTTTAGACGTGAGAGTATTTTAAACAGCGTGTTTTAATACATTCCCGGCATTGCATAACGATGCAGATGTACGCGCCTAGTGGTTTGCTTGCTTATCGTCAACGTGTATTATGACAGAACGCCTTACTGAACGGGGAAGGAAGATGCTATATCCGGAGTATTCCTCAAAAGGATAAATAACCTGTTGAGCAATAGTAATTTTTCCTAAAAAGATGTACTCATCATCTCGCTAATGAAGTGCATTTGTTAATTAGCGCGCGGCCAATACTAAACAGCGCCGCCTGGTGTTTGCGCGGCCGGGCGCCACAATCGCCAGCGCAGTGTTGATCCAATCAAAGTTTACGCCTCAAACAACGATACACTTGTACTGCTATTTATTGCTCTATTAAATTGCCCACTGAAATGTGTAATGATCGCTATTGTTCATTATTCGTGACAAATTGCCGCTACACAAACACACACCCACATCACTGGCGAACGCTTGATGCATAATTTCAACAGCTCTATGCAGTTTGTACCACATTAGGAATTCTCTTTTAGAACGTCCTAAAACAAACCATTGCATAACGCACACCCCCTATGACCTATGCTCCGGCGTATACACATGTAAAAGTATTGATACATTATAAATATTTAGTGTAATGAAATCCCCAATCATATACCTTAGAAAATGAATAGCATGTTCAATATTTGAAGCCCTTTCGATATACAATGGTCCAACCTCAGCCTACGCATCGAACAGGTGTTGATCCTCGGAATTTGCACTCCAATCCACTCAAAGCCATCACTTTCATTCACAAACAGTGCGTAATAAAAATAACATTTCATATGTTTTATAGCATCCAACTAAACCGCGCTGGGCTATGCCAATTTTTTGTGAAACAATATTTCGGTTACACTTGCAAAGCTAGTATTTTTTCATCGGTATAATAGATGCCCAGTTTCAGATCAAATTTTGTTATACGTTTTACATTTTGCACACCTAGTACGCTAGTTAGGTAAACTTTTATAATTGACCACACATTACAGGAAAAAATAGAGTCAAATTGGGATGAAATCAGTGACAGAGTAAGCCAACGAAGGGTCTGTAGCAAATTCTACTAAAATGTTGCGGGTCCCTTGCCGCTAAATTTCTGTCAAATGGAAACTACCTAAAACTCTTCCAACATATTTTACCCTTAGGTAGCGATATCCCATTGCAATTGCTAACATTGTCTTTATAGATTTTCCGGAATTGATTAGATTTTATATGACATAAGCTATCCCGACTAGTTTTTGTATGTTCGACCGGGGCCCCGAATTTGCGGGGCCCGTAGCATTTGCTACTCTTGTTAAGTGACTAATGCGGCTCTGTAAGATATTAAAATAAGTGATATTTAAATTGTACAGTTTTTATTGCGTGCTACAATAACAGATTTACCCAGTAATATTTGTAGAACTTAAGGGTTGAGCCCTTAAGTTCTATAAATATTACTGGGGAAATATAATACGAAATTAGCGTTAGATAAAAATCCCAAATATTACCTTAATTTCCTCAGTATTGTATGAATAATAGATAATAGCACGAAGTTTATATTCGATATTGAAAATGATTAGATAAGTCCGAGAAACATTGGTAAATGATAGGTGTAGGTAGTTGTTGCCGGGTCAGTTTGCAGCGCGCCCTCTGGCGGACAGGGGGTCGGGGTGGCTGCATCGCTCTCGGTGCGAGGGCTGTTAGTTGATCGCGACCGGTCCGCAAGCTAACACAGCGGCCCAACCATGATGGAGATGGCGACCTACTGGCAACTCGTCCGCCGCCGTGGCCGGGACGCCGGCGACGGTGACGAAGATGAATCCGATGAAGAACGACCGTGAGTCTCAATTAGGGATTTGAATCATCAGTTATTTATTGTTTTATTAAATATTTTTAATAATTTTATTTTATTGTTTTATTTTGTTTTTGTTTGTTCGTGGTGGGAATAAATGTTTCGAGTTTACAATAGCGGCTTAGATGTTTTCCTTTTTTCATAATTTCAGATACATATAGATATAAAACGTTTTTGTAATTTTGATATAAAAATAAATTCAAAAAATATGAGACAATTTTTTCTGAACTACGTTTTATAACAACAATAAACGTTGTATTATAAACTTAAAGAATCTAAAATCTTTTCTTATATCGTTTATCTGGCGATTTCTGCTAAAAATTTATTTATTTGATATGTTTATTAAAGTGCTGATTTAACGTAAGTAAATGCTTCATTAAATGGAACCACAATTCATGAGTGTTCAATTAACTCATTTGATCGTATAGTCGGGCTGCTAACTGAGATCATGGTTGCGGCAAAAGAAATTACCATGTCAGTAGTGTGTTCTCCAGGCTTGAATTACAAAATATATTTCGAAATTAAATAAATTGTAA
This sequence comes from Leucania comma, assembly GCA_958295575.1. Classification (NCBI taxonomy): domain Eukaryota; kingdom Metazoa; phylum Arthropoda; class Insecta; order Lepidoptera; family Noctuidae; genus Leucania; species Leucania comma. Next base: position 36,173,105 of record OY282461.1, on the reverse strand, counting down.
TAATTCGTCTTCCAATTCGCTCATAATAATTATAAAAATAAAACAACAGGCGTGTACGATTTAAGTGACTGTTTGTTGGAACGTAGCGCAACAAGAGGCAAGGAAATATCGAAAATGATGAAGATGTGTTTGTTATTTTCTTTGCCTATAGTTCTAATCTCAACTGTTGCCAATATGGGTTATCAGTTCAAGTGTTCTTTTAGATAGTAATGTTCTTGACAAGGAAGCCACTGACTAAGGTAGAGATCTTTACTGCTATTTAAATCTTTTAGTGGCGAAGGTTTACTCAGTAAACCAGTAAATTGCACTTGTCCAACTCGTCTCGGATATTACTGTAATGAGCTAGAGCAGTGTAAAATAGATTTACCGACGAAACGAATGCATCATTCGCGAGTTAACAACTAGATAAGAGGTTTTGAAGTCATGCTGCGTCGAACCCAAAGTAATGAGGTGAGGGCAGAACATCTTTTATATATTTTCGCCTCCGTACCGATGATTTTTTAGCTTTTTTAAGGTTAATAAAAACTGACTATGTTCACAGTATCAAATTGTCATAAGCCTAGTGAGATATAAAACTAAAACTTTATGTAAAACAGTTGTACAAAGGCGGCCATAATGCGACAAGGTATTCTCTAGACGAAACTGTTTTAAGTTGATAAGCCATCAAATACCTCTTGCTCTGGGCGGAGCGAGAGGAATTGTCAGATATTTACTGCGCTCAGACCCTTTCGCACAAACTCTAAGTCAACCTTTACTTTAAAAAGACTATATTCGCTTACATATCATGCCTATATATTCCTAAATATGAGATAAGTGGTTTTGAACTTATACACAGAGAGTTTTCACAAAATGCACCGCATTTAGTGCGTTTTGAATACTTTATGGAGTATCATAATATCTCAACTAGCTTGGGGTCGGCTTCCAGTCCAAGCGGATGCGGTTCAGTACCCGTGCTTCACCTGGGGCGCCAGCCTAAAGACCTCCACATACAATTACAGAGCAATACTAGACTGATGGGCCGACTTACTGAAGTCAGGAACGGGTCTACGGAAGAAAATTGTATGGAGTTTATAGCAATATATTTATTTCTAATCAACAGATTACCGATATCTATAAAATAACATAAACACGAGTCAGGGGAATGTTTACATTTTCAAGTACGTACCGGCCGGTTTATACCACTTTAGTTTTCCTGAGTTTCTTATCACTAATGATTGTTATAAAATAATTGGTAGCTGCTTCCACCACTACGTTCCCATTAATTATACCCAGTATTTCATATCACAACTTAAAACTCATTACTGAAATAGTTATTGTATTCCGTTCCAGAGTTTTAATTAATCCATGTGTGATAGTTGCGAGGGACTGATTTCGAATTTGCGTCACAAAGTGATAAGTACAATTGAATGATTTCAATTATGTACCGACGAAATAGTTAAAATTGTAATGAAAATATAATTAATATTTTAATTATCTGATCGACATGCAATCTGTTTACATTATTATAAAAAATACGTTTTAGTAAAGTGTTTCTAACTAGTGATTGCGTTTTAGTAATATTTAGATGCATTCTAATGTTTTTGGCTATAATTTATAAAATATAGCCAATAATTGTCTGTCGATCGTTTATAAGTAGTTAATGGCTCTATCTGATATAAATGTATTGAAGACGCCAGTACAAGCCGGGAATCAACTCGAGACTGAATAGGGTAACTTGCAGGCAGGCGCTGCATCGCCGAGCGCATTTGTATTTCGAAGGCTACTGCTGTATAGCCATTTCTTCGACTGCGTTTGTATTGACACTGATCTTCGGTTCGCTTTTCAAGTTCGTTTATAAATCCGAAGAAAATTGGGTCTTTTATCAGTTGTCTAATTGGTGGTCCATGCCTACTTTTAACTTCTCACTGTTCTTCCTGTATTTTTTTAAGGCCTTTAACAAACTGCTTCATAATACCGCAGCGTATCATAATACCGCTATGAGTACTGGTGCTGGTGATTGATCAGAGTCTTTAACAGGCCTCTTAGTAGAAGACAACGTTGGATATGTCCACTTATCAAGGTTCACAGAAATTATACAAAATTATAGGTTTCTTAAACTTAAGAGCAGATCTTTCTTCACCTGATCATTGTTGCAAAGGACAACACAATTTTCGCAAACAGTATTTGGTACTTATGACTTCTATTGAGTGTACAATTTTTACTCCAAATTAGTTAAATTACGCAGATTTATCGAAGGCCGTGGTATGTAAGCCATAAATAACACATAAAACTCTATGATAACGTCTTCCCTTCGTAGCTAATGTTTTAATTGTGAAAAATGTTTGATGTACTAAATTGAAAAATGCACCGTCACTATAAAGGCCATTAGATTGTAAAATCTCAAAAACTAGAGCTGCTACACAAATACTAGTGTGATTTTTGAAATAAGCACACCAAAATAAAAATATTCTTGGAAAATTGTATAAAGTTTTCATTTTTTGACCAGTATAATTATTATTCCATTTATTTCTCTGTCTGAATTTCTACAGCGACATGAAAAATACAGCTCTGTATAGTTACAGCGTTGGTGTTTACAGATATACATCACCATTGAGGATCGTCAGCTCGGAAACACCAGCCTCATCTAGTTTAAACTGACGGAAAAAAACAATTGATTTCCGATAAAAAATAAAACAAAAACCAAGTAAGAAAGGGTAATAAAAGGGCGTGACAGTGTCAAGTGCGCCTGTAATCGGCACATTGTAGTGTCACCGTCGAGCCATCTCATGTGGAGGGCCTCTGGAGACGAGAGGGATCGGTTAAGCGAGCGTTTTACAAAAACAACGGAAACCGGCGACGACAGCCGAGCGCTGACGAGATCCGAGAGCTGACGACGAACACCGCAGCGGATTTACAGCACCTCTCTGCTTTAGGGTCATCCCTAGCACTCGTATTTATAAACAAGTAAAACTAATTACTTGAGTAAAAGTAACTATTTAAGTAACAATTTGTATTCTTCAGTTAAGAAAAATTTAAATTTTTAATGAAATTAATTAGCAACAATTAATTACTTCTTTATAAATATAGGTGTTAGTTTGATTCGATTGATTCTTTCATATTTTACGGGAAAAATAATGTGACAATAATTATTACATGATTCATTTGTTACGTAAGAGAACCTAAGACATGGGTTCTTTTAGTTTACAAACGAATCGTGTAAGGCACTTGCACCATATCTTGTATCCTTGAATCTGTCTTGTTTCAACTTCTGTGTTGTTACATATCTCATGGTCATGCCTATAAAGTTTATCTTAGAAATAATGTAATTTATTTATTTGTTGATCTATTTAAGGTCACCCAACAACAGTTTACACAATACATTTACAAAATATTCAAAAACAAAACTTAGTGACAATAAATAATGTAATAATTAATTTTTGTTTATTATTTTGTTTGTAAAAAACATGAAATACGATAACAAATTAAATATGAAAACATAATTATAATCTTAGATCTAATTTATTAATATGGTAACTAGTAATAATGACAAAAGGTAAAAAAATCAATAGATTTTTAAATTAAATTACGGCACTACAAACAAACACCTGAACAACTTCAAATGCTTTTACGGGTTTTCGATATATCTAAACCAATTGCGTTAACTTATTTACTCCTAATATTCCTTAGCATTTACGGGTCAGCCCTGGAAGCTGTAGTTATTACCTAAGGCTGGCAGGTTTCCGTCAAACTGGAGCTATTAAGAGGATATAAGTGGCATGTTTGAGCACGTTTGGCTGGGCGAAGCCGGGGTTCCTATATTGTCGTAAGCACCCTTGAGAGCTCGTGAATGGGTGTAGTAGTGGCTTACCTGGAGCTTAGGTAGGAAACTAATGAAGAACGATATTTTTTTTTTGTTACTATTTGTCTTCACAGAAACTCATCAATGTCTTCTTTTTGGTCTATAACTCATTTATATGTACTTTTACAATTTAAACAAATAAGTGCACAGTTACCAACGTGATGTTGTTCACGCTGGCAAAACTAAAATGCGAACTGCTACCTCGACTACTTAAGAGCCTTTCAAATAATAGACTTGTTGACAATATTTTGTTTCCTTTAGAACACAAAATATATTTGTTTTATCTTATTTGATATTGACATTTGACATTATTTTCTAAATAAATTCTCGTGAGGGCAAGACAATGTAGGTATTCTAAATTTATGTCAGTCCCGTCCGAAACCTAGTTCTTATTAGGTATAACTACTATTAACATAGGATTAACCTAGCTGTTTCTAATGTTAATTTTCTTTCTCAGGTCACTGCCGAAATTGTGCAACCAGGAAGAAGAAACCGGGCGCCCACCCCAAGGAGGGGTGGTGACGTTCGAACCCATACAACACGACCACGACTTCTGCGAGAGAGTTGTTATCAACGTAAGTATCTAGTTTACATTCCATTACGTAATCGTCCATGCAGTAGGCGGCAGTGGAGGCCCTGTGGTAATGTCCCCGGCTTACTCGTTGTGCCCAGGCAGGCTTTACTTATGTAACTTATTTCATCACTGATGCGCTCAAAACGATAATAGACAACATCGGGAGGAGACTGCGGACATGTCCTAGAACCAAACACTCGAAGACATTTAACATCCACCAACCCGCACTGGGCCTGCGTGGTGAATTACGTCCCATTCCTTCTCCTAGAGAAGAGGCCTGAGTCCCAGCAGTGGGAAAATTATAAGATTGATTATGTTTATTTATCATCTTACATGTTTTATATTTAACCGTCGACCTCTTACACTTAAGATTTTTGGTTTAACCGATAGTACTATCGTCTGAAAAACATAACAGAACCCATACAACACGACCACGAAAATCGAATCGAATCGATAGAATTATCTCTTTAAAATAAAAGAGAACAAGTATTTATTCATAAATTATTAAATATTGATGTAAGTGAACTAAGAGGTAGTTCACGTGATCCAAAATGAGTGTGGGGTTTACATTGTATACTCGATTAGTATTGATTTGTTTCTGCTGCCATGCCAAGATCAGTGTTGCAGATCATGTAAACCCCCCATATTGGGTTTTAATGGATTAGGGCAAAGGCCGAGGGTATAATTAATAATTCTCGTACATTTCGTCCCAATATTAGGGATTTATTTTTATCTAACTATAAAAAAATAGTTTAGTAAATAATTTATACAATGGTGAAATGGTTAAAATTTATTATCCGTGGTTAGTCTTGCAACCGCTAGTGTCTTATTTCTTCTGATTGCCATTTTTCTCACTTCTCAGAACAAAGTTGAAATAAATTATATGGCTAATAGTACATCTACCTAAACTGCTAAAAATTATCCCAAGACTCAAGGCCAAATAAATATATATAAAACGTATGTATTTTTTAAATTTATTTAATGTTAAACAATAAAGTTATATGAATATCTTACGCAACGGCGTGGTTCAATAAAAAATGGGCAAAGAGATTTAAAGAGATACAATATATTTAATGTCTCTGAAAATGGGCAATCTCTTTTCCACATCAACGTCCACGCTCCACGTTTGTTAAATTGACATGATTTCTTTCACCATCACATTCACAAAATCGATCTTCAGACACAAGAAAGACAATTCTTCTTCTTCTCAGTCGTGCACTCGAGGCGGAGTGGTCGTGGTCGTGGACCATCTGCCAGGTTGGTTGCGGTTTTTGCGAGAATTCTCCATCTCTCTCTATTTAGGGCACTTCGTGTACACTCAATGAGGGAACACTTCGAGGATGACTTAATGAGGTCTGTCCTTCTGGTAGGTGATCGACTTCGAGAAATTTGCCCCCTACTTTTCCCTGTAACACTAAACGTACCAAAGAGACTTCATTGCGTATGATATGTCCAAACATCTTAAAGATTCGTTGTTGCACAATCGACGAAACTATTTGTTTGATGCGAAGCTCCTTTAGAATGGAAACGTTAGTGCGATGAACAGTCCATTTTGTCCTGAGTAGACATTTTCAGCACCACATCTCAAGAGCGTCAATCTTTTTACAGTGCTTTGATTAGATCATCCATGTTTCAGCTCCATACAGGAAAATAGGGAATATTAAGCATCTCATTAATCGAACCTTGATGTTTTTGGTTATACGGCGAACTTTCCATATCTTTGTGAGCATCTCCACGGCCGATCGTGTTATGACACATCGTCTCTTGATTTCTTCCTGACTGGGATCTACAATCACAAATACTGGAAGTATTTGTGATTGTAGATCCCAGTTTGATGTAACTCTGGAAATATCGCAACTTTTTATTTCACTTAAGTTAGTTTGATTGTGATTCTTACGATCCACCATCATCATTTTGGTTTTATCGCGGTTTATGGCGAAGACAAAATCTGAACTGGTCGCTTCTAAAACTAGCCAGTTCAGTCTTCCAAAACTATCCGCATTACATATTCGGTATATATATTAACAAGAGAGGGGAGAGAATACAACCCTCTCGAACACCAGCCAGTGTCTTGAATTTCTTGGATTCGATTCCATCTACGCGAACAGCAGCTATACCGTCCGAAAGAGAGTTAGTTTCAGCGTTTTAAAGAATCTTAAATCTTTTAAAGGGTGTTTCACTAAACTGATAATAATCAAGACAAACTTGTTAATCAGTGACATGACGTGACAAGCGTGTCATTACTTACAAAGCCACCAAACAAAGTATTTGACCAACTCAACATGGTGCCGACTCATTGAAGAAACTATGAATAGATTGTGACCGTAGACATTTTTATCAATAAGAATAAAAATAATAGAGATTCAAAGCATCAAAGCATTAATTTCAAATAAATTAATTTCAAATAAACCATTTACAGGCACTTTTGAAAACTCTAGAAGTCTGTCTTTCAGAAAAAAATATGCTTATTACACATTCCAAAACGTAGATCTCTATGGAGAAGAATGTGCAAGAAACTCCATGGACACTCTTTTCAAACATGTTATGTATTACAAATATCTCGGTTACATATTTCTTGTCGCTGCTATTATGTGAGAACAATGTAAATAAAATAAAGAAAAAAAAATGGTTTAATCATAGATATTAAAAAAAACCACTGGCCAAACGATGACCAGTCTCAACTGACAGCGCCCGTTCACGAACATGACGCATATATCAGCACCTCTCAGCTCAACCATTTTGAAGGGAACCGAATGATCCAATACACGCGCCACCATCAGTGAGACATTTGAGTGAGCATGACAAACTCTCAACTACCATACTAATTTACGTCAAACAAGTCCAATAGCAACCTTAAACCATAAATTGCCCCATGGTAGTCACATTTACAAAATTTGAAAAAAAAAATGGTTCTACATTATACAATACCATAAAAACATTAAATTTAAAAAAAGGAAGTTTTTCCAAACTAATCAATTTGTACGCCCTAGCGGTAGCGGTGCTGGACCAGCATTGAGCCAAGCATTCTTATCTTAAATATAATCCTCTAACTTATAATATGCTTGTCTACATAGTGTGCGTTTAACACAAGATTTAAAGTTTCATTGAGTTCTAATATGTGGGGAAGTATTTTATTGTAACACTTTAAACAGTACCCCATTAAAGAAGAAGCTCTTTAGCCAGTCTAAAACCTAGATGAACTAATTGTTCTCTATGTCTTGCGACATAATTATGTCTATTGCCTCTTTTGCTAAAAAGATGAAGATTTTTTCTAACTTCTAACCAACTAATGCTTATTGTTACAATAAAACATAATATCGTAAAACTATAACATAATCTTTAATATTGCCTGCAACTGTTTTAGGAATCATATAAATATTTTTGGATGGTGTTCCCCTTTTAGGTAGAATCTGTCTCTTGGGGACCTGAGTCGTGATAACTTTATTAGAGTATAGTATCTGGAAATAGCTACCTGCTATCATTTTTTCTATTCTTTACCAAATCCACCGTTTTTGAATGTTGGTCTACTATTTTCCGTCTGTAAGGTCACTGAACTCAATGTTATTTCTGATCTTTGCCAAGGTGTCAATCATCATATGTTTTGACTATAATTAAACATCATACCAATATGCTCCTCATAAACTACTGCGCACTGCCATAAACGATAGCAACCATCATGTGACATCGCAGTCAAGCACTAATTTATATTATAAAAAAATATTTAAGGCGTAATCCCTAAATACATTTTAGGGTATACCTACCCATGATTCAATATTTGGTTACTCGGAAGTAATACAAAACATTTACCACATTTTACACTCTTTTATTTGAGTTTTCTCGCACAAAAGAATAATTCGCCAAGAATAAGAAAAATAAATCAAACCCAGAAGGAGATGGCGTGATGGTTTAGACTTCTTTCTAAAGGATTGGCCATAAGTGGCTAAAGACATTCAAGAGTGGAAGAATGGAAGGGAGGCCTTTGCCCTGCAGTGGGACACAACAGGCTCGTAATAATAATAATAAGTATTAATAATTGCACGCCTATCGCTTTGGTCCACCATCACTATATCAGACTTATTGGTTAAAATAGTCCTGTCAGTGATGATGGACTGATCCCAGTACAAAGTGATATCGTCAATTCCTTAGGAGAGTACTTCAAAGCAAGTTGCTGATGGATAATCCTGATTACAAGGTTGTGTCTATGTAAGTGTTCCCCGTTTGCTAAACGCGAACAACCAGAAATAATGTGGCGGATTGATTCACCCGGTCAGTGATATGCCCGACCGATGTCAACCGTGCCGTCCTGCACAATAAATCTCCGGTAGTATTTCGTCATGATAACTTCGTCCATAATTACACAGACAAAACCGTCGGTTTCCCCAAAGAGGTCACCGGAACGGAGGCCCATGAAGGGTCCGGAAAAAGCGTCCATGAAGTTCCTTGCTCAGCCACACTACCCTCGTAAGTGTCAAGCACTACAGGTTTGCGCCAGTTCGCGTTAGCCAGGGAGAGCGAGGTGATTCCCTTGTCCACTGCCACTACATCTCGATGCATACCTACGCCGATAGCTAGAAAATATTCTCTGTGACTCCATACCTCGCGGTTGTACAGGGTCTTAGCATTCACCTCGACCGCCACACTTCCGCGGGATACAGTCTCATCACCGACGATCGTGGGTGATGTATTCGATATGCAGTCAGCAGTGTATGGACCCGCCTATCCAGGGCGTCAAGTTCCGATTGAGTCCATTTGAGTACACCGAAAGAGTACATCAATACCGACCTTACCCAACGGTTGAAGGCGCGCGCCTTGTTTCCGCCTGAAAGAAGGCAGCTAGAGCAAGGGCCTAATCCAGAGAGCAATACTCTTGGAAACGGCGTGCATTATTAAGAGATCCCTCTCTCAGGAGCCCTGACCACTGGTAGCTTGGGCCCTGTTCCATTTTGTGTGTATTCTATTTTTTATATTTCTAAATGTTTTTTTTTAATATGTTTTTTTAAAGAAATATGTAAAAAGTAAATAATAGAATAGAATAGAATAAACTTTATTGTACACCAAAATAGTAACAAAAACTTTTAAACAAACTTAAACCTATGGGTACAATGGCGGTCTTATCGCTAACAGCGATATCTACCAGACAACCTTGGGGTGGACTGTAAGTTAAAATAGAATAAAAAGGGGGCAGTCTGCGGTGTACTGCAATAATATGTACAAATAGAAAATAAATTGAATAATAATATAACTAATATTACAATTATAAAACACAACTATAAAGTAATATAAAAATAAAAATAAATTACAACTATAAAGTAAACACACAGCCATGTAAATCATGCATACGAGTATATTCACAGCCTCCCATTCACCATTTACTCACACGAAAATATAATTTCGTACAAATAAAAATCTCACATTACAATATGTTTTTGGCCTATATCTCTCCTTTAACAAACTTTTATTAGTTCGACCTGAAATGATGTAATTACATATGTGAGCGAATCCTGCCATGGCTACTGTACCTGGAGTATTGCCGCACAGGTACGTAAAGACATATACAGCTGATGGAAACTTTCCGACAGGTCATCATCAATAACAACAGTGTAGGTACCAAAATATAGCCTACTTAACATTTTCATGATATTAATAATCGTACTACATAATTCATCGGCATCGCTCCATAAATAACGCTCACACAGACGCGCAGTACAAGGCACACGTACATTTACACATTTCTACACATACTCAGAAGAACGGAGGCTTTGACCATAGTTGTACTGAGATTCCTGACACAAAACGATGTCATACATGTGATACTGCACTAAAGTTGAGTACGAGACTAAACCACTAATTAATTATACTGTTCACTCGTGTGAATGATAAACATAAAATTAAAAATTAAAAGAACCCCGACCTACTCCTTGTCATCAATATGAAATGTATAGAACTGGTCAATATGAATCTAATGAGCCCAAACTCGATGGGTTTACTAGTAGGCCTTCCAAAGTTCCATCAGCCACCTCCCAGTTCTAGCATCAGCTCCTTGTCATCACGAGAAATGAATAGCACTGGTTAAGGCGAATCTAATGAGCCCAAATTCGATAGGTTTACTAAGTTAATAAGCAATCTAGGGTTCTTACCTTCGAGCTCCATCATCAGATCAACTCAATGGCATCAGACGAAGTAGACGAGTATTTCAAATATTAGGTCAAACATATGTTTAAAATAAAATAAATACACGTTAAGTCCTTTCGTGTAAGAGCTACGATGCCACGGACAGACACACAGACAGACAGACAGGTCAAACTTATAACATCCCTCTTTTCCGTCGGGGGTTAAAAATAAAAACGACCTTGTGTCAGCATCCACCATACCTCTAAAGCGACCACTTAAATATTTATTGTGGTTTAGAAGCGTCTTCACTTTCGTTCCTGACGTATTTATACGTTCTCTTCCTTATTTGTTTACATTAAATAAATAAATCTGATGTTTACATTTTTAAACAATACTATAAAATGTGGATTCAAAATACAATGATGGCAAAGAAAACTCAAAACCAGTTGGCGTAGTTACTAGTATATAAGTTCCCCATACTCCAGTAGATCAGAAATATATAGCACTGTATCTGATATTCTTTCTTAGTTTTATGTATAATATATATATTGATATGATTAATATTTCTCTAGCTGCCTGCCCCGGCTTTTTAATTTTCTTTTATATGAACTTGTCCTAGAAATTTCGAACACAACACAACAAAGATTCAGTTAAATAATTGCACCCGTCCTAAAGTCAAACACATATATACATTCGGCAAATGATTTATATTGGTATAGGTAGAAAAATAGACTATGTGTCTATCCTATACGAGTATATACGGAGCAAAATATTGGTAAAAGAGTGAAGCTCATCATTTCGAGTTTGAAGTTTTGAAGTATTGTCGTCGGTAGCAGTTCCACCAGAGTACAGGGAACATGAGAAGTATTAAGAATTCCTTCGTGTTCAATGTCCCCTCTACACGAGCGCTTTTCTACAGAACTTGAAACGTAGAAGCAAAATTCGCTTACAAGAATTTATCAATACTTAGTAAACTATTCAATCCTTTATTAGCTGTGCTTGGAATTTTCTGCTGCCACTTTTGTTCTGTTGAATAATTAAATACACACATAAAGAAAAACGCAAAAAGTGACTTTAATAAAAATAGCCTTAAATGTAATTCTTAAAGGACTTATTAAAAAAAAACATTTATTTCACGTTCATCACCCATATTCAAACACACCCAAATTAAATTCTCAAAATTAAAAAATAATAATAATAATAATCAATAATACCATCATCATTGTTGAAAAAATTAAAATTATATGCCTTTGAAAAAAGAAAAAAGTTATAAACTAACATCTTATTTCGTATTTATACGGGAAATTGTCACTTTTGTTCTTTTATCGAGGAAAATGAACTACATTATCCCACTAGTGCATAATGGTAATCAAAAAGTCTCAGTCTGGTTACAAGCTCCATTAAATACTTAAGTGTAGTGCAATTTTAGCGTCTATCTGAGCAAAATGTCGAAAATAATGTTAAGCGATATACAGATCTTTGCGGAAAATGATAGACTCGAAAACTCTCAATGTTTGAGCCACTTAATAATTTCAATTAAAATTATAGCTCTGTACATTTGAGCTTTATTACTTTAAAACTCTGAAAAGACAAGGGGTCCAAGCAAAATATATACGAATAATTAGAAACATATAGGTACACAACGAGCACAGCACAAATTAAACTTGAATCTATGGGTAGCGAATTTCCTATTAAAAGAGGTGTAAGACAAGGAGATCCTATATCACCTAAACTATTTTCAGCAGTGCTAGAAATGATCTTCAGAAATCTAAACGACCAACAATGGCCTCAACATAAATGGCGAAAATCTCGACCACTTCGCGGATGATTTAATTTTGTTTGTCAGAGGACGCAAGAACTCTGGGAATAATGTTGCAACAACTATCCGACGAAAGTGTTAAGGCGGGCCTGACAATGAATCTAACTAAAACCAAAAATTATGACGAATTCTAAACAAACAATAACCGAAGAACTAATCACAGTAAATAACGAACAAATAGAATAGGTATGTAAATGAATATGTATATTTGGGTCAACTTATATCTACAGATGATTGCATAAATAAAGAAATAGAAAGGCGAATAACTAATACATGGAAAAAGTTTTGGTCTCTTAAGGAAATAATGAAGGATAAAGAAGGCCAATGACAGGAAAAAATATATTATATTATTGTAAGGAAGGAACAGCAATTAAGGCTATTTTATTTTTATTTATTTTTTTACTTTAAAACTGTTTACATAAAACGACAATAAAATAAAAACAAATGAACGAAAAACAAAAAACAAAATTTGAATTTGAAAAGCGCAGCTAAGCAAGCTTTCAACAAGCATTCTAGCCGAAAAAAATAAATGGTATTCTGAAATAATATTGTAAAAATAAAAATCAAGATATTTTCAAATATTTATAAAAATACTTAATATGGCCAGAGCGAACCGTATAAAATATATTTTCACCCTATTTTACGGTCCTCTAAATTATATGGCAAGATTAGTTATGTATACTTTATCGTTCCGTGAAACTTCTATCTTAAATACATTAATTTAATAATAATAATTTAATTTAATAATAATAATAATTTTGTTTATTTTCCGCCACAAAATAATTACAGTGTTTTTGCACTTAATACATTTTTTTTTTTTTTGTTGAATTATATGGGTGGACTGGAGCCTAAACTAGGGATGCTTTAGTAATAATTATAAAATTTTAAAAAAACCCCCGCCAGTCCTTGTCATCAATATGAAATGTATAGAACTGGTCAAGACGAATCTAATGAGCCCAAACTCGATGGGTTTACTAGTAGGCATTCCAAAGTTCCATCAGCCACCTCCCAGTTTTAGTATCAGGTCCTTGTCATCATGAGAAATGTTTAGAACTGGTCAAGACGAATCTAATCAGCCCAAACTTCATGGGTTTACTAATAGGCATTCCAAAGTTCCATCAGCCAGCTCCCAATTCTAGCATCAGGTCCTTGTCATCATAAGAAATGTATAGAACTAGTTAAGGCGAATCTAAAAAGCCCAAACTCGATAGGTTTACTATGTTAATAAGGGTTCTTACCTTCGAGCTCTATCATCAGACCAACTCAATGGCACCAGATTGTACATGAGTATTTCAAATATTAGGTCACACATATGTTTAAAATAAACACTCATTAAGTGTTTAAAAACCCTGCCGCAGTAAATAAACGAGCTGCTGACCTTGAGAACCTGCACAGATCTTCATAAATTGTAGCTAAGAACCATCTCGATCAAGCCAGCTTTCAAACAAAAAAAAACGCATCAAAATTAGTCCATTCGTTTGGGCGCTACGATGCCACGGACAGACACACAGACAGACAGACAGGTCAAACTTTTAACACCCCTCTTTTCCGTCGGGGGTTAAAAAGGAAGTGTTTTAAATCGAAGCATATTGGATTCTAACGAATAGTTGGCTATAATTGTAAACGTCTACGCTGCACTAGAGCTGATATTTTATTAACGTGTTGTATTACGTACCTATCGATTGCGAGTCACGTGAGTCAAGATCACGTGAGCCTTCAAAAGGCCACATATTTCATTACATACTGCGTCTGAGATTGAAATATATGAATACGGATGTAATACGAGAAAAAATTGCATCCTACGCCCACTTTGGGAGCTGGTTTCAATTTAACACACAAAGGAGTGGAGCGCACAAAAGGTCGTCCCTTAGAGCGGCATGAGATTTCTCAGCGCTGAGCGCGGACTGAATTTTATTCCACAATATTTCCCCTTGCTCCAGATTCGCCAGGACTTGCTTACCCTTGACATTTAGCTTGGAATATGAAGCCTCCGACCGACCTCCGCGTGGAAATGCACTTGCTTTGCACATTCATCTATTTTTCTTTTATACAAAAGAATAGTCGTACCTGACGTCGCGCCGCCCCCGCTAGCTCCTTCACAAGCGTCCTTTGTGAGCGCTGGGTAATTATACGTTGCTTAGCCCTGGACTTATAAACGGTTAATTTCATAAACATGAATGTTTTTATTCTTTAAATTTTGAAAAGTCGTTTTTTCCGTAGTTTTTGTTTCTGTTGGGTAATGCTCTGAGTAATTCTGATCCTAATTGTAACCCGCGGAACTTGTAGTTGTCGACTACGTTTTATTCCATTCGCTTTATTAAAAGCTGGTCGGAGAGGCAGTTTTAATGAGTAATCTTTGATAACTTTGACCAAAGTCACAGTAAATGGTACCTGTAGGATGTGGTTTCTGGAATCTTCGGAAATTTTCGCTCACTGTAAGACCTAGACGGATAGAACTTAAAGTCTGCGAAGACAGTCTTCGTTAAATGTTAGTTCAAGGAATTGGTTTCCTGATTTCAGTCGCAACAATAATAGTGTATGAATAACTTAAATTAATAGACGCGTAATCTAAACATAGGACAGGAAAATTGCAAAAACAATGGTTTGACCTTGACTTACTATAACGAGGAACTCTGTGTAAGCAACCAATATAAAGTCAAACTCCAAATAAAGACGAAATCAAAACCTGGCAGAATACAACATCTCTGGAACTTAGAGATAACGAGCTGCGTCCGAGTTTAGAGTAGTGATCTGAATTGTTGTTCAAATAAATAAATAATTAACAACGATGAAATGTAGCGTTCAGCGGCACTCAGGTGCTATCAACGCTAACGTGTTTACTGGCCGCGGAAAGCACCACACATACGTTTAACGACGTGGCCATGGAGCGCGGATGATCTGTGGAGGCGGCATTAGTCGCGGACTGGCTTCAGGGTGGAGGTGACTGTGACAATGTGATATTTTATCAGCGATAGGGTTTTTATCAGAGATATGGACTCACAGAGAAGTATGGAACAAGAAGTTATGTTGCCATTGGTAATATACGCTCGACCCAAGGGCTGGATTTTACCTCGGTCAGAGATTATGCCGCCAGCCTTTTGGGCACACTTCCAGTCGACAGCGATGCGGAGGAGTTTTTTGACGCCATATTTTAATTAGGAGTAGCCTTTAGTGTATATTTTAATGTTTTTGTAAACAAAAACATAAGGACAAGATAATGATTTGTTTTAGGCTTAAGGCCTTCAATACGGTATAGATGTTTTGTTTAAGAGTTCATAGATAAGATGGTGATTGATTCTGGGTCTTTTCATAACAATTATAAAATCTTACTCAACACTCCAGCTATTTTCTTATTATGTTTAAATTACCGGATTTCCGCTCTGACGACTCCTAAGGACACACAGTAGAGGTGTGCCCCGCATGGCAGAGTACCACCGTGTCCTCGTGGGGCGATCGACAGCAACGACATCTCGCGCCGGGCTCTGGTAAATGCCATGGTCCGGAGCGAGAAGGAATGGGCAGGTGGTCACCTCCTTCTGCAAAGCAGTAGGTAATGCTAGCGAAGGAGGAGGCCGCCTGCGCGAAGGTACGGCTAACACGCCCCAGCCGCCGTGATTCCTATCCCGATTTCTAGCCACCGTAGGCGCAGGCTTGCGGTCGGCGAACAATGGGTAATTCGCTTTCCGACCGTCCGGTAACTGTCTTGACCGAGCCAAATCGTCGACGGCCTCAAGGAGATGTCAGCAAATCGTAGGGGCCCAGAAGGGCCCATGGGTTATTTAAAAGGGGTTTCTCACCCTGCCCTGGAACGAAGGTAAAGAAGGAACTATCGGAAAGAAAAAAATCTGATACTATCTCCTGCTCCGCGCAAGACGGGAGATGTAAAATAAAAAAAAATATTGGATTCAAAACCATACCTTCAAACGCAGCACGCTTATGAATTTTGGAACTATTCTTATCAAATTTTGTATCTGCACTAATTGTAGGAACCAAAATCTTATTAGTTTTAATATTGTTTTTGCATGCTGTCTATCGCATAATATTCTACACTAAGTTTCTATAATAGAATGTATCATTAGGTTATAAAGTAGGTATAACAACTGTAGATGGGCTAGTAAATAAATAATTTGTTAGCTGTTCGTCGTTGAACACACATCGTATTCCGAGCGTGTTCTTCATCCGACTTATCGAATACTCAGTTCGCTTTTTTACCTGTTCTGATATCATTTAAACCTTTAGAAATGGGCGTCGTCCACTACACGCTCTGCTGCGCGACGGGACGGCGGTTTGCTTGCGCACTGCGTTCCATACGACGTGGACTGATTTCCGGCGACACGCGGTACTCCTTCAACACCGATTTATTTCAATGCAATGTTTTTATTACTAAAATTATAATATAATATTCAAATTATATATTTAATAGCATTTTAATGTATGATGTTTTGATCAAGTCGATCAGGATGTCTACAAGCATTATTCACTCAGGTCTTGAATTTCACTAACTTCTTTCATGTAACATCTGGATCGAAAGTTTGCATTCTATGTACCTTTCACTACATAAAAAACGGCTCAAAACTTTACTTTACTTTAATTTACTTAACACCGTTAAATTTTGATCAAAAAACTTTAATTTACTTAACACCGTTAAATTTTGATCGTTTTAATCCCGTCGTTGAAAGTTGTTGATTTTGTCTTTACAAATCGATAGTGTTTCATGTACCGAACATGAAACACTATCGATTTGTAGAGATAAAATCAAAAATTAAAGTATTTTTTTTAAACTCGAATTAAATTAAAGTACACTTTTAAACTAAACTAAAAATTAAAGTCAACATCAGCTGGGCGAGTTCAATGATCTGTAGGTAGTTAGTACGCAATGACCGACAACTACCTACAAGGTCATTGACTCATTCACTCAAAGAAAATAATATGTATTAATTCGAGTTTTAGAAAAAAAGTACTTTATTTTTTTATTTTATCTTTACAAATCTATAGTGTTTCACGTACTGGATCGACCCTCCACGGGATTAAAACGATCAAAATTTAACGGTGTATATGTGCCGCTTGAAAGCTTCAGCCGCTGCAGCGGCATAAGCATCGCCGTACTTGGTATAAGAGTGTCAACCTGCCCGCGTGAGAGACCTACCTACCTTCCACGGCACCAACTCCATACCGGTCTCTTCCCGTCGTCACGCACCAATCCTCTAACAAGAGCTCGAGGAATAATATCGTTGATGCTGGCATGCCATGCCGGGCGGCCTGAACCACACAAGGTGCACCTAAGCATAAAAGTTGAACTGAATAATATGTATCTATTCGTTTCCTACCCTCCGAAAAACGTTAAATGTGTTAGGGTTATTAAAACAGCATGTTTTGTAAAGAAAACGGGATAAACCACGTTATCCGTTGCAGTTAATTGGTTCCTCCGATAATGTTAGATCCATTAATCTTCGAACGAGCCCCGATTGAATGGTTTACAATGTGTCATGGTTACGACCGGTATTTAATCGAAACAACTATTTTTAACCGCACGTTTTTCTGGTGGATTATCACAGCTGACTAATGGTATGACGCGTTAGTACAACTCTGTTGTCGATTTCTGTTAAAACAGTTCATGTTTTGGGAGGGTTATGATGACGATCAATTGTAAATATATCAATTATAATGGTAGTTTGCATGCTAAGAATATCCATAGCAACTCCAAATAAATTAAAACAATGTCATTTCTGATGTTGTTTATGTTTTTGGCGGTACGGATCGGCGACTCGCTTCACCTGCTATCGATTTTCCCCGTTACGCAAAGCTCGATCGCGTGTCAATCCACACAAATTTTCTCACCGCCTATTGGTCAACGACTCGTAATTATGCCTACCTGTTGATATATCACGATTTCACTGCCTTGTTAGTAAATATCGCTTTGAACTTTGTGAAACTCCTTCAAAGCGAAAAGGCACTCAACGCCTGCAGTTTCGTCAGCGCCGAATGGGCAGTTAACATTTTACAATTCCTGCATTACGTCAAAATGGAAATAAGTGTTAGCATAATGCTAACGCAATCGGCAATATAATTGTGACTTTCGCTTTTCGTGTTACTTTATCAATGTGCCAAGTGCTATGTTAAGGTTGTGTGTTCTAGAGCTAATTCAACGAAGACGGACTGCAGTAGCTGATGAAGTAGAGATCTGTTTTGATTTAGTTTGTTCGGAAGATGCCTCATCCTTTAATTAGTGGCGCGCGGTAGGCTATAAGAGTAAACGCGGGGCAGTCACATTACACGGTTTTGACAAATCGCCGATATGAGTGCATGCACGTCACTAGCGCGTGGGTGTAATGCCGCACTAACGTTTATAGAAAATTTTCAGTCCGTGACTTATTGGCTTATTGCTTAGGTTTACATTCTAATTTCCGCCTAGTGCACTCTGTTGCAAAATTGTAGAGGCTCAAATGATTCAGGGAATACCTACAGCCGAGATGACGATAGTTATAAATGAATGCTATTTAAAAATAGTAATTGGCGTTCCGAGAATATAGGAATTGGGTTTTGATGTAATAAAACTGTACTGTGTAATTAGTTACGGTTCTGTTGTTGTGAGGCAGTTAGTTCTATGAAGTATTGCCTGGATCAGAGCAAAGTTTAATTAATTTTCGTTGAAAATATAATTATATTATATGGCATGACAAGATCATTACAGAAGCGTCTTGATAGACGTTGGTAGACGTTGGTATGTTGTGAGCTCATTCAGCTGCACGGCTCGCCGCCGCCGCCGCGCGACTCCCGCGGCTTATAAAAAGAAACCCGACCTTAAAACATGGAACCATTCGCGGTTAGCGTTTATAACGGAAAATTAATTAAAATCTCTTCATAAAAGCTCGCTGCAGTACGACGTACAACTCGCTCCGCCCTTGAGGAACACACAATAAAATGTATTTTTGGATCCTCCCATTGCCAGCCGCGGAGGTACATCCGCACCGAAAGAAATATTGTGTGAAACTTTACGTCCGCGAAAAGTGAATGTACTTACTCGCTTTTGCTTGTAAATATTGCTTTGATTATTTCGCGGGTGTCGATCGCGCGTCCACGCGCCCCGCGCGCCGCGTGCTCTGCCACTCTCCCACGACGCCAGCTGGACCGCTTTGAACCGGAATAGGGTTCTCACGATTTATTTATGTACACATTAAAAATAAAGTGTTTGGGCCACGACGCCTATACTATATGGACTGTTAAACAGACTTCAGTCTATAATCTGAAATCAATGTGCATAGATATTATGAGCTGTCTTCGAACAGTCCTTTAATACATAATAGTATTCTGAGAATTGGGGCATCTTACCGCAGTTTACTGTCGTCCCACTGCCGGCCCAGCACATGTGTAGGTACGACACAAACCGCAACATCCCTCCACAAGATGACTCCGTTTATATTTTGTGTACGGATACACATAAAAAATACATCCTTACATTATTATTTATTACTTTTTATTTGCGTATTGTATTAAAAAACCAATATAAACATAGGAATAAAACTATCATTAATAGGACGTTGCCATTAAGTTTATTTTTATCGCTAACAAGACCATTACGGAGCATCCACTTCACGTGTTCCTGAGCAAGCTCGCAGGTACATATCTTGTCAACGCCTTACGTATGATGTACCTGTCACGCAGGAAACTAAACAACCTACAAATATGATACTTCTTATCTGAAGAATATAATTTAATAGTTGTCTGGTTTATTCGTGTCTAGCTGACACTTCCAAACCTAACTTTAACAATAACTTTAAATTTTTAAATAATATTAATTTATGCATTGACATTTTAATTTTAATTTATTTATAATTTAATAATTTTGATTTCATGTTTGATAATGTGATTTTAATTTATGATTTTTATTCAATTGTATCCTGTTGTTTACTGTTGTGAGACTGTTATTTTATGTAATTGATATGGACTCTCGTCTGAAAATAAATGCTATTATTATTATTTCCTTTATTCATTATATAAGCTTATTAATTACATTTTTAAATATTTTTTTTAAAAAATTACAAAAAATTATTATTATTATTATTATTTTTTATGATTTTTTTATCTCAGGACCCTGAGGTCCTGGACCTTTGGGAGGCGTACGAGGAGCCGAAACCAACTCGCAGAGGCCCTTTAGGTACTTTTAATGGAACGTGATGCTAACCGACGATTGTCCCTGTACGCGCAATGCTAGTGCATCCAAGGACAACCCCCGGTTGGTGAAAACTATTGTGACATATGAAAAATAAAGACAATAGGGCTATGGTTTTTGAAGTCTTAAGTGGACTGGTTACCAAGAACTATGTGAAAACTATGGCCCCTGCCTAAACAATGTTATTAATATCCATCGGTAAACAGGCAGGGGGTGACTTGCACACTCAATAAATGGGCCCCCAAAAACGGCCGCTAGCACGAAGTGACGTAGCAACAAGAGGGCAACATATCCTGAGGTGCTTGAGGAGTGGAGAGGTATACCACGGCTATCAGGACAATCCCGGAAGTGCGGTCAAGATCCCTACCAGCACCTTACTGGATTATACATCCTTCTCCCGAGCACGATTGCTCTTGCGAATCTCCACTCAAACCAGCCAATAAAGGCAAGAGAGAGGTGGGAGCTCTGTTCCTCGTCAGTGTTCACTACGGCCGGCCAATAAAGGCAAGCCGGAGATGAAGAACGAGAATTCTCCCGGGAGATCGGGTCCGTGGGATCGCTAATGCCCAACAGTTCGCCACAAAACTGCCCTGCGGATTGTATCTCTCTTAGTCTGGCCCCTTACCCTAGGCGAGTTACAACCTAGGGTTTATTGGAGCACGCAAGCCCCATCACGACGTCAACGTAGAGATACAGCGTTATTATTATTTAACGTTGTGACGAATGATTGTTAGTTGTGGAGAAGGCAGCTCTCACCATGACCGCACGCTGCCGTGAACGAGGAGTGTGAGGAGTCGCAGCAGTCAGCTGTTGCACGCCTCCACGCACGGCTCCGCTTGCGCATTCTTTTAAAGTCATATAAACTTATTTCTCTTGTTCAACCAATCGTTGTATATCTTTTTTTTTTTAATTCATTATACTTGATATAGTCCACTTCCTCATATTGGTCCTTCTACCGTCATCGCTTGAACAAAGTCGAACAAAGAAAAACGTTAATTCTAATAAACGTTACTTATGACATTTTAACAGCGTTGTCCTGGTACTATAAATAGTTATTAATTCACTAGCGATCCGACGAAGTGGGATATGTAAGGATGAGCACTCATCAGTGTGCAAAAGTCACATAACATTCTTATTCAATGGGAGGAGACGAGGATGATTTAGGGTCACAGCACACATACGAGTATCAACTCAGGAGCAGATCATTACCGCCTCGCGTTGCCGCTTGGCGTCAAACAGGCGTCCACGTAACGTAAGCGGATCAGAAGAGCCGGCACGTCGCTCGGCTACAGCTAGGCGACGACGCCTCGCTTACGACTCGCCGATCGGTGGTTGACAGCACTAGTTGAATCATTTTGAAGCTAAGGTAAGCTAGGGTACGGAGAGCCGTAAGCTAGGGTGTGGGGAGCCATGAGCTAGGGTACGGAGAACCGTAAGCGCGGGAACCGCAAGTCGACCACGCGATTCATGAGCTTGTCCCGAGGCGAGGCGATTACGTTAAGATTCCGATTAGTGTGCGTTGCAATAGGGAGTTTCATATAAATAATACTGAACGGCTCGAGTTGATACGGTGACGATCCCTTTCCGAGTTGATACGTATGCTACGACCTTAAAAGTCCTCACTACGCAGCCTGTAAAGTTCCTAGTGATGAGCCACAACCCGCCTGTCGCCTGAGCTGACCATCCACAACAAGCCTTATAAGTTTCAAACCAAACTAGACAACATGTGACATCTGTTTATTTGCATTCACAGATGTCTCACATTAGTCACGTCTTGGTTAACAACACATGCTAGTTTTCCCACGATTACTCCCTTGCCGTCTCATCGGCACTAATTTATGAAATAAATAACACAAACTAAGGGCCTCCATTGCTTCACTTTCTCCTATAATAACCACAAAGTCTATCAGTCAAATAGTCTGACCTTTCGTGTTCATATATTGTGAACGTTTATGCTGAAATGTTGAAAGCTTGACACAAACATGGTAGTGAAGGTCTATAAAAGAACTATAAAATATTCCAATATTTCTGACACCTGTTGCCTCTCCATCGGCTTCCGAGAGCCGTTCAAATGACTTGAAAGTGCTCTCACCTTATTCTTAGTTCAACGTACGTGCACAAGAATATTTTCGCTACAAAATAGGCAACAAAAACCAACTTCACGCTTTTCTTTCGCAGAGGGATGGGTAGAGCTGGGTTGTGCAACTATTTTCTGAGTTTGACTGCGTAATGAACTCAACTTCTGTTGAAATATTTTGGTAACCAAGAAGAATACTAAAATATGTAAACTATTAGATAATATATTATTCAGAAATCCAATCGGATAATTTCAAAGTCAGACCAGAAAATGAAATAAACTGTTGCCCTTTCGAGTTTTTGCAGGACTTCTTTGAGTTTTCCGTAAATATAAATTACGTTTTGTTCCGTCACTGTCGCGTCTAAATACAGGTATATATAGGGTGACTGGTAATTAGTCACGTGATTGTGGTCATGATAACAAACAACTTTTACTATGGGACCAAACCTGAAATCGTGAAAAAATCAGCACAATACATTTTGATCAGGCGAACACAAATGTACTGATTAGCAGATATTTTTTGTGATTTCAGGTTTGGTTCCTTAGTAAAAAGTTGTTTGTTATCATGACCACAATCATGTATTTAACTAATTACCAGTCACCCTATATAGTACAAATAACAAAATGTTATCTGTGGTCTCCAACTGCACACAAGCCACTTGATCGCGCAGAGCGCCGCCGCGCCGCGACCAAGGCATTACATTCGGCGGATTGGCAGCTACTATTTGTAGACACAAAATCATACTTTAGAAACCTTGATTTGCTACCAATATTGAACATCTTTGATCTACTTTCCATTACACTCTGACCATTTATTTGGCGTAAACAATCATTTAAGAACGTAGGTATATAATCGAATGACGTGCAATTAAATGGCACTTATAAACTGATGGCGCTAAAGAGGAATAAGCCGCAGCTTTCCCAACTGACCAACATTAATGCGTTTTAACCAAACTGTATCTGATACTAATGCACTTTATCCATACACGTAGTAATTATAAAATAAAACTGACAGAGTGCTTGACGGACCTTGTAACTAAAACACAAACCGGGAAGTTTAATTTTTTCTCTCTGTTACTGTCACAGTTGTAAATTCATACAGCCGAATGTAGGTATATTATAACCTCCTTCTTTTGGAAGCCGGTTAAAACCTTGTTAGGCTGGTAGAATTTCCTGAAAAATTTTAAAATATGTATTGTAATAATTCTTATACGTGGGTATGGTATCAATAGCTAAAACGTTTCGTATTTTTTTGATTAACTTCGCCCGCGTGACAGTAGGTTTCTCCATACAAACTTTGAACCCCTATTTCAGTCCTTTAGAGGAAGAATTTTGTAAAATCGTCTCTTAGTGCTCGCCTCCGTCATAAAAAGAAAGCTTGTGCACAATTGTACACTTGTAGTTACAGTAGCTGCGGCGGTGCGTTGATATGTCAGTCAGTCAGTTTCTTCTTATGTATATACACCGTTAAATTTTAATCGTTTTAATCCTGTAGAGAGTCGATCCAGTACATGAAACACTATCGATTTGTAAAGATAAAATAAAAAAATAAAGTGCTTTTTTTCTAAAACTCGAATTAATATACGCATGTACGAAATTAATTTCTTTAAGTAAACGAGTCAATGACCTTGTAGGTAGTTGTCGGTCGTTGTGTACTAACTACCTACAGGTCATTGAACTCGCCCAGCTGACGTTCTGACATAATAAGAGTTTTGATTGAAGTCATTTATGATTAGTTTTTACTAACTAACCGTAATTTCAGTAAGTTTACATTTATTGACTGCAAAATACTCACTTTAAATATTGATTTTGCTGCACTAGGATCTCTAATGAACCTATTTACTGAGCTTTCTACCATACTTTAAAGCTTGGGCTGGTCAATTTTGTCTGCGCCGAAAATACTGTCCCGTAAATTTGGATTAAGCCTGCCGCTGTTTGCTGTCAACGTGTTACCGTGACGAAGTTAATTCGTTTAATTCATTGTGTAGGCAAGCAGTAAGGTCACCGGCATTTTTTCGTACCAGTCAACACGCGTAGCGGAATTTACTTAGGAGTATTATTAGAGCATGGATTAATGCTTTGAAATGGGACGTTAATTTTGTCTGTGTCTCAAAAACTGAAATGGACGCGTCCTTACTCAAACAGTCTTTTTTCCTAAAATGGAATATTATTGGCCTTAGCATTAAAAGATGCTGACATTGAGCTAATGGAATCTGAACGTAAACGTGGCACACAAACGCTTAACAGTTACACGTGTACCAATCCGAGCTCCATCTAGCTCAAATGTGTTCAAATCCCTTCATGATTTAATATGATCTTGAAGCTAAAGTGTTAATGACAAGATAATGATAAATGCGAGCTAGTTGCAAGTCAATAAATGTTTATTGCAGTTAATTATAGAATTATGAAGTAGGTAAGTCGTTTATCTGTCGTTCGACCAAATGTGGTTTATCAAATAGTTGAAGCGACTTTGGAAGCGCGGTCCACGTGGTAGACGCAAATAAAAAGTTCAAGGGTGTTACAGTTTTAGAGTGGACGCTCCTGCCATTACGTAAGATCATGTACACACTGTGGCAATTTTATGGTTTTGACATGTAGACCGTGATGTTTATATCCCATCAACGGTTTCTTTATGCAATCAATATAACTGGCAGCTAGAGCATTGTGCCTACAGCTAAGGTGGAATTCCCTCACTCTGCTCTCCTTGGCAAATAAGAATGGCATAAACATCCAGCAGATCCTCAGTCCTCAACCTAGTATTGGATACAAATGACCGCAAAGAAATATGGCAGAGCAAGCAACTTCACAGGCGCTTTTACCGGGCCTTATATGCGCCCGATGTACACGGTAGGCTACAGTGTATTGCTTTTTTGTAATATTTATTTAAAAAATATAAAAGTGTACGTATGTAAAAATAAATGTATGGAATAATAATAAAAATCTTTATTTCAGAGCACACAGATCCATCACATAACCTTCTAACCCATCCAAAAGCACAAAAAATACGGAGTCAAACCCTGGTTAAAATAAAATAAATTCGGTTAAAAAAAAAAAACTTTAAATTAAATTAATGCGGACTTATTGTAACACAGAGTTGGGAAGGCAGATTTAATGAGAAGCATTAAATCTGCCTTCGCAATTCTGTGTTAAATGAGTAAAATAAATATTTTCAAGGTTTTCAGATAACGTTGTTATTCAAGCTGTCAGTTAAGCAGAACTGTCTTGTGTTCACAACAACAATTACTCATTAAATATCTTGTTGTTAATAATATATAGTGGATCGCTAGTTCAAGCGCTGAGCATAATATATAGTGAATCGCTAGTTCAAGTGCTGAGCATAATATGAACAGTGGATCGCTAGTTCAAGCGCTAAGCATAATATGTATAGTGAATCGCTAGTTCAAGCGCTGAGCATAATACATATTATGTATAGTGGATCGCTAGTTCAAGCGCTGAGCATAATATGTATAATGGATCGCTAGTTCTAGCGCTAAGCATAATATGCAAACAATGTTGCTTCATTAACGTTTTATAAAATTTGTGATACCAAGATTGAAGTGTAGAATATTTCAGGCAGAGGGGTATTCATTTCACTCTTGAACACTGCACGGCAATGCGAGACGCGTTGATTAGGTATAGATCATAGGCTGTTTCAAGGTTATTCCATAAACAGTAGGGATCCTCAAATGATTAAACTTTTCTTATATTTTAAGTTTCAATATACATTTTCATCGCAACTTTTTATTGATAATTTTTTCTTTGTTCATAGGTAAGCGGCCTGAAGTTCGAGACCCAACTACGTACACTCAACCAATTCCCGGAAACCCTTCTGGGGGACCCAGCCCGGAGAATACGCTACTTCGATCCCTTGAGGTTAGTAATATGTATACTTGTGTAGTTAAGGCAAAGCAACTGTACAATGATTCAAGATAAGCGTCGCTAGAAACGAACCGAGTCTACTTGGTTCGTTTATTGACACTGGTGTCATTTGCCAACAGGAACGAATATTTTTTCGACCGGAACCGCCCCTCATTCGACGCAATCCTGTATTACTATCAAAGCGGCGGCCGCCTGCGGCGCCCAGTAAACGTACCCCTAGATGTCTTCTCCGAGGAGATTAAGTTCTACGAACTCGGGGAACAGGCCACCAACAAATTCCGGTGAGTTTCAAGCACAAACACGACAAACATCTCTACCGTCTACTTGCTGTAGTTATAAATTAATTGTAATCTATTCAAATCCTTTCAGTGAGGATGAGGGCTTCATCAAGGAGGAAGAGAAACCCCTTCCTTCCAACGAGCGCCAGCGCAAAATCTGGCTGCTCTTCGAATACCCAGAGAGCTCCCAGGCCGCACGCGTCGTGGCTATCATCTCAGTATTTGTCATCTTGCTATCCATCGTAATCTTCTGCCTGGAAACTCTCCCAGAGTTCAAGCACTACAAGGTCTTTAACACCACCACCAACGGCACTAAGATCGAAGAAGACGAAGTCCCCGACATCACCGACCCATTCTTCTTGATAGAGACCCTCTGTATAATATGGTTTACATTCGAGTTGATAGTCCGCTTTCTGGCGTGTCCGAACAAGTTCAACTTCTTCCGGGATGTGATGAACATCATTGACATCATCGCCATCATCCCGTACTTCATCACATTGGCTACAGTCGTAGCTGAAGAGGAGGACACTCTGAACCTGCCCCGCGCGCCCGTGTCTCCGCAAGACAAGTCGACCAACCAAGCCATGAGTCTGGCTATACTGCGGGTCATCCGACTGGTGCGCGTATTCCGTATCTTCAAACTATCACGACACTCCAAAGGCTTACAAATTCTGGGACGAACATTGAAGGCTTCGATGAGGGAACTTGGCTTATTGATATTTTTCTTGTTCATTGGTAAGTGTCACGTTGCAGCTAATTGTGATATATGCCTTAAACGCGTTCTTAAACTTATTAGTATTTACTGTACTTGAATAATTTTAATTACAAAACATTATAGGCAAGAGAATTTGAATAATCAAGTCAACAAGTTGTACGTATCGTAATTTATAACAATAGAGTCCACATAGTATTGCAGCTGATCTAATATGCATATACTTGACCTAGTAGTGCAAAGCGCGTCCTCAAGGAGTCTTTGTGATACGGAGAGAAGATCTTGGGATGAGTATTGTGACGCAGCAGTCGGGCCCGGTCGGGCGGCGAGAGCGGCGAGCGCGGTGCCGGTTACTTCAATTCCATATCCATTCACTCAGTAAAATCGTTTCCAATCCTATATCGCATACATAATCAATTTGTTTATTCCTAAAGTAACTCCTCGACTCTAGCGCGGCCACATCATGACGGTGCGTTCACATGTTATTTTGCGTTCGCAGGTGTCGTGGTTTTTTCCAGTGCTGTCTTTTTTGCCGACAAAGACTGCCACGATACTAATTTCGATAGCATTCCTGATGCCTTCTGGTGGGCAGTAATTACGATGACCACAGTCGGCTATGGAGATATGAGGTAACCTGTGTCGCGCCGCCACCCCGCCCCGCCTTCCCGCCCCGCCGCTCGCAAGCCATCCCCACCACTGTATGTCGCACTGTATTCTCCGTTGGTGTGTGCTTGTTCTTCAAGGTGTGGTGCTGTTTTCATCCGCGGTGTACTTCGCTGAGGCGGGAAGTGAGAACAGCTTCTTCAAATCCATACCAGATGCGTTTTGGTGGGCGGTCGTGACAATGACGACCGTAGGATACGGAGACATGACGTATGATACAGCGACTTCACCCTAAGTTTCATCTTTGCCTTCTCGTCATTTCATTTTACCCCCAACCCTTACATTGGTATATTTAACACTATTGTGATATTCTTTCGCCACATCATGTAACTATGCTTCAGTTTGATTTGATCGTCGGTTCGCTTAGAACTTAACCGATTACACGTTTTATTCACCTTTATAATGAGACTTGCACGTTCGAGAACGTTTCTTATTGTCTTGTTTCTTTTATTTTTTATAAAATGTTTGTGTCATCATTTCTGTCCTGAACCTTTACAATTTTACATGGAAGCTCAGTTGTAAAATTTTTCATTGACAAGACATGTACACATAGGGTGCTTGTGCCCCGTCGTCCGTGTGACTATCGCCCCTCCCAAAGCGTATTCTATGATTATGAGAGAGAACAGCTTTAGTTGTACACTTCAAGTGCGGCGATGTCCGCGGCATCGCTGCGCACGACCGGCACTTGAAGTGACTCGTTGTGTACCGGAACTTGTCCACTGTCGAATGTTATTCCTCTGTATCGCTTTCGCTAGATGTGACCGTCCGATGTGTCCTGTATCGGTGTTGTGGCTATACGAATGTTACCAACGTAAATATATCGAAAATGGTGATCCATCTCAGAGCACACGTGGACATCGCGTCGTGTACTCCTTCTTCATAGTGTGCAGTAGAACTGTATAGCATCGCTTCTGCACCCTGTCCCAACTATCATAGTTCATCGTCACTATCTCTCTCTGTCTAGTTGTTGGAATGCCCTGCAAACCTGTCTCCGATGGTAAATTTTACACATGAATGCTACTATGCAAAATTGATGTTCAGAATGATTCATTGCTTGTTTATATCATTGGCTTCCAATCATTAGCTTTCACACACCATTTTCGATAGAGAAGTATGTGTATTTATATTTAGCCGTAAAACGTACGAGCGCATGTCTGTGAAGTCGTTCTGTAGGTTTGGAAACTATTTATTCGTAGTCGATGTTTAGTATTGTTATGTCTGTTTAGGTTCTGTTTATTTTTTGTTGACATTTTTTAAGCTTGACGTCCTTTGATAGACGTGAGCGTTGATAGAGATGTGGAGGCAATGTGTTTAGTTCTTGGCGGCATTTAGCTGAGAATCAAATATCATGTACCTTCATACCTTCTCGAATTCGACGAATCAGTTTATCATTAGAACTTCCTGCTAGCGTTAAACAAACAGCATTGCAATAACATTCTGATGTTGCAGCGCCGCTGTGACGTGCTGGCGAGTGTGGATGACGAAGGATGACATTGTATTGCTTGCGCCCTTAATATTGCCGAGCGACTGGTCTTGACAATTTAAAATTACTGTCCACCTTACTTCACATGTTTATAATACTTTCATATTTTAAGTAGAATCCCGAAGTTTTGTTTATTTCTACTATCTTGTTCGGTTAATCTACAACGGTAGGTATGTATACAGCATATTAACGCATGAACATCATCAACCGCGTTGTTTATTAACAAAATATTCCTTAGTTCAATCAGTTTGTTTTTATTTTATTAGCTGGATGAGAACGGCGTGCGGTTCTCTGTTTTAATAAAACGTTTTTGTGGTATAGGCCGGTTGGAGTGTGGGGAAAGATTGTCGGTTCCCTGTGCGCCATCGCCGGTGTGCTCACCATTGCGCTGCCTGTGCCCGTCATCGTGTCAAACTTCAACTACTTCTACCATCGTGAGACTGACCAGGAAGAGATGCAGTCCCAGAACTTCAACCACGTCACCAGCTGCCCGTACCTGCCTGGCACTATGGGCGAGCCCTATCTTAGTAAGTTGTTCACGTTTCCTCTTCACCGCTCACTGTCGTTACTGTTCCCAACATTCTTGTGCCCTGCAACGCTCTTGTGCTGCGAATGTTGACAGCTGTAATAAAGTGTTCACTGTCGACCGTTTTCTATGTTCAATTGTGATAGTCCCTTTATACAGTTTTTTTTTTTCTTTTTATTTCACAGCATGCGTAGATTTTCAATTTGTTTTTGACAGCATGCTTTGGTTTTTTTTACTTTTGTTTTGTTTTTATTCGTTTCTTTTATGTTGATTTTCGGTAATTTCAGGTGGGAAGGACGATGAAAAGGACGACATTTGCAGTGATCAATGACTGTATGAAAGTGTTGTTGTTATTATTTATATTATGAGGACTTCAGTAATGTGAGACGCCAGAGACGATATCCGTGATATTACCGCGTAAGGGACAAACGAGTGCTCTGCTTTATTTTTTTTTTGTGTAAATATTTTTAGTTAATAAGCGATGTAAAAAATAATTGAAATAAAAAATGTTATTTATTTTCTTTTAGAAATTGTAGACATTGTTTGATTTTTGGTTATATTTATTGTTTTTATATAATTTCGTAAAGTGCATAAGTTTTGTTAGTATCACAAATCAATCTAACTGTTCGAATAATAAGAACTTGTACAACGGCTTGACGCGCGACTTGGACCGGCGGCGTATTCTCTGGCGAGCTGCCTGGCGTCGACCTGCGCTGCGCTGTGTGAGCAGTGAGCACTCAACTCGGACGGGCATGTGCCACGCACAGCGCACACAAACACACACAAACAATACGTGCGAGCTGACTGTCAACATTTATAACGTGTTTATTTTTTTGTCTCATGCTTTATTTTAAATCGGGCGATAGGGTTTATTTATATTTAGATAATTTAGGGAAATATTTTGAGGAATTCACATTGTAGCGAAGAATACGTATAGACGGATATGTACTCACGAAGTTATTTACACAACACTGGTGAAGCTCGTTCCGCGCCAAATTCTGCGGGTGAGTCACCCACTATCAGCTGATTCTTGCACTCCTCAACGCTATAAAGCACAAAACAAACATCTGAAAGGAATCGTGTCAGAGATTAGTATTCGATGTGTCTCCCACTGACCTCGTTAAGTTCGAGCCACCCCTTTGTGGCAGTTATGTTGGCATTCACATCCGAGCGGTCCATTCAGTAGGCGCGCGGCATGCTGGCATGTGAATGGCCCTTATGACTAGATAAACAAGCGTACCGAAATAACTGGCTGGCTTATTTTCGATTTTTTTTTCTTTATTTATGTGAAACTATATTCGCTTTTCAACGTAAGTAAATGTTTCTTTTTATTTATTTTTTATTTTGTGTCAGCGCTTCAGTGACGTCGTATTTCAAATATTCTAGGATTGAATGAATTGCAGGTTTTCCTTTATTTGAGAAGTAGTTTCGCAGTTATTTATAGTATGGTAACGTAGGTATTCTAATTTTCTTTATTGTCTAGTATGAGCTAAAGTATAATTCACTTTGGCTAATTAACAGATTGGATCACACACTCGCAATCCTCGTACGTACCAGTAGTAACAGCTAAACTTTAAAACTATTTCGTAAAATATCATCCGACTAATTGAATGTACTAAAATTACGTGCTTTGTTTAAACACCTAAAACCCTTCTTACTAATCTAAAACAAAATCATCTCGTTTTATTTTCGTCAATAAGTAATACCTAACTTATATCAGAAATGGCACCAGGAAAATAGATTATCGACTCAACAACAATCGAGTGTACAATAATGTTATTATTACACACAACGTCGCGCCGACAACACGACAATACTACTACGATTTTCATGTCATGGGCTATGGTCCAAAGGAATATTATTAAACTACCAAAAAACCCTAAAATCATTTTTTTCAAACAAACTAAATAGCATAAAATCGTAAACAAAAAATAAGACCATTTATAAATATTGGTACAATATGATGATGATTTTTTTCTCATTTGGCAAAGAGTTTTTTCTTAATAATCGTGAATTTCTTATACATCTTGTAAAAAATGCTGAAAATAAAAAATAGTGTCCCGTTATAATGCTATTATGCCCTGTGACTAAACTACTGAGTGTATTCGAATAACTTTTGTACACAGACTGGGAACATCATGAAGTCTTCATAGTCGGCTCCAACCTGTTTAAGTTGTACTAGAGTGCTGCGTTTGCGCATACAACCCGCGCAGAGTTCCTTACAATCAGCGGGCGGCGCCGCACGCTCCGTAGACTCGCTGTACGTTCGTACTTGGACTATTGCTCAGTGTCGGCGTCCCTACCGTCTCTACTCAATGGATTTAATTTCCTATAAGTAAAACTCACGTGTTCCTAAAGCGACTTCTCGATTCTTTTGTAAAACTATCTAAAAGTTTTAATTTTTCGAAATATTTTTTGTCATCAAAAAACTATTAACAAAATAATAATATTGCAATAATTTTGTTTACACAATTTCTCGTATCAAACTGAAATGAGATAGAATATAACTTTGAATAAAATAAAAAGTAAGTACGTAAATGTGTTGTTTGAAGTATTCAGTATTTCAAACGTATTGAAGTTCATCAGTTCCAAAAGGTAAACAATATTTATCAATCTGACATGAAAAATACATTTTATAGTGTTTGCACAATAATTTTTACTAATCGCTTTATTGTCACGATTTATTTGAAGTTACTTTGTTTATTAAGAAGTTTGTTAACCAAACAAAAGCTGAGGTCTTGAATCATTTGAAGCTCGTCATAGCTTCGTAGCATATTCGTAGCACTTTTGTAGCACCGGCGTAGCAGTTATTTTTAATAAACCCTCGTTATACGTTTGAACACCTAAAATGGTCTGAAAAGCTATAGTATTATTATAAATCGTTTTGACATTAGTATAATTTAAATTCGTTTTAAACAAAAATTTCTCGTTTTATTAAAAACTTCAAATTCTACGTCGTATTTGTTATAAAACTAATTTAATGCTTATGTGCGTTATTTTTACTTCTGTACTTTAATACGTTTAATTAATAACTTATTTATTAAGAAAACAATCACCTACTTACATCAAATTTAAAACTGCATACATAAAGACTCAAGCGGACACCTACAGATACTAACGAACACAGCCCAGTAGCAGCGAACTAACCCGTAAACTACATAACATCGTAACAAAACTCAACGCTCCACCACATGATACAATAATCCGGCTACAGTTTCAGGGCCTATTCATAAGAAGTCTTCGGTGAGTGACGACTCATCCTCGGACATGATGGAGCTGGACGACGGCTCTCTGGTGGCAGACCCTCATCTGGAACAGAACCTGCGACGGCTGCAGGAGGAGGAGAGGATCTTGCTGGAGCAGCAGGCCACCATGGAGGCTGGTGGCTGTGACGACATCGCCGCCCTAGAGCATCAGGACGCTCTGCGGCTGAACCATGTAAGTGATCAAATAAAATAGGTTATTTTGTCTCGATAAAATAACCGCAATAGTCTCTGGCAGAAGCTAGTTTATATAAAAATCTGTACAGGACCATTGATTTTAATCCTGGTGTCGTATGAAGGTCCAGCTCTTGCTTCGATTCAGTCACTGGAATAACACGTGCATGTCACAGTGTAGGACACTGTGTTCCACACTGTACGAGTATAACACGTGCATGACACAGTGTAGGGCACTGTGTTCCACACTGTACGAGTATAACACGTGCATGACACAGTGTAGGGCACTGTGTTCCACACTGTACGAGTATAACACACGCATGATACAGTGTAGGGCACTGTGTTCCACACTGTACGAGTATAACACGTGCATGACACAGTGTAGGGCACTGTGTTCCACACTGTACGAGTATAACACGTGCATGACACAGTGTAGGGCACTGTGTTCCACACTGTACGAGTATAACACGTGCATGACACAGTGTAGGGCACTGTGTTCCACACTGTACGAGTATAACACGTGCATGACACAGTGTAGGGCACTGTGTTCCACACTGTTCGAGTATAACACGTGCATGACACAGTGTAGGGCACTGTGTTCCATACTGAACGAGTATAACACGTGCATGTCACAGTGTAGGGCACTGTGTTCGACACTGTACGAGTATAACACGTGCATAACACAGTGTAGGACAATGTGTTCCACACTGTACGAGTATAACACGTGCATGACACAGTGTAGGACAATGTGTTCCACACTGTACGAGTATAACACGTGCATGTCACAGTGTAGGACACTGTGTTCGACACTGTACGAGTATGGCATTAGGCAACCGAGTTCCTTTCTGTCAATAAGACAGTGTTTGCAATCTGATCCAGAGAACTGAAAGCGTGTAAGTATTACAAATAAACAATTTACCCTCAAAACTTAAATGTTTTTAATCGGTCAGATTGTGTTTCTCACTCAAGTATGCTGATACTTAAGTGAGAAATACAATCTGACCGATTCCCAGACGATTTTTTTTTATAGCTCTGAAGTGATCTTTCGCACATAATGAATTTATATGTAATTCTAATTTTCTGAGAGATATGCTAGAAAGTGGAGACAACGAATGTTGTAAGGTTGTAACCTAACAAAGAAAATATAAAGTACAACATAAGACAATTGACCTTTAGAGCATTCCTATAACGGAAAATATCTTAATAATTAGAGACACAATAGAAGCATTTGTGGTAGTTTCAAATTTTTTTTAACAACTTAATGTTGGCTAATCGAAAAACAGTTCGTTTGTTTTTTCATAGAAGATCATTTCCTGAATGAAACGCCAAGTACTACTTTTTTGTAATACTCGTATATAAATAATACAAATTTAAAATACCATTTCATGTTTTATTTCTATGCATTTCACCGTTTTCAGTATTTTATTGATGACTCTGATAATTTACTTAAAAAGTATAGAAACAATCGATTTATACATAAAATACCGTAGCAAATGGTATAATACTGTATTATTTTATACTTTTACCAAAATTACTAATAGAAATGTTATAGATTTTATACCTTAAGTTTTGTTTATAATGATGACAATACAAGCAGCAACCGAAATCTATGACGAAACAGGTGTCCTCTGAATTCATTTATGTAACGTTTCTACATGAGAGAATGTATGGACTTGTCATGAATGGGTATTGCGTGAACATTCACAGCTGCGGCAAGCTGAGCTGCAGAAACAGCAGGCGATGATCGCGCAGCGGCTACTCCGTGCGCAGGCGCTGGCCCTGGGCGAGCATGCGCACGCGCACGGGCACGCGCACGGCCACGCACACG
Source organism: Leucania comma (assembly GCA_958295575.1). Lineage (NCBI taxonomy): Eukaryota > Metazoa > Arthropoda > Insecta > Lepidoptera > Noctuidae > Leucania > Leucania comma. The sequence continues at coordinate 36,137,710 of OY282461.1, read as the reverse complement.
CGCACGCCCGCCGCGAGCCGGCCTCCCGCCGCCGGGCCACCTGCACCGTGCGCGTCAACAACTTGCACGCCGCAGAGGCTATTGAGACTGACGTCTGACTATCAGGTCGGTACTGTCCACTACATTCAGCCAGGTCATCATTTCCTCACCAGCACACATGTAACGCTTTACTGGGCAATAACCCTTATAAGGTTCCAGGCCTAGCTAAGCTATGAGCAGAGACGCTTCGCTCTTCTTCTTTCTTAATGTCAGAGATTTTTATCAGTTTTCAAGTAAAGCTTTTTAAGATCCACGAAGCCAAATGACCTTATGAGGGTGTGCAACTTGACGCCCTTGCTTGCTAAAGGAGTTAAAGCTATTGACCCCCACACCACACCTGTCCATCCGCTCCTTACATCCCAGTTTTAGCTATTTAGCTGATTGCCAATAGAAAGAGAAGATTATACTTTGTAGACGTTGTAGAGATAAACGATTTTCACCACAAAACAAATAAGTAGACAAATGCAGAGACACTTCAGTAGAAATAGAGTAATTTATACAATTATACTTATAAACAGTACAATTATTTACTATCAATATTAGAACATTATTTTGGAGTAGAGACTTAACAATACAATATATCACATGAACTCACAGTCAGATAAGCACTAGTAAGGTAGCTTTCGATTTAATTAGAGCCGTATATAATAACAAAGGTAAACTGAGGAGGTTTTGTGAGAAAGCAGTTGTAACATGCGGTAGCTTGATCAGCCACGAGCACATTGTCGGCACTGCTGCACGTCGCCCACGCCGCACGCCGCACGTTGCGACTGACGTCGTGTCCACCACACGATACCTTACATAAATCACTAATTTTTTCGCGCTTTATTCAACCTTTTTGCATCATGCCGGCGAATCAAGCCACTAGCTTTGTATTTTAACAATTTTACTGTAAATATATTTTCGGTATCACTTAAAAGGTAAGTATTTCAGGCCATCTCAAAATTGTACATGAATGGACTTTAATAAATGATTGGTTACTTTAATGATCGGGTCAGTAACAGTGACAGTGAATTTTAAGATAAATGGATGGTTTCCCAAATTTGAGACCGGCCATTTTTTGTGTAAGGAAAATAACAGTTTTAATGACATCATGGATGAAATAATTTACGACTGTCACCAGTGCTGATTATATAGTCGATGCTAAGTAAGCACTAGTTGTGTTTATTGCGAACTTGTGTTCACAATAAAGGTTCGGTTTATTTAGGTACCTATAGAGCTAGGTGTACCCGCGGAAGACACACAGATGTCATGATAACATAGACCTATATGTTCAGTACTTGACTGGGGATTGTGATATGCATTGCAATTCATATACATTACGAGTGGACACATGTTCAACGATAAGGAGGAAATGAAGAATGGCTCCCATTAGTCCGCGCGCGGTCAATGCACACCGAGGCCGGGCATAAGACGCCTAGCACAGCGCAGCTTAACTAGCTAACTAATATACTGTTTTGCGGAAGCTTGTGACAGAACTATTTACTTGTTTAGTGTTGGTATTTCTGGAAATTTTATAATGATCTTATATTATGTTCGAGCTCACAGTTTTTTTTTAGGTCCCAGAACAATTTAGGATTGCTCACGGTTGCTCTCTGATCTCCCTTTCATAATTTCCGTAATAGTAAATTAAATTTTCATTACCCTACTGAGTTTGCGACTTATTCCTGTCGCCATACATTACTGTAGTACCTATAGCGCCGCAGAATGAACGCATTAAGTTCTGATTCAAAAATTAGTAATGTGTGTGTGTATTCGTCTCAAGTGTATACAAAAAAAAACTTGCTTCTAGTAAAATAATATAATTAATCGATAACATTAGCTAATCCAGTAATTCGTACAAATTTAGGACCAGAGCAATTCCGAGCACTTAACTAATTAAACTAGATATTAATAACTATGTCTGTGTACATAAACACGTAGTATTCCCAGAGATGGGCCTTTTATAATTACCGATATAATTAACGAACTTGGTGGAAGGGGTGGAGTTGGATTCTCACCCCGAAGAAATCTTTACAAGTTTTATGAACAGTGGCTCAAAAGCGCTGAGTGCGTTATTGTGAAGCAGTACCCCGCGGAGCCGGTGTTCGATCGCTTGTTGCTCATAGCAAACAAAACTTCTGGCAGACATTTTGTAGTATACCATTCGATGTTGATGCTACTTTATTCTCGTAATGGAATTGAAATCACATACGAGGCAAGCCTTTTAAATTCTGTCGTTTCCATATTTCCCGACAATTTTGAAAAGAAGAATGTGTTTAAATTTTGAATCTCAAAACAGTTAAAAGTATTAGGATTAATGCTATTGTTTAGTCACAGCGTCGATTGGAATCTGTAAGGTTACGTACGAAAATGAATCTTTCTAAGAAAAATGTTCGTGCAATAATTTTCTACAACTTTAGAAGAGGCCTGACACAGCTTCAGTGTTTTGAAGAGCTAACATCTGTGTTCAGTGATGAAGCCCCATGTCTGCGGACTGTCGAACGCTGGTATTTAGAATTCCAGCGTGGACATACTAATTCTCGAAGATCGTCATGTGACGTATCGAGAGATAGTGGCTCTATTAGGCATCTCAGAGACAACCATTCAGAAAATCTTGCATGAAGTGCTTGGTGTGAGAAAGCTAGTTTGCCGTTGGATACCGCATCTGCTTTCCGAAGATCACAAGGCGGCCCGCGTCAGATGGTGTAAGAAAACTGCAAAGGTCGAACCTTTGCAGTTTTCTTACACCATCTGACGCGGGCTGGACCGAGGACAGTCAAATCACGTCTACGACATCATCAGTGGTGACAAATCTTGGATCTATGCCTACGATCCTGATTCCAAACTATTGCACTTGAAGATCGTAGAACGGTTAACGCAGAGTGGTATACCACAGTTTGTACACCACAACATCGACGAACTTCGAAAATCGAACTCAAAGCGACGCATCATCCTGCACAACGAAAACGCAATCTCACACAGCGCTCGTCAAACGATTGAGTATTTGAAGCAAGAAAAAGTAGAAATTCTTGACCACCCTCCGTACAGTCCTGACCTAAGCCCTAACGATTTCTTTACATTTCGTAAAATTAAGAAAAGTCTTCGTGGTCAAAGGTTCCAGTCCGGTGAAGAAGCAGTCGACGCTTTCAAGTCAGCCATTTTGAACACCCCCTCTTCAGAGTGGAATAAATATTAAAATAACTGGTTTGAGCGGATAGAAAAGTGTATTAAGCTACGTTGAATACTTTGAAAACACAATAAAAAGTACTATAAGTTTCTAGTTGTTTTTTTCAAACGACAAAACTTAAAAGGCATGCCTCGCCCCGTCAAAGTGAAGAAACTAGCGATCAAAAGTATTACGATCGCTTCACTTTCGTAGGCGTTGGTTCGTTTTGAATCAGTCAAACTGTCGATTGTCGATTCGTCACCTGTCACAATGTTGGAAACGTCGAGAGATGTCGTGCGGTGTTCCACAGGGATCGGTACTAGGACCACCCTTGTGGAACATCGGGTACGACTACGTGCTGCGCGGCGACTTCCCCGACGGGGTCAGCATGGTCTGCTACGCGGACGACACGTTGGTCCTAGCGCGGGGAGAGTCGTACCGGACGGCGGTTGAATTAGCGACACGCGGGGTTGCGATGATCGTAGACAGGATCCAGCAGTTGGGACTCGAGGTGGCACTGCACAAGTCCGAGGCCATGTGTTTCCACGGCCCTCGGGGTGCGCCGCCACCGTGTTCCCAGCTAACGGTAGGAGGGGTTCACATCAGCGTCGGGTCGACGATGAAGTACCTGGGACTCGTCCTCGACAGCTGGTGGAACTTCAAGGAGCACTTCCGACGTCTGGCTCCCAAACTGAATCGGACTGGGGCTGCTCTCGGGCGGCTCCTGCCTAACCTCAGGGGACCAGACGCCTCCTGCCGGAAGCTCTACGCGGGAATCGTTCGGTCCATGGCTCTCTACGGGGCTCCGGTGTGGGCACCGACGTTGACACAGCAACCGAGGGCCCAGCTGAATGCGTGCCAGAGGGTCATGGCAATACGCATGGTGCGAGGGTACCGAACGATCTCCCGCGAGGCGGCGACCCTCCTTGCTGGCCAACCGCCGTGGGATCTGATCTGGAGGCAACAGTCCTTGCACACATGCACGACAAGCGCATGGAGATGCAACGCCGGGGCGAAATTCCGCTGCCACGACAAGTGGAGGCATGGCGGACAGAGCTCCGGCGGGATCTCATGGCGAAATGGCGTCAACGACTATCGCAACCTCGTTCGGGGCGCGCCACAATTGGGGCGATAAGGCCCATCCTTGAGGCGTGGCTGGAAAGACCTCACGGCGTTCTCAACTTCCGCACGACGCAGGTGCTTACCGAACACGGAAAGTTCGCTAAGTACCTGTTCCGGATTCGTGCGGAGGATTCGCCCGGGTGTCGCCACTGTGCGGAACATCCGGAGGACACGGTGGAGCACACTGTAGAGGTGTGCCCCGCCTGGGCGGAGCATCGCCGTGTCCTCGTGGGGGCGATCGGCGGCAGCGATCTCTCTCGCCGGGCCTTGGTTCAGGCCATGGTCCGTAGTGAGGAGGGATGGCAGGCGGTCGCCTCCTTCTGCGAAGCAGTAATGCTAGCAAAGGAGGAGGCCGACCGCATCAGGCAGAGACAACGGGGCGCTCGCCCCAGCCGCCGCCGGGATTCCGATCCCGATTTCCGGCCACCGTAGGCGCGGGCTTGCGGACGGCGTGCAATGGGTAGCACGCTGTCCGATCGTCCGGTAACCGACCGGACCGAGCCCAAGTCGTCGACGGCGCGTTCTGTTCCCGCGCGCCTCAAGGAGCTGTCAGCACACCGAAGAGGCCCAGCCTGCTAACTGCAGGCAGGCAAGGTCGAAGCCTACTGGGGTCATGGGTTAGTTCCGAAAGGAATGCTCGGCCCCGGCACGATAGGCTACGAAGGAACGGGGTAGGTTTTTAGTCAGTAAGAGTCTGACACTACTTCCCGCTCCGCCCAAGGGCGGGATTTGTCATTGGATGATTTTACCTAACATAAAAAAAAAAAACCTGTCACAATGTGTCACGGCGTCCTCACCTTCCACATGACGCAGGTTCTCACCAAACGTGGAAAGTTTGTTAAGTACCTGCACCGGATTCGTGCGAAGGAGACGCCCAGGGGTCCCCACTGTGTGGACCGCCCAGAGGCCACGGCGGAGCATGCGGTAGAGGTGTGTCCCGCCTGCGCAGAGCATCGCCGTGTCCTTGTGGGGGCGATCTCTCGCGCCGGGCCTTGGTACAGGCCACGGTCCGGAGCGAGGAGGAGTGGCAGGCGGTCGCCTCCTTCTGCGAAGCAGTAATACTAGCAAAAGAGGAGGCCGACCGCATCAGGCAAAAGAAACGGCGCTCACGCCCCAGCCGCCGCCGTGATTCCGCGGGCTTGCGGACGGCGAGCAATGGGTAGCTCGCTGTCCGACCGTCCAGTAACCGTCCGGACCGAACCCAAGCCGTCGGCGGCGCGTACTGTTCCCGCGCACCTCAAGGAATTGTCAGCAAAACGAAGAGGCCCAGCCTTCTAGCAGGCAGGCAAGGCCGAAGCCTACTTGGCCAGGGCCAAGTGTCGGCTTCTGAAAAAAATGTTAGGGCCCGGTATGAAAGGTGACGAAGGAACGGGGTGGGTTTTGTAATCAGTAAGAGTCTGACACTATCTCCCGCTCCGCCAAATGGCGGGGGATGTCTTATTTTTCAACCACCATAAAAAAAAACCTGACACAATGTCATAAACGCGCCGAGACGAGCTTTCTTCAAATTTTTTAATCATATCACGGCACCAATCTACACGGGCCTGCTTCTGCGCTTCGGTGAGGTTGTGCGGCACTCAGCGGCAAACTATCCTCCTCACGCGAAGGTGCTCGTGTAGAATCTTGTGAACGCTTCCCGAACTCCCGCGCTTGAACTCGCTATACCAGCGGCAAATTGTTGCTTTTGAAGGTCCTTCAGTAGAAAATCATCGCACGAATTTTGTTGTTATTCTGTTGTTTACCTAGTCAATGATACGGTACCCTTCTTGCGCGAGTCTGACTCGCACTTGGCCGGTTTTTTTTAATAAGACACGACAATTTGATTGGGCTCTCAAAAAAATGTGGAGAGAAAAATTCAAAATTCGAACAATAGTATTTTTACTTCTAAATAACCAAAGTTTTCAAAACCAAATAAATGGCCAGTGCCTTATATATTCCAGGCATTTTTTCGCAAAATTTTCTGAGTGGTCTGGTATATGTGTCTATTGACAACTGTCCCATCCCTCGTTTTGACTTGATAAACGGACGGACATTCTTTATTTATTACAATACCAACGAAGTCTACTACTGAAATTTTTGAACATTACTTTTTACCCTACTCTCAGACGGACGGACTCTAATCAGACGGACAGAGTTAGGGCTTGGACAGTTCTTCTATTTCTTATATATTTTTACGCTGTCTGTCATGTGAATTAATGGTGTCTAATAATGTTGTTTGGACTCTTATTAAACAAAAGCTCTGTAGAGCTCTAGCTAGTATGAGCATATTATTCGGAATTTGGATGCCCTAGGCCAGGACAAACCATCCATTTTGCGAAGTTTGTCTTCTATAGTTTATGGAGCTGACTTAATATTTTTTAGTTTTATTAGCATCTAAGAATTGTTTTATCTAAGAGGAAACAAAACTATACCATTATCAGAAAGCAAGGTCTCACACAATCCGTAAATATCGAAGACCAGTTTTAAATTATACCTAATTACAGTAGGTGAAGTCGTATTGTTAACAATAAACACTTCAGGCCATTTTGAATATGCATCAGTATTTTATGCAAAATCAATACTTAGCCCAGAGCAAAGTTATGCTGGTATGACCCACTCATAACTGGTTTTTGGAGGTATATGCATATTTCTTAAACGTTTATTTTACATTAAAGATTCAATGTTCTCTTTAAGCTGTGGCCACCATACATGACTTCTGGCCAATATTTTTTTTAATAATGCCTCTGAGTGCTTTATGTAAAGCGTCCAGAACTGGGGCACGTAGTGATGACGGTACCACCACGCGACCACCTAGGAGGACATAATCCTCATGTAACGACAACTAGTACCATGTAACCAGTAGAACGTAGTTATCGTCCGATTTGTTAGCTGACCAGCCACACAGAAAGTGACGATTTACCCGAAAACTGCCGTGTCCTCGTGGAGGCAATCGGCGGCAGCGACCTATCGCACCGTGCCCTGGTTCAGTCTATGGTCCGAAACGGGGAGGAATGGTACACGGTCGCCTCCTGCGAAGCAGTAATACTAACGATGGAGGAAAGGCAAAGGGCTACTGAAAGACACATGTATGGTTTTAGTTAGTAAAAGTCTGACATATATGTCCTCGTGCTCCGCCTTGAGCAGGAGAAGTCATTGAATGATTTCCACCCTTAAAAAACAGGTTGTAGCGTATGCTATTTTGTCAAGATTGACACAAAAATCTTCAGTAGCTTCCGCCGCAAGCAATATGTCACACAGCTGTTGCTTCGGTTGCTCAGGAACCGATTGCGGCCAGCGACTTCGGCCGTCTGCGTTACCTATTTATGGCCCTGGTTTAGATGTTACGTCATAACTGTAGAAAGTGAGTACCAAAGCTATTTTAGTCAGACGAGGTTGCAAAGTATTGGGTATAGGTCGTTTTGGATCAAAGATGCCTAACAGTAAATGACCTGCCCATTAAATAATTGCGGAATTCACTTACACTGAACATTGTAGCAGTCTGTTCTTTATCGAGCTGGGAGTAGCTTTCGTGGGTGATTTCTTTTTATGGTAGGTAAAATCATCCAATGACAAATCCCGCCCTTGGGCGGAGCGGGAAGTAGTGTCAGACTCTTACTGACTAAAAATCTACCCTGTTCCTTCGTTGCCTATCGTGCCGGGGCCGGGCCTTCCCTTCGGAAGCTGACCCATGACCCAAGCAGGCTTCGACCTTGCCTGGCTGCAGCTAGCAGGCTGGGCCTCTACGGTTTACTGACAGCTCCTTGAGGCGCGCGGGAACAGTACGCGCCGTCGACGACTTGGGCTCGGTCCGGTCTGTTTCCGGACGATCGGACAGCGTGCTACCGAGGGTGGGTGTTCAGTGTCCTAGAGCCCATGGCAATAAAATGTTCTTGTCCGTCGTCCATAATGTGGACAAGACGACTCCCGCTCCATATTCTGAACTATCACAGGATAGAGGCAACGGCTTATTTAAATCATAATGGACTAGTGTTAGATCATATAAAAGATGCTTAGCAGTATTAAAACTGCTCTGCTCTCGATCTGATCATACCCACTCTTGGGATTTGTCGAGCAATCTATGTAGGCTTTAGGATAGTAGCTTTATAAGTAACGAAATGTTCATAAAAATTATATAACCCTAAAAATGTTTGTAGCTGTTGAACATTCTCAGGTTCCGGTGTATTATGTAACGACTCCACTTTACTTGGTGCAGGATGGATTCTTCTGGAATCGACAAAAAAATCCGCTCGCTCCTTAACGAACTTACCTTTACTCATAGTAAAGACGAGACGCAGACCCGCCTTCGCTATTTGCTTCAGCACTGGGTCTAGACGCTGTGACAACTGTGGCATAGAGCGACCACTGATGATGACGTCATCAATTAGCACAGATTGCTGCACTGAATGCTAATCTGCGGTTAAGAGTCGTGCTGTAACGCCCCTGACTTTTTAGTCCATCATCGATGATTCCACTTGCTTCAAAACAATATTTAGCCGAGTTATGTAACTGTCCCAATTGCCATTTTGAACACTGAAATTTCACTAATTTACACTCCTTAGTAAATTTTTAACCCTCGTCGCCACTGCTATGTCAATTAAACACATCATATTTTGTTAAGTAGGTTTGTTGTGCTAAGTGGCAAAAACGTCACATAAGTCAAGTGAAGAAAACTCACCTACCCACTACTTATTCAAACTTATAATAAAAATAAGATTTGACACCATTCAGTACACAACACAAGGACAAAAATATTCTTTCTACTCAAAAAGGAAAAAAAAATCATTGACCGACTGACAATTAGGTATCTATCTATAACCAATAGAAAAATAAATGTTACCTGAACTGATGCCTGTAGTCTTAACTGAAAAGGTTTGGTTACATCAAACAAGGCAAATAAAAGTAGAAGTTCTTCATCATCATCATTTCAGCCAAAAGACGTCCACTGTTGGACATAGGCCTCCCCCAAGCGCCGCACAATGGCCGGTCCTGTGCGTTCTTAATTGCTGATAATAATGTCGATAGTATCAATAAAAAAATAAAAAAAAATGAAATGATGAAATATGTTTGTAAGTTAGGGAGGCATCAGCACGTCCGCTTCTCCTCAACCCCGTGATGATTGTCCGCTCGTGTTTAGTTTGTTTTGTCCTGTGATGTTGTAACCCCTCGTTGTAGACGTCCCCTGTGTGTCCGAACCCTGATGGCCTGGCTGATACTATCGTTTGTTGTGATGAACTTGATTTCCATGTGTTAAATAGGAGCGCACAATGCTTACAGACGTGGCGAGCCGGCGCTGCAGCGCGGCGGCAGTGTGGCGCGGCCGGCTGCCGGCGCGCTCCCCGCCACCCTGCCACGTGTGAACAGCGCCTGACTCCGCCGCCCCTCGCCCCCTTGCGCCACGCGCCCCGCGCCCCCGAGCCGCCCCGCCCACACACACTTACCCGACACCAAAACCCAACTGTAAACACCACTAACAGCTTCACTCAATCTCAAACCCAATTAGATTACTCATATTAATCTTAGGAAGAACAAGTTTTCAAAAAAATCATTAAAAAAACAATAAAAAAATTCTTTTAAATACGCTTACAGTGAGTCCGATCCGCTGCGGCCATCGGCTCCGATTGTAAATAATAATCAAGATGCTTATAAAAGCTTGTATACACTTTCTACATTAACAACACTGTGTACTAAATAATTAGGTTCTTTGTGACAAATAAAATAATCAGAATAGGCCTATAGTATTCCGTTCGCGGAGGACATTTTATCAAGTGTCGCTTGCGCTTGACCATAGTTCGTAAATAGTTGTAAGGGGCGGGATGCGCGCGCCGCAATCCGCACTCGGACATTCGACTCTGGACACACACGCGTACACTCGCGGGCTCCGGGGCCTGCCGCCTGCCGCGGCCGTCGGTCGCCAGGCCCACTCCGCGCCTACTGCCGCTCACAAACTACTCAGAACTGTTCAAGCATTCACCACAATCATGTGCAGGAAGTTCGTGAAACCTGGAATCTTAGAATAAGTTACCGTAATTTAAAGTTTATGTTGTTGTTATATCGTCGTGCGTGGAACAATATCAATATAATATCAGTGTAACAGTGTTGTACACGTTCTCCCTCGATGTCCTGCCCTGGTCCCAGCCCGTCGCGCAACAGTCTCGGCTACATTATAATTATTTAATGTAATAGGTGTAATGTGACGGCAACGTCCTTGTCCTCATCATTATTGTTAAGTTATCGATAATTTATTGATGTTACTTAATTATTTGTACGTAGAGCAGAGGTGGCAGTGCGCATTGGGCTGTGACGTCACGCGCGGCACGCCGGCCCGCGCGCGCGCAGCTCGGTGCGCCCATAATGCTAGGTCAAAGGCAAGGACACTTATATTTTCGGTCGTTTACGAGAGCATAACGATTGTATTAGCTTATACAATTTAAACATATCTAGAAAGAAGTGAATTTATTAATATATGTTCGTAAGTAAGGCAGCCGACAGACACGACCGACACAGCATCGCTCAGACCAACAGACCTCCTCTACTTAATTATTTTAACTTCAGGAGCGTTAACATCACAAAGGAAATTGATGAATTGAATCTCAGTTGTTGATGGCGAATCCCTTTCTATTGACCAGAATATAGGCTCCTTGCCAAACTCAATTGATTTCTTCCACTGTTTGTCTGTATTCAGCCATTTTACGCAAAACAAAGACTTTTCACTCCTTATGCACGGCTAAATTTTGATCGTTTTAATCCCGTGGAGGGTCGATCCGGTACATGAAAAACTATCCATTTGTAGAGATAAAATTAAAAATAAAGTACTTTTTTCCAAAACTCGAATTAATATACGCATGTACGAAATTAATTTCTAAACAAACACCTGCTGAACATCAACTGAGCGAATCCAATGACCCGTAGGTAACTGTCGGACGTTTCGTACTAACTACCTACAGGTCATTGGACTCGCTCAGCTGATGTTTACTTAAAGAAATTAATTTTGTAAATGGATATGTTAATTAGAGTTTACAAAAGTACTTTATTTTTAATTTTATCTTTACAAATCGGTAGTGTTTCATGTACCGGATCGACCCTCCACAGGATTAAAACGATCAAAATTTAGCCGTGTACATAAAACAATCGTTTCGTGAAAGACTTGCACGCATTTTCGGATAATACATTGAACAGGTTTTTTCGAAAGAAACTTGAAAGATTAGATTTCGTCACATCAACAACTGACAGGAATGAGCGCAGGATAGTATTTCTGATTATTTTCCTAGTTCTCGTCTGTCTGTCCATGGACTTGTTTAGATTTGAGTTGTAAAGAAGACAATTAATTATTAGGTATAGATACACCCGAAATAATTATTTCATCATATCATTACACATTTCATAGCGTTTAAACATCTAGGTGAAAAGACATATTTACGCCCTATATTATAGTCTAGTGTAGTTTAGTAGCTATTGATAGTAGTCTAAGTGCTGCCCTTATACTGGGTTTATAATATCTCTTGACCCACTTATTGTCCGTCTACTGCAATAAGGCCAAAATTAAGATTACAACTTGATTCAACTAATGCTTGATAGCGTCGAGCATTCATAATCAGTCACGCAGTTTGATCGCGCAACTAAATGGGACGCTTTGCGGAAACCGATTTAGTGAGTCAACGATTGAGTGTCCGCTGGGTCAATTGCACCGTCTTGCTTGTAGCTCACTGCACGAGCTTACCGCAAGCTGTACATCTTAAATTGGTCTTCAACCCCAATCATTTCTTTTCAGAGAAAATTCTAAGTTGTGGGTAATAATAGACTAGTCAGAAATCAATGTTTCAGTGTAAATTGGTGTTTAATAGTAAATATTTCGGTATTATATTATAATAACTATTGAAGACGCGCTTCGGTGACAGTGACTGAGGCCCCCGGAAGCCGGACCACAAGGGGAGAGTCATGAAGAGATTTGTTCAGATTAATCACAAAATATATCAAGATTGTTGGATGTGCTGTATGATTCTCCTGTTGTACATACGAGTATATTTACTGCAGAGAACGAATAAAAGATTGGCATTGAGTAGCGAATTGTTATGGGTCGGCCGTCACTATTACATGGAGCGCTAAGAAATTGACGCAGAGCCTCGGCTCAGACCTCGGCCTTGACAAGTGGAGCCAGTAACTGCCGACTTGGACAAATAGAGCCAGTCAACTCCCGACTTAGATATCACAAATATGCTGGGCAAGCATGTTAACTGAGTACATTATAATATTTTGAGTGTCTTCGTTGTAATTAATATCAATAATCTCTGTCAATTAGATTCGAATTGTTTGGCAAATTAATTTATTATGATAGTCTTGATTGTACTGCGTCAGTGTCGTCTGGTGAAGAAACGACGAGGGGAAATGTGGGCACTAATATTATGAGCAACGTTATACTACATGCACTCGGTACAGCAACGGGTGTCACCGCGTGTTGCACCCGTCCTACGTTACTGTAACGTTGCTTATCATACCAAACGTAATGAACAGTACCCTGAAAGAAACGTATCGTCAAAAGTTTCGGTCATTGTCCAGCATATATTAGAGTTAATCAATATGTAAAGACTATCATATGGTCACTTCATTTGTCAACATATTCGATTTGTGTTAAATGTTCGGTGTACTACATGTTACGACATATTATACGTAAAACGCCGAGGCTGTTGCGACGAACAAATTAAATGTCAATCAATGTTTAATGTACCGAGTATAAAGTGTAGTATGCACGTTATGTTATATTATAGTTTATATAATCGGATAGCACACGGGTCCTGTTTTTGAACTTGTGAAGGAAGCTGCAACGCGGCAGCGACTGAGCAACTCTCCACGCTCTTAGCGGACACCCAGTTTAGTACATTGACTCGCAACACCGAACCAATCCTTACCATAAAAAATCCCTGGCAGCCTGAAGAAAACCACCTTGTCTCGTTCTGATATCTTAGAACAGCCAGCCACCTGCACTTGTTTGGAGCTCTACTCATTCCTCGTCTGTTAAGAACGAGCATAGAGAGACAAACTTGTATGTTTTCATCAACACTATTTAAACAGAATCTTTTGATAAAAACATTAAAATGTCTGCCTTACAAAGGTAATATCTATGACTCTCGACTGACATCTTTATGCAGCTCACTTCTATCAAGCAAGTTATGCTAATGAGCTCAAGTCTGGGCCTGTGATATGCTTTTTATAAATTATCTTCACTGGACCCCAATAAACTTCCTAAGACTTACTCTATAAAAATTCGACTAGGCTGTGAATATACAGTGGACCAAATCCATTTCTCTATTAAATGGGCAATATTAGACTACACTGTACGCCCATGGGCAGACATTATTTTGATTTTATGAAAAGCATTAAAACAACTCCTAAAGGGATGGGCTAAATCTTAAACTTGGTGTCCGCTCACAATTATATCAGTTGTGTTGCAGTCGGTACCGGTGTGATGTGAAGATGTGACTAAATCTCATTTACATTATGTGTGTCTGTTTAATGATAGCAAATGTATGTCTAGTAAATTCCCGCATTTAGAAAGCAGTCTCAACTCACCGAGATACGACACGATCTTCAGCTTCTACTCCTCGCGCTTCAGAACATACGTCGTAGATTAGAAATATGGTGTAAATGAGTCTTGGTCGATTGTTACCTATATACTTTTATCAAATTTATTGTACGTCCACATTTGAGACAAGCGCGCCCATCGGTCGATAGCCGTGTGGTCTTCAACTGGTCCCGCAATCTCTATTCTATTGCTGCGTTGTTTCGCACTAATATCACAAATGGTATGACATATAGAGATGGTGTCGACATCTTGACCTTACTCTGTGCCCTGAACACTTGTGGCGGTATGATACCTTCTGGCTATTTGTTGATTGCGAGCTGGATACATCTCGCATTACAGAGATGAGCACAGATTGCGTTCACAAGTACTGAGGACACGGAAGCAGGTCCCAGATGTTAGCCTCGTCATGGTGACGCTCGCGTGAGAAGGATCGTGTAAGACCTGTGTGGTCGACTCTCATATACAAGAAACAGAATAGTGGTAAATTGTGAATTACTCAAGTTGGCCAAAATTGTAGTTACGCCAGTTAAAATAGGCGTATTATAATTTTCGCTCAGTATTATTAGTTGATATTTCGTACGTAGTGTATGTATACAGAGGCGGCTAACACGGGCCCGGTGCAAGCAGAAAGATTAATTTCTCAACCATCACACTTCGAAAAACATTCTCAAATTAAAATTATGTTTATGAGACGAAAGATATTAAATTATCGTAGATAGTAAAACCACATAGATTTCACAGGAGAAATCACAATTTTCTATTTACTTGAGTACTACTTAATATCAATTTCGTAGTTAGGAAGGAGTTGGAAAATTTTTAAATTTATTAAGAAGTCTGAATTGTCCGTTATGACAGACTATATGTAATTCGACAGACTATATGTAATATGGTCTTTAGGAAACAACTGTAATCAGTAATTTTATCTGTAAATTAAATTTAATTTAATTTAAGATTTATAGTTAGGTGATATCTGCAAACTTTTAGCAGTGTGTGGTATATCTAAAAATGTGTTGATTTATTTAAGGTTATTTGATATATTTTGCTTGGATTGTTTCGGCTGAGGGACGAGCGTGGCCGTTGTGTTTGCATGAATTCCGAAACGTTCGATGGGACCTCGCTGTCTGTGTTGCGGATTTGAGCAAAAATGTGCCAGTTTTACTTCTTGATAGATGCCTTTACGCGTGTTATTGCGCTTATCGTTCCAGCGTGTAGTCATGCAGAGCTGAAACTTAATGTTAATGTAATCTAGCGCTTGTCACGCTGCTCTCACTGCGCATTTCATTGTTTTCTCCGAAGCCGAGGGCCTCGAGAAGTGTGACAGGCACGGGACTCGTATACACTATCTTGTAGCTATAATTTTCCTTATTCACCGGCCCCCTCTCCGTCCAGGTCAAAGCGTGTTCATATATTGGATATAAAATCACAAATTTCAAATTGAATATCGTATATACTGACATCGGTAAAATCTTTACATTATTTATTTAGTTATATAATATTTTTAATACAAATTGGCGTTATTTACAAGATACCTTGATTTTTGTAATTTTTTTTATGTTATACGATTTTGAAAATACCGTTATTTGAGTTAATTTGTTCGCCTTTATCATAAACAAATCCGGTTATGCTAGCTACGAGCTTATCTTATCATTTGAATTTTAATGATATGTAATAACTTCTTGTATTTCCATCACGTAATGTAAGTCAAATTGGAGCGAATTCTCTAGTTACATAATTACACTATCCTCTTACAATACATAACATTAAGAATTTATAATATTAAGAGCTTTTCGACTAGTATACTTACAAAAAAATGATGAGATCTTATGAAATAATCTGAATTTTTCGCGATAATTTATTATATTTAATATCCATCCAGTATTATTAGATAAATAGGTGTAATGGTGAAAAATTGCCATTTTCTAGCTCCTATAGTTAATGTAACATAGGTTCAGTAATTGGTCAACGGATAATTCTTAATTAAGTACAAATTTTCCGAATAAAATATTTTTAATTTGTCACGGTCCCATCGCTCGTGAAACATATAATATATACATATAAGTGTATACGTAGGGCGTCGATGTTGTTTTATGAGCGCATAGTAACCTGTACAGACGTGAAACTCTAAATGTTAAGTGTTTCATTGAAACAACGTCTGGTCGAAAGAACTTTGCATTGCTCCCTTGTCATGTCACTGGCACTACATCCACCTAGAGTTAATATCAAATTAAATTTGGAAGTGTTTGTTATATTGTTGTAATCTAGGGTGGTTATATATTACGATTTTATCAAAGTTGATAAATATTCTAAATGTTGGAATGTATTCCGCCGTAATTATACCCTTTACCTATTAACTAGCTCGCCATCTATCGACTTTGATAAAACAACATGGATTGTTATCATGACTTGAATATATTAAAATTTATATCCTCTATTGGGATAATAATAATAACTTGAAATATTAAAACCAATGGTGCAATGTTAAGTACTGATAATAGGATCAAGAAGACATCACTGGTTGGTCTACTGAGGTTCGTCATTTTAAAGAACTTCTGTCCGGTCACAAGTTACTATGATTCGCGTTCATGAGTCTGTTTCGGAGTTCATCAAGCGTACGTGCAAAAATATTTGGTAAATGTACCAAACGATTCCATACCATAGTCCTGTTAAGTCGAAATATATTTGTTTATAAATCACGGGTTTATTTTAAACAGATTTTGTAGAATTGTGAATGTAAAGATCAATGTTGTGATGTTATTGTGGCTGATAAAAAATGAGGAAAACAAAGATGGCGGAAATCCTGAAACAAACTGGTAATTAATATCTTGGAACATGTATTCAAAATTTTGTAAAACGGTCGCGATGCGATAGACCGTCTTAGTACCCGATAAATATTGGCGATGACCTGCCGGGATGCTACCACATGTCTTCAAAGTGTATCCGTCTATCGCCCTAAACGCACAAATAAATATGTACGGGGCGACAAGAACAGTAATAAATATTTTCAGAACGTCACTTGCGTTAATTGGAATGCAGGAGGAATAGTCAGCATGTTCCCGTAACTTTATTTGTGCGTCGCCAGTAGTGTGTTGCGATACCGACACGCGTCGGTGGCCGAGTCACGACACGTCGTCACAACGGCGTCATCCACAAGCTGGAATACATACTGTACATTGAACACGACATTTGTTTAACTGTAGGTCACTTTTGCCACAACGTGCATTATATTTGAAGGCATTGCTGCGGCCAGTGATCAATTTTATTTTAATGTGGTGGTTGTTTACTGCATCTGGCATGCGAAGCGAAGGCTCATTGGTATAGTTAATACGGATAAATTGTAATTTAATGCTTGTATGGAGCCAACTGTATTACTCAGAAATGCTCACAAAGCAGCCATCTTTTTGTCGATGGCTAGATATACATATTATTATAAAACAGAGCTATGTTTCTGAATTATGCGGAAGTAAAATAATCTTTCTGATAACTTTGTGGAAGGCTAGTTTGGACTATAGACCTTATTGTCTCTTCAAGAATGTATGAACACTATATCGCAATACGTACCCATAGCAATCACAGTGGTGTTTAGGTAGATCCTTATTTCCACTGGCTTCAATACCGTACGCGTTTTTATCGCAGTCAACTGAACTAGCATGTGACGTAATATCTGCAAGTGCCTGATACTTGTGACCTGTAAACTGTTGACAAACTTGGATAAAAACGCCAACACTTAGAGCTCTAATAAACGTTTGTAACTGTATTGCATCTGTTTGATTGTCAAAAGACCCCTTCATTAGACCCCGCTACGTTGAATGTCGCTCAGGCGTAGAGTCGGCGAAACGGATTTGCATCCATCGAACGTTTAGCCACTAAACCAACTTGTGAATAACTTGAAACAATCAGCCAAATGAGACAGATTTCAATAACGTCTACGTGTCCAAACGCGTCAACACGAAACTATACTTATTGCTAACAATACCCGTTTCGAAAAATTCCATGGTATGTCTGAAACTTTTTCCAATATTTGTACTTAAGTTGTAACGTGGCAGTGCTATGCTGTACTGTAACAATGAATTTCTGTTTCGTATAAGTTGTGAATCCAAATTGTATAAATGACTAAATAAAACGAACATTGGTGTTTTATTTTAGGACCTTACTATCTATATAACATATAGATATCTTGTTTGCTTTGCACTCCATCCTTCGAGCGCAATTATTAGATAAGTGAACAAAAAGAAGTTGCTTGGGGCTACATCTAGTGAGCAAGGCGAGTGATCAAGCAGTTCAAACCGTAATCCGTAAATCACCGTGGTAACCGCTGAGGTGTCAGACGGCGCGTTGTTTTACTGAAAAAGCATTTTTTCCTGCGTGTCACATCAACTCTCTTAAATAACTGTCAAATAACAACTACGCGGCTGAAACTTTGATGAGAAACTATCAAACGATGTACCTACCGACTAGATTCAATACTTTTATTGAAGAGTGCTACTATCTTGACATTGAGGTCGGAAACTTTTCAGACCAACCACGTAAGCAAAATGATTTTTTAAAACTCAAATATAACCAAGGGCAATGGTCCTACAGTTTTGGTGCAATAGATAATAAATAAATACTCAAGGGGTCAAGTTTTTTCTTGGCCGACTTTTGAATTTGGACCAAAATGAATGACTCCTTTAGGTATATGCTCTAAGCCTTTAATGTATTAAATAATATATCTTGGTTGGGTTGCCTAAAAAAACTCTGGTCCGACTATCATTATTTTTTTTTTAATGCACCCAGGATGTGTTTAACGAATAAATTTAATACTGACCGAAAGTATGAAACCTATAGAAAATAAAAACGTTGGGTTGCCTACTTAACTGGTTTCCTGGCATAGCTGTGGGTTGCCAGGTATAAAAAGGTATGTCGATACTACAGTTATCTTCAGCCATTTGTTTATTAAATCAATTTTACATCAAAATATGTGCTGTTTCATTGCGAATACGATGTTATAGGGTTGTTTGCAAATAAATCTGGCTTGAATAACGGTTGTGGAGTTTTGAAAAGTGTTTTGATGCGAATGGAAACTTGCGGGATAATTTTATCCAAGTACGTATCTCGTGCGTTTGTATTTTACAACCGACTCCAAAAAAAGGGAGGTTCTCAATTCGGTTGTATGTATTTGTTTTTTTTATTTTAAGTTTGTGACCTCAGAACTCCGTCGTTTATTGATCAATTTGCAACTTTTTTTACCGAAATGGATATGCTTTAAAATTGGTTTAATTGGTTTCAAAATCCAGTTTTGATGATGGGTTCCATGAGGAATCGAGGGAACTATTCTAATATTATAGTCAACAACTAGCTTTTGCCCGCGGCTTCGCTCCTGCTCTACCCTACTCCCCCTACTTTACCCTACTGTACAAGATTTTTTTAAGTGGTAAATGAGCAGGTTTTGGATTTTTTTTTTTAAATTTTATTTAACAGGCATTGACATAAGAAAACCCCTAGACGAACAGTCCCGAACAAAAGTAACGCTCGAATCTGTCGTCAAACACTCAACAATTCGACATAAGTCGTTATGTCATATTATAAACATACTGTTCTCTATACTTCTGCAAATTCAACCTTATTCGGATTAGTTAAAGTTGTCATTACAATGCAGTATGCAAAAAACAATAAAATTTTACTGTCAAAGTTAGCCGGCTGAACAAGACATGGAGTGGAGACGAATATTTATATAGTTTTTATTTTTATACGATATTAAATTAGTTTTATTAAGTTTATTAAATTGTGTTCTAAACACATTTTTAACTAAGCGTAATATTTTGGGTAGGACATGTGTATCAATGAAACAAATATTTACTAGTAATATTATACATTTATTTTATTTATTTGGTTCAAAACTTATCGAAACTGAGTAGGTATTTAGTTGAAGGTGATTGGGTAGCAAAAAAATATTTTAACCGACTTCCAAAAAGGAGGAGGTTCTCAATTTTGTTGTATTTTTAAGTTTGTTAACTCAGAACTCCGTAATTTATGAACCGATGTACAATTTTTTATTTTTATTTAAAAGGTTGTATAAAGTTAAAGTAGTTTGTCAGAAACGTGGTAATGAGGATGATAAATATAATAATAATAAATCTTTAATTTGAGTAAATTTTATAAACAACAGTAACAATAATCGTGAACTTAAATTTTAGTAAATAATGTAAACAAAATCATATTCTAAATAATAGAAATTAAAATAAGCAACTGGCAGCTAGGAGATGACCAGTTTCAACTGACAGTGCCCGTTCACGGACTCGTATATCAGCACTACTTGTTTCAACCAATTTGAAGAGAACTGAATGAAACACGTGCCAGTGAGGCACTCGAGTAAGCATTACAAACTCTTAAACAAATCCAATAGTAACCTATAACCATAAATTGCTCCATAGTGGCATTTACACATTAATTTACTTGAAATAAATTTAATTTATTGTAGAGTTGTCTTTTTGAATTTGATTTTAGATTTTCTGTTGTTTTCTTTGCAATATAATGTTACCGAACATCTATAAATTTTTCTTTTATAGCTTTTCTATGACTAATTTTGTGATTAAATAGAGCAGATTGTTGAAGTGAATGTGAGTCAATACAAGAAAATATATTTAAATGCAAGGTATATTTCAAAACTAAGGAACACAAATAGGCCTTGGTTGTATTATTTTTTTCATTTATGCGCTGTTCTCGTCTTATAATTTCCTCTGTTTTACTACATACGGTGTAAACGTCTTCACTAGCGTAGCACAGACCACCAAACTCCTTTAAATTGATTAGTTTATCATTTATCATCATTTATCATTCATTTATCATTTATCATTTAAACCATAATTTTTTACGTGCCAGTGTAGAATCTTTGCATAAATCACATTAAATTTTTTTTAATAGATGTCTGACCACAAATCCCGCAATGTAACCCACAATTAGACAAACCTATTCAGAGCTGGAATTGTTTAAAGAATCTGATAGGATATCACAATTATTTTGATATGTTTCAAAACTGCTATCTTCACTTATCATACATTTGTTTTCTATATCAAAACGATATCCAACACTGGTGTGATTAATTTGTGTTATAGTTGTCCCACAATTTAAAATAGACACATTTTCTAAAGGAACAGAATTACCTGTAAATTTGGAACCGAGTTCCATTAAAGAGCCGAGATGCATTAAAAGCTTTTTATATGCGGATTTAATTTGGCGTGAATTTGGATTATTGTTGAACCCTCCTTGACTCCTAATGTTTCCGAAAAAGAGCTCTACATGATCTTGGCTAAACTTGTAGGTTAATATGTATTTTAAATAACCTGTTTCTACATAACTAGTGTATAAACGTTGTACACTTTCAATACAAACAAGTAGCCCGACAATACCTGTATTGGCTTGGCAATTGTATAGATGTACTTTATCTTGCGAAAAGATTATTCTTGTTTCCCCCTTCTTTTTAATTGTGCGTTTTCTTTGAATAATTATATAAAGTGAAAATAAATACGATTTTGATGTTTGGAAAAACCTAAAAACATCTTTCGAATTCATGTTACATAAGGGTCTTTTGAAACCACCGCAGTTGAAAGTCCTTGAATTTAAAATATCAAATAAATCATTTAATACTATATGAACTCAGTAGTTGGACCCGAATCAATGAAATTTGGAATCTTTAAATCGTTATCACAGAAATTAATTGCGTTTGCCACACTGCGACTTAAAAGTTGAGTTGCTAGCTTAACTTTCATTATGGAATTTTTAAAACAAATGTGTTGATGAGTTAATTTATTAGCTAAATGTAAAACGTGTTTTTCTTGAACTGTATGAAGATCTTCGACTAGTTTCCATTTTATTTGTTTATTATCACTATAGTAATTTTTTTTTTTAATTCAAATAAATTTCTCACCAACTTAATCATATGGCAAGCGTCAAGAAATACAAAAACCTCGTAATCAGCTGTGGGGTGTTTAAAAATAGGCTTCAAATTGTGAGCATCATCCATTTTGCATCCTAAAAGTTTCATGGTAGATATGTTTGTTTTAAAACCATCAAATGTTAATGACACTACTTTTATTCCCACGGTGTGGCATTTTCTGAGCGCAATTTTAATTAAATTTGTTTTGTTTTCGGCGGTCAAACTACTGATGAAAAAGTAAGCTATAGGAATGTTCCATGATTCATTAACAGACACTAATAAAAACACGTACGCCTGAGTGGTTACTATTTTTACCGACGTCAACTAAGCCCTCATATTGCTTCCCTGTCCAAATTTTTTGTTGTCGAATTGACATCTCATCAACCACTAAAGAACATAGCAACATTTTATTTGAGTTTTTAACTTTTTCGGAAAGTCTATCTAGTGCTTCTTGTGTAAAACCTGGTTTTGCTTCAACACTTTTGTACCAATCATGCAACGTGTTTGTATGAGGTAAGCAGGTGCTATGCATTTATCTAATATATTTATGAGCTACTGGTGAATAGAAATGTAATGTAAGCGCGAATTTTCTGACCGCCGGAGGGTACTTCGAACATCTCTTTTTTTTTTGTTACACTGTTTAAAAATGTGGAATTAAACAATTCAGTTGAGTTTATATGTGTGGTAAGGTCTTGACATAAAATTGAGTCTAATTTGAACCTTTTCTTTAAAACTTTTAACGCATTCTTTAGTGAAATGGTCTTTTTAACAAGTCTAGCATTTTTTTTCCTTAAGCTATCAATCACTTTATCTTTGCTAATGAACCGTTTGCGGCATTTTTGAAGTTCACTTTTTATAATAATTTTTCGAGGTGAATCCAAAATTGAGCCTATACTTAGAGAAGTAGTAGGAGATTTAAATTCTTTTTTACTGTCCAGGTCAAACATTGAAATTGTACGACAGACTTCAGTATTAGCGCCATCATCTGGTATTTCAATCTGTAAGCGACATCTAAATTATAAATATCTATCAGCATACCAAATAATATTTCATTATACAGCGGCACTAAGGTGCCGTCCGTTCTTCATCGTAGTAACTTACAATATTGAGGTCCTGTGGTGTCATAACCTGTAAAAAAAAATATGATTACAAAAAATATTTGTCAGAATGAAGGTACGATACTTTTTTGATAAATTCATGTTTCTGGCTAACGAAGGTAATTAGAATTACTTACCATTATATTAAGAACAGCCGTTTTAAGAAGACGTTTCAGGCCCTTTGCAGTGACATATATATCGTTGTCCAAGAAATGCTCTGAACAAACGACACTTGACTTATCCGGCTTAAAAAAATCTTCACGTCTTTGTCGGCTGACGATTGACGTCCATTCTCCGCATCGTATTGGGTCACGAAGAAAACTAAAATATAAAATATGTACCTAAATAAAACAACTTGTGCCATATTCGCCCTCAATTTACTCAAGATAAGTTAATTATCTACAAAAATCTAAAAAAACGTTATCCCATATTTAAAAAAAAAGTTTCATTAAAGAACACATGACTTGTCGCTTCACCTTTTGAATACAGTAATTAGAGACACAATAGAACACTATCACACTACGTCGTCTAGTCCCAAGCTAAGCAGAGCTTGTGTTGTGCAGTCAAGGCCACTAACCACTAGACCAACAGGCCCAACAGCCAACAGGACCTTTTTAACCGACTTCAAGAAGGAGGAGGTTAGACTCAGAACTGTGTGGTTCTTTCTAAAAAAAATCATCTCAGACTCCAATCTGCATGGTTCTCATATGATTTGACCATTACATGTTTGTGTATGGACTTTAAAAGAGACTTTGACCCCTGAGTTTGTTTGGAGATTTCTTCTCAGGGTAGTCAGCTAGGAAACACCGGCCTCATCTAAACTAGATCATCATCGAAACGGACGAGAAAAAAAAATTGACGTTTAAAAGTGTTTTTAAAAACCTACTGACAAAATAAATATCATTTATATGTTCGGCTGTATGTATTTTTTTATGTGTGGTTACCGATATCTTGGTCAAAAAAATCTTAAATTATAGAACCACTGATTTCCAAAGTAAAGTTACTTTGCATTTTTTACATTGAAGTCAGTTGTATTTTTTCTACATATAGGATTCCATTGAAAACTATAAATATTTGTTAAAAACTATACGAATAAGTTCAAACTTATTACTTAATAAAAAAAATTAAACACAATAAAAAAAAATCGATTCCATTGACTAAAACAGGATCATTTGTATTATGCGACTAAAATAAAAGTAGGCTGTTATGCATGGTTCTTACACTGACAATGAGGCCATTGAAATTTGCCGTGTTATACATGGACCGTTGAGAGAAATTTTGTGACAAATTAAATCAAAATCACATATTGCACTGTATATTAGATCATAAAAACAACAAAAACAAATCAATAAACACTTTTACTTACCGAAAAAGTTTTTGACGTAATATTTTTACAATTTCGCAACGAACACTTCGGCATTTTTAGCGACCTAACAGTGACACGGGCCACGCGAGACTACTTGACAGGTGCGCACTTTTTCTAATGATGCGCTCTTTTTTTGCGGACGTTTTTGAGAAGCTGAGTTTCAATCTTGGGTTCAAATATATATATGAGATCAATGTTAACAGGACAAAAATCATCTTATGTTCGTCTTCTGGTTCTAAGCTACCTTCCCACGAATTTTTAGCCAAATCGGTTCAGCCGTTGTTGAGTTATTAATAGTGTAACTAACACGACTTTCTTTTATATATATAGACTAGCTTTTGCCCGCGGCTTCGCTCCCACTCTACCCTACTTTACCCTACTCTCCCCTACCCTACCCTACTCTACCCTACCCTACCCTACCCTACCCTACCCTACTCTACCCTATACCTACCAATAAATGAGCAGGTTTTTTTTATTAATTAATGGGACAAAAATTATCCTATATCCTTCTCCTGGTTCAAAGCTACCTTCCCACCAATTTTCAGCCAAATCGGTTCGGCCGTTCTTGAGTTATAAATAGTGTAACTAACACGACTTTCTTTTATATATATAGATAGAGTGTTTTTGGTATTTTCAAGGAGAACTCGAGTATTTACAGCCAAAAAGTAACATTTGATGAAGTGAAACTGATAAAGAATTGTTTAATAAATAATTTTTATATCAAAATAAGTGACATACAAATTAATACTTTCGGTTAGTATTAAAAATCGTTAATACATAGGGTACACTAGCTTTTGCTCGCGGCTTTGCTCGCGTTAAGTATTATTATTAATTAGGTATATTTTTTGCGGCTTTACTTTTGTTTAGCGTGTGTAAAAAATTAGGGCCTACAAAACTTCTTTGTACACAATATTCTTAACTAATCTGTCATTAGGCGCTAAAACTATCAAGCTATTAGGTGAACTTACTCGTGAGCAAGCAACATAAAACTGTCCATGAGAGAAGCAATGATCTCTCAAGTCAAAACCCGCAAATTTGAGAGTTTGCCCCTGAGACTTATTTATTGTCATGGCAAAGCAGACTTTTAGGGGAAACTAATCGTTTAAATTCGAACGGGATATCATTTGGTATTAATGGGATTCGTGGTATAATACAGGGTTTGAATTTATCAAAATCCTATTTAAGCGAACGTCTTAATTAGCTGGAATCTTTAATTTCAGTGTAATCAGTCGAAAATCTAAGAAGATTTAGACAAACTTTCATCCCCTATTTTATCCCCTTAGAGGTGGAATGTATCAAAATCTTTTCTTAGGGGATGTCTACGTCATAGTAGCTATATGCATGCAAAGTCTCAACTCGATCGGTTTAAAATTGACAAAGTTTCATACTAATTTTCATCCCCTATTTTATCCCCTTGGGGGTAGAATTTATCAAAATCCTTTCTTAAGGGATGTTTACGTCATAGTAGCTATATGCATGCAAAGTCTCAGCCCGATCGGTTTAAAATTGACAAAGTTTCATACAAACTTTCATCCCCTATTTTATCCCCTTGGGGGTAGAATTTATCAAAATCCTTTCTTAGCGGATGCCTACGTCATAACATCTACCTGCATGCCAAATTTCAGCCCGATCCCTCCAGTGGTTTGGGCTGTGCGTTGATAGATCACTATGTCAGTCAGTCAGTCACCTTTGAGTTTTATATATTTAGATTTAAAAAAAATAATATTTAAAGATATAGTCAGACCAGGATTTTTTTAGGCAACCCAACCAACATATCGTCGTTGCGACTTTAAGATCTCTTATGTGTATTTTTTGGCCAAACCACTTTAGAACCCTGCCTTTTAGACATTTTGAAGATCTATGGAATGCAAAAACTCTCATGTGTATAGGATGAATTAATCGTCATCATCCTATACACATGACAGTTTTGCTTCGATGAAACATGTACGTTTTTGCCTAAAAACTCTCATGGGTAAAATTGTTTTGGGGGTAAAACAGTGGTGTCGCCAATAGTGACACATAAGAGATCTTAAAGCTGCAACGACGATATTTTATTTAATAAATTAAATACATTTCACCTAGTAAACTGACAGGTGAAGGTCATCCTTAAACGTAACATCTACTGTTACTTTCACACAACACGGTTAAAAGTAAACACACAAATTAACTTCAAAAAATATGTTAAGTACCTACTCGTACAATGTATTATGTCCAAATCTATGAACGTGTGAAAGAGTATGTAAGGGTCGTAGCAGTTGGGCTTTCTGCCTACCGCAACGGAAAGAGCATAGTTCACGACTGTTTCTGGATTATGTTCGGGTAAAACAATGTTGCATGGTTTTGATAGGTAATATTTGTTCGTCAGAAAAAAGCACATTAACACGCAGTTTATTTCTAGAAACAAAAAATCAGTGATCAGTGAAGCTGATCCTGAGGTCGGCCCCGCAACTTTCAGGATCTACAGTTTTGCAACTTTTTTTAAAGGTAGATAAATCATCAAATACCTTCTCCCACTCTGGGTGGGGCGAGAGTTTAGTCAGTAACAGTGTGATACTCTTATCACACTGTTACTGACTAAAACCCACCTGTCTACCTTCACTTGCCCTTCGCGTTTCAGGCTCACAGTGAGCACACCGAAATCGCGGTGGTGATGGTTAAAAAAAAAACGCATATTGTAAAATAAGTTTTGTTAAATATTCGAGTAAAGGACCAAATTACTGATTGCTAACAGAGTTTTCAGGCGTTATCTCTCTTTTTTCGCGTTGCTTGTCCATCAAATATTGCGTTGGACGAACCGACAAGTTTTTAAACCACTAGAGCTTTTCGTCAAATGGGAAGGAAATCGTCTTCATGAACAATTATTTTGCAGAGAAAAAACGGCACCCCTGGCAGAAGTGTGTAGAGTTAGAGGAGTCAATGTAAAAAAAAAATTGTAAGAAAAAATGACTTGCGTCTTTGCTAGGTCGGAGACTTTTCACACCACCTGTGTACATTTTCGATAACATGAATTGTAAAAACAAAGAGTTAGAGCTTCAATAGAAATTTCAAGGTAACTGCCGTTTACCACCACACAATGTGATGAACTGCCCTCCCCTAGCCACTGAACGCAATAATTTTTTTTTTTATAAAATTATATATATAATTCCCTACGATACTAAATTCCCAGCGGTAGTTTGGTTCCCGAATCAAAATTCAACATAGTTTTTATTTCACATATGCTTACATGGGCATTTATGAAACGTCAGAAGCTTGAGCACGCGAATCGAACACTAGTCACCCAACAAATCTAGCGAATTATTAAACACCAAAGCGCTGGTTTCCAGCATAACGCGATGACGCGCGTTTAGGTTTTTGACTTAGCGAAAGGTTTTGAAAAAGCGTGACGTAATGATTTATCATTTAAGCTATATCAACTCGGTGAGCCAGATTGTCTAGTACTCATCTTGCGAAACTTTTCGTTAAATTGTACCTTCTACTATCGCACATCGCACAGAAGGAACGCAGATGGTATCGCTCCCTCTATGCGATAGTGGGGAGATCCCCACCCATACGAGCAGGAGTTCTTCAAGGCTCTCCCTACGATCACTACGTATACCAATTCGAGCATTTAGGAAAGTAAGCTAGATACCTCAGTGCGATGCTAGATCAGCATTTGACCTTTGCTCAATACATAAAGCAAACTTGTACGCGTGCCGCTTTAGCACAAAGCAGGCTCCACTACATCCTACCAAGCCGTAGGCATGGTAGGAATTTTTTATACGCTTACTCTGTCTTCGCACACGCAAAGCAACGTCATCTCACTTTCTTTAAAAGCGATTCCTAAAAATCCGCGGAGTCTCCTATCATGTCTGAAATGAGAGTTAATTATATTTATTAAGAGGCTTGTAGCTTTTACGTTAACAATGTAATCTATACATTATATAAAATAAAGTCGTGTTAGTTACACTATTTATAATTCAAGAACGGCTGAACCGATTTTGCTGAACATTGGTGGGAGGGTGGCTAGGAACCAGGAGAAAGATATAGGATTTTTAACCCGTAAATAAAAATATAAAAAACAATGGTATAGGGTAGGGTAGAGTAAGGTAGAGCGGGAGCGAAGCCGCGGGCAAAAGCTAGTTACTTATAATTGAAATTAAGGATTTTTTATGCTGAAATGAAAAAAATAAGTGAATGACAACATAAACACTTCCAGATATCAGTTTTCGTTATTTTAAACTAAATGAAGTCAGTGTTTCTTGGCTGAAAATAAATTCGCTTGTTACAGTCCATACAGATTTGAACCTGTAACATCTTGACTTTCTTCGAGACTACTATGGTTCGGTGTAACCAGATTTTGCTCTAAGAATACAATACGAAACTCAAGTTTTGGCACTGTTGTGTCGGTATGGTTTTTCTTTCCTATTTAATTACAAAATCTGGTCTTTCAAAGTGATTTGAACAAATTATGCTAGTTTTTTCGGGAAACTGATTTTGCCTTCCAGTTACATCGATGCATTTTTCTTTGCTATCTGGATCTCTATGATATATGAAGTTACAAGATAACACGAAAACTACATTTTTAACCCATCGAAAGTTAAACCCTGTTTAAGTTTTATTTTTGAGTTAAAACTTAACGTAGCAACCGTAACGTAACAACCGCGTGGCAGCATATGCGGTACATCGCAAACCTCAAGGTACGCGCGCCCCGCCTACTTACGACTTCTACTAACTACATTCTTCTGATCTGTGATTTAATTGCTATATTTGTGTATGGTGTATATTTCAAACGGAATTATGTTATTTTAATGATATATAACTAACATTAATTGTTTTTATGGAAATTAAACCAGAAATAGTTTTGGCCAGCTAGATTGACTAAAAACCTGTATGTGTGGGGGTGACTTGTTTTATTTACCTACACTAAAATTCAGACGATACAGTCTAACCAATAAAAGCCTTGTATTAAAAATAACCGTTTATTCAATCCGTCACATTGAAAACCTATAAAATAAAACAAGGCAATATATTACAATAATTACGCGAACATTGCTTTGAAAACAGATTTAATTTTATTATTAGTTTCTACACGCAACTTAAGTCTCGGCAAGTTTCGTCTACGGAAAACACATAAGAGACCAGTTATTAAATATTCCGTTACACGGCACAAGGTCCCTTACAACCATTATATTTATTGCGAAAGGTTTTATAAATATTACTACTAAGTATTTATAACAGTTTCAATGAGAATGAAGTTGGCTTACTTATATTTTAATTATAAGATAGGCTTCTTTAAAGACAAAACAAATAAAAGTTACACAAATATGCAGATTAAAAAGCCTATTATTTTTCTGAACATTCATTTTAAGTGTGTGTAAAATTTACAAAGGAAATTCGCATCTCCTCTTGATTAAGGGGACATATTATTATAGATTTTGTTTAATTATTTTTTTCAGCGATGCTTTCTTAGTTTGTATATTAAACAAATTTAGCATGACATGTACATGTACAATTCAGTCCAAATGAGAATAAAACCGGTTTTCACGCCATGCCGTGATATCATACTGTTAAATTGGTTAGGATGAGCAAAACAAGACATTTTTATAATTTATTTACTAATCATGAACGAAAAAAGTTTAATCAATCCAGTTCTTCAATTCTGCTCATCTCTGCGTCACTGTGTGAAGTGTCTGTGTGGTGGCTAATGAAAGAAGAAGGATTTTTAAATTAACAATTTTTTTTAACATTTACATTTGACAGATCGAGGTTATTGACTTTCCTATTCTGTTTTGGAACGCATAGTACAAGCAGTCATTGTGGAAACTGATTTTGCCATTTTTTGTTAGAATTTACAACAATAACGTATGTTTCAATTTTTATGTAAAATATTTATAAAACAAAAATATAATGTTGCCATTGCACGATTAATTATTTAAATATTTATTTAAAATAGTCGCGCGTCACCTACCGGCCTACACCTGACGATCAAACCATGAGCCTCAATGGCGTCATTTAAAATTATTATTGCTAAACACACATTTATTTTTGTGACGCTACCAAGATACTACTTAAATACGATATTCAGTAAACTGTTCAAAATGTTAAATTACCAATTGATTACAATATTTATATTTGAAACCATCAGTCTCGAGCGTGAGCTAGCAAAATCTATTTTAAAGTCATAACACAAAAAGAAATTGTGAAAACACAGCTTACAAATATAGCTTAAAGAGCTTGCTATTGCAGAGCGCGCACGAGCTTTGGTCGTGGCACTTACGTATGTCTGTAAACAAGAGCAACAGAACCAGCACGATGCGCGCTGCGGAGTTGCAACATCTATAATACAAGTGTCGTGTTTTAAAATAACAATGATGTTCAATGATCCTTTCACATTTTTCATGTTTATTGTTCGATTGCTTACGAAGAGATATTAGGAAAAGGGCATATAATTTGTTGCCATGCTGAAACGAAACCACTAACCGTTTAGTAACAATTGGATAGAGGACGATATTAGGTAAAAAAAATACATGAATAATCTCTGACCCTGCACTACGTATTCGTAACTAGGAAGATTGAAATCAATTATCGCATGGCTCTGGACGATAATTACATATTTATCCACATCGGCTAACAACATTTGTCAAAGGCTAAAGTGGCACTGAGTTAAAAATTTCATAAATGTTTGCAAAGGCAACAAAATAGTAAGCAACTAATTCATCTAAGTATCTTATTCCAGCTTAAAAAAAAACCTTTAGTGTAACCGCTTCTCGCTCTTGTCATCGTACATTTTTACTCTCATTAATGATTCAATCGCTGTAAAGCTGAGCCATATCTTTAGATGATGCCAATCACTGGCCTTTATGTATCTTGTGATGGTTATAAGACGGAGCGGTATGACTTTAGCTCAAAAGTGGCAGCCAGCGCTAAGTGGTCGGAGCCGTACACGTGGTTTGGCAGGCGCCCCAGCACCTCGCACTCCACTTCAGTAGGCAGCCGCAGGCGTTCCAGTAATCTTAAAGGACCGCGGCAACTGCAATAGAATATGTTTTATGTCAAGATAACAGGTAAAGTCATGGAAAGAGTTCAATCGTCGAATCTTACTCGGCTGGGCAGCGTGCGCTGCGCGGTATCTTCTCGTCCAACATACCGCAGTGTCTCAAGACAAAAGTCTATGACCAGTGCGTATTGCCAGTGATGACATATGGCACTGAAACGTGGTCGCTTACAATGGGCCTCATTAGAAGGCTTAAAGTCACCTAAAGGGCTGTGGAAAGGACAAGGCTCGGAGCTTCCTTGCGTGATCGCATCATGAATAAAGATATCCGCAGGAGAACCAAGGTTGCAGACATAACCCGAAGAATTGCCAAACTTAAATGGCAGTGGGCAAGGGACATTGCTCGTAAAACGGATGGTCGGTGGGGCCGAAATATTCTAGAGTGGCGACCGCGCACCGGCAAACGCAGCGTTGTAAGGCCTCTTCACAAGATGGGCCGATGACCTGATTCCTGAGTCGCCATTCAACGATGAGATCCCGCCAGAACTCTATCCGCATAGCGGAGTTTCGCCCCGGCGTTGCATCTCCAGCAAATCGTGCTTGAATTCGCCGCTTTGTTGGAAACCATGCGGTGTTCCCGCACCATCCGAGCCCCTTGGCATGCGATCAGCTTGGCTGCTGGTCGCTATCGCAGGGACGGCGCCCATGCCGGCGCCCACGAAGGGCCATGAACCGAACGATGCCTGAGTAGAGCCTGCAGGCTGGAGGTTTCTGGACCCCCCTGGGCTGGGCAGAAGCCGCTTGAGGGCAGCCCCAGTCCGATCCAGTTTGGGAGACAGACATCGGATGTGCTCCTCGAAATTCCATCAGTTATCGAGGCGAGTCCCAGGTCATCAGGACTCGTCATCGATTCGACGCCCATGCGAACTCCTCCTACCGTGATTTGGTGGCGCGTTCCAAGGGCCATGAAACCATATTTAACCAGAAGGTCATGCAAAAGTACAAACTACACTGGAGATTCTGAGTGACATATACAGTTACATTCGATGAATTAATGATTGATAGTAGTAGTAGTAGTATATGACAGATGACACTGCGCAGCGAAATTTAGATTTTCGCTGCGAAAACGTGGAGTGAGACGTTTCAACTAGCCCAAACTGATTTTAATTTGGTAAAGAGGTGGCTTCATGAAAATGTGCTTACCTTAGATACAAACAAAACTAAATACCCTATGTTTTCAATGCGTGCCGCTCCCTATGTAAATTTTAATCTGATCGCACATGATTGTTGCTCAGATAATCCAGTTGTTAGAGTTGTTAGGTCTTAGAGCGATAAAGAGAAACTAAATATTTGGGTGTTATAATTGATGAAAATCTCAGTATCAAGTCACATATTCAGACATTACGTAAAAGGATTAGGAAGCTTCTCTATGTTTTCAAAACATTAAGACATATTGTTACCCCAACAATACTAAAGCAAGTCTACTACGCGCTGTGTCAGTCACTGATCACGTACTGTAGATCGTCTTGGGGCGGTGCATCTAAACCACACTAAAACAACTTTTTTTTTAAATCTTTATTTAAAGAGCTTTTTCGCTGATGCGAATATGACACTCTGTAGGTAAACATAATCATAAAATAAAATTAGTGTTAGTTTAAAAAAATAATAATAACTAGGTCCTCGGACGGTTTTTCAGAGCAAACTTAACCATATTAATTATAAGGACTATTTTGTCTGATAAAGGGTTCGATAAATTAATGTTATGTACGCCAATTTGTGTTCTGAGCGATGGATTCCGAACACATCTCATCAAAATATGATATGTGTCTTCGTCTTCCTTACATGTACTACAAACAGGTGATGTTAACTTTTTCATCATAAAACCAAATTTATTGAGAGGCATATGACCTGAACGGAGTCTTAATAATATGGTTAAGTCTGCCCTGGTAAAAAAACACTTATCAATCCATGGTGAATAAGAAGGTTGTGAATGGATTGTTCTATACCAAATGCCTTTTTCCCTTGAACGAAGATCAAAATAATCTTTCCAATTTTGAAGACATATCTTTTTAAGAATGGGAACATAGTCCATGTAGTGAGGAACAGCTATAAAATCAGTGCCATCCGAACATGCTTGCTTTGCCAGATAATCTGCTTCGTCGTTGCCATCTATACCTATATGAGACGGGATCCACTGAATTATTATTTGTTTACCTTGAGAATTAAGTCTTAAAATGGATTTAATAATTGAGTAGGCTATCGGTCTACCTCGAAAAGATGCGGTGCATCGAGCCAGGCGTTGAATAGAACTCTTTGAGTCAGTGAAAACAACATATTTGCCCTGGTCCAGGAATTCAATATATGATAACGCCTCTGAAATAGCAATGAGTTCGACAAACATGATAGAAAAATTGGTGGAGATTTTAAATTTCATAAAACATTCAGTTTGTTCGTCATACAAAGCGCAGCCTACATAATCACCATCTTTTGATCCGTGCGTATAAATTTTATAAAATTCTGAATATGTGGATAAACATTTTAATGTTTCTTCTTTTATTTTAGAAATACTGTATTTATTCTTTGCTTTATTAATTAAATCTAGGTTAGTTTTTAATACATCATTTAAGTTTATATCAGCCATCCACGTATCATAAGACAACATTTCTATTTGTGTAAAGAAGCTGATTGGGAAATTTTTAAAATTATATTAATTGTGACAAGAAGAGGCACTTTTTTAGTTCTTTCTAAAACAACTTGAGGTCGCACAAAGAGCCAAACTAAAACTCTCTACTTTAAAACCATTTCGTCATCCAACCAAGCAACTCTACGAGTATTGCGAGGTCTTGAATGTACGCCAACTCTTTCTCTTAAGTATTATATCAAAATAGTATACTAGCTTGGAGCACAGTCCGATCCTATCATCAAGGAGAAGGGGTTTGCCAGTACGCAAAACTTTATTGCAACCAAAAACAGCATTTGTACGGCGGTTTTATCCCTTTTTGGGTCCCTACATCTATAACAAAATAAATAAAATTGAATAACTTAGCATTAAAAAAATCCATTTCTCAGTGGCTTTGAAAGTTATCCTATGACGAAACGGAAGACTTTACTATATTAAAGTAGTATTATAATAGCTACTTGTTGGAAAAGTTCATATCACAATTTTAATCTACTAAATTAAATTATTGGATTTTTACACACCCTCTGAAATACACACATTTTTCATTTTACACACCCAGAGGACCTATTCCCTTTATATGTTTTTTAGTTTAGTAATAACCGTTCTGTTAAGCATTTTTTTGAGTAAAATTACTTCTTTTGTTTTAGAGCTCACATGCTTTACCTTACTCGAGGGCTTGAGGCGCTGCTTACTGAAATACAGGCCATAAACCTAGTTCGGCAGCAAATACTGTTAGGCACAATTGATTGTATTATTTAGTTGTTAATTATTGCATATAACATACTTATGTTATATGCAATTGTGTAAACTTGTTATTACTTTTTGGTGCAATAAACGTTATTACGTTATTATTATTAAAAAATAAAATTGAAATTAAATGAAACAAAATTTAAAATGTCATCTAAATTACATGAAGTAAAAATTTTAGAAGTAGTTATCTCTCGAAGTTTCCACGCTCCCTGTTGACCAGGACAGATGATAAACCTGTCTTTCATGTAGGCCTTGATCACACGACGCAGGTAGGTAGGTACCTGGTGATACCAGAGTACCTCCGCAATGCTGCTTCAGGCCAGGGAGTTGAAGGCTTTGGTGATGTCCAGGGACACCACGACGACTCTGCCCAGGACACCGCATTCCTCGTCGTGAGGACTTGCCTGCGTATGATGTCCACCGTGGAGCGCCTCCTGCGGAAGCCAATCTGGCGGTCCACAAGATCTGGCCCCACCCGCACTAGATGCGCGACGAGGTGGTGTTTGATAACAAGCAGCACGATGGGCCAGTACGCGGTCGGAGAGTCCGCAGGGCGGTTTCGCCTTGAGAACCAGTTTCCCGATCCTCCAACGAAGTGGGAACTGGCCCATCTCCAAACGTGCGCTAAAGAGCCCATCTTAGTCGAGGTTCGGCGGCGATCTCTCGCGCCGGGGCTTGGTTCAAGCCATGCTCCGGAGCGAGGAGGAGTGGCAGGCGGTCGCCTCCTTTTGCGAAGCAGTAATGCTAGTAAAGGAGGAGGCCGACCGCATTAGGCAAAGGCGGACACGCCGCCGCCGCCACCGGGTTTCCGATCCCAATTTCCGGCCACCGTAGGCGCGGGCTCGCGGACGGTGGGCAATGGGTAGCTCGCTGTCCGTCCGTCCGGTAACAGACCGGTCCGAGCTCAGGTCGTCTACGGCGCGCACCGTTCCCGCGCGCCTCAAGGAGTTGTCAGCAAACTGTAGGGGTCCAGCAGGGCCGAAGCCTACTGGGGCCAAAGGTTATGTGAGACTGTCACCACGGGCCCCAGGATAAAGGCAAGGAATGGAAAGGTAGGTTTTTAGTCAGTAAAAGTCTGACACTATTTCCCGCCCCACCCAAGGGCGGGATTTGTCATTGGATGATTTTACCTACGTTAAAAAAAAAAAAAAAAAAAATCTTAGTCGAGGTTCAAGAGCCTCCATGGCCAGGACTTAGGCTTTGCCAGGCAAGCCGTCGAATCCTGGGGCTGCATTTTTGCCGTTTAGCCTTTGTGCCCCGCCACTCTCATCTCTATCTCGGTCACCTTCGGAGTATCGTCGTAGTAATCGTAGGACACTGCGAGTGGTGGAGCCATGGGCGCGAAAGAATGCTCTCCTTTTGAAGGGTCGTCCCCACGGGTCTCTATTCGGAGTCCTCAGCTCAACTCGGAGGGTGCGCATCGCCGCTCAGTGTTCCTCGTACGCATCTAGTACGGGTGGGACCGGTTCTTGCGGATGGCCAGTTCGGCATTCGCAGGGGGCGATCTACAGTGGACGCCATCATGTGCGTGGGAGCCCTCACGATGAGGGATACGGTGTCATGGGGGCAAGGTCGTTTTGGCGGTGTCTTTGGACATCGCCAACACCTTCAATACCATGTCTTGGAGTAACCTTAGGGGTGGACTCCGTTATCACCAGGTGCCGACCTACCTCCGACGTGTTATCGAAATATACCTGAAGGACACAATCATTATTTACCCCGGTCACCAGTTTACGCAGACTCTGTTACACAGAGGAAAAGCTTGTCGAGAGTCGTAGCAGACGGCAGATGTGAAGAGAATCCAGCAGTTGGGACTCGAGGTGGCACAGCACAAGTCTGAGGATTTGTATTTTCATGGCTCTCGGAACTCGCCACCACCGGGTTCCCAAACAAAGATAAGAGGTGTTGACATCGACGTCGGGTCGTCGATGAAGTGCCCACTCCTATGTTTCTGTTTTTGGGCCTTGTCCTCGACAGCCGATGAAATTTCGAGGAACACATCCAACGTCTGGCTCCCAAACTGGAACGGACTGAGGCTATCCTCAAGCAGCTCCTACCCAACCTTGGCGGTGGGGGTCTAGCCCTCTTACCGGTGGCTCCACCCAGCGATCGTTTGGTCCATGGCCTTTTACGAAGCGCCAGTGTGGGCGCCGTGTGTGTTCTTGTGGGGGCGATCGACGGTAACGATCTCTCGCGCCGGCCCCTGGCACAGGCCAAGGTCCGGATTGAGAAGGAATGCCAGGCGATCGACTCTTTCTGTTAAGCAGTTATGCTAACGAAGATAAAAATAGAGATTCAAAATTCAAGTTTTCGATTTACGGAGGATTTGGACTTAGGCGGATTTTGGTTCGACTTGTAGAGGTTCTTTCTGAATTAGAATGGGCGACATAAATAAAAAATCAAGTTTAAGAGGAACATTGTCGGCAAATTCTTAGTCTTGCTTCAAGGTGACTTATTTTTCTTGGAGCTAAGTAAGCAATGAGTTAGAAATAATTTGTTCAGGACTTTGCATTACCCTAGTTATTGAACACACATACATAGCTACCAAAAAAAATTATGCGTCAGGATTTCAGGTGTAGAATACTATAAAGTTTAAAGCATTAACTAAACTGCCATCTGATTTAATAACGGGTCTACCTTTTATAGCTGAACTTTTATGTCATAATATTAGTTTGCATAACAACGGATAGCATAATCTTCCTTTCGCAGAAAATCGTTTCGCATACACTCATTTGCCTTACATTAAAAAATTCATAATTTTGTTAGTCAGAATTATCTTTAGGCATAAATTTCATAATCATGAAAATTAAAAAGCAGTACCATCACATTGCAGAAAATTCACAGTCAGAAAAGTCTTTTGCCATATTATTCGATAATCATTAGTTGCGGTGGAATTAATATCAAAACCCCTAAAATGATTTACAAAACACTCTTGGTTTAGCGGGGGGCCTACTTTTTCTGAGTATTTCTAAAAAAATAACTATGTTGGCTAACAAGCATGTAGCAGGCAAGCTATCTTGCAGCATGCAAGCAGACAGGCAGCATGCAAGCAGGCATGCAACATGCAATCAGACATGCAGCATAGAAGCAAGCATTCAACAGACATGCAAGCAGGCATGCAGCAGGCAAGCAGGCATGCAACATGCAGCAAGCATTGTTTCTGTCACGGCTCCGGCGCTGCGGGGTTGGAGCGGCCCCACGCGAGCTTATCGTCGGAGATGGTTTTAACGCTCACCACCTGCTCTTCAGCTCGCTGGCCGCCCTACCCCTCCGCGTCAACACGGATTTAAATTACACTCTAGGGGTAGGGCAGACAAGACTGTTTTTAGTCGGTTTTCCAGCGATTTGTGTCTGTCACTAAATTTTGTAGCACAACATATTGACTTTTTATGACACTATTTTAATTTAGTGTCAAAAATGCTACCAACTCTTTATATTTGTGTCAAAATTCCGTAACTTTTTTTTTTTGTTTTGGTGAAAATATGCTAAACAAATCATTTGGCAAATGAAAAACCTTCAAAAGAGGCTTTGGCCAATAGCAAAAAGTAATTTTGTAAATCGACGAAATATACTTCGGTAAAATAATACCTATGATACTTCGATGATCTAAAAATTTGTCAAATAATGCATAGGTATAGTAAAAAAGAGGTCGGTAAATAGATTTCGGTAAAAAAAAAATCGAATAAAACTACTTCGGAGTGATCGGCTCCCCAAATAATCATCTCTCTAATAAACATTGTGCTAAACGATATTATGCGTAATATTAAATATGGCCGAGGTAATTATGCCAAATAATATTCTACCATGTTAAAAGTATGCCTTTGCAAATTATGCTAAATAATTATTCTGCCTTAAAAATATTTGATCAAAGAAGATTATGCCAAGTGTGTTATGCCTAATAAATTTCAGAGTATCAAGTTTCTGTCAAATAGAGGGAACCCGATTTAATAACATATATATGAAGATAAATAAGATGACACTTTTCTGTCTCAAGGCGGTTAAAGTAAACAAGAGAAGTAGCACCATTAGAAAAGTTACCTAAAATAAATATAATCGACGGTGACCCAATAGTTCTGGAAGGTGGTGGCCCCGTAGCGGCTTTCGTAGACCGAGCCCAGCTTGAACACGTGCCGAATATCGCTGGTGTTGAACATCGTGTCGAACTGGTCTAGCAGCTCGGCGCCCTGCTGGCACGACCCCGCTCCGGTCGCGCTGTACTCCGAGTTGTGTATCTGACGAATACAATCATGATCAACATTATTTTGCCCAATTTATTGGGAATCGGTGCATTATATTTTTCAATTCTAGCTCTGGAAAACTGGCTCTTATCGCACTACGATTAGGTTCGACATGCCATATATCACCCTCGTGTTGTTTTTTATTTATAATAACAAGGGCTTTTTTCTTTCTCATTTCCTCACGGTCAACGGTGATTTTTTTTTATAAAGCAATAAGCAGAGGAATTGATTTTTAAGGTTTTACCCACGCATATCGAGGGATATGCCTTGGGGGCGTGCCACGTGGCGCCTCGATATTGTCAAACTGGTCTTATAATCGAACGGCGGCTGTACGCTTCATTCAATCGCTTTTCAATTGCGTACAGTGTATTACCTCATGCGTAAAAAATCAAAATGCCGAGTTTTGCAGTAATTATATGCAAAAAAAGGTCAAATACCATCAATCTGAAAATAAATGGCGTGTCCTACCACCGTTAAGTAAACAATTAAGTCACTGTTTTATATTTTAAAACAATTTTTAAATATTTTATTAACTTACGTCCGGAGCGACACGAACTAGCCCGAACTCGTTCGGGCTAGTTCGAAGCCCGAATCTTCCCGAACGCAATGACCGTTTAAGATTTAGAGAGGTGCATTCGAGTGTATGTGGCTGATTTTATCGATATGCGTATTATTGGTTCAATTATTTTTTTTTACATTTCAATGGATAATGTCGTATTACATGTATAGTAAAAGAATTAAATTTGTTATTAATTTAATGTTGTTTGAACCAAATTAAGAAAATGTTATTTCAATACTCGTGCAGAGAAAAACTTCACGAGTATCGAATTTTTTCACGTTTAATTTTTATGGTTCCGTACCCAAAGAGTAAAAACGAGACCCCTATTACTAAGACTTCGCTCTCTGTCCGCCTGTCTGTCACCAGGCTGTATCTCAAGAACCGCGATAGCTAGGCAGTTGAAATTTTCACAAATCATGTATTTTAGTTGCCGCTATAACAACAAATACTAAAAACAAAATGAAATAAATATTAAAGTGGGGCTCCCATACAGCAAACGCGATTTTTTTCCCTTTTTTGCTCGATATTAATAATGGCAACAGGTAGGCACTTGAAATATTCACAAAATACTCAGTTGTATTTTTACTTTAATAATAAAATTAAAATTAAATAAATATTTAAGGGTATATATACAATAATAATAATCAAAAATTTACTTTTTTTGTATGCCCACAAAAAAAGCAAATTTTTGATTATTTTGTTGCTATTCAGTTGTTTAAATAGTCAAGGGTACGGAACCCTTCGTGCGCGAGTCCGACACACTTGGCCGGTTTTAGTACAATATGATAATTAACATGATAAACAAATATAATTTCTTACAAGTATTTATTTTTGGGTAAAAATTACAATATTTTGTGTTCGTTATGCAAAAATATACAATTAAAATTTTAAAAAATCTGTCTATTTAGCGGTTTTTATTTATTTATTTATTTATTAAGATAAGACCAACAGCTTCTGTTTACAGCATTTTACAAGTAAGAATAACAATTGGCCTAAGTCTTACACAGTCGCCAATTACAGGTCAACCAGCATTCTCGAATTAAGGAGTGATACATATAAGAACAGAAAATCTTGTAATTGCAACATAATAACAAATCAAATTATCAATTCTAATACAATCATAACAAAATTAAAATCATATTTTGCAATTGAAAAGAACAAAGTAAAAATACATAATTAATAAAATCAAAATATCAAATAGTTAATAATAGAAATAATCAATCAATACAGACAAAATAAATAATCATAGCAATTGAATCTAATAAAAATGAATAATCTAAATAGAAAATAATCAGAGTGATCAAAAACAAAATATAATTACGAAAATCAACATAACCGAAATATCAAAGTAATAATCCAATAATTACAAATAAAAATAATGAGTCATGCACAATTATTATTACGCTAATGGACAGGTTGTGTTCTTCTGCACTCCAGTCTCTGGCCTTAAAGACTTTTGTTCACGAGTACGTGGCGCCGTCTAGCGGACGTCACCGGCAACAGCGACACGGGCAACAGCGACGCAGCATAACGCGCGGGACGGGGGGCATCGGGCCTTCCCCCCGCACTTTTTGAGTATATAAACCGTGTACCCGCCCGCGACCGGGCTACTACAAATATTTTTCAAAACCATTGTACCTATTTCTATCACCATTAAAATCTCAGTTCATCATCATCAGTCTTTTCATCAAAGCCAAATATCCACATCAACGACGAAAGGAGACG
Organism: Leucania comma; assembly: GCA_958295575.1. Taxonomy (NCBI): domain Eukaryota; kingdom Metazoa; phylum Arthropoda; class Insecta; order Lepidoptera; family Noctuidae; genus Leucania; species Leucania comma. The sequence continues at coordinate 36,096,545 of OY282461.1, read as the reverse complement.
ATTGACCACCTTCCTGCACAACTTTCAAGGAGTCATGGTAGATATCAACCTCAGGTACAGATTTTACGAAGGAATTCATCTCTCTACAAAGTCTGTTTATTGGTGAATTAATGCCAATATTCGTCCTACATGGCGAAGTGTAAAATATTAGTATTAGTAATAGGGAATCTAGGTATGTTGTAAGGAATTTTTATCCCAATTTGCTCAACTAGCTTATGGCAATCAAACTTATTATTTACCAATTTGTAGAGAAAAGTCAAATCCTGCGTCATTCGACGATCGCGCAGAGAATCCATATTGAAGCACCGGACACGTTGTTCATAAGGACATCTGGGAGATATATTACCGGAGGTAAATGCTAAATGTTTTGTGAAAGCCCTCTGGATACTTTCGACTCTCTGCGAGTGCACTACATAGTGAGGGTTCCACACCACGCTAGCAAATTCTAAGTGGCTTCGAACTAATGTGTTGAACAATACGATTTTAGTTCTTACCAACTTAAAACCTTTTGTATTTATCTTAAGGAATTCAAGTAACCATGCTGATTTAGTGACGATGCTATCAACATGACTTTTAAAGTTGACTTTGTCGTCCACGATGACTCCAAGATCTCGGATTTCCCTCACTGACTGCAAAATCACCCCGTTTATATGATAAGAAATAACTCTGGAATCTTTTTTTCTAGTAAATCGTATGTGGCTACATTTTTGTACATTAAGTTTCATGCCGTTCAGGATGCACCATCGCTCAATTCTATCTAAATCTTCCTGTATAAGAGTTGCATCCGCACTTGTATTGATCGTTCTGTAAATTTTAAGATCGTCTGCAAACATTAAATATTTACAGTTACGGATTTCATTTGTTATGTCATTTATGAAGAGCGAGAATAGAACTGGGGCTAGGTGAGAACCTTGGGGAACTCCTGAGTCAGCATAGTACGGGTAAGATTCATAACGATTCACGACAAGAATTTGAGATCGACGAGCCAGATATGATGACGGTAGTTTTTAACATTTGCAGGATCTCCTTTTTTGAAAACCGGTACGATTTTAGCGTTTCCAGACCTCAGGAAAAATTCCTTCCTTAAGAGAGGAATTAAAGATAATCTGCAATGGTGAGGAGAGTACATGACTGCAGCGTCTAATGAATGACGGTGGCATAGAATCGGGTCCGGGACCTTTCGAAGCATCTGTGTTTCAGTTTGTTAAGTACTTGTTCTTCCGTTAATTTAGCAGTGCTTAAAACACTATCAATACCAGAAAATTCATTGGTAGTATTGGAAGTAGACGCAGAGTTTCGACTAAAAACAGATACAAACTGGTCAGCAAATAGGTTTGCAATTTCAGGCCCAGTACTTTCCACCCGATCATTCATAAACATGTCAGCAGGAATGCAAGACTCTCCACGACGTTTATCTTTTATGAACCGCCAGAATGCTTTAGGGTTTTTGGGAATATCATTTTCTATTTTACGTTTATATTCACTGTAGCAGTTGTCTATTAGAGTATGACAGCGACTTCGTAGCAGTTCAAAGGTGAGCCTATCTCAGGGATTTTTATATTTAAGATATTTTTGTCTATATTTCTCTTTTTCGGACAAAGCTCTAATAAGCGACTCGGTGTACCAAGAGGGGTATTTAGATTTTTTCTTTATATATTTGGATACAAACTTATCAATAGCGCATTGTAAAACTCCATAGAAGATATCGACCCTTTCGTTAACATTATCACATGTAAGGAATGATTCATACCAATCTATACTCTTATGAAAAATAAGTATTTTTTCATAATCCGCCTTAAAAAAATTATAACCAGAACGATGTTTTGATTTTAACTGTTTCATGTTAGAAAACGGAATTTTAATAAGTAAGTTTGGGTGATAAGAATCAAGTTTAGTCAACAGGTCATCAGGTTTACTAACTACTATGTCTGTTATGTTGCTCAAGATTAAATCCAGAATCCTAAAGTCAGTATTAGAAATATCGTTACATTGATGCAGTTCATTAACTGACATGAAATCCACCAACGAATAACCCAGTGAAGTCTCATAGTTTGAAGGTGAGAGGTGCAAGTCATTGTCTTTCCTGTTCCAGTCAATAAAACCTAAGTTGAAGTCTCCAAGAATCACAACATCGTCTACATTATTTATCACGTTATTTGCTTTGTTTAAAAAATACTGTAAAGAGTCCAGTTTGACAGGAGGAGGCATGTAGACAACACAAAGCGCAACTTTCCTAATACAATTATTAACAATTAACTCTATTGATAGCCATAAATCTTCCAAATCACTCTCCCAGTTTTTAACTCTTACAGATTTAATCTTTCTACTCACAGCAACCATGACTCCACCTCCGTCTTTTTTGGAAATCTTAGAACTTGATCTATCCCTACGGTATACCATGTACCGTGAGTCAATGAACTCTCCATTTGCAATGTGAGGGTTTAGCCAAGATTCAGTAAATGCTATTACATCATAACTAGTCAGCAAAATAATTTTTAAAATATCTTCAGTCTTAGTTCTCATTCCGCGAACATTTTGATAGTAAATAAAAGTAGAGCGCATCTTACGGTTTCGTAAGATGCGCTCTAAAATATTAATAATAAAGCATTAGCCTTATAATATTCCCATTGCCAGGACTCAGGTCTCCTCTCTAGGAGAGGGAACGGACCATAATCCACCACGTGGGCCCAGTGCAGGTTGGTGTGTTCATGTATTCGAACTTTTGGTTCTAGGACATGCCGGTTTCCTCACAATGTTTTCCTTCACCGTTTTGAGAGCAGTGGTGATGAAATAAATTACACAAAGTAATGCGCCTGGCTGGGTTTAAACCCGCGATCTATACTCGTAAGTCGGGACCTTTACCACTCGGCCACCACTGCTCTCAGATTAATAATAAATAAAAGATTAATAAAATAAATTAAAAAAAAGTCTTTTTGTTTCAGACATTATTTGGTCCATACATTTAATAGTATTTTAGTGATAATAACTTATTATTATAGTAATACCCGCCGTATAATTACAAATTAATTTTCAGTATAAATCATTTTATTTCTAATAAACCTTTACAGGCACTTTTGTCTTTAAAACTTTTTTGAGATTCGGAAAAATCTTTGAGAATCCATTCGGGAATTGAACCATTTACATAGGTAAGTAAGTTTGTACGGAACCCTCAGTGCACGAGTCGGTTTCACGCTTGCCCAGTTTTTTTTTGTTAGGTGTGTTTATATTGAGTCGTTAGTGTGAGTTATTTCATCTTTACAAATTCGATCCTGTCAGCATCAACTACCTACAATTTGTCTAAAATTAAAACTAATTTGTTATACTCCATCTGTTTAGGTACTGAACTAAATGTAAACCATCTCTACATGTGATTTATCTAAAAAGAATCTTAAAATGTTATCCAAAAATGTTTACAATTAGCTTAAATAGCTATTTTTAAACATTTTTGGATGAACTAACCTAACCTAAACCGATGTTAGGTTTTTTTTTTTTAACGTAGTTAAAATCATCCAATGACAAATCCCGCCCTTGGGTGGGGCGGGAAATAGTGTCAGACTTTTACTGACTAAAAACCTACCTTTCCATTCCTTGCCTTTATCCTGGGGCCCGTGGTGACAGTCTCACATAACCTTTGGGCCCCAGTAGGCTTCGGCCTTGCTGGACCCCTACAGTTTGCTGACAACTCCTTGAGGCGCGCGGGAACGGTGTGCGCCGTAGACGACCTGAGCTCGGACCGGTCTGTTACCGGACGGACGGACAGCGAGCTACCCATTGCCCACCGTCCGCGAGCCCGCGCCTACGGTGGCCGGAAATTGGGATCGGAAACCCGGCGGCGGCGGCGGCGTGTGCGCCTTTGCCTAATGCGGTCGGCCTCCTCCTTTACTAGCATTACTGCTTCGCAAAAGGAGGCGACCGCCTGCCACTCCTCCTCGCTCCGGAGCATGGCTTGAACCAAGCCCCGGCGCGAGAGATCGCCGCCGATCGCCCCCACGAGGACACGGCGCTGCTCTTCCCAAGCGGGGCACACCTCGACTGTGTGCTCCACCGTGTCCACCGGGCGGTCCGCACAGTGGCGACACCCGGGCGTCGTCTCCGCACGAATCTTGTACAGGTACGGACCGAACTTGCCGTGTTCGGTCAGCACCTGCGCCAAACGGAAGGTGACGACGCCGTGGGGCCTTTCCATGTTAGGTAATTAACTAAATTTAAATATTTTTTGTATATCTTCTATACGATTTTTATTTATTATAAGACATAGCAAGGTTATTTACGTTTAATTAAGTACCTAAACAGGAGTATAGATGACGCTATTTTAATTCTATAGAAATTAGTGTTAACGCTATTGAGTTTGAATATGAGTATATTTATCTGTTTAAACCACCTGAATGTGAGGTAGTCATTTATACTTCATGTTTTTTTTTTTTGAAGATTAAGTAATTTATTACATAATATATATTGCATGATATTTAACAGAGAACGTTCCCATTAACCGGTAATACGATAGTAAGTAAGTTTGTAAAAGTAAACTCTTTTCGGATAGATATATAGAAAATAAATTATTTAAAGAAAATTAAACGAAGTAATTATATTGTAAGAATATGTTGAAATTAAATATCGATAAAAGTTATCGACCATCGCATTGGACTCCCTAATTGCATGCGTGTGCATTAAATAACAAGTGTATGCATGTGAATGCCCCGCCCATACTATTTATGTGTGCTATTAGAAATTGATTTAGTGTAACTGCTTTCTTCTAAGTGTGCGTGTGCATTTTAAGTGTGGGTCGTAAATACACTATTTGTGAATGTTGTAATTATTTTGGTGGGGAGATAAGCGGTTGCATAATAAGGAGTCCTAGTACTCCTTACTATTCCGCAATGAAGGCATATCTCTGGATTTCTATGGTTTTACCTAATATATAATGAAAATTTAAATTGTGTTAATGAACAGAATATCATAAAGAAGGTTATATACACAATAATTTGTTATTTTCAACAAATTAACAGCTCAGCTGCCTCCACATTCGCGCCGCGAATCGCGAATGTGTGTTACTGGTACAAAAGTATGCAAGTGTTAGACATACAGTGCATAACACCTTCTGTTATGGGTACTTGGTATGTATACTATGGGTACTGTATACTATGGCAGTCAATCTACTTGCATACTTATGTGTCAGCTACCTTAAATAAAGGTATTACAGAGAAGACCATAACACGGCTCAGCTGTCTGTTCAGCTTCAGTGACAAGTGTTGAAAGTTGACAGCCATGTCTATCTACTGCCGTCACAGCGCTGTGTGGCTTACCTTAATACGTGAGAAGTTAGTATCACGGCCCTCTTGTCTGTCCAGCATCACTGCCAGATGCTGACAGTTGTCAGTCACACCTATCTGCTTCCAATCTGAACCGTCTCGGTAATGGCCTGCCCTGTGAATTCCAGTCAAGGATTTGGTTACTTGTCCCATATAGTGAAAAAAAAAACAATCTATTTAAAGTAAAGACATGTGCATCTTTATTTATATGTAAAACTAGTGACCCGCTCTGGCTTCGCACGGGTGCAATGCTATTAAATATGATACCAAATATACTACCGCAGTCGCTAAGTCCACGCATTTTAAATCTGTAATATCTTCGAAAATATTCATTTTTATTACATGCTGTAAAGGGTCATATTGATCTATTTTAAATTTGAAAACAGTTAAATTCCCGAATTGAGTTACGAATTTTTTTCCGTAAAAAAGCGTATATTTCGACAATCTCAACAAAATCAAAATTCATAAGAGTAGTTTCCGTTTACCTAGAATCTTGAAACAACAAATTTATAGTTTTTAGATTTTTCCTATACTTGTGTTATGCTTCATACCAAATTTCAAGATTCTAGGTAAACGGAAACTACTCTTATGAATTTTGATTCTGTTGAGATTGTCGAAATATACGTTTTTTGCGACATAACCGGCCGTATGTTTTTTCACTACCGCAGAAGTTTGATTTTTTCACAGATTCAAGGGACCGCAGACTCGAGTATATCATTTTAATTTCAACTCGATACCACCACGCATGTCCGAGATGAAGGATCTTGACAGACAACAAAGTGATCCTATAAGGGTTCCGTTTTCTCTATTTGTGGTACGGAACCCTAAAATCCGTATCAAAATCCGTTGCACAGTTTTAAAGATCAAAGCATACATAGGGACAGACAGCGAGAAGCGACTTTGCTTTATTTTATGTAGTGATGTGGCACATACAAGTCACAGCAATTTTTTCCTTATATTTTGCTTACAGTACGCGGCAAATAAGTTAAACCCGTTACTATTATTATCGAAGCTGGGGGCTGTGCCTAACACAACTACGGAAAAACAAATTAACTATTTTTTTTTCATAAATCAATGTTTTTACATTTCGGTACTTTTAAAGCATAACGGATGTGGCTACATTCTCAGAACCATTAAAAAAGCTTTAGTTCTAGAGAGAAAAAAAGGTCGAAAAACAAAGTAACTACAGGCAAAAAAGGCAAAACGTCAAAAAATCTACCAAAAACAAAGCAAAATATAAGTAGCATATCAATTACTTTGTTTTAAAATTGTAAATTGAATTACTAGGATTTTTTGTTTACTAAAAATGTTTTTAATTGAGACTACAATTCAGTTAAAAAGAAAGGAAACTACTTTCGTTGTTGTAATGTAAAAAAGTAAATTATATTACAAAAAAAATAATGTAACAAAAAAAATTGTCTACCGGAAAACATGTTTTTTTTTTTTATTTAAAATATATTATACAATTTGTCATAAAATTGTTATACAATAGGTAGAGCAAACTATTTCACGCATTATTACATTTAAAAAATGATGGAATGATCAAACCCACGTTTTAAGTAAAGATTTTTCCGTCTTTTCCTTCTCCTGTAAAAACTTAACTGCAATTACTTTGGTTTTTCCGTAGAGCACCCGAGGGTGCTTAATGTCATATCACTACATAGTATAAAACAAAGTTGCTTACCACTGTCTGTCCCTATGTATGCTTAGATCTTTAAAACTACGCAACGGATTTTGATGCGGTTATTTTTTATAATTTTTTTATTTTATTTTTATTATTGAAGAGTGATTCAAGAGGAAGGTTTATGTATAATATTTACATAATATATTTAATATCACCATTGCACCCGTGCGAAGCTGGGGCCATATTTGATCATATGAAAATAAAATTAGTATAGGTTAAGAGTATACATGTATACATGGATGAAGACGAAGGGGGCCAAAAATAAATGGATGGATTGTGTGAGGAGTAATACGAGTGTGAGCCGTCACGCTATCACTTACTCCCTTGTCTAAAGGGAGTAAGTGAAAGCGTGACGGCTGACAGGACAGAAGAAAAAATCGTGTTGCGCCGACCCCAAATAACGCGGGACAAGGGCAGGAAGATGATGATGTTATGGAAATAAAATATTCACGAGCATTTTAAACTTGACATAATAGTGTCTACGTTTGCGCAGTGCCTAAAGTGTTTCGCCTCGTGTTTTATACCGCGTACAACGTAGGACTGGAACTATTTGCCCGCTGCGGTCTTCCCTTCGGTTTATATAATCTAAGTGTCCTCAAGGCTAGAGTGTACAGGCTCTTAATAAACTAGTGCGCCTCACCATCAACGACTGCATCACTGCTGATGGGATCATATAAAGCACAGGTAAAAATCAATTTAAAAAAAATGGTAAATTAGGATATACCATACCTAACATATCCTCTATCTAATAGTTTTATGACAGCACTGTCGGGCGTGGAATTTAGATCGCCGGTTAATATTATAGGAAGGTGTCCCGATCTGAAAACAAGAGAAAATGTACAGATGAATGACGTCACAATTATGAAACCTGTTGGCGCGACAGTTTCACAGGGCAATCATTTTACTTTACCTAATTTAGTTTTTATTTTTAACTAGCTTTTAAGGCCACTCGGAGTTAGTGAATTCAATTCTTGAGGGTAAAGTACCGCATCTTGATGCTTATATCCTCGCTACTATTTCTAGCCGCGAATATTGCCCTTTAACACATCTACTGGTAGTCTTTATTTTCTATTTGGACTACATCTGGACAGACTATGGGAAATTAGATCTTCAATGCTGGTAACGTTCTCACCTAAATCACGACCAATTTCAATTTTGTTTTTATTTTCACAATATGTTACTTCCCCATTACTTATTAAAAGCATCTTTAAAGGAAAATTTGTACCTCCACTCAAATGTGCTCTCAACGCAAGACTCAACTTTAGTTCCCATAAATACAACAGGCAATGTAAAATCACCAACAGACTTGAAAGTGAATCCACTAAACCCATAATTTTACTACAACTTCTTACGGTATCTACATGAGATCTATGAATGCATTCATCCGATATAATTAAACTGATACCTTGCAATTTTTTCCTGAAGGGTCATTTTTACGGATCGAGCACACACTATCTTTCTCCAAAAAAATAGTCAGAGCCAGTTCAAAAGTTAAATGAGCGGAGCGTCCACCTAATAGAGTCGTATAGCCGACAGCCGCGACGCGACGAGCGGCTGCGGCCGTGCGTGCTCAACTTATCATTATTTTGCTACAGCGTTATTTTTAAATTATGATATCTCCTAAGATATTCATCGAAATCAAATGATGTGAAAGGCAATGTTTAAAATAAAATAATTAAAATGAATATCGTACTTATTTGGGTAAGGATTAATATTATGTTTATAAAAACACCTTCGCAAGTATTTCATTATTTTAAGACAAATTTGATTAAACCATAAAAAACTTATAGTGAGCCAGTCTTAAAAGAGACATATGCTGTCGCGGACTTTTTTTTATAACTTTTAAAGGGGAACAATTTCGTAGCACATAATTTTTGTGTAACTTTAACTAACTATGCAGCGCACGCACCGGTAGCACCAAAATGGAATCTTTTTTTTTATCAATTCTCCGCTCTTAGTAGTCATAGCGTGATGTTGCCTATAACCTTCCTCGATAAATGAGCTATCCAACACAGAAATAATTTTTCAAATCGGACCGGTAGTTCCTGAGATTAGCGTGTTCAACAAAACAAACAAACTCTTCAGCTTTATATAGCAGTCATAACTAATTTACATAGCAGTCATTAAATAAGTAATATGTGACTCTAAATTAGTTGCATGGTAATTTTGGAAAACATATTATAGCATGTATGTATAATTATTTATAAAACAATTTAAATATTATAATTAAAATGTATTTATATTTACAACCAGAAATAAAGGCTATTTGAATTTACATTCTGTTCCATAAATTAACTTTTTTTTCTATTAGCCTTGTACCTAGCATGTAAACATAATGTATTATGTTATTAGGAAGGGAACTGTCTCCTGACACTAGTTTGCAAACTAATTAATTATTATTAATTTTCATAAGTTCTCGTTTAGAGCAAGTATTTTTTAGTCTTTTCCTAACAATGTTGGGTTCGGCGTCCATTCTACACGCATGCAGTTTGGTACAGTAATACTGAACCGCCACTAACCCGTTAATGGGTGCACGACTCACTTTTTGCTACTGATCATCGGTGGTTTCGGCTGCTGATTTACGACACACGACCCCTGTCTTGGAACGAACAGTTGCTCATCCACGGACAATTATAGCTAAACCTTGAATGATCGACACGTGCGACTTGTTACTTAGCCACATTCTCAAACACTTACTCTCTTCCATTATCATAGTAAGCGAAGCGGTCGATTTCGGCCAAGAAGACCTGCATCTGCGCCAGCCTTACGTCGGTCCTCTTAGGGTTGTAGAGCAGATGCGTGGTTGCCACCACCAACTGCGAGCTAGGCAGCGCGTGCGGCGCTAGCTTCACCATGAGCCCGACGTTGTCGCGGTTCAGGATCGGAAGCTCGGGCTGGTTGAATTCAACCTGTGGAAGGATTTGTGACTTAGTCGAACGCTTTACCTACGTTTGTGAGTGAAAGAGTGCCTATTTAAAGATGTTGAACAAAGATTCAAAGCATTTTATTAACCCCCGATGGAAAAGAGAGGTGTTATAAGTTTGACCTGTCTGTCTGTCTGTGTCCGTGGCATCGTAGCGCCCAAACGAATGGGCCGATTTTAATGCGTTTTTTTTTGTTCAAGAACTGGCTTAATCGATATGGTTTTAGATACAATTTATGAAGATCTGTCCAGGTGTTAAGGTCACCAGCTCGTTTGTTAACTGCGGTAGGGTTTTTAAACACTTAATGGGTATTTACTTAATTTGAAACATATGTGTGATCTAATATTTGAAATACTCGTATATAATCTGGTGCCATTGAGCTGGTCTGATGATGGAGCTCAAAGGTCTCATTAAATTTGTCTTGACCGGTTCGATACATTTCTCATGATTACAAGGACCTGATGCTAGAACTGGAAGCTGGCTGATGGAACTTTGGAATGCCTACTAGTAAACCCATTGAGTTTGGGTTCATTAGATTCGTCTTGACCAGTTCCACACATTTCTCATAATGACAAAGACCTGATGCTAGAACTGGGAGGTGGTTGATGGAACTTTGAAATACCTACTAATAAACCTATCGAGTTTGGGGATTCGTCTTGACCAGTTCTATACATTTCATATTGATGACAAGGACTGTCGGGGGTCTTGTAATTTTTTAATTTTAGATTATTTTAAATAAACCATGAACATGGAACTTTAGAACTTTGGAACAAATGGAACTTTTGAAATGTCAAGAAGTCAGTGAGTCAGAAAAATGATGCTAATCACACATTCCAAAGCGTAGATCTCTTTGAAAAATGTGCAATTGAATAACTTATATTGAACCTGAATATCTCACGTACATCGTCATGTTCGTAAAATAAAGTTGCAGTTTAGCAGAACTTCACCCTGGTGGTGAAACGGAGATAGTAAATCCGTGTATTCCCCACGACTCTGCTGAATGGTGCAAATTTAGAGAACTCTACGCGGAGTCAATGGCAGACATGCTCGCGGTGTGATGCCGATTGCAGTGCAGCTGCTTTCCCGCGCGCTATCTTACATAATATACACTACGCACCGCCGATAGAGCGTATAAAGACGACTGTCAATCTGGTGGATAGTACTCGCTCCAGGTACTTGGCAGGCTGTGCAAATGATTGGACTCTTTAATGCAGACGATACAAAGTGACATATACGAGTATAAGTAATTTCTGCCAACGCCTACGCCTAACGCCTATTCGGAATTACACATCTAAATAATAACTAAAACCTAAACCTACAGCAAAATTTATCGAAATTGTTTCAACGATTTAGATAAGAAAAAGTAAAAGACGGACAGACTTCTTTACGCTTTTACAAAAAAATATTTGGATATATATCTGTTAAGAAAGAAATTTGAAACTAAACGTCCTTAAATGCATCGCCTCAATCGTGGCGCGCACAGCACTGGGTTGCGACAGCCGCTGATGCCATTGCACCATGAGATCCCGCCGGAACTCTGTCTGCCATGCCTCGACTCGTCGCGACAGCGACAATTCGTCCCAGCGTTGCATCTCCACGCGCTTATCGTGCATGCGTGCAAGGACTGTTGTCTCCAGATCCCATGGTGGTAGGCCAGCAAGGAGGCCCGCCGCCTTGCGTGAAATCTTGCTGCATGTTGCATGCCAGCTTGCATGTTGCATGCCTGCTTGCATGTTGCATGTATGCTTGCACACTTAAGTGTTTGTCTTGCTATTCAGTTTTAAAAGGAGTTTTTATTTCGGAATTGTATTAATCGGTATTTTAATAATCGGAATTCGTATTTTTGAATTAAGTCGGACTTTTTGTTATTCGATGTATTAAAACTCGGTATTTTGAGAATAGTAATTATAAACGTTAGGAATATTGAAATTTAGGATTTATAAAAATAGGAGTAATAAGTCGGAGTTGTTGTATTCGGAATTTTGAACCATTAGGATTTTTTTTTTATGGTAGGTAAAATCATTCAATGACAAATCCCGCCCTTGGGCGGAGCGGGAAGTAGTGTCAGACTCTTACTGACTAAAAACCTACCCCGTTCCTTCGTAGCCTATCGTGCCGGGGCCGGGCATTCCTTTCGGAAGTTAACCCATGACCCCAGTAGGCTTCGACCCTGCCTGCCTGCAGTTAGCAAGCTGGGCCTCTTCGGTGTGCTGATAGCTCCTTGAGGCGCGCGGGAACAGAACGCGCCGTCAACGACTTGGGCTCGGTCCGGTCGGTTACCGGACGATCTGACAGCGTGCTACCCATTGCACGCCGTCCGCAAGCCCGCGCCTACGGTGGCCGGAAATCGGGATCAGAATCCCGGCGGCGGCTGGGGCGAGCGCCCCGTTGCCTCTGCCTGATGCGGTCGGCCTCCTCCTTTGCTAGCATTACTGCTTCGCAGAAGGAGGTGACTGCCTGCCATCCCTCCTCACTACGGACCATGGCCTGAACCAAGGCCCGGCGAGAGAGATCGCTGCCGCCGATCGCCCCCACGAGGACACGTCATTGAATGCTCCGCCCAAGCGGGGCACACCTCTACAGTGTGCTCCACCGTGTCCTCCGGGTGTTCCGCACAGTGGCGACACCCGGACGAATCCTCCGCACGAATCCGGAACAGGTGCTTAGCGAAACCATTAGGAATTATGAAAATCGGTATTTTGAAATTCGTATTTGTGGCTGTCGGAATAAAGTTTTTCGTATTAATGTAGTGTACTCGTTCAGCTGGGCCCTCGGTTGCTGTTGCAGCGACGGTGCCCACACTGGCGGCCCATAAAGAGCCATGGACCGCACGATTCCCGCATAGAGACCCCGACAGGAGGCGACCGGACCCCTCAGGTTTGGGCAGGAGCCGCTTGAGAGCCGCCCCGCAACGACTGGGTTGAATATTTCACATTTCGTAAAACCAATTTGTGAATAACAGTCACCACGATGTGATACAATAGCTACAATATGTAAATAAAAATAGGTTCTGTTCCAGAAAATAGCTTTTTCGAAAGTAAACGAGGAGGCACGAACAAGGCTTCTCAAAAGAAAGCAGTTGAAACAGGCCATTGGCTCGAAACACTCTACCAATGGTAAGATTAGTTTCACCACAAGAAAGCAGTCGCAGGCTGAGGCCCTAGCCGACCAACGCCTGAACAACCACCATTCTATGTTATAGGAGGAGCAGCCCAATCAGCAACCACGATCCAGCAGCCCGATGGGGGTGATGAGGTCGTGGTCAAGCGTGCTCTCAACAAGACTATTTAAACTCGTGGGGAGCGTAAGCGGCCGCGGCTTGATCAGTCTAAACTGGTTGCTTCAAGAAGCAACGCCCATAACTAATGATCGCACAGGAATCATCGCCAGGGAATATCGGATCAGGTCCTCGCCGCTATTATAATAATTATATTATAATATTGCACAACTATCACATAACGCCGTCTAGTCCCTAAATAGAGCTTGAATTATGAGTACTAGACAACTGATAAACATACTTATATATTTCTAAATACATACATATTATAGATAAATTACACCCAGATACGAATAAATGATCGTGCTCATCACACAAACATTTGTCCTGGGTGGGAATCAAACCCACGACCTCCGGCAAAACAGTCAGGATCTGGTCCTTCATACAGAACTCATCTGGGCCAACCTTCACCAATCGCTGTACGCCGGAATCTTTAAGCTGTAATGCAGCAACGACCACACACAGCCTGGCTGAAGCAGACAGTCTCCCAAACTGGCTCTCCCGGCTAACGCCTCGCTATTGGTCCGTAGCCAGTCAGAGATCCACAAGCGGATCCGGTGTGGCATCGCAATACCTAACGACCAAGGAGTATACGAGGACTCTAGAAATATTGGGCTAGCTCTCTGTTATTAGAATTCCTGGGTTGACGTGAAGAGGTGGGAGCATGCTGGTTTGTGGTGCTGGCTATCCCTAAGGACCAAGTTCAGACTCAGTCTGAAGTCAAACGCAGTAAGATAATAAGACTCTGAACAGAGCCTTGAACACACGTGTAAATAGGGACTGAGATGTTTAATATGCAGCCAAATGTAGCTACAAAAAATGCATCCGATTCAGGCGTACCGCGAGATGGCGAAAATTCTGTGAAAGTATTGAATCCTGCCAACAAGCAAACAGGGAAAGGAAAATATTGGCACAACTGAACACGCCTGGGCCTACCTCGCTCCGTAAACCTGACAACACACTCACCACGTGACCTGAAGAGAGGCATCCTGGTTGAAACTCACTTCCCAGACTGCGTTTTCGCACAGGTAACAGACTCATTATTATCATCATTTCAGCCAAAAGACGTCCACTGTTGGACATAGGCCTCCCCCAAGCGTCACCACAATGGCCGGTCCTGTGCGTCTCGCATCCATCGGACTCCAGCGACCATGACCAGGTCATCGGTCCACCTTGTGGGAGGCCTTCCAACGCTGCGTCTTCCGGTACGCGGCCGCCACTCCAGAAACTTTCAGCTTCAACGGCCATCTGTTCTGCGAGCAATGTGCCCTGCCCATTGCCACTTAAGTTTGGCGATTCTACGTGCTATGTCGGCAACCCTGGTTCTCTTGTGGATATCTTCATTCCTGATTCGATCACGCAAGGAAACTCCGAGCATAGCCCTTTGGGTGACCTTAAGTCTTCTTATGAGGCCCATTGTAAGCGACCACGTTTCAGAGCCATATGTCGTCTTTCGTCTTGAGACACTGTGGTATGTTAGACGAGAAGACACCGCGCAGCTTCCCAATCGCCACCCAGCCGAGTCGGATTCGACCATTGACCTCTTTCTCGAAGTTAGACCTACCCAACTGCACCATCTGTCCCAGGTAAACGTTGTCGTCCACAATTTCGAGTGTAGTCTCCGATCTTGACAGGAGTGGGCGCTACATGGATGTTAACCATGATTTCAGTTTTGTCCATGTTCATTTTAAATCCCACTCTTTCGGAAGCTCACAGACTAAGGCTCAGGTAACAGACTGGTCAGATGTAACTTAAACACCATCAGACGATGAATGATTTTACAAGACTTTTCTTATTCAAGTGAGTGCGATCTACGCTCGAGGTCGGATGTGTTTCCACTGTGCACGTTACGAATTTTATTCGCGTTTTACGCAGCGATAGTCGCTGCCCGATAACTATGTGTTCTAAACAGCTCATAATCAATTAATTGCTGGCATTCCTTGTTCATGCTATTGACTACATGGACGAGGTGAGCATCCTACAGATATGCCGGTCGAATTTCAAGGAGGACGAAATCAGCAGTGAAAAACTGTTATTGTTCCAGTCACTTGGAAAAGTTGACGCCATGCCATCACGCCGCAGAGATGGAACTGGGAAGAGTCTTCAGGGTATCATCGATATGTTGAAGAAGACTGATCCGGACGACGTGCCTGATTTCGTGGCGAAGGAGCTGAGTAAGCTGCCCCCGTCACGTTCGATCACGTCGATGTCACACGGCTGCTAAAGGACATAACTACCCTGAAGGTGGAGATGACCAGAATGCAGTCCAGAATCGAGGTATCAGAAAAGTCCAATGCTGTACTGCGTGTGAAAATAGCATTATTGCGCAACATTGGTTCAATAAGTGGCTTCGAAGGTGAGCACACGTCTAGGGGCGCAAAATACATCAGTCGGCGGTTTTCAATCGACGAACACAAGTGCGTCACCACCTGCCGAAAATGCTGATCAAGCACCGCCCGCCGCCACCGTCGCCCGCGCCTCAACACCGGCTGCGGAAACGTCACACGTAGGTACGTCGACCCCTAAACGTGCCTATGCTGCTATTGTCACCGCCGGCAAATCAGGTGCGTCGCAACCAAAGCGACAAACGAAAATAGGGGAAAAGCTAAAACAAGAACTGAACCTACCCTGTCAGCATGCCAAAAACAGGCCAAGTGGATGAAGAGGGTTTCACAAGAGTGGAAAAGAAGATGAAGAAGAAGCCCTGTTCCCGTAACCAGTGCGGCTCTTGATCCCGACGGTGTTTCCAGCACTACTATAGCGGGACACATGTGGCAACAACTCTAGTGCCTCTAATAAGAGCATGCCTGGCCTTTAGAAACGATCCCCAAGCAAGGAGTGAAGTGTTACTAATATACATCCCTAAGCCAGGTGAGCGAGACAAGCACCAACCTATAAGTCTGCCCTCCTTCCTACTAAAGACGACGGAATGGTTAAGTGAAAGAGAAATGGCGTCTTAAGAATAGTACCAGTACATGGTAACATGCATACAACTCAGGTAAGTGGTCATCAACTGATAATAAGGTTATGATTAATCAAGTCAAACTGTCAGTTGATTCCAAGGTCTCTGACGGTACTGTTATCATTGGAAAAGCATTGTAATGTGTTAAGTTTTATTTTTGCCTCATTCCAATTACACACCGACATGATTTTAATCTATGGGGAGTGTCACAGAAACACCGCTTTAATTACACGGACATGCCGAGAGAGGTATGGTCACACAAACTCGAGTGTTTTTGTGACCAATGGGTACATTAATGTTCAAGATGCAGGAAAATCGGCCCTTAAGTCCGTAATCGGATAGTAGTTTTATACGTACCACTAACCCATAACATTTTAAATCACTTTGAACGCAACCCTACGTCTAGTCTGCGTATAGGACAGGTAACATTATTCAATATCGATAATAAGTGAGATACAAAATCTGTGATTTGGTTTTTATTGAGCACTAGCGACCCACCCCAGCTTCGCACCGCTGCAATGGCTAGCTATATTAAATATACATATTATGCATGTATAAGTATACATATATTATCCTTCCTCTGGAATCACTCTATCTATTAAAAAATCCGCATCAAAATCCTTTGCGTAGTTTTAAAGATCTAAGCATAAATAGGAACAGACAGCGGGAAGCACTTTGTTTTATACTATGTAGTGATGATTAATAATAATGGCGCCAAAATATTACGTCACTACATGACGCGGCGATGTTGCCTCTTTTACCACAGGTTAGTGTACCGACTGATATTTTTAAATGTGTTCTTTTTGTTTATGATTTTATTCTATTTAGTTTGTCTGAAAACAGAATCATTTTTTTAATTTGTTCTTTGGACGATTTGTCTTGCGTTGAAATTTTTTATAATATTGACTGCAAACTTGGCTTATATCCTAGTCCTGCAAGCTAATTTATTATAACTTTTTAATGATAATAAATACAGTAATCCGTACATATGTACATTAAAAAGTAATTCTGTCTGTTACGCTTTCACGGTAAGCTACTGAACCGATTCTATACTGTTTATCTGGCTTCAACTTCTATTTCGCATCCGCAATAACCAATATTCAAGTGGACGAAGCCTCAGGCAGAAGCTGGTAGATCATAAGTATACATAGAAGAGGGAAAATTGCTGTTACTTATTTATAAAATTGATATTCTATCATGGTTTCCTTTCCTTGAAACGACTACAATACTGTACAAACATGCATACATACACAAGCAACCCATACTTTAGAACGGGCCGAGAGTAGCAGCGAGCCCAACGCGAAGGGCAACTGCATGAACACATGATGTTGGACAAGTCATTTTATAATATCCATCTAAAAAACCGGTCAAGTGCGAGTGAAACTCGCGCACGAAGGGTTCCGTACCATTACTACATATATCTTTATTTTGTTTTTAGTGTTTGTTGTTATAGCGGCAACAGAAATATGTACATGATCTGTGACAATTTCAACTGTCTAGCTATCGCAGTTCATGAGACATAGCCTGGCACAGACAGACCGACAGTGGAATCTTAGCGATAGAGTCCTGTTTTTACTCTTTGAGTACTTAACACTAACAAAAGGTGTCGGTTAGCAAACAATCAAACAATAAAATGTAATACTAAACAAAAAAATAATCAACTTCGCTGTTCATTTATTATGTATATAGGTATCTTCGCCTGGCATCAGCATAACATCTTTAAATATCAAAAATTTACCAATCTACGCACGTATGATATCTGCTGAGCATAACACACAATAGCATACATTTTTGTCAAGATAAAGATCACATTCACATTTAAATCGTCGTGTGCGTATAACAAGCACTATTAGACACAGCAGTAGATGAGCACTGAAAGTCGCCTCGATAATGTGAACACGCGACAATAGTGTTACAAATCAAGGAGACAGTTCAGCGACTTATCTACGACTATATCGGGCGAGGTCGTAGCTGAAAAAAACGCTTAAGTCAAGCTTTGTTCCGCAATTTTGCGTTGAGTATTGCTGCAGCCGAATTTAAGGAACATTTACACGCTCCAGTTTCCACATGAACTCAGTGACCTGCCACATGATTTTCAGTATAATAGCGCGCACAGTTCGAATACAAGAAATAGTTATGTTTATCTGATTTTATATCTTGTACACATATAGCAGTTGCTAATAGGTTGAGGGTTGCACAGCTTTCAGTACTTATAATAAAGACAAATAATTTCAAAAGTACCAATGCGCAAAGGCCATTAAACGCTGGGATGAGATAGTTCTATTTTCGCCCATTACACCTTCAGTATAAAATTTACGCAAGCAAACTTTCACATATAGCGAAACAATGAAATAGACAAAACACTTCCCTTCAAAACGTACTAATATTAACGAATAACTTTATTAGAAAAGGGCGGGATCGTTATTCAGTGACGTAACGACATTCACGTACATTTTTGCAGATTTTGGGTTCTTTCTACGTTTCAATGCATTTATTGTACCACCACTTGTGTTAGTAAATATTATTTATTTAATGTGAGAAAATACCTTAAAAAGAAGTTTGTAATAGACTGAATTTAGAAGGCTGCGAAGCGAAAGCAAGAGCAATTTGCCTAATACATCATATCATATCCATACATATTATAAAACCAATCCCCGCCACCCCATCTGTCTATCTGTATGAAGGCGATAAATTAAAAAATAAAAACTACTGAACTAATTGCCAAGCAGTTTTCACCAACAAACAGAGTGATTCATGAGAAAGGTTTAAGTGTAGAATATATACATGTTACAGTAGGGAAAACCCGAGGATTTCAAAGATTTTCAATACCCGCCCGTGCGAAGCTGGGGCGGGTCGCTAATCATGAATACGCTAGGAACGTATCAAGCCCGAATAGTAACAGGACACGGACTTTTATGCCCTCTAGAACGTATCAACAGCGTGCCATGACACCCGTACACAACGGTCGTCCTATGAAGTTAATTTGCGCCGTATGCCGCCTCGCCCGTAACTGGTGACGGCACTCGGTGCTAGTGACGGAACGGTATAGTAGTGGGTATAGTCTCATTATGTTTCAAAACTAAGATTTTTTTCATGATGTGGTATAGTGTAACAAAATGACTTCTTTAAAGTGTTTCCCTGTCAAACTCGATTGGCCTCTATTAGCCTAATCAATCAGCAATGGGTATTCCTAAATACCGGTCCAACAGAGGACTGCGGCAGACTCAAGTTGCTAAAGTGCTGGTCTATACTTACACCGACACTCCCCTTCAGCTCAAACATGGCCGTCTTGAAGTAAACGGCGCACCCATCCTGCCGATGCCCCGTTTTCTTCTTGAAGATCTTGGCATAGCCGATCTGCTCAAACTTGGAGAAGAAACTTTCTAAGTGCGTCGATTGTACTTCTTGGAAACATAGTATCTGAAATGATAAATGATATTTATTTTTCAAATAGGTTTTTAAAAACACTTTTAAACGTCAATTTTTTTTCGTTAATTTTAACTAGATGAGGCCATTGTTTTCTAGCTCACTACCTTATGAAGCAAGGGGTCAAAATCTCTTTTAAAGTCCATTGTACATGTAATGGTCAAAACATATGAGAACCATGCAGATTGGAGTCTGAGATGGTCTTTTGAAGAAAGAACCACACAATTTTGAGTGGACTTGTCCAGTCAGTGCAAGCATTTGTCAGTATTCGTATAGCTCAACTCAGGACTATTATGGAGCTTAACGATTTGACGAACAATACTAAAGAAAGGACATTTCGGTAGGCCGCAAAAAGTACTCATAACTATCAGAGATTAATTAAAATTAAAGAAAAGGAAAATGTAATCCACATAGTCCCCAAATTGACAATAAGAAAATATACAAAAATGTAATTCTACACAGCTAATATTATAAAATGTAAAAATAAACAATGTCATAATAATTTTATTAAGATTTCACACTTTCATCTCTTGTTTCCTACAGGCTATTGTCTACATTTCTTTTAATTTCTCCTTTCGCAGGTCTGCTATAAGAAATTTCTTTGGAAATAAGCAGTACCGTTGTACTATTATAAAACTAAATACATTTTATTCTCAATGAGAAACAATAATCTACCGCTTACTAACCTAAACATATGTGCACATAATTGCAAGCATGCTGACATTGCTTGTACTTGTCCTACTTTAGTTAAAGCTGACCACATAAAATACCTAGGGGTTATGACTGACACAAATCTAAATTTCCTTAAACACACCGAGTTACTATGCACAAGACTGCGTAAATTAATGTATATTTTTAAAGAACCTTCGTCACATAGCCGACTATAAGTTAATTAAACAGGTTTATTTGGCTCTGTGTCAATCCGTTCTCACTTACTGTATTACGTCATAGGGTGGAACTGCAAAGACTATCTTACTTCCTCTAGAACGTGCTCAAAGAGCCATTCTAAAGGTTGCAACCTTCCGCCCTTTTAGGTTTCCCACATACCAGCTATAAACAGCATGTAAAATACTAATAATACGCCTACTATTTATATTGCACATCGTACTTTATCAGCCATCTGAGCTTCCTTTTAACCCAATATCTTCAACCAGGAGGAGGAAAGATTTAGTTTGCACTAAACCACAGACGAGACATATAATTGCACATAGATTTTATGTATTTTTAGGGTCTTTTTTGTATAATAAGCTCAACAAATTATTAGATCACTTCACGCTGGACAGATAAAGTTTGATTCTAAACATCACACTTTTCCTCTCACACACACATCATACACTTACAAACACACTCACGCATAAATACAATTAATCGTTTACTTTTTCTTCTTTGTTATAATTTTTTATCCTTTTTTGTTATTTGCCTATTTGTAAATACATAATGTAAGGGAAGAGTGGAGCCTTCAACTACAGGCATTTCCAAGCCTAAATAGTGACTCCTTGACATGCAATTTAAGCCAGCATAATATGTAATCAGGTTTTCTTTTATAAGATTTGGAACAAATTAGGATCTCGGGCAGACCATGGCTTAGATTAGGACGTGCGTGTCTATGGGATACTTTCCGACTTTAACGATATAGGCAAAATTTAACTCACATCAGGGTTTAAACTGGTGATCTCATCGAAGAGCCGCGCCGCCCTGGACTTCCACTTGAGGTCGCGCGGCGAGCAGTCCGTGTACAAGTAAGGATGGCACTCCAGTAGGTACTGAGCCAGCAGGTTATATGACAGCACCTTGAACTTCACCGATGGACCTGCGGAAACCAGTGCGACCATTAACATTGACTAGACTTTTGAATGCAGTTTTAGAAAATACTTCATTTTTTTTCTTTTTTTATACTTTTCCACTGCTCTCACGCAAAGCGTCCAGGACACCATCAATCTTTTTTCGGGGCCGGTCCCAACGGCCAATGTTTAATTTCTTGACTTTGGCCTGGCTGCCTTCT
Source organism: Leucania comma (assembly GCA_958295575.1). NCBI lineage: Eukaryota > Metazoa > Arthropoda > Insecta > Lepidoptera > Noctuidae > Leucania > Leucania comma. The sequence goes on along the minus strand of OY282461.1, from coordinate 36,074,961 downwards.
TTTAGAAACGGGAAATCATCAAACAACCTCTCCAGTTCTGGGTGGGGCGTGAGGGAGGATTACAATTTTACCGAATAAAACACACCCGTGTTCCTTCAATTTCACTTTGCGTTCCAGGTCCGCAGTCACTCTATCGGGCTTCCTAGTGCCGGACAATAGATATTTCAAGAAAAATATATGCTTCGGGAATCAGCGTCGGCTGATTCGAAAATTAATTCGGAGTATGCGCTTTGTAGTGTAACCGTGGGTCAGTTTATGACGACTGAAAGGATTATATTCGTCGTTGCGACTCGACCTGTGTCACTTTTAGCAAAACCACTTTTTTTTTCAAAAAAATCTAATCTAACCGACTTCGAAAAAAGGAGGAGGTTCTATGTTCGGCTGTATGTATTTTTTTTTTTATACTTCCGAATTGGAAGACATAGAACGGAATTCTTCAAAAAACCTTAGCAGAACTGTCGTAACAAGTAAAATTGCTTTGTTTATACATGTAGTTGGTGGCTGACTAAAGGAAAAAGGGGAGGGGTACATAGAACTGACCTGATGATGAAGACGGAAGGTAGGTAAGAGCCGGAACTTTGTAATAAATCAGTGTATCTTAGCCGTGTCTGGTATTATTAGAATTGTCATGATGATTTGATGTTGGAACCGAATGGCGGAAGGTACCTATCTATTCAAGTTTGGCTGAGGGGTACTACCACTAAAAAGTGTGAAATAAAAACTTTTTACAAAAAAAATACAACCGACTTCAAAAACCACCAAAATATGCAAAATAACTTTCAATTTCGGAAGTCGGTGTTAAATAGCGAAGAGACCAAACTATTATAGAAACACCGACTTCCGAAATTGAAAGTTATTTTGCATTTTTTGGTGGTTTTTGAAGTCGGTTGTATTTTTTTTGTAAAAAGTTTTTTATCGTCATCATCCTATACCTACACATGGGTTTTGCCAAAAGTGACACATAAGAGGTCTTAAAGTCGCAACGACGATATTACACACCTTGCCTATTATCCCGGCCGCTTCCAACAGTCTCCCACACCCTGAAGTTAGCTGGTATGTTACTTGGAGCCCTTCTCCCTTCGGCCGCGGATGCCGACTCTCCCGTCTGTCGCAACCACTCTTCATTATTACTGGCCGTACTGGACAACAAACACATTGTTACAACATTTAGTCGGACATAATATTTGTAAATAGACGAAACATTCTTTCATTTTAATTAGACATTTTATAAAACTCAAATAAGTTTATTTGACGAATGGGGAAAATATATTCCTATGGGAGACCAAGTTATGATAGACTTACAATTCGAAGAAATTCGTGCTTTGGCATATAAAATAATACAAAGCCATTAGAGCAAATTGCAGATCATCAGCTTAGCTAAGTCATTATAATTCTTGTCTGGCTTTAAAATAACCGAGGTACCTATTTGCTGCTCACAAAGAACTGTATAAAAATCAAATAAAAGAAAAACTGGTAAATATTGTATTAATTTATTCGATAACATTACAAATGTCTTCCAGATACTGCTTTATATCAGTTGATGTCATCGAACTCTTTTTATTAATCGGCCACAAAACACAAAAATCAGATGTCTGAAAGCCTCTAAATCTGAATAAATGGCGGCCAGCGCATTTTCATGTCACATTCATCTTGAAGCTACAAAAAAGAAATATTTTACAATGATGAGGGATGATCACGCCCGCGTTCCAAATGTTACTTTGAGCCGTTGTTGTTTCAAAAGTATCGCTGATAAATATTATATGCTAGATAATGCATTTATTTATCTAGAATATAATATTTATCCTAATCAAACAACTTATGAGGGAAGGTACTTCTTCTATTGGATCTCGTACTATGAGCCGTTGTACAAACTTTTCCTTCAGCCATTGTTTCAAATGTGCCGTTGAGCCATTGCTCCAAATGTTTCAAATGATACATATCATCATACGTTTCTGTCTCAGTGGTACTATGACGCGACGTAAAAAATCTCGATTCATAAGAGTAAGTGCGCTTGTAGACGTCCATTTTTTTCAACGGACACCGGACCATTGTCCGTTGTCCGATTCGCGGTGGTGTATGGGTTACAATGAATGATTAGATCAAGGTGTCTTTCCGGATCTAATGAAATATAGTAAAGTTATACCACTTTTTAAATCCGGGAACAGTAAAGACTCTAATAATTATAGGTCAGTGTCCGTGTCGCCAGTTTTTAGCAAAATATTTGAAAGGTGATGTTAAATCAAATGCTTAATCATTTTAACACAAATAACATCTTACACGATAAACAGTATGGTTTCACCAAAGGACGTTGTACAACTGACGCTGGTGTCTCCTTACTAAAACACATTTTCAATGCGTGGGAAGAGGCACAAGATGCTGTAGGCATCTTCTGCGACCTGTCTAAGGCGTTTGATAGTGTAGTTCATGAAACATTACTCCTGAAACTTGATTACGGACTAGGCAAAACAGCGTTAAACTTATTGAAATCTTATTTGAATGATAGACAGCAATAAGTTCAGATAAACGGTGTCAATTCGTCGGAGTCAAATGTCAAAATGGGAGTACCCCAAGGTTCGATTTTAGGTCCTTTTTTATTTTTAGTTTACATTAATGATTTACTCCATTTGTTGCAAAACAAACTTAATATGGTGTTGTTTGCCGACGACACTTCTTTGATTTTTAAGGTAAATAGAAGGACTAATAATCTTGACGACGAAAATAACGCCCTACTGCAGGTCCAAAACTGGTTCACGGCTAATAATCTAGTTTAAAATGGGAAAAAAAATAAATGCATAAGATTTTCCTTACCGAATGTCAAAAGTAGTGAATGTGACATAGTATTGAACAACGAGAAACTAGAATTCGTCGATCAAACCGTTTTCCTGGGGATTACGCTTGATTCAAGGCTACAGTGAGGTCCTCATTTAACATCTCTTGCAGGACGACTTAGCTCAGCTGCATATGCTGTTAGAAAAATCCGCCAATTTACGTATGGTGATACCGCTAGACTAGTCTATTTTAGGTATTTTCATAGTATCATGTCATAGGGTATCTTACTATGGGGACGGGCTGCAGACATCCACTCAATTTTTATATTACAGAAAAGAGCCATCAGAGCCATCTACAATCTCCGCCGGTGCGATTCTCTAAGAGAACTGTTTAAAGAAATTAACATCATGACGGTGCCTTGTCAATATATTTATGAAAATATAATGTACGTTAGAAAGAATCTTCATCTTTTTAGTAAAAGAGGCAATGACATAATTATGTTACAAGCAATAGGGACCTTTTAGTTCAACCAGGTTTCAGACTGGCTAAAGTGGCGTCTTCTTTCATGGGGTACTGTTTAAAATGTTACAATAAAATACCTTCTTACATATTAGAACTCAATGAAACGAAATTTAAATCTTGTATAAAACGCACACTATGTAGACGGGCATATTATAACTTGGAGTATTATATTTAAGATAAAAATGCTTGGGTTAATTCTGGTCCAGCTCCACTACCAGCAGGGCGTACAAATTGATTAGTTTGGAAAATACTTTTTTATCTTTTTATTTAATACTAAATTATTATTGTACGAGTATGTCTACATTATACAATAAATAATTAAATTAATTAAGCATTTATTTTCAAAGTTTGTAAATGTGAGTACCATGGAGCAATTTATGGTTTTTGATTAATATTGGACTTGTTTGACATAAATGAGCATGGTGGTTGAGAGTTTGTCATGCTCACTCAAATGTGTCACTGATGATGGCGCGTGTGTTGGATCATTCGGTTCCCTTCAAAATGGTTGAACTGAGTGGTGCTGATATACGCGTCATGTCCGTGAACGTGCGCTTTCAGTTGAGACTGGTCATCTCTTAGCTGCCAGTGGTTTATTTTAATATCTATATGTATTTAGAATGTCTTTTTTTCTTTTGAATCTTTGAAAAATGTGTGTACACGCACCGGACAAAGGTCCGGGGAAAAATTTACGCCGGATATACGACCGCGTGATGGACATCGGTCCGGCGTAAGAAAGAGCGGTCATCAACGCCTGTCTATTGGTGCTTGTAGACGCGCCGGACTTATATTCTTACAAGTGCCAACAATAAAGTGTATAATAAATATACAAATAATCAGTTTAAAACTAGCGCTTATAGACCGCACTTCAAGCTGACGTTCATCCGGCGAAAAAACAAAAAAGCATCTCCGTCTAAACATTCATACCTAGACGATTCGAGTTTCTCGACTCGAACATACGATTCTCGCTAGAGTGGACGAGCGAGAGGTACTATGACTTACCTCTCGCTCGTCCACTCTGGCGAGAACAAGGATCATATAATATCCTAGGGACAAACTGGATTGATTCCGGAGCAAAATTAATATGCAGTTAAAAACAAAAAAAACACATGTAGGTATTTATTAATTGTATTGATATGTTTAGAGCTTATTTGCAACGTACTATAACAACACCTTGAACTTCTTTAGAATAGAATTGTCCCAATTGGGCACATTGCTCGCAGACCAAATGACCGTTGGGGCCGAAAGGTTTTGGAGTGGTGACAGTGTGAAACGCGGAAGGCCTACAAGGTGGACCGATGACCTGGTAAAGGTTGCGGAAATCCGATGGATGCGAAACGCTTAGAACCGCTCATTGTGGCGACATTTGGGAAAGGCCTGTGTCCAACCGTGGACGTGTTTGGACTGAAATGATAATGATAATTGGACGAAATTGTTCTAAACTGGCGCGTCTCAAGTAAGATTACTAAAACTCTCTTTATACCTAAAAAAAACCTCTTTCTTGTTGTCTTGCTTGGAACGTTTTTTCTTCTTTTACTTGTCAATGAAACATATGAACCTAATACACATGAAAATATAGTACACTTTAGAGTGTGTAATATTGCTCCGTAATCAATCCAGATTGTCCCCAAAATATATAAAATCTTTGGTAGGTATAGACAAGTCAAGATTCTCGAAAGCAAGAATCTTCTCATTATATTTTTGCTGTCTAAACAGACGCAGGACATTATCGCCTAGTGATTATTGCTTACGAGTCTCGTATGACATAATCGTAGGTGAGAATTTATTTCTTACCTGTGTCTAAACACTTTGATACGATAATGTCATAGCGATTATTGCTTACGATTATTGCGTACGATTTTCTCGAACAAAACGTTCGAGAAACTCGTACCGTCTAAATTACGCTTTATTATCTCAATGTCAAACACAAGACACAAGTCACACGTCAGTTAGAAGTAACCAAAGATCCTATATATCCTATTTGGAAGTAACTGAAATCATCAAAACAGGTTTTGACAAAAAAATAAAATGGTCATAGATTAGTAGAATGACTAGCTGATCCGGCAAACTTCGTATCGTCTAATATGGCGTTGTCGTTCTCGAATTTCTTTTTCGTGAATTTTAATTTTTTTATTATTATTTTTTTTATTCTCACGGTTTAAAGGCCACAGCTCATTAGAGCCACCCGGAACCCACTCCGCACCGGTTCGCCTCCTGCGGCTAGTATTCTTTATATAGACTTGTAAGGGTATGCGCTCACTACATCCACTCCGTAGCGTCACCGGGTCGCCTCGGCCGTAAGCCCTCCACGCGCAGGCGGCGGGAGCATTCGGTGGAGCACTCGGTGACAGCTCACGGCTCAACGCGGGGATCCCGAGTGGACCGCGCGCTGCCCACGAATGATTCACACGAGGACGGTACTGTAAAAAAAAAACTACTTGGGGTCCACTGGTTCACGCCGCGAGATCCACTGGTTGACCGCGCGACGTTTATTGGTGATAACGCGGTGTTCACCTGTAGACCACCTGTCGACAACGAGTGGACGCCGAGCGACGAGGCGGTGTGGGGGTGGGTTCCGGGTGGCATAAATAAGCGGTGACCTTAATCCTCCCCTGGACTATTACGAATATTTCAAGACCAAAATTAGCCAAATCGGTCGGGCCGTTCGAACAGTTGTAGAGTTTTTGCGAAAGTTGTTATGATAAGCTAACATTTACCTGGTACAACCAGCAACAAGATTCGATTAACACACCAGAGAATAAAAATCGCATTTGTAAGGAACATTCGCATTTGTATCGATGCAGTCACAATTGGTCAAAGACACAACTCATTTCCCTTCATTAAAACCCTTTTCTTCCCTTAATTTTTTTTTTTCTCTTTTTCTTTATATCGATTGTGACATATAATTATATCGAATGCGACTTTATGAACTGTTGTAAACTACGAAAATTAGCCCTTAGTTTTCAGACGACAAAAAATAATCCGTATATTTCTCCAATATATAATTTATTTCAGTATATTGTCTTTTAATTATCTCACAGATGACGTAAAAACTGTGTCAGTGCCACCCGCGACTTAAAGACACTACTTTATCCCCTACTCGCATAATCTACGGGCGTTCAAAAATTAATGAGAATGACATATTTATTGAAGGTACTTGGCCAAAAGCCAAAATGATTATTGTTTCGTAAAGATTAAGTCTTCGTCATAATACTCACAAATAATTAAATTTCTATCTTGCCGGTGTCAGTTATTAAAAGAATTTGTTTGTATAAAGTCGTTTTTGACGTTTTTGTGCAAATGGAAAAAATCTAAATCCGTCCGGTGATAAAATATTTTTGCTTGAAAAATTTTACCACGGAAGAAGTTTTCAAAAAATTGCATGAGACTTTAGGAGAGTCTGCTCCACCATATTCTACAATGGTTCGGTGGTGTGCTGAGTTTAAACGAGGAAGAACAATGGTTCAACATGAACTGCGCTCAGGCCGCCCTTTGACGTCAATCACCCAGGAAATGTTCGAAAAAGTTGAAAAATTTGTTTTGGATGATCGCCGTCTAACAGTCCTTTTTATAGCAGAAGAGTAAAATTATTGAAAAACGACGAGGAAAACTCGCAAAAAAAGTTTTGTTTCACCAGGTCAATACACAAGTCTGCAATTTCAATGGCAGCAATCCAAGATGCAGGCTTTGAGATCCTCCATCATCCACCATATTCACCGGACTTGGCCTCCAGTGATTTCTACATCTTTTCGCGTTTGAAAGAACACTTGAGAGACTCAAAATTTGAAGATGACGAAGAAGGTAAACGATTTTTTAAGTACTATAAATGAAGATTTTTTAATAAAGGGAATTTTGGTTCTAGAAAATAGATATACTAAATATATTAACCTAAAGGGTGATTACGTCGAAAAATAAAATAATATTAAATATAATAATTTTCTAACCTAGCTATTCTCATTACTTTTTGAACGCCCCTCGTATTAAACCGTATATTAGGCCGGCTCCAAACCAAGACCTAAGCTAAGGTAGTTTAAACGTAGGTCAATTTTCGTTCTTATCTAAGAGTAGTATGAAAACCTAAGCTTCTGCCAGCAGCTTCGCCCGCGCAAAAGTCCGTTTATCACCTTGAAGATGGAGTTTCGTTAGTCTAAATTCATTCTTAACGGACGTCTATACCCTATAAGGAACCTACCTGCCAAATTTTAAATTTGTAGGTGTTATATAGTTTCCGAGATTTCATGATTAATCAGTAATTCGCTTTTATAATATAGATTAACTAAGCTCTTGGTCTACAACCAACTTCGGGCAGATTTTTGCTTTGAGCCGCTTTGACTGGGCAGGTCCACTAGAAATGTACTAAGCTGCATAGCTACGTATACGTCTGATTTCCACCAATAGCTGCTTAACGAAACTCTATAGTAGAACTGGTTTCTACGAATCATAAAATTAATTATTTGCAAACATGGGTAAAAATATAAATTGAGGTTTTGTTTTTAAGTCAGTAATAAAGCTAAAGCTTTATGTTTAACCATCACATGGGTATGCAAATAATTAAAGCAGGTATTGTCTGAACGAAGAAACCAGCCATAGATGCAAGGTGAGGATGCTTGCCACGGACTCGCGAGTGCTGTAGTTCGTATTGCTAAGCACAGAGAACGATGGAAGAAGACACTTTGTAATTGGTGCAAGTACACGTACGAGAAGTTGAAGCTAATAAACATTTGTTGTTGCCTTGGCGGAGGATAGCTTGAGTCACGCATCTTCATAGAACATAAAGAATATCTTACATGCAGTTACAGTACGGCCAACGGATCTTGGCACGCCGGACTTTGCGCAGAAGGCTGCGCACAAACGTTTTTTAGGAACAAAATGGTGGCAAGTGGCGACGTGCGCGGGGCGGAGATGTTGGCTAGAGATTGACACTATGAAAACACAATCGACCGTTTATCGAATCAAATATAATCGATTTTATCAATTTGGAATTTATTGATTTTTGTTTTTAGGAGATATTGAAAGAAATAGATATACAAACATAGTGAATTCTCTTGTTAGTAAACGAAATCGTAACTTTAATAATAAAAAAAAACGACTAAAATTTTATTTTCTTAGTTATAATGCATGATTTATTTAAATATCAGTTACTTATAGGCAACTACTAGAATAACGACTGATTGGGAATATTTAAACCTCCTTAAAATATTGAATATAAATATATTTTTATAACTTAATTTCAATCGATTTGAACAAAAATCGATTAAACAACACCCTCAGACAGGCGTATTGGACATCCCTTTTTGGTTATTTCGTATAGCTTCGTGAATATTCGGAAATGCTCGGTACAATAATGTGTTCTCTGTCACACTTCAGCATTCCTGTCTGCTATCTCTGTCTTGCGTACACGCGGTTAAAAAAGTTTTATTTGATTGTTCATGTTGATAATTGTTTGGTTGACTGTTGTTTTTATTAAGATGCCTCTATTGCCTTATTATTAAGATTGTTAGTTAGAGTTAAGGGTTAAATAAGAGTAGTAAACATGTACAAGTATATAAAAAGTTACTTAAAAGTATTAGAATACTTATTCGTATCGCGGTAAAAAAATAATTAAACAGGTTCAATGTTGTGTTTGAAAACTAGAAGCGAACTAAATAAAAAATATATAAACGGTTACGAAAACTAAATACTTCCAATTACCTTTTATTTAAACGATATAGCCCACACTGCGCTATGTACAAATGTGGATATCTTTAATATAGATAAAAATACACTTCAATTTCATTTACATATATATCTATATTTATAGAATATAGAATTTAAGCATATATATCAAAATTCATTACTTAATAATTATTTATTTTTGTTAGATCAAAATGCACTTTTTTAATGTATGAAAGGATATTAACAAAAATACTTTTTTTTGCCTTTCGGACTGTCTGTCTTTTTATACCGGGTAGTCTCCGAAACGGGTAGACCGATCTTGAAGAGACTCTCACTGACCAATAGTATAGCTGATTTTACAAGGAGTAATTTAAGGGCCGGTTCTAGCCACTGTTTTTTTTGTATGAACTTCGCTCGGGATTATGTCGTCTTCGCGGCCCAAAAACAGCGGTTTTATTTTTATATAAAAAACAACAACAACAATTCAAAATTTCTGTTCTTGCGAAGCGCTTTTAAATAACAAGCTTTATTTTTTTTTTGTAACTTTCAAATAGTTCCGTAACGTAATCTCGTAGATAAATACGTTTGAAATCGTAAATTAGGGTCAGATTCGCGATTTTTTTTATCGAGCCAACTAATTTATATCGTGTTTTCATTTTTGCAAAGCCCTTGGCCATATAGTCAATTTTAATAAAATAAATTTTCATGGTGTTCTCTCTTATATTTGTGTATTTCCATAGGTTTAAAAAAGGTCAAAATGAGTAGAACCGGGCCTTAAGTTTCCTTTTATTTTCCCGCGGGCCGTTCCCGTGTTAATCCCCGAGGGGGGGGGACATTCTCAGAAATGGTTAAACAGATGTTGATCAGAATTAATAACAGTTTTTTCCCTGCCGAACTGCACTAACTTCTGACGATTTATAATTGTCCGTGTAGGCCTATGTGAAATAAAGACATTTTGAGTTTTGTATAATCCTCAAAATTACTACCGTAACGACCGACATCCTTGGTGCCACAAACGAACTAAACTGCTTCTCAACTGCTGCTCAAAAGCTGCGCTACGCGCGAATCCTCCCTTTCCAAAGGTTTGCAGGACTTTATACTCTGTTCCGCATTCCTTTGAACTACAATACACTAGAACTGTGCGTGTTAAACCTTTAACTTTTGAATATTGAATCTACGAATTTGCAACTATTATTGTTAGTGTTTTATAAATTCCTTCGTAATGCTGGCGTAGTCGTTATTCTGCTACTACACTGTGGCCGAGCAGTCGGAACGGACGCTGTGCCACAGCCACAATGTACCTGTCTATATGCTTAACTTTTTGTAAACTGATCGCTACTTCCAGACTACTTACTCCTATTTTACATCTACAACAGCTATCTATACAGAGTATTTACAACCTATACAGGGTCCGAGCCCAAGTCGTCGACGGCGCGTTCTGTTCCCGCGCGCCTCAAGGAGCTGTCAGCACACCGAAGAGGCCCAGCCTGCTAACTGCAGGCAGGCAGGGTCGAAGCCTACTGAGGTCATGGGTTTATTTCCGAAAGGAATGGTGATGGTCATGAATTACAAAAAAACACGAAATTGCAGGTTTCCTACGTTGAAATTTAAGGTTTTATGTTCGTTGTATGAAATAACGATTTCCTGGTTAAAATAGTTCGTTTTCTCTACTACAATCTCCTCAGAACCGATTTTAGATAACTAATTTAATTATGTAGTAATAAACTTTCTCCCGATGCATGTTTAGGCAAAAATTCACGGAGACATCATTTCAGGGCTCTTATTTTGTGATTCTACTAAATATCAGCCAAAAACAAAAATACAATTAGCTCTCAAATATCCTATACTTCAATTATAACAGGTTATATTTTCGTTATATGCCTTTTATGTCAAGAAAAAAGAAATCTACGTAATTTAATTATCTACCGAAAAGGCTTCAAAACAAGCCCCAATATCTCCAAAGTTCTACATTATTTAGACTTAAAATTTATACCAAAATAATCATCAACATTTGCTTAAACGATAGTATTATTTTTATTTTTTTAAACAGCTACTATTATTTTTTAATTAAATAAATAAAAATACTATATATTTCACTGCGCCGGCCATCTGCGATTAGTATTAGTACCGCGCGAGCGCTTGTCGAGGTAGGACCTATGTCAGTTTGTTTCCCGCGCGCCTTTGGTTCCGATACTACCGTCGTGTGCGCCGACTGTCACATAGACACCGCATTGCTATTGTGTGCGTGTGAACTACGAACGCAGTTTTTGATTTTGTAAATATTTATTTTCGAACGGTATATTTGGATGAATATAAAGTTCAGATACTAAACTTATTATAGTTGAAGTTATCGACTCTAGAAAAGCTCAATGAATGCCTTTGCGGAAAATATTTTTCTGATGCAAAAATGTAATGTTTGACTGTACCAAATAATAAAATAAATAATACATTTGGTGGTTTCATTTACTGGACTAGATTTCAACCATACTACTATATACTAAGGTTAGAGTGAACAGGCACTAAATAAACTATTTCATCAATGATTGCATCATTGCATAACATCAGGTGGGATCGCAGTCAAGCACTAGTGTGTATCACTTAAAAAAAAAAACTACTGGTATACAACTATGCTATGAACAGTAGATATTATAATCGACTACTGCATAACAATTAAAATATTTAAATGAACACGCTTCAACAGTAAAGTTCATAAATAATAAAAAATGTAACAAATTGATTAATTAAATAAAATTAAAATAACTCGTCAAAAATTTCAACCTCTACCTGAAATATTTAATTTCGGAAGATCAAGATCGTTTAGTCGTCGTATTCGCAATATCATAGTACGAGCGTGACTGCAAGAAGCATGAATGAAAATATCGCTCACGTAGTTCGCCACCCGCTCGATGCGTAAAATACCTAAATTTGCGTTAAGTCGAAATGTGAAAGGGCTCTTAACTGCAATGGTGATATTAAATATATTATGCATATATTATACATTTAAACCTTGAAACACGACATTAAAAAAAAAAACGCGTCAAATTCCGTTGCGTAGTTTTAAAGATCTAAGCATACATAGGAACTATGTAGTGATTGTATATTATACTTTTATTTACAAAATGAAGTTAAGTTTATGATAAAAAATAGAAAGATTGTAAAAATGTACAGAACCGTCCGAGAACCTAGTTATTTTTTTTTTAACTAACACTAATTTTATTTTATGATTATGTTTACCTACAGAGTGTCATATTCGCATCAGCGAAAAAGCTCTTTAAATAAAGATTAAAAAAAAAAAAACAATCGCGGATAAGAGCAAAAACCGCGCTGAACTGTTAATTTCATGGTTAATTAAGGGTATGGTACAGCTGGCTACACTAGCGAACTATACTCATGAATACAAAAACAAGCATCTTTCTACATTTCAAAGAAGTTAGGTTTAAGAGTAATATGTAATGTAAAGTAGTTCATTAAAAATTAGTTCAACACAATAATTATTCTAAGACAGCATACAGCACAGAACTACGAGTAAGTTTAAAATAACACAAAATTATTATGTTATTTAAGTACTATCTCTTTTTAATTTGTTAAATACAAAATTACATAACATAATAATTTTGTATTTAACAATTTAAAATGAGATAGTACTTAAATGGAACCATGTTAATTAAATGTTGAAAAAAATAATTAAATAAAATATTTTGTCCAAGGACTTACATGTCAAATTGTCCCCCATAGCTTGCATGATTAATAGATGGTTGCAATGGATCACTCATTGGCTTTCGTTTCGTGCATTCATTGGAATTCAAAGGCGGTATCTTGATCTTCAAATGTTTCTTGCCGTGGCCGTGCTGTCTCAACTGTAGGCTCGAATGGAACTGTGCAGTTAGTTTTATGTTCACACACTCCGTACCACATGTCTTCCGTTCACAATTCAAATGCGAGAATCTCCTCACATGTGCCTTGTCAACCTTCTCATATGTAAACGCTAAGTATCTGTAAAAACTATTTGTCAATTTCAGCATAGCTTTCTATGGATATGGCTTACATTTATATAAATCATATTTAAATTGTCAAACTAGCCTATAGTTACATAAAGTGTCATAAGAGCGTTCTGTACATGCATTACTAATATCCTCGATGGGCTATTGTTATGCTTAATATCGTTTTTTATTATTGTTGACATGGAATTTGCTCTGTTGTTAGTTTTGCATCCTGAAACAAAATCATCATAAGTTGGAATATTTTATAGTTTTAAATATGTCCCCAAAATGCCATTCAAAAGATGGTAAACTGATTTCATAATAATTCCAGAAACATGAATATGTTACGACATGTGTAGCTGTTTGACATGCAAAATCTATACTAATATGATATTATAAATGTGAAAGTAACTTTATCTGTCACTTTCACGGGTAAACTACTGAACCGATTTTGATGAAACTTTGGAAAAGATTAAGCTTGAACCCCAAGGAATATCATTGGCCTCTGGCAGAAGCTAGTTTCAAATACAATGATCTAAACACCCAGAAAAAACAAAAATCTGCCAACAGTGGTACAGTCCAATAGACACACAAGTCACTTTCAAGAGACATAGACAATTATTTGAAAACTGTCTTCATGCAAGCAATCCCAATTTTATCTTTATTTTTTGTTCCTGCGTGAGTTATTCTAGACAATTATTTGAAAACTGTCTTCATGCAAGCAATCCCAATTTTATCTTTATTTTTTGTTCCTGCGTGAGTTATTCAAATGTGCTAAAATTGTTTTTAATGATTTTTTTTCTCTATGAAGAGTGCTTTGGTTAGTCATATTATAATAAAACAAGTACCCAGTAACTTTTAACCTAGTTTTTCATTCTGTCTCCCTATGACACTGAACATTGTATTAGATTTCTAATAAACTCAAGTTTGACCACATCTATGAAGTTTTAATTATATCCATGTGTGGAAACTTAAGACAACCTCACATTGCATGTGACGAATATGCCACTGCATACGAATTTAGATGGAATGTTACTTGGTTACTGCAAATTAAATTCTTCCCAGAATTTATATAAAATATTTTTTTTTTGCTATTGTAGTAGATACAACAAATAAGCAATAAAGCATATTATTGTTAGTTTTAATCATAGAGCATATAAAATGGGGCTTAGTATCGTAACCTGCTCTCTGTGCCCTACCCTACGGCTAAATGGAAAAGTTTTAGGCCAACAAAAACTAAAATACAATACCAGTGGCAACATCACAAAAAATCAAAAAGAAGCTATAGACTGTGTCAGTAATATTCTGAGGACAATTTCCAACTATCATAACTATCATAGTCACTTTAAGTGCTATGAATTGTCTCTAGTGATACTCATTGAGATGCTTCTTTTGTGTGTAAAGTTTGACAATGGTGTCTTTAGCAGTGGCATAGTGCTCATTGGTTTTGATGTTCAGGATTTTTAATCAAATTCGAAAAAAGGGTGGTTCTCAATTTGTTTACTTATTTGTATCTTTGCCAAATATTTATCAGTTCAAATGATTAATTTTTGTTTAAATAATATTACATTATATAGTCCTGGAAATTTGATTCAAATTTTGTTTTAGACCTGCTGATGAAAAATTTTGAAGATAGCAGAATTCTCCAATAAATAAAAACAAACACACAAAACAAACATCAATTCATAACATAACATCATACACTGAAGATTTAACATTCATCATGGTATATACCCTCATTTTACCAATTATGTTCCAAATCCTTGTCAAAGGGTGCAATAGTCCAACCTACTTTTATTTAATTTGCCAATACCATACCAATGTGTACATTGTACCATTATGCTTACAACTTGCTCTAGAACTTGCTTATATGAAAATAAAAAAGAAATTGTAATTAAGTAATTCTTTATTTTTTTATTTTGGGATAATTCATGTTTCTGTTTTTGTTATAAACTAGATATTAAAACTTTAGTCCTAAGGAAATAGAAAAATCTTGGGGGTAGTTTTAAATTTAAGTATGAATGAGCCTACTAACACATTGAACTAATTTTGCTAGTACTAGGGCTGCTCATATTTGTGCATAAATAAAAATGACAAGCTGCATCACTCACTACTAAATAATTGTGATGTACAAACCAGTCAAACGGTTAAAATAAAACATGGATGTCTGTCTGTTATGGCAAGCAAAAGGCTATAGCAGTAAATTTACATGTTTCTATGAATAATAGCTTATAGATATAGATCTGTAGATATGGTTGCCTTTCTTTCTTCAGAACACTGAATTATATTTATGAGGAAATAGTCACTTAATTTATTGGTTCTTAACAGTCACAATCATATGCATAAATTTGATACTTAATACATAAAATATTAAAATATTTAGCAAAAAATGTTAGTTAACACTTCTGAATGACTATTTCAATTTACAGAAACTTTGATAACAGATTGTGTTTCAGCCTCAATGTTACATCATATGTCTATATTTTTTGTTCAGGGTCCTCCTTTTAAAGCTGGATGAATGCTTTATACAACAGAAATAGAAACGTTTACTAGTTCATTTACTGATAAAAATCTATGGCGCAACTGTGCTATTGTAAACAAAACAAGCATCTTTGTGTGTTTGAACAGATAACAAGAAAAAACGTAATTTATTCTGTGACAATCTATGCTCTATTTTAAACTGAACTATTCCGTGGATACGATAACACATTATGAATAAAGGCAAACTAGAAAAAGTCAGTAAACACAGTAATTGGTCAAAAAAATAATATATTCCTGACCAAACATCGTAGTTGGATTATTCATTTTATATATTTTGCTGTAGCCAACAGCGCATTAATCTATTATATAACTATATTTCGTCAAATACAACACAAAAACAAATTGATGGAAATGCGACCAGACATTGCAACAATGACAACATATTTTAACCTAGACGGAATGTTTTGAATGTGAACAAAATTAACTTACATGCATACAAACCAAACCATAGCATATAGCATTTAATGGTAAAGAGCAAAAACCATGACGGACATCTAAAATCTACTGTAAAAATACATTTTTACTGACCCATCGACCTTTCGTATCGTGTCTCTCAAATGTCAACTGACTGTCAGGACAATCAGTCAATGTCATCAATCCCCTCGTTCCGAAAAGCGCTAAAAGCGATTTTAGCGCGAAACCGACCAAATTTAATAGTCACAAAATAGAAGGGTTAATTTGTAACAATTGTGACGTTGCGCGTTGGTTGCATTCGCGCTATCTATAATCAACTTCAACTCTTCAAATCACTTTTGACTCTTTTGACGCAATTCGGAACGAGGGGAATGTCACACATTCCCAGCGTCCCGAATTGCGCTAAAAATGATTATATCACGTTATTTTCTGGATGAGAGCGATTTGGACTGTGGAGAAGTATTTCGACGCCTGAGTATATTTTGTGTTTTTGTTATTATATTGATTTCGAATAAATTCTTAGTTTAGTTTTTATGCACACAGGTTTAGTATAAATACTTAATGAATGTTTAAGTTCATTTGTAAATAAAATTAACATGATTATCACGAATCCAACCAAATAAGGGCTGTTACATAATAATTGTGATGTTGCGCGTTGGTCGGATTCGATGACGCGATATTATCACTTTTAGAGCTTTTCGGAACGCAGATTTTTTTATTGATGTTTTTAGCAGAGGTAATAAGGTTTTTAAGCCAAGTCTTCGTATGAATAGATTCTGTGCAGAAAGAGACATGTCGATTTCGTTTGTTGTAACGTTAGTTATCGGCTTATTTTATTGTGATTTTTATTCAAAATCATACCAAAAAGATGCACTATTTTACACAGATCCACATATATTTTTTTGCATATTATATTTAATATTATACGGTTTTGCCGAAAAGGAAATAACACTATTATTTTTCTGATTTAAATGGATTTAAACTAATAACAGAACGCGTACCCGCTATAATTGGTATGGTATGTAAAAAATATATTTTATTTTTATTGATTTCCTAGGTAAACTGCGATCCCTGACTTTTAGAAATATGAATAAATTAAAACTAAAATTAATTCAAACAGTAGAGGAGTACTTCGACGCCTGAGTGTATTTGGTGTTTTTGTATTATATTTGTACATAGTTATGTCTAGTTTACATTCTTAGTTTAGTTTTTGTTTACATAGGTTTAGTATAAATACTTAGTAAATATTGTAAAAAGTTTGTACTTAATTTAATTCATAATTAAATCTATAAATAAATTCAAACATGATCAGCATATTTGTTTATTTTATTTCAGTTAATATTTTCAATAGCAGGTATGAAGGGTTTTGATATTTTGATTTATATTGCGTTTCTTCTTCTCTGTCGTTTCGCTCTTGGCAGAGCGGTCGTGGTCACGTTGAGGCGTCCACATTGGTGATAGAGGCGGACACAGCTTTCTTAACGATCTCCCGCCATCTCTCTCTGTTGGAAGTCTGTCGGGCGCAGTCTGACACGCAGTTACCCACTGCGGATTTCACCTGATCAGTCCATCGCATAGGTGATCGGCCGCGCAATCTGGTTCCCTCCACTTTTCCTTGTACGACTAGCCGCTCTATTGAGTTGTTATCGCGTCTAGAGACATGGCCAAAGTACTGCAGTATGCGCGTCTGTACTATGGTCGATAGACGCTTTGTGATGCCGAGCTCCTGAAGTATGGACACATTGGTGCGGAACTCTGTCCAAGATATGCCGAGCATCTTCCTCCAGCACCACATTTCTAGGGCATCTATCTTTCTCTTTTCAAACTCACGCACTGTCCATGTCTCCGCCGCATAAAGGAAGATTGGGAATACTAGCGTTCTCATGAGCCTGACTTTGGTGGCTTTGGTAATGTTTCTATTCCTCCAAACCTTCCTCAACTTCTCCGCTGCGGCTCTGGTTATGGCCATACGACGCTTCACTTCATCTACGCAACCACCATTGTTTGAGATTAAAGCCCCAAGATATACGTATGTTGGGACCACATCGCAATTCGCAATCTGCGTAACCTCTGGCGAATTGTCATTGACACGGTCCACGATCATAATCTTGGTCTTAGATCTGTTAATCTTCAATCCAAACGTTAGACTTACGCGCTCCATTTTCTGAAGTAAGGCCTGCATGAGGTCCGCGTTACTAGCAAATAAGGTGGTGTCATCTGCGTATCGCAAGTTCGAAATCTTGTATCCACCAATCACAACACCATCGGTCCAGTCTTCAAGAGTGATTCGCATTATAAGCTCGGTGTAGATGTTGAAGAGCAAAGGTGAAATTATGCATCCTTGTCGCACACCCGCTCTTGGGTGAAAAGTATCTGAGAAGAGGTCATCTGTCCGCACCGATGCTGTTCCCCCTTCGTAGAGTCCCCTGAGTAAGTGTACGAGGTGTTGTGGTGTACCCATGTCCAGTAGTGTGTTCCACAGTGTTGGCCATTTTACCGAGTCGAACGCTTTGGAAAAATCAACAAAGCATATGTGTGTTGGTTTGTTGAATTCTCGAGCTTTTTCGATAATCTGACGAACAATTAGAATTGGTTCACGGGTCCCCTTGCCTTTTACAAAACCGGCTTGTTCTGGCGCAATTTCTCTGGGCAAGTATGCCTTCAGTCGCTCGTTGATAATGTGTAGCATAATTTTACTGGCGTGTGTTATTAGAGCAATGAGCCGAAAGTTACCACATTTTTTAGTCGAACCCTTTTTATGGAGAGGAGTGAAGACTGTGTGAGCCCATTCTGAAGGCCATTTGCCTGTGAGCCATATCTTGTTGCAAATGGTCCAGAAGATATGAACGCCGTGTTCTCCCATTGCTCGAATAGTTTCGATTGGAATTTCATCTTTCCCTGTGGCTTTCCCATTCTTAAGGTGTTGAATGGCGGCTCTTACCTCTGATTCAAGAATATCTGGCTCCAGCATATCACTCGTAGGCTCCGTAGATGCAAAGGTATGCGACTGAGGATCTTCAAACAAGGACTGACAGTAGTTCCTCCAGACTTTCGAAATTTGGTCCAGTTCAGTGACTATCTGGCCATTGTGATCTTCAATAGCCCAGGTTTTAGACGGCAGTGTTCTTGTAATGAGACGGATCTTGTGGTATAAGTCTCGTGATTCGTACCTGTCTGCATGCATCTCGACTTGTTTACAAATACTGCGGAGATAGTCATTGTGATCTTGTCTGCACCTTAGTTGTATCTTTGCCGACATTTTATTTAGTTCTTTAATATCAGCTCCCGCTGCTTTCATCTTCTGGCGTTTTTCGACGAGTTTAAAGGTGTCATCAGTCATCCAATGTTGTTTCTTGTGGCTTTTAATTGGTGGTGTTGCTTCCGAGACTGCCGAAACGATGAGCGATTTAGCGCGGTCCCATAGTGCATCGGATGTTTCATTAGCCAGATCTGCTTCTGACCATTGTGACCAGTTGCGCTCCACAATCGAGCCAAATCTTAAAGCATCTGTCACTTCGACTCTCTTCGTTTTCTTGATGAGTCTTGCTGCTGTTAGTTTGAGCTTTAACTTCGAGATCAAAAGCTGGTGATCGGATCCGCAGGAGGCCCCAGGTAGTGTATGGGCATTTTTTATGGATGATCTCTGGTTTAGTATAAATACTTAGTAAATATTGTAAAAAGTTTGTACTTAATTTAATTCATAATTAAATCAATAAATAAATTCAAACATGATCATATTTGTTTATTTTATTTCAGTTAATATTTTCAATAGCAGGTATGAAGGGTTTTGATATTTTGATTTATATTGCGTTTAGACCAATTCAAATAAAGAAGAAGGTTTCACTAATAGAGTCTATCGAATAAAAGCTGTTCCAACAAAAAAGTTGTTCACTCTGATTTTCTCTTCAGCCTCAACCCTCACCAGCTCATTGGTCCATCTTGTAGGAGGCCTTCCAACGGTACGTCTTTCGGTACGTGGTGTCCATTCCAGACCCTTATGATCCCAATGGCCGTTGGTTCTGAGCGCAATGTGCCCTGCACATTGCCACATAATCATAAATAGAATACGATAATTAGAGACACAATAGATAGACAATAAGTGTGCGAACGCCGGCGTTCGCCAAGCAAACGCCGGCGACTTGAGTAATATGTCGGTAACCTTGGTTTATTATTATATTATTGCCCTTTAGGTAACTAAGTTTTCTGAATAGGCCCATTGTAAGCGTCCACGTTTTGGAGCTATATGGATGTATGGATGTTTGTTACTCTTTCACGGAACAACTACTGAACAAATTTCAATGAAACTTGGTATACAGGTAGACTATATCATAAAATAACACATAGGGTTCTTTTTATCCTGGGATTATATTCCCTTCGGATAATTTTCGAATCCGCAGACAAATGACAGCACTGTCAAATACATTGTACCTAGTTATTCCTTCATTCGGTAAATCATTCCAGCCTTCGGTCAAACAATCTAACATTCAGTCAACCATTCCACGATTGACAACAAAGAAAAAATGCGCAATCTCAGATCATGATAAACAACCACGTTAAAGAGTCATATAATCTACCCAACTGGACTGTCTGTCCGAGGTAGACGTAATCGTCCACAACTTCGAGTGTAGAGTCTCTGATCTTGATAGGAGTGGGTGCTACATGGCTGTTTATCATGACTTTGGTTTTGTCCATGTTCATTTTAAGATCCACTCTTTCGAAAGATTTACTGAAGTCATTTAGCATTGTGCTGAGTTCTTCCATAGTCTCAGCCATGACTTGTTGTTGTTGTTGCCATGGTTTGTCGTTAGCAAACCGAAGGTGAGTGATACATTCGTCATTGACATTAACGCCTAGTCCACTCCATTCCAGAACCTTGAAGACATCCTCCATCGCAGCCGTGAACAGTTTCGGAAAAATGACGTCTCTCTGCCTCACAACCCACTGCAGGAGGATATGTTTCGAGGTCTGGTCTTGAAGTAGAACTGGCATAGTGGCGTTTCCGTACAAATACTTCAGCATTTCGATATACCGATAGTCAATCTGGCACCGTTGGAGAGACTGCAGCACAGCCCAAGTCCAGATCGAAATCAAAGGCCTTCGTAGTCCACAAATGTTAGGCAGAGAGACAGATTATACTCCTCGGTCTTCTGTATAACCTGCCGTAGCGTATGTATGTGTTTTAACCCGTCAATCAGGTTTATGAAATGTCAAAAAGTCGTGTTGGCACTACGCGCCATAAACAAAATGGCGGCAGAAATAATACTTCTAAAAAAAAAAAAACTGTATTATAAAACTATATTTCATTATTCTGTAAACGAGATTGTACTAATTGATATATTTTTTATCTACCAGGTATCAAAATCAAGTGATCATCGATACAGAATACTTGCTGTACAAGTTCAAAATTTAGAAACCAGGCTGTTGAGCAAATTCGATGAAATATAAGAATTGATAAACAAAAACGGAGAAACAAGGGCCTGTGTTATCTAATTATGAAAACAATTTGACGAAAGGCCTTGAGATGTTTACAATAACACCATTTGAAATTCGACCCGACTAACCATAAAAACCACTAGGGACGGTGCTCCTTCACTTTTTTGTAACTATCGACAGTTGATTTTTTTTGACACGAAAAATAATACAACAAACATCATGCTACCACTCATAAAACCAATTTTAAATATATTCCAGTCTAATATTTAAAATTACATTTATGAATTTAGATAAATAGAATACTTCTTATAAAATCGAAATAGTTCCACAACTAGATTTTCATATGTACACAAAACACGCAAATTATATAGTGAATAAAACCATGTAGATGAACTGAAGAAGATTACTCTCAGTTGGATTTTACTTTTATAGTACTCTGTTAGTAACTATTATTACTATTATATTATAAATTATTATTATTATAACAAATTATAAGGCAAACATAACAACCTCATCGCTGGAAAACACTTCGTGTTAATCGCCGCTCTCCTCTTCAACGTCCACACCTTCCTCGTCATACACTAATTACTTTTTATAAGGTCAGGTGGGGCAAGAGCACCATATTTTTTGCATAGATGATTTCGATGCAAAATATTTATTTCGTATGATGACATATGAGTGAACATTTATTAAATTGTCAATATTTGGTATATCGTAATTGCATAAAACGTCGATTCAATCAAATCTATCAATATTTTCACGATATTTTCTATGAAATTGAGAAACTTAGATACAGGCGCATTTGCCCCTGGAAACGGGGCAAGTGCACCCATACAACAAAAATCGCTAAAATCATACGTTACCAAAAAAACGATCAATTTACGCAATAGAACTTATAAAAATAAACGCATTACTTTTGGTTTCTATTTAATTTACTCGTCCTACAAGCTACTACAGCTTCCATAAAAAATTTGGGACAAGTGCGCCATAAATTAGTAATCAGGGGTTCTAAACCTGTAATACTGTTTTTTTTTTTTTGGAAAAGTATACACTGCTAAATTTAAATAAAAATGTTAACAGGTTTGGCTGGAATAATAAAAATCTTTAATCAATCAAATTAGACTTTATTTAAAAAAATACAAAAGTAGGTGAAATTATAAATAGAAAAAAAAGACAATTATCTGCGACCAGTTACATGGTTGGTCCATGATTGTTTTACGAAGTATACCATAAGTTTTAAGATAAGTCTGATCGGATAGCGTCAACTGCCTGACAAAGTTTCTCTCGACCTTTTAATAAGTACAAACCATCTGTAAAAAGATAACAATTTTAGAAGCAGTTGTAGTAAGTATACACCTGTATATCCTCGTCGAGAGATCTGCGGGTAACCTATTGTCACAGTTGTTTAGGAAGCACAAAGGCCTCTGACATGGCTTAAAGACTGGACTGTTAGCACTAACGATCAACGAGTTAACTAAATAATATATTATAATTATAGCAACTATTATACTTAACTAAATAACAAATTATATATTTCTCAAAAGCAAACCCTTAAAAAATATTAATAAAATTACAAATTAAATAATAGTTTATAGAATTAATTCGAGGCATTTACTGTAAACCCATCACCCAATGCCTTCTTATCACAAGACTTTAAGCGCAATAAGGCAGTAAATTCTCAATACAGAAAAACATGACCCTCGTTCAGAAGCCGTCGGGTAAGAAAATATCTTAATCATAAAAGTTGACGACTTCTGGCTCGGGGGAAGTGCGCCATACTACTAAAAACTTAGGCGCACTTGCCTCACTTGATTATTTTGAGGTCGAGATTTTAAATTACTCAAAAAGATATTAATTTCACTAACTAAGAATAAAATACAGACATAGATTTAAAGAAAAATATCTAAATTTTTTACTCACTTCATTGGTTTGCCACAACACGTAAAATATTTTAAGATATAAGGGGATTAGTAACACTTGCTCATCTCGGGTAACAGGTTTAAATGACACTAAAACTAAAATGGCGGATACATAAAGATATGGTGAACAGAGGCATCTGTGAATGTGAAGTGGCACTGTGTTTTAGTTTGTTTTAGGGATGTAAGATGTCATTAGTTGTATAATATCTATAGTTCTCGATATTTTTATGGTAGGTGCGCTTACCCCGTCGGCGCACTTGCCCCGCCTGACCTTAATAGTTTCATTAAATTTACTGATAAACATCATCATAATTTACACGGAAATCGGAAAACATAATCACAAACTATAACGGCTTTATTTATAAGTTATAACAATGTATTTCATGCAAATTATACTCTAAATAGAATCAATATAAGCAAAATAATAACTCTATAATAACAAATTTTCAGAATCCGGCTTGTTTGGGTGGCTGGAAATCGTCGAACCTGCGCACGAGACAGTTCAAAAATCAGAATAGTTTATTTCATATAGACCAGGCACTTTTGAATTGTTAAAATGCCAAACTCTGAAAATAATAGCCTTTATACGCAGCATTTTGATGTAACCCCATGATGATCTGGAGGGTTAGAACTGTCATCCTTCACTAATGCGTCCGACGTCTAATCACTTGCTTAGCCATTTTAGATTGCCATTTGATCCTCGTGACCTTGATATTAGGCCAATTCAAATCCCTTATT
Source organism: Leucania comma (assembly GCA_958295575.1). Taxonomy (NCBI): domain Eukaryota; kingdom Metazoa; phylum Arthropoda; class Insecta; order Lepidoptera; family Noctuidae; genus Leucania; species Leucania comma. The sequence goes on along the minus strand of OY282461.1, from coordinate 36,050,993 downwards.
GTACTTATTCTGAAAAATAAATGAAAGATTGGTTACAAATCTTACTTACTACTTCACAATAAGTATATAAATTGTATTCGGACATATGAGATTTAGTCGTAGGTAGCTGAGGATTTTTTATTCCTTATATGTATTTCTAAAGATGGTTAGAAATGTACGTACTTGTTATGAAAAATTACACAGATTAAGGAGTAAAAATACTCTATTATACAGCCTAAGTCGTAAAAATACTCTAATATACAGCCTACTCGTAGGTCGTAAAAATACTCTATTATGCAGCAGATATACAGATACAAGTGTTATATCACCTTCCAAAAAGAATTTAGGTTGCTTTAGCAAGCTGTCGCCATTTTCCAATGTATGATGATTTTATAAACATAATAAAAGGATTATTTGGCAAAAGCCTAAAGTCATATCATGATTATCAGCTTTAGAATAGAAATAGAATTAGGGTTGATTTGCATTTTTACCTATTATTTCAACATATTTTTTTAAAATAACCTAAAAAGATGCTACTATACTTACCGTATTTACTATTTTCCTTGATGTTAAAATTGATTATTTCGTTGGCGCGTTAATATTTTCACCGAAAATATACACACTTTTACAATGAAATTAAATCGGCACTATAAATTCACAATATTACTAAGGTCAACAAGTCCAATTTAACATATTAAGTATATTTACAATTAAATGTATATGGCGTAGTCGCCATTTAGTAAAATATTATAAAAAGTGATCTTTAAGTTTGGATTCTTTCGTATTCTTACACCAATTAACAGCATTTTGCTCTATATGATAGTTATAACTGAGTATCTGTAGAGTTAAAGTGTAATTGTACACCGATATACAGCTTAGAGTGTACAAAAACGCCTTTATGCAGCCGATATACAGCCAACATGCAGCCAATATAAGCTTTTATTCTCCACTTACACTTAACGCTGTATATGTGGGCCCTTTTTGGAGTTACAAGGGCTGTATATAGGCTTATACAGCCTTTAAACAGCTTACTATACAGCTTAGAGTGTAAACCTGAACCTATATACAGCCCTTGTACAGCCTGTTGTGCTGCTTGGGGTGGAGTAAAACATAACGTTTCAAAAGGGAAACGCTATATCATTGTTCATGCTGGCAGTGAAAAAGGGTTTATCCCTAATGCTTTGCTCGAGCAAATAAAAATGCCGATTACCATTCAGAGATGAACAAAAGCAATTTCACTAAATGGGTTGAAGAAAAGCTGATTCCCAACTTACCACCGGCATCGATTGTGGTTATGGATAATGCGCCATACCATTCTGCAATGTTGAACAAAGCGCCAACCTCTGCTACCAAAGTAGCTGAAATAAAGGAATGGTTAGTTCAAAACCAAATTCCATTTAATGAAACCTTAAAAAAGGCTTCGCTTTTGATGCTCGTGAAACGTCACAAGCCAGAGCCGGTATTTGAAATTGATGAGCTTTTAGGTGCACATGGTACACACTGTGGTAAGACTTCCACTTTACCACTGCGACCTCAATCCAATCGAGCTAATCTGGGGGATAGCGAAACACAAGATTGCCGCCCAAAATGTAGGATCGATCGAAATAAAGGTATCGATTCAGCCGATCTTGAGTTATAAATAGTGTAACTAACACGACTTTCTTTTATATATATAGATAGATATGATAAAAAATGTTTTACTTTTAATATTGATAGAGGTACCTATATGACATATTTCATCTTTACAGGAAGCAGCTGAACGTGCATTCCAAGCTATTACTGAGGAGGATTGGAAGAACTCGTGCCAGCACGTTATAAAAATAGAAAAGGAGTATTGTGAAAGGGAGCTAACCCTCTACGAGAATATAGAACGTTTAGTCATAAACCTGGAAGATGATAGCAGCAGCACCTCTGAATCGGAACACGATTCAGATGAGTTTGCGGCTAGCTCTAGCCAAGATATGGATATGGTGGGGGTGGAATATTTAGATGAAGATATGTTGGAATAAAATAGAATGATGTTTTAGACTATAATCTTTTTTTCTATAATTCCTAAAAAATGTTGTGATCTCAGGAGTTTTTTCCTAAATATATATTTTTAGGTAATAAGTAATCAGTTGCTTAACGAGAACACGTCAAATAATACTTACTGATATGAAAAAATAATAATGCTTACAAAAAAATATCAGCTAAGTATCAAGATTAGGTTGGTACGCTATTCGGTTGCAGCGGGTTGCCATACGAACAGCACAGTGGCGCCTCCATTATTTTCTACTCTTATTTGCCAGACTATATTCATCACAGAGTACTTTGTAATATACTGAAAATATTCATCATGCCGCTCGTCGCTCGCCTCGCGAGTTCTCGGATGAAATATTTATTGTGCGAGTAGCACTAGTAGTGTGTACTCGTGTACTCTACTCTGTAAACCTCATGAGGAATTGAATGAGGTGGTTCAAAGAGAATGGAGTAACTCTTTCAACTCGTCGCGGCGAATTATTCACTTAAGGTATCTCAGCTCAATCAAGAGTGAGGGGCTCATGAGCTCATCACTAAATGATCCTTCTTGCCACTGATCTCTATTTCTCTCTCTTTACTTTATCACTATACTGGCTGTTCCATCCATAAGTACATTTGGAATCTAATATTTTGTCCGTTTTCGAAGCGCCATCCGCGAGCGTCCAGAGAACTAATTTTGACGTATAATGTAAATGGCTGCACAGAAAACTTTGAAGTATAATTTTAGTTTTACCCCGTGCACGTTAAGTCTGCGCGCGGCCAAAATTGAAACTAATCGTTTTCCGCCATCTTGACATTACGTCAGGAGAATGTCTTGTGTTCTGTGTTTTTAATCGTTTCCAAAGTAAATACTAGTCATCATTATACCGAAAGTGATTAAAAGTGCTGGCAGGGATATTATCTTGACACCAAATGTGCTTGATAAGAGGAATGAGAAAATATCGGACCTACGGCTACGGCACCATTTTCAAAAGTTGGACCATTTTGACAAATAATTTTTAGGGTGACCATAACAATAAAATTTCCCTACATATTCGTACCCGACCGGTGCCTGGCAGGAAAACATAGTTTGTTGAAAACGGACTGCTACTATATATTTGAATCTTTATCAAGTGCTTTCTGCAAACTTCATGCGATGGATGAAAGAGAAAATAGTGCGAAATGTATTACCAAATTGTATAGCAGTAATATATAATTCTTCATGCCACTACACATAAATAATAAAGCCTCTACAAAAAGCAATAAAAAAACAAAGAAGAAGAAAAGGCAATACAAAAGTTCTTAGCGAAATAGTCTCAATCACTAAAGCGGCATTTATTTATATTTTTATTTAAGACAAATATTTTGAATCGGATATCGAAATTAAGAATAAGCTCAGACTTTTCTGATAAACATTAGCATGGATTCTAAAAGCTGTTGATGCAAAAGTGTTCCTAAATAAATAATTCAATAAAAGATTTACTACGTTCTCACGACTTTTTTGTAATATTTACCCTAATAAAAATAATCTGTAATACTATTTATTTGTTTACTTTCTTATGTACCTAAATAAATGTATTATAACTAAATGAATTTTTTAAAATACAATTTGAGTTACTAAAGATTGTTTTTTAGGGAAAATAAACTAGTTAGGCTGGCAACATTAAGCACGCCTTCAGACAGTCGCTACAATTGTTATTATACATAATATTCTATTCTCTTTGGTCATTACGGCCGACAGCGCCAAAATGGCGATTAACAAATACGGACAAAAAGCACTTTGACAGCCACCAGTCAAGTAAAAAATAGACGTCAGTGCTTCTTGCCTACGACTTTTAGAAAATCCTAGTTGGCAACACTGTTTATTACAATATTATTGGGACTGAAAGACTTTGTATCCATAGTTAAGAAATTAATTTTAAAAAAAGCTACTGCACGTTTGCTGCACGTCACCACAGATAGCAAATCTGAAGTGCGGTGTTTATTTTGCTTTTTCTTATTTTATTAAAATAAATTACTCGAAATTGTAGTAAATGTCTGTGAATCTGATATAAGCAGTAATAGTTAAATAGTGTCTTCCTTGCGAATCTGTATCGCATTTTATAGGTAAGGCTGAAGTTTTGTAATTTACTTCCGGCAGATTTGGTGTTTATTTATTTATCCACGTACCACTATGGCAGGAGATCTTTTTTAAAGTTACGAAAAGTTGCTTTACTCACGGACAATCTGTGCAGATACTTAGCTTCTAGTAATGTTTGGCAATTTTTACTAAACCAGAAGCAAACTGTCCAAGAAAGTTTAGCGCCACGGTACTGGTCATATTGTAACTGGTTCAAAAATGGAAACAGAGTTTCATAAACTAAGTGTTTTCTTATAAATTAACTGTCTTCTCCGTGTCTGTCGCGTCAAAGTAAAGAGAGAGAAGTGTGTTATTAGAAACTGGACAAAGAGCAAGGACAGTGGCAGTCTAATAGGAAATATTCGACCTTAGAATGCTGTCAATGTAGTAGTAGATTTATTACCCCAAACTCTTATTGATTTGACTGGATAAGCATGAAACTCCTCATATGTTGCACATGAGTGGTAAGATCGACTACTGAAAGCCTGACTTCTTTTCTGTTGATACTCTGAACTATGCTAGGCTAGGCTAACTTGTTACTATTTGCAGTGACTGACACCTGTGTGCTATAATATCTACAGTATCCTTGACTACTCTCTATTGAGATTAGTTACTCAGGCAGAAATTCGGTTGGAAGTTTTACTTACTATTGTTAAGCTGTGCTTGGTCATATGATTTTATTTCAGCCTTCACAAGGCTTTATGTCACTAGTACTACTTTCAATAAAATTAACATTAAACTTTGGCTGGCTTTATGACTTGACTGGGACATATGTAGCCTTAACACGTAGATCCACAACTACCAAACTTGTTCATACAAAAGTAGACTCTAAACATCGGAATTAAGGCCTATAGTGGCGTGGATGTGAGAGGACACCGGTGTCCTCTGAGCTAGGACAGATTAACCCACCTATTTGATAAGCTATTTTAATCACTGTCTTGTCCGGGGCGTAGTTACTTAGGAGCAAGGCGGGGCAGCGCTCCGGGGCCCTTAAGCTCCAGGGGCCCCTAAAACATGATTAGGAAATCTCTTATTGATTGAGCGAAAAATTCTTCTACCTTCGAAATCTAAATAAAATAGGCTGCAATAACTGCAACACTAATGATGCAAATCATTAAAAAAATATGAGAAATTGGTTTCTTGCCTAAGATATGCTTCTGGATGGGTGGTTTTCACATTTTTTTAATAACTCGGTGTTTCTGGCATTGTTTGTTTGTTATTTAACATCGACTTTTACCATACAAGAAAGGTGTTCACTTTCTTTTTTTATGTACGACCACCCTTTCAGAAGCATATCTGAGGGCAAATTGTAATCACCCTTCTAACAACTTACTACTGCAGTAGTAAGAAAGGAAATCAAATTAACAGTATTACTACTGGTAGTAACATTGGTAGTAACATGGGCAAAAAACCGAGAAATTCCCGACAAATTTCTATTTCTATTTGTTCGTGGGGAATCCATCTGTATGAATTCTATGGTCTGTGCGGACACCACACAGACCTTTTCACACCAGATTTTTTCTAAAAGCAGGCCTGTCTCACTTCCATACAAGCGGCGCAAAATCGTCGAGATATTTACCTACTGTTCTGGAAAACAACCTAATTTCAACCTTTTGCATTGCATATAGCGTTCATAGTACAATAACTGTGTGCCGTCTCGCTTCAATCTGCCAGGGCTGTCAGAGGTACTACTTTATCTGTGAAAGTAATACACGCGAAGCGAGACAGATGGTGACACATATTGATACGATTTCCAAACGGGCAATAGTCTAGGACCTAGACAACCGAGATTGGTACTTAAATAATATGAAATGCCTACCTGTAAAATAATAATAAAAATAGGGATATAATGATAAACAAAGACCAAATTATGCAGTAATTATGTTTAATTAAGTAGGTAGGTACTAAAATATATAACAACAGACAATACGTTTTCTTATTTTTTTAATTTTATAGTTGTTTTACTTTTAAATACTGTTTTATTGATTTTCTTCCTGATTTAAAGCAACGATTGTTAAATTTTAATGTAGCATAAATGCGTAATCTTACAAAAAGCTTCAAGAAGTAATCTGTTGTTCTGGCTCCTCGACTATTATTCAAGCGAGCGGCGGCGCGGGCCGGGCGGCGCCGGCGAGCGCGCGAGTCGCTTAGCCATTGACATATGATAGGCTCGTTTAGTATAAACAGACACTCACCGCCATATTACAACCAATGCAGTTAGAGACCAATTTATGATGGATTGTTTATTTTTTCATTCACGATAATTTTGTTTATATCATAGCGTTTATTTAAGTAAGTGTATGACCTGTTATATAAATGAAGTACCTTTCAGGGTCCTTGGGAAGAGCAAACAGTGACAAACTGGGTATTTTAATTGTGGAGTTCAAACATCCATTTGCAATACAATATCTTTTTGTCTTTTTTGTTTTATGTGCCTCCATCACTCACGACACAGAACTGATTAGATTTCCAACAGAATATACAATACCTAGTACAGTTTACTTTAAAATTTGTTTCGCGGATGCGTGCGCTGCGTGTGCGACAAGTCGAGCGAGTGCCAGCCTATTGAGACTAGTCCGGTGACCGGACGCTTGCGTTTATCATACCTAAACTCGGGAGTGAAACTTCTGTACCGGTAAGGTACTATTATATATTCTGTGCTAAAAGCAGCAATTTCTAAAATCATACACAAACTTATATCTATTAGAGCACACAACCTATGATACTATTCCCTCAAACATCTACTCTTAGATCACAAGATATTTTAGAAACACAATATCTTGTGGATATCAACTAGGTTTCTATCTATATAAATAAAAGAGAAATACACATAGACATACATATAATATATAATATAATATAATATTTCCACAACTATCACACAACACCGTCTAGTCCCAAGCTAAGCAGAGCTTGTGTTATGGGTACCAGACAGCTGATAAACATACTTATATATTACTAAATACATACATATTATAGATAAATAACACCCAGACACAGGACAAATGATCGTGCTAATCACACAAACATTTGTCCTGGGTGGGAATCGAACCCACGACCTTCGGCATAGCAGTCAGGGCCACTAACCACTAGACCAACAGGCCAGACATAGAACCTCCTCCTCTCCGAAGTTAGTTAATAAAAGGAGAAACTGACTGACAGACATATCAACACACAGTCGAAACTACTGGGACTAGGAATAGGAAATTTTGCATAAGGCTTCCTTTTACGACGTAGATCAGTACTAAAATGGGGTTTTCGGAAATTCAACCTATAAGAGGACCGTCGACGATGAATTACCTGGGACTCGTCCTCGACAGCTGGTGGAATTTCGAGGAACGCTTACGACGTCTGGTTCCTAAGTTGAACCAGACTGGGGCTGCTCTCAAGCCTCTCCTGTTCAACCTGAGAGGTCCAGACTCCTCCTGCCGGAAGCTCTACGCGAGAATCGTTCGGTCAACGTGTGTCAGAGGGTCATGGAAATACGGATAGTGCCGGGATTACCGCACCGACTTTCCGCGAAGCGGTGAGCCTCCTTGCTGGCCTACCACCATGGGATCTGAAGGCAAGACCTTGCACGCATGCACGATTTGTGCGTGGAGATGCAACACAGGGGCGAAATTCCGCGGCCATGACAAGTCGCGGCACGGCGGACAGAGTTCCGGCGGGATCTCATGTTGCAATGGCGTCAGCGACTATCGCAACCCAGTGCTGGGTACCCCACAATCCCCCCCCCCCCTTAACGCCATATTAAGGGGGGACCTCTTTGAGGCGGAGCTGGAAAGACCTCACGGCGTTCGCACCTACCGCATGACGCAGGTTCTTACCGAACATGGCAAGTTCGGTAAGTAAATGTGCCGGATTCGTACAGAGGAGACGCCTGGGTGCCACTACTGTGTGGACCGCCCGGAGGACTCGGTGGAGCACACAGTAGAGTTGTGCCCCGCCTGGGCAGAGCATCGCCGTGTCCTCGTGGGGGCGATCTCTGTCGCCGGGCCTTGGTACAGACCATGGTCCGTAGTGAGGAGGGATAGAAGGCGGTCGACTCCTTCTGCGAAACAGTTTTTTTTTTCTTTTTTGTTTTGCCTGCGATCAGTCTATTGAATGTAAGCAAATGGGTGGATAGTTATTTGGCGATTGGGGTCTAGACTCTTCAGTCCGTTTTCTTTCTTATGTCCGGTTATCGAGGATGTGCTGTCTTTTTAACTTTCTTGTTGGGCTATTTGAATCCTGGATTAAGTCACGTGCCAGTGGATTGGTGTCAAGTTTCAGTCTCTTCAGGTAGACGCCCTCCCTGGCTTTTATTTCCTCATCCACAGTGAAGCACAGCGAAGCAGTAATGCTAACAAAGGAGGAGGCCGACTGCGTCTGGTTACGGGGCTCACGCCCCAGCCGATGCCGGGATTCCAATCCGGATTTCCAGCCACTAGGCGCAGGCCTGCAGACGGCAAGCAATGGGTAGCTTGCTGTCCGACTGTCCGGTAACCGACCGAACCGAGCCCAAATCGTCGACGGTGCGTACTGTTCCCGCTTGCCTCAAGGACCTGTCAGCAAACCGTAGAGGCCTAGTCTGCTAGCAGGCAGGGCTGAAGCCTACTGGGGCCAAGGGTCGGCTTCTGAAAAGAAGGCAATGAAGGAAAGGGGTAGATTTCTAGTCAGTAAGATAATATCCCCCACTCCGCCCAAAGGCGGGAGATATCATTGGATAATTTTATCTACAATAAAAAAAACCCTGTAAGAGGATGAAAATGGGTAAATAATCGATTTTCGAGTATGCAAAATTTCATTTCGTGATCGAACCATCAATGTTCTTATAAGTTAAGATTTTTTTTAAAAGATATACACCCGATTTCTGATTTAAGCATTTGAAGTTGAGAATTACTCAAACTCTGCTTTAGCCTGTAAACCTGTCGTTTGGCATTTAAGTATGGTTTGAGACGTTGTTAACTCAAAATACTTAATTCAGAAACCCACCTAAAGTAACTAAAAAAAAAAAAACATAAAGTAGCTTTGCATTTTTAAGTATATTGATAAAGCTGTTTAGGGGCCCCCAAATTTTTTTGCCCGAGGACCCTTGGTCATATAGCTACACCACTGACTGTGTCTTGCTATCATTAAAGATAAAAATACTTTGTGCCAGCATTTCGATAAATCTTGCTATCCTAGTGTGAGGGTAGATTGATAAAAAAATATGGCACATCAGTGACAAGTTAACTGTCTACAAATAATAGCTAATTTTGTGATTCATAATATTTGCTTGTAATTATTGGTCCATAATATTGCGTCTAACATAACAATACGTTTAATTTCAATAAAGACTATAAGAACCTAGTTGGTTCAATGGTAATTAAACCGGCGTCATTATCCAAATAATATGTCTGGGTTCAAATCTCAGTCCAAAGTTTTTTTTTCTTTTTTAACCGATTCTAAAAAAGGAGGAGCTTCTCAATTCGGATGCTTGTATTTTTTTTTATATTTGTTCGCTCATAACTTCGTCACTTTTGTTAACCGACTTCGAAAAAGAGGAGGTTCTATGTTCGGCTGTAGGTATTTTTTTTTTTGTTTATTAGAAATTCTTCTCGATCTTTTGTTGGAAAGGGTATACTTCCCAATAGATCCCATAGTCACTAAGTCGGGATCTAATGATGAAATCTTGGCGAAATCGAGGGAACTCTTCAAATTTTATAGAAAAACGTTTAGCGATTTTGGTATTTTTATCGAGGACTTAAGCATTTACAGTCAAAAAGAAACATTTGATGAAGTGGAACTGATGAAGAAGACCAGCAATCGTCAATAGAACTTCATACTCACGTAAATATCATAATGAAGATAGTTAATCGACTATGACGATACAAATAAATAAATGATGATTCTGAATACATAGTTATGTTGAAAATGATGTGATGTGACCTGATGATGATGATGGAGCCAGAAGATAGGCACTGGAACTTAATGTATCCTAGCCGTGTTTGGGCTTATTAGAATTGTTATGAGATGCACTTTGGCTATAAGATACTATCAAACTGATCTGATGATGGAGCCTTAAGGTGGAAGGTAGACACGAGAACTTTATAATAAAACAATGTATCCTAGCATTGTTTGGGTTTATTGGAATTATCATGAGAATTATGTACTCTGGTTATAAATGCATCACAACTAAAAAGCGTGAAATAAAAAAAACTTTAAAAGAATAATAATAATAACCGACTTCACTGGTTGCTGTTAAGTAAGAAACAAACAATACCGAGAAGTACCGACTTTCGACTTTCGGTTTTTTTCCAGTGAAGTTGGTTGTTTTTTTTTTGTAAAAAGTTAAATAAAACAAAGTATTGCAAGTAAATAAAATGATAATTATTTCATTATAATAATTTACTTAGGAAAGATTAAGTAAGTAGGTTTTTAATGTCTTAATTAAGCCTACATTTAGCAGCCTTTTTTTATTATTTTTTATTATGTCATGTTTAAATTAAAAGTATTCCTATTCTATTCTATTCTATACATATTTATAAACTTTTTAAACTGGGTCTACTAACTTAAATATGAAATCAAATTGATATGGCTTAGTGGTCTATGTTTAGACTTTAACGCGCTATAGCATGAGTTCAAATCTCAAATCCTATATGTTGTTTTTTAGGGTGAGATTTTTCATTGGATGATTTTACCTACCATAAAAAAAATCCTGTATGTTGTTTTGCTTTCAATTTAGAACTTTTTCAAAGCGTTATTTTAAGTAACAATCAATTAAACACAAATATATTCTTAAAACATACAATTTGGACGCTTTTGACTTGTAATAAGTGGGTAGTCAAGACAAATATGCGTATTCATCATAAAACTGGTATTCAAATGTTACTTAAGTTAAGGGTAGATAAATAAAAACTGAACTGTTGTAATTAAGCAAAAGCCACTCGTCCGCTGAACATAGGCTACGTGACGTGTCACATAAATCGATGTGGCGTAGAGGGCGTCAAAACGCAATGCGCAGACAAAAAGTAATGCGTTAATAAATAAAAAAGAGATAAATATACCGTGTTTAGAATCATTTGAAAGAGCTTCACTTGTACTCAAGGGCGTCGCCAGTCGATGATCAAGGGTTATTGGAAGTATAGAGAATAATAAAAAAGTTTTTTTTATATAAGGTGTTAAAAAATTAACTGCAAGAATTTTGTCCACTTAGTCGCCATCGAAAAACGAACACATCAAAAAAAAAAAAATTTTTTTTTGAGCGTTTTTATATTTTCACATAAATAAAATAATTACGTATAATATTTTTTTGTGCGCTGTACCCAGGGCTGCGCTTGAGGCTTGGGCCGCCATCGTACCGCGCGCGAGCGGCTTGCTAGCGGTTCCCCCGCCGCCCGCTACTCTTCCCGCAGCTCTCTCTACCCCTCCCGACCCTTAGTTGTCCGAAATCCGTCGCGCGGTAAGGGTGTTTTCTTGTGTCATTGCGGCGAATACGTGTGTTCGTGCAGTTTCGTGCTTTTAATAATGCCGTTTACGTATTCCAATCGAGAGTACTTAGATATGGTAGTGTCCTACATTACGACTGGTCAAAGTTTAGCTGCGGCACGTAACCGTTACCGTGAACTGTATGGTGAGCAACGACGAGTGCCTGCTGTCCAAACAATCCTAGGAGTCTACCAGTGCTTTTAATATGCTATTTGTAAGTAAGCTCGATAATTTGCCAGTCCAAAGTCTGAGAAATGTGATGAAAAAATTAGAATCAGCTGTTTACGAATTTGCGCCGTTGCGTGTCGTGTCACAGGGGTGAACGACTCACGCGTACCTACGCCGGGGCGGTCGCGCCGGCGCACGTGCGGTGTACAGTGCGCATATTCAATAATTTTGTGTGAAGTGAAAATATTGCATATCTCCGAAACGGGTTGTTATTTAAAAATCATTTTTTCGCCAATTATTTTTATTTGTAATTCTAAACCAGTTCTTACTTTTCTTGCAGTTAATTTTTTAACACCTTATATACTTAATAATAAAAGTTTTTTTTCTCCACAATATAACTCCTAATTGCTAGCCTTTATACCTACGGTAACATATAGGATGGGCATTATATTGCAGGAGACTGGTGCCTAAACTAGGCTCTTAAGCTGTAAAGCAAGCCTCTAGAGAGGGGGGGGGGTAGCCCCCTGCCCCCCCTTGGCGACGCCCATGCTTGTACTTATCAAAAATATGATCAAAATTCAATGTGGCGCCTTCTAGCGGACAAAAAGTATTGTGTTAAAAAACAAGATAAATACGCCGTTTTTTTTTTTTTTATTATTTTTGATAGGTTCGCGCTTGACCGCTATCTCACCTGATGGAAAGCGACGATACGGTCGACGATGCTATCATTTGAAAACGCTTCACCTGTACTTATCAAAAATATCATCAAAATTCAATTGGCACCCTCATCATCATCTTCATCCCTTGTCCCGTTTTATCCATCCTCCGACCTCCCTCTCCCTCTCCATCCATCCACATTTAAACTCATAACACTGTTAGTACCATGCGTTTCATATCTCATCTTCACATGACCATACTAAGACAAACGATTTCCTTTCAACTTTTTTAGTCACTGGCGCCAGTTTTTGGCGCCCTTAAACGTTAAAAAAAATTGATGTCTAAAATAATATAGAAGCATCTAAGTGATTTAACACCAAAATAGTTTAAATAATAAAAAGTAACAAAACTAAAACCCGACTACGACAAAAAAAAAAACAACGCTGAAAAAGTATGAAACAAGATCTTCAGAATGTCGAAATAAACAGGTTACTGGAGAAACAAGAATAAAAGAAAGAGAAAAATCGTAGTCACATGTTATTAAAGTGCTACGGTCAGGTGGCACCAGTGGCGAAGCGTGGATATTATCAGAAGGGAAGCCGAATTATTAAAAGTTCACTCACCAAATACCACCAGCTCAATGATGCAGAAAATAGACCCAAATCCATCCCTGCTTTAATTAATAATGGTCATATTTGGAGTGTCACGGCCTATTTGCACATTTTTATTTTAATTCTCAAAACTTAATTTTGAAAACGAAATTTCATGGCACTGTCTACAAACAATCTAATCTATTATCTACTCATGACGTCCGCGACCCAACACACAAAATAAATGTTGAACATTATAACAATATCACCACACTAAAACATAAAAACAAGTTAAATACGACAAGTAAACAATATCAAATAACGAAAAATTCAATGTCAATTTTATTTTATAAAAAATCTTGCCAAATAAAGTGTTTTTCTTCTCAGTGTGAGTTTTATGCAGCTAAATCAATTCTTATTTTTGGATCATAACAATGAATGAATTTTTCTGTCGCGCTTGCACCAGCGCACTGCTCATATATCCATCATAAGCCGGTAGGGAGCGAGTTATTTTGGTACAATTTTCTGCGTGCTAGAGCGACACGGAACGAGTTGGAGTGATAGGAGTTAGTTCATATGAAAGAAAGAGATAGTTGCGTAGTATGGGATTTTGTTGTTCGAAGTGGGAACTCGGTATTTTTCGGCTTATGATTTTGGCATTGCTAGTTAAATGTTGTAGAAGTTTAAAACATTCGAAGTGAGTGAACAATAGAACGAACTTAGAAAGTCGTTGACCTTTAAATTATATTTTCATAAGGGAAGCCGGTGGGAATCGTGTTGTATGGACCCTTCGCCACTGGTAGGCACTAACCATACATCTTTACATGATACATCTTTAGTTTGCAAGTAATCTCTTCCTTTTGTGGAAGATGAAAAAAAAATAAACATGGTTACTGGAGATACAAGAATAAAACAAAAGGAAAAACTGTAGTCACTCGTTATATTATTATGTATAGGCATCCATATAACGTGTGAAGGAAGAGATTACTTGCACACTAAAACAGTTTGTTCTGTTTTGGTTATAATGACGAATGCCATATTAAATAAAATAATTACTTACTAAAATGCTACTATTTTTTTCCTAATTGGTAATTAGGTCAATATTCGTCAAATGTTGTGCAGTTACTACTTACGTTTCTATAATAGTTTGTTCTCTTCGTTATTTAACACCGACTTCTGAAACTAAAAGTTATTTTGCACTTTTTGGTGGTTTTTGAAGTCAGTTGATTTTTTTATTTCACACTTTTTAGTACTTAGTAGTACCCCTCAGCCAAACTTAAATAGATACCTTCCGCCATTCGGTTCCATCATCAAATCATCATGACAATTCTAATAATACCAGGCGGGACTTGTCATTGGATGATTTTACGTACCATAAAAAAAAACACGGCTAGGATACACTAATTTATTACAAAGTTCCGGCTCTTACCTACCTTCCGTCTTCATCATCAGATCAGTTCTATGTACCCCCTCCCCTTTTTCCTTTAGTCAGCCACCGACTACATGTATAAACAAAGCAATTTTACTTGTTACGAAAGTTTTGCTAAGGTTTTTTGAAGAGTTCCGTTCTATATCTTCGTAGTTCATAATCAGATCAAAACAATATTCTATGGGACCAACTCGAGAGTATAATCTTTCAATCAAAACAAAAAAAATCAAATTGGTTCACTATTGACCGAGATATCGGTGAACATACATAAAAAAAAAACCTACAGCCGAACATAGAACCTCCTCCTTTTCGAAGTCGGTTAAAAATATGCTTTTACGGTATGACGTTGATGTCGGGGAAGGTGGGTGCACATTTCTGGATGACAGTCAGACAGAATAAAATAGAACAACTTGTTTCTTTTGTAAATAGTAACTGCATGCTTTCCTTTTAACAGTGATAGAATAGTTAGATATTATGAGAGAATAGTTAAATAGCCTATCTTATGAAAACTTTCAGTCTTTGTTTTGTAACACTAGTCTTATCAAAATGACTCGTAACTGAAGAGACATTGATTACAAACTGAGCATTGATTGACTCATTATATTTGTGTATTATCAGTTTCAGTGAAAAATAACCCACAATGTGGAGTCGCAAACCTTAGTGGCTGCCTTCAAAGATGTTTAAAATAGAATCTTATGTAACACCTATCCTGCTGAGCTATGTGGATAAATATGTGCGGGACTTCAAGCCGGCTGATGCCCAGGTATGTGAAATAATAATAATATCTTTCTATAGAAATGTGAAAGTCTTTAGAGATAATCACTATCTATTCAACAGATTTGATGAGATTAGGTCTACAAAAAGACAAGGATCAGAATGTTGAATACTTTGTATCTCAGTATTATGGGATAATTTGGATTACACACGGAAAAAAATTAATGGCACGATCCGCGTAGTGGTTGAGCGGTTGGTTTCTGCACTGTCTGTTTCAGGTTTGATTTCCGCTTTGTACCTACAAAATATTTGATGGCCTTCAGTTAAGGTTACCGGGTCTGGTAATGTGTTTTTATATGTTTGTGAATACACCTACAATACATGCGTCATTCCTAGTGTGGAAAAAAAGTATTTGAAAAAAAAAGTAGTGTTATAAGGAAAATATTTTTTGACTATATGAAATTTCCAAAAATATGTGGAGTATTTCTTAAAGAGCATGTTAGTCCTTTATTATTGGAAAAAGGCACAGATTTTGTTTTAATGCACGATGATATGCATGACACAAACTTGGAGATGCGTTAGATAACATCCTCCAACTCCAGCTACTCTAATGGAAGAATGGTCAAGTATAGATCAAAATCATATTACATAAATAGCATAATATACATACATATATAAGAGGAGAAACTGACTAACTGACAGATCAACGCACAGCCAAAACTACTGGGTCTAGAAGCGTGAAAATTTGCACAAGTTGTAGTTTGGTCCGTAGTTTGTATGGAAAAACGTGCTTTCACGCGGGTGAAACCGCAGGCACAAGCTAGTTTATTAATATAAGGTACAGCGCGCAGCGGCTACTCGCTTACCATTCAATCTACACTAAATATTCAAAGGATGGTCAAAATGTAGGACAATCAATCGTGTGTGCCAGTCACCACGCTAAGTTTAATTGTAGCTTTGGAATTTTAGAATGTACTTGTTTAGAAGACACACCTAACGTCAATAGGGGAAGTACATATCCGTCGATGAAGGTCGCCATAATGCGGCTCAGATAATAATTTTATCGTGATAAAATAGCTTACTTAAATATTATAGTATGAGCAGGTTTGAATTTATTTTCCGTGATGCCATCTTTACACACAGTAAAATTTTGTGAATAAATAGTAGAATAATTTACGCCACTCGCTCTTCATACCAATTAAGTTTTGGCTTATGGCCATTCACTGGTACAGTTAGCTACTATAGTGTAAAGAAGTGATACCGGATGGTAGCGCTCCCTCTATGCGATAGTGGGGAGAATGAGTTCTTCAAAAGGCTCTCCCTCTGATTACCACGTATACCAATCCGATCCCATGGGAGAACCAAGCTCGCCAACCTCGGTGCCTTGGCGCTTTGGTTACCTTTGCTGAGTACATAAAGCAAACTTGTACGCGTGCCGCTTTCGCACAAATCACTTGCTCCACTACATCTTGCCAAACAGTAGGTATAGTCACATTTTTAATACGCTTACTCAGTTTTCACACACGCAAAACCCCATCATTTCCATAGAAGGCAAATGCTTTAAAAGCGATTCCTAAAAATTCGCAGAGCCTCCTATCATGTCTGAAATGAGAGTTTATTTAGATCACAAAATGGGGTTTTTCTGGGGCGATCACAAAATTCCCATCATCCAGCAGTTCATAAAACGCTATTCAAGCGTTTCTTTGATATGCTGCTATGAGACACTGTGTGGGATACTGATTCTAATCCCGCCTTAAGTGTGCTGGATTGGAGAGGAATCACTACAGAGATCAAAATAAAGACTCAGGAAACCACTATTTATTTGTTATTAAAAATGTTCGTACACTTTAAAGTCGTTTTGTTTACACTATTATATCGTTAAATCACAGTCTTTAATTGTTTATAGTCCGAATCACAGGTTATACAGTTTAATCACTAAAATTATAGTCTCAAAACACGAAAGAGTTAATCATAAATTATAGTCCACAATCATATAAAGTTTTAAGCACTTACAGTCTTATGCATTAAAATACAGTTTTAGGAACACTAGAAACACTAGAATACTCGTTACTGAACTGAAACTGAACACTGAGTACTGCAGTTTCTACTATTTTCAGTACTGGATCAAGAACTGCAACTGAACTGGTTAAAACTACGAAATTCCCTAGGACTTACTTTTCGAGCTAGGTACTAGTAGTGGTCTTGCTGATCTTTTTTAATGAAATATTATCTAATGAAATAAAACTCGGGTGAGGCCCGATTTTGATCAACCAATCGGAGTTGTCCATTTTGCGATCTGACTCCGACAGGTTTCGAAAGATTAGGACCTGTCGGATCTATGTGTGTGTGTGTTATATGTTTATATTATGTAAAATGTGTTAGTTTTGTTGGACGTCTATGTGTGGGCGTCTATGTGTGATGTCGTTGTGTGGGCGTCCTGCACAGACACAGCAACCCCGCCTTTCGATACTGATCCTCCACTCCACTTATTTCCGGAATTTAAATATATATTTGAAGAATAAAACTTAACTAAGAGCTACAGTTCTAGACTCAAGAACTACAGAAATATTTACTAGAGGATAACTATATGGGTACTTGTTATGACTTTTTTAATCAATTAAAGCATTGATCATTGGAAATATTGGTATTTTTATTAAATAAAAAAAAAAATAACGCAATGAAGACGCTGAATATTTTTTCTTGCATTTTGTTTTTTAGAATATGTAGGACATTTCATTTTATGAGTACGTAATTCTTTGAAAACCAATAAATTTTTGAACTCATATAAAGCTTATACTTATGGTTCCACAGCGTTGTTGACATAATAACAAAATGTTCGTGTAGACCAGTTCTAACAGAATATTTTATGTTTTTTCTTTGGCCGGCAGTTTCTGGATGTAATTCGGATTGGCCGCTCATAATTACTAAAAACATGTGGTTCTTAATTGTGGTTTAACATGAATTATGTAATGGTCCCTACGTATATACATTACATTGTATATTTGGTGATTTGTAGATAAAAGCTGAACATTATTGTTTTGCAAGTGTTATCAATAACTTGGAATATGCCATACTTTTGCTAATTGAGCCATCTTTATTCGAATATACCTAATTTAACTTTTTACAATATTTACTAAGTATTTATACTAAGCCTATGTACACAAAAACTAAACTAAGAAATTAAACTAGACATAACTATGTACAAATATAATACAAAAACACCAAATACACTTTCCTGGTTTCCTAAAAATCGGATAGTGTATTAAAGCTTTTACAGTGGCGTAATTTATTCTATTATTTATTTTCAACATTTTACTGTGTGTAAAAATGACATGCATGCGCATGCGTCAATATCCCAAAGGTTCAGTTGAAAATAATGCATTATCAAACTGCCATTTTCTAAGGCGAATGTGGATTATTTTTAGTAGGCACATACATTAAAACGTAGCGTCCGGAATTGTCCACCTGGGAATTTCTCAAAATGTCTATTTCTCACAATGACAACTTCGCATAAATTAAAACCAAATAAAAAGAAAGAGCCTTATATATTTTTTATATGGTTGTAAAGTAGAAAGTGGAGTTGTCATTTAGTGAATGCGTCATAATAAGAAGTTGATAGTGTGAGAAGTTGACCTTATGCGAAGTTGTCATTATGAAAAATGTTCATGAAGTGGATATTTTAAAAAGTTGACATTGTGAGAAGTGGTCATTTTGCGTCCGGTTGACATTTTGAGAAGTGGACAATTCCGGACGATACGCATTTAAATTCCTCGGAATCATGGAACCGCGTTGAGGTCACGATCACTGTATAACACCCTGGACCAAAATATTTTGTTGGAACAACGTGGTCCATTATCCTCGAAGACTTTGCGTTGTATAGCACTGACTTAAGGTGTTTATTCTGACTGCGATGTTCGCAGGTGTCGCTATGGGGCGGAGGTGTGGCACTCCACAACCTGGTGCTCAAGGGGGACGTGCTGCAGCAGGAGGTGGCGCTCCCCTTCACGTTGGTCTCAGGCCGAATCCACGAGCTCCTCATACAAGTGCCTTGGACCAAGATCATGTCAGAGCCTATCGTTGTCACCATCGATACTATAGGTAGTTCCAAAATCAATCTAGCCTTTCAACTGTGTTAGGGTTGGCTATCAGTCTAGCCGGAAGCATCTGAATCTCAGTATGTTACATGGAGAAACGGTCTATCTGACTTCCGATAACCCAGTTACCACGTAATACTATAGGCAGGTATTTTTAGGAAAATATTGCACAGTTTCCGTCTTATTGCCACACATACTTATACTTGTACTGTAACCGTATCGATTATGGACGACGCCCTTAACGCTAATTTTCGATATTTGCTAATTGCGTCTTATACCTATAGGATATAAATGTCTAATCAATGTTTAGTTGTCTGTTTATTATTTAATTTATAAGCGTATTTTGTGCCACAGCAGGGCAAAGGACCACCCTCCAGACCTTCCTCCGATCTACTTACGGTCTAATTCTATAAGGATAAGTTTTAGTGGTGTTAGCTTCTAAAACGTCATATATGTTGCAGAATGTGTCCTAAGCCTGAACCCGCCGACCTCACCCGAAGAAACTCCACCGCCGTCAACCTCACCAAGGTAAAGAACTCGACCTTATATTGCTTAGCTTACACTGCATCTTAAAATGCTTTTGAATACCACCTTTATTGTTACGACGACAGAGCAAAGCACCGCCGTGTTCTCGTGGGGGCGATCGGCGGCAACGACCTCTCGCTTAGGGCCCTGTTACAGATCATGGTCCGAAGCGAGGAGGAATGGCAGGCGATCGCCTCCTGCGAAGCTAAGGGCCGCACGTGCGAGGTATCGACCCTCTAGCCCCAGACGCCGGGATCCCGATCCCGATTTCTAGTCAGATAAGCGCGGGATTGCAGACGGCGAGCAATGGCTTCGCCCGGGGAAGTCATTGGATGATTTCTCACCTACAAACAATTTTTGTGTGTGTAAGAACTATTAAAACTTCCTCCCACCCCTTGTAAGAAAAAATAAGAGATGGTCGAACCCCTCGCTCCTACGTCGTCTTATATAATAAATGAAAGGCTGCTAGCAGACATTCTCGTCGTACGAAAGAGCCTGTATACCTAAAGGAAGCTTTTTTTATTTAATTGGTAATAATCTATTGCTATCATCTCCCTGTCCAGACCCCATTTTATTTGGGGTCAGTGCAACATGTTTTTTCTTCCGTACTGTCCCATCACCCGTCACACTACGACTAACTCCGTTTTCTGTATTATCACTCCTCACACAATCATCTTTTCTTTGAATACCCTCTTCCTTTCTATTAAATATGATGAATAGTAAATGTTAAAATAAATAAATAAATAATCGTCACCTAGTCGCAAGAGCCAAGTGGTGGAGGCGCCACCTGGCTACATGCAGGCGCTGGTGCGGCGCATAGTGAGCAACATCGCGCTCCGAGTGCACCACCTCATCGTGAAGTACGTGCAGGACGACATCGTGCTGTCACTCAACGTCAAGCATCTGGCCGTCAACAGCGCGGGAGCCGACTGGGAACCCGCTTTTGCAGGTAAGAGGGGCCGCAAAGAGTCAAACACTCTGAACAGAAATAGTACATTGTTACCCTAGGGGTGAAAGTAACTTATTTAGTCCCGAGAAGAAGTTTGGCGTCCGAGCGAAGCGAGGTCGCTAATATTCGAGGGACTAAATAAGCTTTTCACCCGAGGTAAGCACTGTGATTTTCATTACGAATAAAAAGGAAATAAAAATAAAAACCTGAGTCGTCGTCAAAGGTCGTCGTATGATTTTAGGTACGAGTATGTTTCTTTTGATTTAGGCCGTAAAAAGTTTCCGACTACTGCTTTAACCTCTTCTCTTAAGAATCAGGCGTTGAATCCTTAACTGAATCTGATTATTGTGTAATTAAAAAAATTCTTACAGCAAAGATTTAGTAAAGTACCAATAAACAAAATTCTACATCAAGTTTCCCGCCATTTTTTTTTTTGTGGTCAATCAACTATTCAGCCGTCATTTTTTATTTTTATCAGTGAAAAATGGTAACTATTTCTCATATCTATGTTAGTTTTAAAGAATTAAAGAATTTATTGAAAGTAAATTATAAATAATTATGTAATTTTAAAAAAATATGTAGATACTTATCTCTTAATTTCAATTTTACATCGCGCTGGCTGTACAGAAAGTTGAGACATAGATCAATAGAAATGGGAAGATAGAACTAGTTTTTTTTTTAATAATTTGATTGAATTTGATTTAGTTGAAAGTGATTCTCACTAGGGACGAAAAGTATTACTTTCAACCCGCTCCTCAGGCAACTTTAGACCTACTTTCAGCGTATGAGTAATGAAAAAAATATTCTCAAATATGTTTAATCAATTTTGTATGAGGATTCGGAAACAAAATCTTAATCTAGAGTTTTTCTTTGAAAATTCACTGACCTTTGTCCAAGCGTCGGAAGTATTTTGGCTCAAATGATGATAAGGTTATTAAGGTTGAATTTGTTTTTTTTTTTAATTGGATATTCCATAACATAGAAAAAACGCAGTATAAATATTTTTGTATTGAATTTTTCACTAGTATCTTACAAATAAGTATACACCGTTAAATTTTGGTGGTTTTAATCCCGTGGAGGGTCGATTTTTTATTTTATCTTTACAAATCGATAGTGTTTCATGTACCGGATCGACCCTCCACGGGATTAAAACGATTAAAATTTAACTGTGTATATTCATAACGCAATTTTTTGATATTTTCTTTTCTTTTATTTCTAAATTGTCTGTTTGTGAAACTTTTTTAGATATCGACCAGATTCATCCGCTTATCAGAAGGCTGGTGCGCCTGGACGACCTGACGCTGTGTCTCGACCAGTCGGATGCAGACGGCAAGATACGCTTTTTCCAGGAGCCTCTGCTGTACAGGTGCCAGCTAGATCTGAGGTACAGATGTTGGGCAAATGAAACAAATATCTTACAGATAACGCTTCCTTACCTACTTGTAAATATCCAATTTTCTTAAATGGTGCCAAAAACAAACTTGAACCAAGATCATTTTAGATTCCATTAGTAAAATATTAGTAGGTAGTTTACTCCAGCGGCTTTGCTCGTTTTCGGGATAAAAAATATCCTATGTACTATTACAGGAAATGGTCCATTCGTTTTCCAAATCTTATCGAAATCCGTTCAGCTGTTTGGGCGTGAAAGATATTAGCTTTATTTATTAGATTACGAGTTGGATGTGCCAATCAGAGCACATTTTTAGATCTAATCTATATAAACCGTTAAATATTGGTCGTTTTAATCCCGTGCAGGATCGATTCGGTACATGAAACACTATCTATTTATAAAGATAAAATAAAAAAATAAAGTACTTTTTTCTAAAACTCGATTTAATATACGTATGTACGAAATCAATTTCTTTAAGTAAACGTCAGCTGATCGAGGCCAATGAACTGTAGGTAGTTAGTACGCAACGACCGGCAACTACCTACAAGGTCATTAACTCATTTACTTAAAGAAATTAATATCGTGCGTATGCGTATATTAACTCGAGTTTTAGAAATAAAAAAAACTTTATTTTTAATTTTATCTTTTCAAATCGATAGTGTTTCATGTACCGAATCAACCCTTCGCGGGATTAAAAAGATCAAAATTTAACGGTGTATAAAAGCGAAATACCATTCACTGATTAATCACGAAATCACAGAAACTATAACCTATAAACTTAAAATTTGGCAGGCCTTATAGGGTGTAGACGTCCGCTAAGAACGGATTTTACGAAAATCCACCCCTGAGGGGGGTTCCAAAGGCCCCAGGATAAAGGCAAGGAATGGAAAGGTAGGTTTTTAGTCAGTAAACCCACCCAAGGGCGGGATTCGTCATTGGATGATTTTACGTACCCAAAAAAAAAAAAAAAAAACCCCTAAGGGGGTTCAGCGGCGGCGATCTCTCGCGCCGGGCCTTAGTAGTAGTAGTAGCCTCCTGCGAATCAGTAATGCTAGCAAAGGCAGAGGCCGACCGCATCAGGCAACGGCGCACACGCCTTCGCCGCCGGCCACCGTGGGCGCGGTCTTGCCGACGGCGAGCAATGGGTAGCTCGCTGTCCGTCCGTCCGGTAACAGTCTGGACCGAGCCCGAGTCGAAGAGTTGTCAGCAAACTGTAGGGGCCCAGCAGCGTCGAAGCCTACTCTGGGGCCTTGGGAAAGTACGAAAATGCATACGGGGGCCCTGGAACCAAGGCTATGAAGGGACAGGGTAGGTTTTTAGTCACTAAGAATCTGACACTATTTGCCGCTCCGCCCAAGGGCGGGAGATGTCATTGGATGATTTTACTTACCATACCCTAAGGGGGTAAATTGAATTTCACGCGGGCGAAGCCGCTTGCAGAAGTTAGTAGATTTATAAAAACATAGCCATTTCCGTCTTTTGACATCTGGGGGCTTACACTCGAGTTTAATTCCGATTGGTCGACATTGAAATTGTGACGTTAGATACTCTTAAATTCGATGCTAGCGCCAAATTAGTTTAAAATTGCGTGACCACACGCCAAGCCCAATCCCCATTTTACTTAGTTTCCCAAAAACGTCACGCAATTTGGCCCTAGCATCGAATTCAAGAATACCTAACGTCACAATTCCAATGTCGACCGATCGGAATTAAACTCGAGAGTAAGCCCCCAGTTCCAGAGTCCAGACTTCAACAATTTACATCAAAACGTGTATAAATATTAGTCTTAACGCCTGCCGCTTACTATATCCCCTGTGTTGTTCCTAGGGTGTTAACTCGTTTGCTGTCAGCCACCACTCGTCGCGCGACCAGCTTGGACGTGCAGCTGCGTTCCGGTAAGCTGGCGTGGAGCGTCAGCAACGATCAACTGGCGTTACTGATCAGACTGATCGTAGAACGACCACTTACCACTACTGGTCGTTCTACGATCAGTACCACTACTGGTCGTTCTACGATCAGTAAGCTGTTGCCTCCGCCAAAGCAGACCGTAGCACCGGCTCCTCCACGTGAGTATAAAAAACCTTTCAAAAAATCGATGTACTTATCTTCTTCGAATTATTATTCTAATTTGCGAAGCATGCGCATATTGTGGGTACAACAATATACTTTATAGTTGTAAGGCAGTCTACCAAAAGCCTATATGCACGGTAAATTGTTGATTTTTAGAAAGTACTACCGCCACTCCGGGTGGAACAGTCATTAGAACAATCTCGCAGCCTTGGGACTAAGGCCTAGTAATAAACGTTTTCATAAACGTTAAAACGCTGAATTGATTTAGTTAAGAAATGCATCGGTTTACGTATTTTATGCAATTTTCACATTCTTATGGTCTCATTTTGGTAAACGACCTCTAATTTTCTTACTTTTTGAATATTATTAATTTGACTTAGATTGCTGCCGAAATTAGAATAATTTCAATCACAAGAATTGGCTTTCTGGAAAAAAAAGTGTGTGTTAATCTGGCACAGGTGCAACGTCGGCGAACTCGGCGGAACCAACGCGCTCGGAGAGCTGGTCGGAGTGGGCGTGGTCGTGGCTGCCGTCGTGGGCGGACCGCGAGGTCGGCGTGGAGGAGACGCCTGTGCCCGCCACACCCCTGCCCATCTCCTTCAACGCGTACCTCGACGATGTCTCGATTATGTTCAAGGTTACATTCGTTTTCTATGGTTAATTATCATCATTATTGTATCACAATGTCTTTAATTACTTATTTTTGATTTCAACTTAAAATCAGTTCACACCGAGGCGCTTTAGCTGATGCTGTTGAGGGAGTAAAGTAGAAGAATCATCTGACAAGACAGGTGTTGTGTCTTGTCAGGGCAACTGCCCGATATTTGATTTCAGACTGTGTATGGGAACTCTGATACCGGATAGATGCAGAATTATTTCTTAAGTGGCGTCGCTACAATGCTACGAGACGCGAACTTTTTAACATAGCGATAAATAAAAGACTCTTTATCATACCTAAATTTATCTCATACCGTTAAGTTCCAATTCTGAAAACAAAAACTTTCTCTAACATAATAATTATAATATGAAAAAATTCAAAAAAATTCTTTGAAATTATTAGACATACAAATTAGAGTAATTGTCATTTAAAATTAGTGACAACAATCAAGAAAAAAAACACGTTCATTCTGCCTAAAATACACGCACAAATTATTTCCAATCAACGTATTTTCAACAAATATATGTAACAGTATACCGACTTGATGGGAGTCCCGGGAATACGGTGGATGCGAGACGCACAAGACCGTTCGTTATGGTGACACTTAAGGGAGGCCTATGTCCAATAGCGGACATAGGCCTCCCTCTGGCTCTCTCCTCCCTTCGGCTATAATGATGATGAATTATAACATATAACAAGCATTTTATCGGCATAATGATCAAATCTAAAAATGATTTTGATAGAAACAATAGTTTCGAACGGCTTCACGTTGCTCAACAACTGTCTCCATCGCCTCCGGCTGCGTCTCGCTGTGACCTGACCATTAGGCGTTTTGTGCGACGTTATATTTTATATCACTCCAAATTAAAAAAAATATATAAAGCTTAAATTATCTGCTTTAACTATCCAGGTGATGGAGATCGATAGCCAAAACCGAAAACGCGCACGCGTCGTGCTGGAGCTATGTGCGACGCACGCGGCGCTCAAGTCGTCCGTGTGCAGCCCCACCTCGTTGTGCGTGCGCTTCGGCGCGCGCGATTGCATATTACGCTCGCATGGCAAGTGTGTTTGTGGATACGTCAGCTATCTCACGGTAAGTAAGCAAAGTCTCTTACTTTCCAACTCATGTACCTCTGTGCATGAGTTGCTTTTTAAGGTATAACGGCCCTTGCCGTGGTTGGACCATGTACTGGTCACCATTAAAAACTCCTTTTTACTTCAGAAAGCACGACAAACCGTTGGTCTCAATTGTCATAAGCCTTGAAACATCCAGTCCTATCAAGGTGTATCATATTACCTAGATCAAGGCAGTGAACCCTCATTGAAAAACATGCCAGTAATTATGTGATAAAAAAAATAAGGTGGTTAAGACGTACTGCTAAAGAATCCTGCCTTAGTAATTTACCCGACAAACTTTAAAATTAAGGGCCCCTTCAAATTTGCCGCAAACTGCCGCGCGACGGCAGCGCGGCTGCAGCGCTATCGCCGCGCTGCTTTGTTTTTTCATATAAATAAAAAAAATTAGCGACCGCAGCACGGATGTAGCGTAGCAATCGCGCGTTTTTATTTATATGGACACTTTGCGGCTAATTTGAAGGCGCCCTAATAATGGTATCAACTCTTTTTTTCATCCGAAATTCGTAAAGTCTATAAATGATAAAGTTACTGCAGTTGTGGTAGTTACTGTGGCGTGCCCGAATTACTTTCCCGCGCACCGCTGGCACGTGTGCCATCATCGGTTCACTATCTCTGACCTAGATACTGGGTTGTGGAGATTAAATGGTTGTCGTTTCTTATTAAAATGTTTGTTTGGGGAACCGATCACTTTTCCGAATTTTTTTTATTCGAGTTTCATTTAACCGAAAGCTATTGACCGACGTCTTTTTTGATAAATGCATTATTTGACATATTTTTTTAGATTATCGAAGTATTATGTGCAATAGGTATCATTTTACCGAATTGCTATTGACCGAAGCCTCATTTAAACTTTTTTCATTAGCCAAATGATTTATTAGTCATATTTTCACCACACCTAAACAACATTTTACAGAATTTTGGTGACAAATCTATAGACGGTTATAGTACACGGCAAATAAGTTGCACCATTTGCTGTGGTTGCGCGCAATTTGATTGGAACTCGAAAATCGGTTACTGCGCATTCAAAGTCGACCGCCATGATGGTTCAACTTGTTTGACCAGGATTATAACCGATTTCGAGTCTCAGTCGAGGAGGGATGCTGCGCGGTAGCCGTGGCGGATGGTTAAACTTATTTTCTGCGTACTATACTTGGTAGCATTTTCAATATTAAATTAAAATAGTGTCATAAAAGTCAATATGTTGTGCTACAAAATTCAGTGACAGAAACGACTCCGCAGGAGCCGTGACGGGAACCATGCTTGCTGCAGGTTGCGTGCCTGTTTCCATGGTAGTATAATGAAGGTTCGGAAATATAATACTTCGAACAAATGTTATTTCGGCGTAGTGTAACATCGGTGAAAAGTTTTCGACCAAATGATACGTTGGAGTAACGAAAAAAATCGAATTGGGAATAGGCAACTGATACAGTGGCAGACGTGACTTCGATGAAATAACGACAACAGTTGAAAAGTTTTAGGTAAAATGAAATACGGTCAAACATTGTTCAAACTTATGATAGGTAACCGTTTGTAATATCAAAATAACATTTTTTTTATTAAATAGAATATTATCGATGCTTATAACCAAAACGCATTTCTTAAATTTGTGTGTCTGTTTGTTTTGGTTAATCTTCGAAACTTTTACTGGTAGATTAGGCTGCTTTTATTTTAGAAAAATAAAACTAGCATAAGTTACTTGGTTAAGGTTTTCCCCAAAAAGGATTCTGAGACCAAATGACATTGTGCTGAAGAGTGATGCAGACGAAGTAACGGGCACTTACTAATGTCAAATATAACTGAATTGCATCTGGTTAGTCTAGAAGCTGAGCCTAGCATATTTGGGCAAAGGCTAGTCAGATTGATTGTCACCTTAGTGACATCGCCGCGTCCCTGCCGGAGTCT
Source organism: Leucania comma (assembly GCA_958295575.1). Taxonomy (NCBI): domain Eukaryota; kingdom Metazoa; phylum Arthropoda; class Insecta; order Lepidoptera; family Noctuidae; genus Leucania; species Leucania comma. The sequence goes on along the minus strand of OY282461.1, from coordinate 36,023,165 downwards.
GTGTTTCCTGATGGCTACAACTCAAAAATCTTTAAGTCAAGAGTGAATAGGTTTCTTCTAGGTAAGCCCGCTCCATTTTCGACCGTATCGTCGCTTTCCATCAAGTGAGATAGCGGTCAAGCGCGAACCTATCAATATTAAAAAAGAAAAAAAAAACATTAAGAAGTAACCGTGAGCCCGCGTCATCCTGCCATCCGCGCGGCATCTTCACGAACAGCCGAATCAAAATCTGAGGATAAAACACATATGTATATAGGTTTGGGGTTGCTTGTTACCTTATATTCGTCTGCAATCTGCATCAAAACCTAATTTTAGTTTAGGTGAAATAAAAACATATTTATAGTACGCGCCAAATAAGTTGAACCCATTGCTACGGTTACGCGAAGCCCCACTCATCGAAGGGATTGTTGAGATCCTAAAATCGGTTACTGCGCATTCAATTTCGACCGCCATGATGGTTCAACTTGTGTGCAGAGGATTATACTGACTTGATTTTCTAAATTGAAATTTGAACTCAAAGCTTTTTAACTATTTACGAGTAATTTCTGAATTTTCATAATTTTCAAAAAACCTGTAAATAGTTCAGTTAGTGGAGACGGTTAGTCAGAAAGATTACGTCAAGTAATACCTGATAAAAAAATTTTAGGCACGCAATGAGCCTACTGTGTTCCTGTGGAAGGGTCGACGCTTCGAATCGATCCGAACGGTACAGGTCGAGCCTTGGACATGGCCCGAACATCTGCTGAATGAGAAGGTGGTCAAGACTGGAGAAGCTGTGGACGAGAACTCGTTAGTCACGTCAGTCCAGTCGCAACGGAAGTCTATGGTGAGAAGCTACAGCCATGTAACAACAGCCTGTATTTGAATTTAAAATTGAAGATTTCGTCTCTTTGCTTCGATAACGTAGATGGATGGAGAGGAAGAGGGAGGCCAAGGAAGGGATAGATGGATTGTGTGAGGAGTGATATGAAAGAAAAGGGTTTTTAGTGATAGTGGGACGGGTGACAGGACAGAGTGGAAGAAAAAAAAACGTGTTGCGCCGACCCCAAGTAATAATAACAACGTGATAACTCCAATATAATTATCCCGTTGTCGAAGCAAAGAGACATTTTAGTCAATTTAGCCGCTGCTAGTGGCTTCCCCGTTTGATATTGGGAAATTATCTCAAGGGAATATATAATTAAATTCATTATTGCTGTATCCGTCGATATATATGTACTACGCACTAGATGACGCGTTCCGTACATTCACTTTTTTCTAATCAGCTGAACGGCAGACAGTACAGTCCGCGCTCAGCTGACGTTAGTGCAATTTTGACATTCATGCAGTGTAGGAGAGCCGCTAATAAATTCGAATCAAAATAAACCCTGCCATATGCAATAATTCTGTAGTTAAAAAAATAAAACTACTGGTTATCCAAGCGATGTAATAGCTTCTAATATCGTAATAATATAATAGAAAAGATAATATTTCAAAAAAGCGCCCTCCATTTTACAATCATCGACTAAAAGACTAAAACACTAATATATTCCCCCCTATGAAAACGAATTGTAAGTTTTTACCTACAACTGTTTTACAGAACACAGACTTCACACGGTGTTTTAGAACCAGTTCGATATTTTTGAACATTTTTTTAGGGTTCCTTACCTTAAAAGGAAAAATCGGAACTTTTATAAGATCACTTTGTAGTCCGTCTGTCTGTCTGTCAAGACCCTTTATCTCGAGAACGCGTGGAGGTATTAAATATTCAAATCTGTGTAGCTGCTGCCTGCAGGCAGGCAGGGTCGAAGCCTGCTTGGGTTTATGGGTCAGCTTCTGAAAGGAAGGCCCAGCCCCAGTACGATAGGCAACGAAGGAACGGGCTAGGTTTTTAGTAAGAGTCTGACACTATTTCTCGCTCTGCCCAAGGGCAGATTTAAATTTTATAATAAAATACCACTTTAGATTATCTATCCAATTGAATAAATCCAAATTGTAAAACATGTATAAAACGCATAATGTGCGTTATAAATTGGAAAATTATATTTATATTATTAGGTAATTCTATAAATTGGATGATTATATCCTTGATAAAAATGCTTGGCTAAATCCTACTCCACTGCCACAAAATCAAACCACAAAGTTAAAAAAAAGATGACGATAATGATGTTTATACCACAAGATCCGTCTCGTTACAAGAACACTGCCGTCTAAAACCTGGGCTATTGAAGAATACAATGGCTAGATAGTCACTGAACTGGACCAAATTTCGAAAGTCTGGAGGAACTACTGTCAGTCCTTGTTTGAAGATTCTCAGTCGCATAACTTGGCATCTACGGAGCCTACGAGTGATATGCTGGAGCCAGATATTCTTGAATCAGAGGTAAGAGCCGCCATTCAACACCTTAAGAATGGGAAAGCCACAGGGAAAGATGAAATTCCAATCGAAACTATTCGAGCAATGGGAGAACACGGCGTTCATATCTTCTGGACCATTTGCAACAAGATATGGCTCACAGGCAAATGGCCTTCAGAATGGGCTCACACAGTCTTCACTCCTCTCCATAAAAAGGGTTCGACTAAGAAATGTGGTAACTTTCGGCTCATTGCTCTAATAACACACGCCAGTAAAATTATGCTACACATTATCAACGAGCGACTGAAGGCATACTTGTCCAGAGAAATTGCGCCAGAACACCACAACACCTCGTACACTTGCTCAGGGGACTCTACGAAGGGGGAACAGCATCGGTGAGGACAGATGACCTCTTCTCAGATATTTTTCACCCAAGAGCGGGTGTACTACAAGGATGCATAATTTCACCTTTGCTCTTCAACATCTACACCGAGCTTATAATGCGAATCACTCTTGAAGGCTGGACCGATGGTGTTGTGATTGGTGGATACAGGATTTCGAACTTGCGATACGCAGATGACACCACCTTATTTGCTAGTAAAGCGGACCTCATGCAGGCCTTACTTCAGAAAATGGAGCGCGTAAGTCTAACGTTTGGATTGAAGATTAACAAATCTAAGACCAAGATTATGATCGTGGACCGTGTCAATGACAATTCGCCAGAGGTTACGCAGATTGCGAATTGCGATGTGGTCCCAACATACGCATATCTTGGGGCTTTAATCTCAAACAATGGTGGTTGCGTAGATGAAGAGAAGCGTCGTATGGCCATAACCAGAGCCGCAGCGGAGAAGTTGAGGAAGGTTTGGAGGAATAGAAACATTACCAAAACCACCAAAGTCAGGCTCATGAGAACGCTAGTATTCCCAATCTTCCTTTATGCGGCGGAGACATGGACAGTGCGTGAGTTGGAAAAGAGAAAGATAGATGCCCTAGAAATGTGGTGCTGGAGGATGATGCTCGGCATATCGTGGACAGAGTTCCGCACCAATGTGTCCATATTTCAGGAGCTCGGCATCACAAAGCGTCTATCGACCATAGTACAGACGCGCATACTGCAGTACTTTGGCCATGTCTCTAGACGCGATAACAACTCAATAGAGCGGCTAGTCGTACAAGGAAAAAGTAGAGGGAACCAGATTGCGCAGCCGATCACCTATGCGATGGACTGATCAGGTGAAACCCGCAGTGGGTAACTGCGTGTCAGACTGCGCCCGACAGACTTCTAAAAGAGAGAGATGGCGGGAGATCGTTAAAAAAGCTGTGTCTCTATCACTAATGTGGATGCCTCAACGTGACCACGACCGCTCTGCCAAGAGCGAAACGACAGAGAAGAAGAATGATGTTTTAATGTCGCTAAAAACGCATGTTTCGACACTCTCAAGGATATCAAAATTCATAGGGTACTTCCCGTTGACCTAGAATCCTGAAATATGGCACGAAGTAAGGTCTTATAGTACAGATATAGGAATAAATCTGACAATTTGTTGTTACGTCATAAAAAAACTTTTTTTTGCGATTCAGAAAAACCTTCAAGACTCTATTCGGGGTTAAATATGAACCTTCAGAGCGCGAGTCCGACTCTCACTTGCCGAGTTTTGTGTTCTTTGTTTTCTTGTATTAATAATATACATCGTTAAATTTTAGCCGTTTTAATCCCGCGGAGGGTTGATTCGGTACATGAAATACTGTCAATTTGTAAAGAAAAAATTAAAAAATATAGTACTTTTTTTCAAAAACTCGAATTAATATACACAATACGAAATTAATTTCTTTAAGTAAACGAGTCAATGACGTTGTAGGTAGTTGTCGGTCGTTGCGTATTAACTACCTACAGTCAATTAGCCTCGCTCAGCTGACGTTTACTTAAATAAAATTAATTTTGTACATGCGTAAATTAATTCGAGTTTAAAAAAAAGTACTTTATTTTTAAAGGACATCACCCACGGTCCATACATTTTTGGTCCAAATTTAAAAGTGCCGGCCAAAGAAAAAAAATACAATATTCTGTTAGAACTTGTTCTTACGAACATTTTTTATTATTACAAGAATGCTGTGGGAGCATTAGCCTCGCTATTATTTAAGTTCAAAAGTGATTGGTTTTCAAAGAAAATTGCTCTCAAAAAATGAAATATCCTATACATAACAATACTTTTAAAAAAATGCTACAAAAAACAATAGCCAGTCTGTAGCTATGTCTTTACTGCGTTATTAAAAAAAAAAATTTTTTTTTGAGATTATCGAAGAATAAAAATACCGGTATTTGTAATGCTCAATGCTTTAATTGTTTAGAAATGTCATAACAAGTACCCATATAGTTATCTTTTAGGACCACAGTAATATTTTCTAAACCCAAAATCATAATAAAAAAAGCATACGACGGCGAATTTCAAAAATCACTAATTTTAGACGGTCAATATCAGAAGGGGGAGTTGCGGTGTCTAATAGTAGTGTTAAGAAAACGTTGGAAAGCGTTTCATGAAATGCTGGATGATGGAGATTTTATGATCTCCTCTAAAAATCCCCTTTTGTGGTCAAAAAGAACTCTCATTTTAGACATTGCAAGTATTTGCCTTATATGGAGATGGCGGGGCTTTGCATGTGCAAATACGGAGTAAGCGTATTAAAAATGCGACCATACCTACGGGTTGGCAGAATTTAGTGGAGCCTTCTTTGTGCGAAAGCGGCACGCATACGTACAAGTTTGCTTTATGTACTCAGCTAAGGTCACATGCTGATCTAGGATCACACCGAGCGGGATCGGATTGGTATAGGTATGTGGTGATCAGAGGGAGAGAAGGGAGGTGAGGAGATCTCCCCACTATCGCATAGAGGGAGCGCTACCATCTGGTATTCAATAGTGGAAGGTCCTCCTCCTTAGTCGCTCACTCTTGACAGAGTGGTCGTGGTTGACGATGTTGCATTTTCGTTGGCGAGTGAGGCTCCCGCGATATGTCTCCACTTATCCCGGCTAACGGAGTCTCGGGAACAATGGACTATGGAAGTTTGTGTTGCAGCTCTGATGAGGTCTATCCAACGCGTAGGTGAGCGTCCGCTTCCCTTCCACTTGTCCCTGGATAACGAGTCGCTCCATGGAATCTTCGTTGCAAAAAATGTGACCGAAATATTTAAGGATTCGTACTTGCACAGTCGACGATAATCTCTGTTTGATTTTTAACTCCTCCAGGATCGAGACGTTAGTCCTCTGCGCTGTCCAAGGGATCCGCAGCAGTCGCCGCCAGCACCACATCTCGAGTACATCGATTTTGCGCCGGTCTTTGAAGCGAACCGTCTACGTTTCTGCGCTATAAATAAATATTGGGAAGACCAAGCTTCTCATGAGGCAGACTTTCGTGGCTTTAGTGATGTTACGATTGCACCAGATCCTTTTCAGCCTGTCAACAGCAGATCGTGTGATAGCACATCTTCTTCGAATCACATCTTTACATCCTCCAGTGTTCGTGACGGTGGAACCAAGATATACATACGATTGAACAACTGCACAGTTGGCAATCACAGTGATATCAGGATGATTCATTACAGCTCGATCCACCATCATCATCTTGGTTTTGTCTCTGTTGAGCGTAAGATCGAAGGAGAGGCTTGTTGACTCTAAAAGTGTCAGCAGGTGTTCCATATCTTCCTTCGATTGTGCTAGAAGGGTAGTGTCATCGGCATATCTCAAGTTAGATACCTTTCTACCTCCCACTGAGATCCCTTTGTCCCACTGTTCCAACACGATTCTCTTTATATACTCTGTATAAATGTTGAACAGGAGTGGAGACAATATACAACCCTGTCGAACGCCAGCGTGGGTGTAAAAGATTTTTGAGTCAACGTCGTCTATACGAACAGTCGCAGTTCCGTCCTCATAAAGTCGGCGTATGAGACTAACTAGGTGGAGCGGTACTCCCATTTGAATTAGCACGTCCCATAGAATATGCCATTTCACGGTATCGAAGGCCTTGCGGAAGTCGACGAAGCAGATATAGAGTGGGATGTTAAACTCTCTACACTTTTCGAATATTTGTCGAAGAATTAGTATCTGCTCTCTTGTTCCTGTACCCTTGACAAATCCCACTTGTTCAATAGCTATAGTGGAAGGTACGATTCAATAAAAAGTTTCGCAAGATGAGTACTAGACAATCTGGCACACCGAGTTGATATAGCTTAAATGATAAACCATTATGTTACACTTTGTCAAAAGCTTTCGTTGAGTCAAAAAACTAGACGTCCATCATCGCGTTCTTATGGAAACCAGCTCATCGAATCGTGTTCAACGAATCGCTGGACTTGTTCGATTCGTAAACCAAACTACCGTTGGGAATAACACTCTTAACTTCAGCATAATCTCTGCGCTGCTTGTAAATAAGCCTCTCGTAGATTTTATCGAGGACATTGAATGGACTGATGAAAAGGTAGCTGGAGGGGCAAACTTGACTTGGACTTGCATAGTTTAAGAATACCGATATTAGTGACCTTTTTCCACGCTTGGGGGTACATGTTATTCCTTAATGCACCATTGAAGACGATGCTGATTAGTATTATGAGTTGGGATGGGAAGAGTTTAAACACCTTGTTGATGACACCGTCAGAGCCGAGGTCATTCCGGGGCTAAAGCTTTTTGATGATATTCCCCACCTCCTCTGATATAAAGAGGGACAAAGGATCATTAGGATCTTCTATGAGTGCTAGGGTAGCTCTACGTTCAACTTTAGCGTCTCTCTTATCAAGGTGAGTTTTGTCTATTGGTTGAGGGCTAGAGAAACAATGGAACTGTAGGCTGTTATTGTAACTGTAGAAAATACAGCATATCGCTATGTCAAAGTTATCGAAAGCGATACTCTTATCGGGACGAATAAGAACAGACATAGAAGCCTCTACTTCCTCTGAAGGTGCTAGAAGGCGAGGTGAGCGGGTTCTAGCTCACATTTTATCCCAGCGCGCGGCACGCTGCTCTGTTGCTTGAGTTTTGTTTACTTCGCCGGGATCTGCATTCTTTTCGGTTTTCAGACCACATACATCGCCCAGGAGTTTCAAGCGATGGTCATCAGTCACTGTGATCGCCCCTGAAAAATCATTCAGGACGAATCGTTCGTGGTCCTGTGAATCGAACGCATCGACCTATATTCTTGAGATAGACAAGCACGTTCATATAAACTATTTGTCAAAATACTGAAAAGTTCAAACAATAAATCGCTGCAGCGCTAGATTGCCATTATGTCGTCTAACAAAACTTTTAAAACTTACAGCACTAAGACAGCTTATAGAGGATACTTTTTCGCGACCAAAAGGTCTAAAGCGCCATGCATTTCCTAGTACTTACGCGTTTCGTTCAACTTAGTGTGATGACATGTCATCTATATAGATTTTTATACCGCAGAAGTGACACAGTTTCTTGCCTACAATACTTCATTACAATAATATTCTATTTCAAAATGTAATTATATTGTATGTAAAATCGAGATCTCAATAACAGTAAAACAAATAAATAAATCAGTAATCACTAAAAATACTACAAATTCAACTGAACCTAATTCAAATTTAATATTAACCTGCACGTAATATGGTACGTAAATTACCCAAGTGCTAACGAATGACAGCATGCTTAACAACAAAACTTACCGATGAAAACTGATACCTCATGATTTGCTGATATTTCGTCGTAATTTTTTAAAAAAAAAATCATTGTTATTAATTATACAAAAAAAGAAAGAGCGTTAAATTAAATATTTAAAAATTTCAAACATAATAAATGACCGTGCGAAGTCTGAATTTGGTAAACTAGCTGTAGGTAAAAACCTAATTTAGCTTTTTGTGGGAGGGAACATCTGCATGTTTTAGTCTATGATTGTAAAATGGGGAAGAGTTTAAATAAAATAATATCTTCTCTAACGTACTATTACGATAGTAGAAGCTATTACATTGCTTGAACAACCAATGGTTTTACTTTCTTGACTACAAAATTATTATATATGTCCAAGTTCACTTAAATTTGTATTTATAAGCGTCGCTCTGACACTGCATGAACGTCAAAACTGCACTAATGCCATCAATGTAAAAGTGTTCGGCCTGCAGGTCAATTAAGTGAAGTAAAGTGACTGTACGGCACGCCTCATCTAGTGCGTAGTACATATATATCAATGATCGAACGCTGCTGTCGTGTCAGCGACTGAGACTCAAGAAATCGGGGATAGAATCTAACTGATTCGATATGGTCGATTTTGGTCTTCCCATCCATGATCAATTGGGACGGGAGTGATCATACGCATTGCTTCAGGTACCTACTAAAGTGACAGATAAGATATTCGAGGTGGGGCGAGCGTTCAATGGCTAGGGGAGGGGAAGTCACCACATTGTGTGATGGTAAACGGCAGCTACCTGGAACTTTCTATTCAAGCTCTAACTCTTTGTTTTTCCAATTCATGTTACCAAAAATGTACGGAAAAATGATTTTTTAAAACTTAAATAAAACCCAAGGCAACGGTCCTACAGTTTTGGTGCAGTAATAAAAAATGCTCAAGGGGTCAAGCTCTAACAGATTGCTACGTGATCTCCTTTTCACTTATAAATCGATAGTATTTCATGTACCGAATCGACCCTCCGCGGGATTTAAACGACCAATATTTAACGGTGTATTAACATATTTTTATCAAAGTTTTATAACGACGACGATTTTTTGATACCCAATAAAAACTCATCAAAAAATGTCAGCGAAGAGAATTTATACTAACGAAGACTATTATTACATTTTGAAATAGAGTATTATTGTAATGAAGTGTTGTAGGCAAGAAACTGTGTCACTTCTGCGGTATAAAAATCTATATGGATGACATATCATTACACTATGTTGAAAGCAACAAATAAGTACTGGGAAATTCATGGCTCTTTAGACCTTTTGGTCGCGAAAAAGTATCCTCTATAAGCTATCTTAGCGCTGTAAGTTTTAAAAGTTTTGTTTGACGACATAATGGCAATCTAGCGCTGCAGCGATTTATTGTTTGAACTTTTCACTATTTTGACAAATAGTTTATATGAATATAGGTCGATGGCTGTATCACATGTGTTTCATGAGAACTTAAAAATTGTAAACAAGTGTACATGGACCCTGTCAGGCAGGTAGAACGACAAAGTTATAATGAACGAAGTAAAAATTTGAAAAAAAATAAATAGATATTCTACTCAAATTATAGCCACATCTATGAACTGAAAAAAATATCACAAATTAAACAACATACTACATAATTACAGGTACAGATGTTCTAATTATTAAAGAAAGCTATGTCTAGCCTAAACTAAGATAAAAGATGTTACCCTGAAAGCTGCTATTCTAAAGTGGGATTGGGCCGGACATGTCAGCCGCAATGTCGGATCCCTTAAACGCAAGGTGTCATCGCGGCAGACGAAGGCGGAGGTGGAGAGATGAGCTTGACAACTACCGGAGGAATTGGCCTGCAGTGACTGAGGACAGACGTGTGTGGAAAAGGGGAGGGAGGCCTTCGCCTAGAGTGGGACATAATAGGCTAAATAATTAACTATGTCTTGCCGTCATCGGATTATTCTTGACTATATTTCTGAACATACGTTTACAAAACAAAATTCTCGATAGAAATGATCGTCATGCGCTTTACTTTGCGCAACTTTGCCCTTTAAACTTCTTTCCGGGTTTTGCTAGCCAATGCATGCCAGTTAAAATATGTAACAACAATAATGTTTCGAGTCTTAATGATAATATTTCAATTATTTTTTTAGGAAATCAATATAGTTCTTCATAGTTTTGCAATATGTTCGCAGTAGGTCGATCGAATAGCAAAGACGTGAAAGCGTATTAATCAAACATACATTCGCAATTAAAATATTAGTTAGGACAGGTTAGGACGTAGTCATTTCTATCCAGCATAAATTGTCTAAAATACAATCTAAAACATTATTTTTACTTATAGGACAATGTGTAGAGGCCTTGTACAAGCCAGTTGTACCAATTAAGCGCTTTATTACTGTAATGAATTTACGAATGCATTCTATGCAGGTTTCCGAGGGCGACGCGGGTCCGTCCACTGCAGAGAAAGCTCCGCCCAGTCAGTTCAAGACACAGCCTAAGACCGACCAGCCGGAGGAGCAGAAGCCAGAGGTCGATGAACTGTGGACCAGCCTGGAGCCGCTCGTGTTCTTCGAATACGTACACAAACGATCGCCACCTGACGAGCAGACCAACCCTTATGAAAACCCGCCTAAGGACTTTGAGTACAGGTGGATTTCGATGGCTTTTTGTACTTGGTTGCTATATGACGCAAGAGAGTTGTAAAAATGGATAATTTTTTGTTTTCACCAGCACTAGGTGCCTTAATAATGACGTAGTGTTTTTACGCTGTGATAAAGTACAAAAATAAACTTACCATCAGGTGGGTTCGCAGTCATGCACTAATTTGCATCAATTAAAAAAAAACATTGTTCAGTAAAGCCGATCTAGTTGAGCAGGTGCTCACCCCACACAGTGCTCACCCACTGCACGGCTACGACCGCGGTTAGTGGACGACACACGAGTGAACTAACATCGGACATTCCACTTTATTGTATTTAGTGAAATGATTGCCTCAGAATGCACCTGACTCGCCAAATGTTCATAAACTAACATTCATCTCTAATTATAGTGCTTGAGTATAACAAGATGTTAGCGTATAACACGATCTACTAACTTTTTCACGGTCGATACTGTAAAATAAAAGAAACAAAATAACTAGTCAATATTGTCGCAAAGGCCTTTTTCTACAATTTTCACACAATCCTCTCTTCTGTTCGCGGATTGTGTGGGAATGGTGAAAAGCTTTCGATACAACTCAAGCTCAAGGTACATGTATAAAATCTTGTAAAATTGATTGCCAATTAATATATTATTAAATAGACCCCGGGAGGTTCAGAGGTTAAGGTTCAGATCACATAATTCATTGGTGAAACCGCACATTGAATATCTTATAGAACTGTGGGGGTTCAGCAGCTAAAACCAACCTAGAAAAGCTACAAAGAGCTCAAAACAGAATTATAAAAGTCCTATTTCACTACAACTATTTGACCCCCACACATAAAATTCCTTCACAAATCGCAATTTAAATGTAATAAGTTGTAACAATTGGATGTTTACACTATAAAGTCCTCCTACTCCTGGACAACAAAAGTGTATTTTAATAATGTTAAGTATTTATTTCTGTACAAGTGATTTTTAATCTTTAGAAATAAATGAATTCAAACCTTAACCGTAAATAAACTGGCGGGCAATTCCCCGGACTAAACATAACACTTGTCTGGTCGGAGTCCCACATACCTACCTCTCTTTTCAACGGAGGTAGGTATGTGGGATATTACACCCGGTCCCACAAAGCTAAACTGGTCACTGGTCTGCTAACAACATAAGGTAACGAACAAAGCGTTCCCTTTCCGGCTGTCAATTGAATGCGGTCACAAAAGTGGGCGAGAGAAATCCATTGTGTAGCCCGTGTCTTTTTCTAGAATCTGATTGTCACTAAAACACACAGAAAAGAAAAAGGTTCTTCACTTCTGCACCATCGCGTACTTCTTAGCTTAGCGTGTCGATGACTACACTAGCTTTTTTTTAAAATTAAATTCTTTACTTAGCCAAGTATTAGGCCACGGCAATGTCGCTGACATGTTGTCATAGTTTTCCAGGTAGCAAGTCGTGTCCAAGCAAGAGGCTCACCAATGCCTTAATGAATCTTCAGGAGGTTTTTATAAGCGAGGTGGTCCATAGTAGTAACATGTCATAGTCACCCATGAAATGGACTCACGCTTGCAATTAAACCTTTATGACTTTTAACCCTGTCACCGCTTGCGTCCGCTTGGTACTCCGACGAGTGTTTTCATGTCCTATACACTAGGGTCGTGTGTTTGCGACTCGGTACTCCATGTCGTTTAGATCTTCAATCACAGAAGAGATGACGAGATGGAGTATTTGGTCGAGGACGTGTGAGACGCGAGAGAGTGTTTGTCGGATAACTCCGACGTAGGTGGATAAAATGTTAAATCTCTGGGGCGCTGTAATTGAGCATTGAGTGGCGAAGGTCGTTCTGTTATATTGGCCTTTTTATGCCTCTTACTGCAGAGTACTGGAGTAGTAATTGTTCACAATTTGTCGACGGAACGACCGCACACTAACATTTTATGTCTGTCCACAGTGACTGGGTGGAAGAGTGCAGCATGTCGATAGTGGTGGAGCCAGTGGACGTTAGGGTGTGCATGGGGCTGATACACCGGCTGTTATTTATGAAGGGCATCTTCTGCGAGCAGATACCGAAGTTGGCAGGTAATATACCTTTCATGCATTTTACAGAGGTCTCCCTGAGTGGTGAGTTTTTTTTTTTTACAGAATATCGCTTCGACTCTGTCAATGTGCCTTGACTAAACATCCCTGTGGGATAACCTACGACGATGACACATAACCACGAGCACAGCTCTCTACCTTCTCCGCGTCCCAGAGGGTCCTGGCCATCCGAATGGTGTGGGGATACTGCACACCATCCAGATGGCCAGGACCCCAGGCGGAGGAAAATTCATTAGATGATTTCCCACTTAAAAATAAATCATATGTCAAAGCAAATATTTCTTTTTTGATATATCTTTATTTATGTAAAGTATCTGAAATTCCATTAGTGGTTTAACTTTGAACGTCATGAATAAATTAAAAATAAACGATGCCGTCGCTATAGATTTTATTCACAAAGTTAAAAACTTAGGTGGTCTAGATATTATAAACCAGATTTTGCAATTCGAGTGTAGGCTTCTTTGCTGAGATAAGTAAGTTTGCAATTAATATTCCCACCGATGAAATTCATGCCGCCTCTCGGTAAGCGGGTGAAGACCGTAAATCAGGCTGGTTTTTATATGTATCGGTTTTAATACCTTCTTAAATGTAACGATATTTTTATTTATGCCACAGACCAACCCAAGCGCATTCTAACCGTTGAAGAGAACGAGGCTCTCAATGAGAATTTGCCGCTGAAAAGCATAAAACTGTCGCTGCGTAGTTTGCACATGCGCATGATCCCGTTTAATCACTCGCTGTCGGAGCGCCCTGCGGTGTCTGCGCTCGTGCTGCAGATCGATCTGCCCAACACCAGCGCCGTGCTCACCGAGCCACTGTACCCGCATAGGTAAGTGCGGCGTATACATGTAACTCGACGAAAAATTTACACTAGTTATAAAAATATTTTTTAATACAACGAGTTTGTATTGAAATTGAGTGGACCTAAGAAAAGTGAATAACGATCGAAGTGTATATACGCCTCGCCCGTGAGTTAAGTTGATGCCGTTGGTGGAACCACTCGACGTTGGAGCAGCCCACCGACTACTCTCAGAAGAAACACCAATATAAACTCAGAAATCATAGTTCCTTTGAACTTACCACTACAATCGTACCGATCAAATCAAATGAATCCGTTTAAGTTGTAGTGTCTGACGTGGTCTTTTGAGGTAAACATCACATAGATCTAGTGGACTTGCCCAGACAATGCAAGCATGTAAGTTAACATTCTTATGCCATGGTGTGGCAAACAAGCAGGCGACGCAAGCGATGATAAGTGGTGACTATTGCTTTTGGACATCTGCAATACGAAGCTTACCACACAAGTGTTTTCTATCGAAAGAGTAACAATATAGAGAGAACATTCTTTCCAACTTGTATTTGAAAAGGTATATGCTGTAGTTCCGTGGAATGATTTCGGGAGGGAGTCTATTCTACATGTTACAGATCAACTAGGGACGTAAATAAACTGAACTTTGCCATTGTGACCCTGCCCTTTACCCGCAGGGTGTGCTCCGCCGCGTGCCAGCTGCCATCGGACGAGGGTGCACTGTGGCAGGCGGCGCGTCGCCACGTCACTTTCACCTGCAATGCACTGCAGGTCGGTTTATACACATTTACTAATTAGCAAATGAGCCGCAGCCGTTGCTTAACTTCAAAGGTATACTCTTACGACATTGAACCATGCGTCCGTTGCTTCAAGAACATAATCTGGATAATTATTATATATATAAAAAAAAAGTACCTAAACATTGAAAACTTTCACATAAATGTTATTCATTGAACGCCATCAGATGAGGTAGTGGTGAATCGCGAGCTTACCAGTGTCAAGCTGCACCGCACCCGGTCCGCCTCACAGAGAGGCGGCTTGTATTTCTGCAGCGCGACCGTAAACACTGCTGTATGCTCATGATTGTTATGGTTGTAGATCCGGCTCGCCAACTCCAGCGGCACTGAGACCCGGCCTTGCGCGCGCGCCGAGTTCACACTCATCACGCATGAGCTGCTGCATAAGATCTTCTTCGTGAACAGATACTCTGTGCAGTTTGCTTACCATTTAAAGATCAGTGAGTACCATTCTGTTACAATGTTGTGCACAAGACAACTGCTTGGCTTACATATACAGTGAACCTTAACCATTGATATATATGTACTACGCACTAGATGAGGCGTGCCGTACAGTCACTTCACTTAATTGACCTGCAGGCCGAACACTTTTACATTGATGGCATTAGTGCAATTTTGACGTTCATGTAGTGTCAGCGCGACGCTTATAAATACAAATTTAAGTGAACTTGGACATATATAATAATTTTGTAGTCAAGTAAGTAAAACCATTGGTTGTTCAAGCAATGTAATAGCTTCTACTATCGTAATAGTACGTTAGAGAAGATATTATTTTATTTAAACTCTTCCCCATTTTACAATCATAGACTAAAACATGCAGATGTTCCCTCCCACAAAAAGCTGAATTAGGTTTTTACCTACAGCTAGTTTACCAAATACAGACTTCGCACGGTCTTTTATACTGTTTGAAATTTTTAAATATTTTATTGAACGCTCTTTCTTTTTTTGTATAATTAATAACAATGTTTTTTTTTTAAAAATAAATTACGACGAAATGTCAGCAAATCATGAGGTATCAGTTTTCATCGGTAAGTTTTGTTGTTAAGCATGCTGTCATTCGTTAGCACTTAGGTAATTTACGTACCATATTACGTGCAGGTTAATATTAAATTTGAATTAGGTTCAGTTGAATTTGTAGTCTTATTAGTGATTACTGATTTATTTATTTGTTTTACTGTTATTGAGATCTCGTTTTTACATACACTATAATTACATTTTGAAATAGAATATTATTGTAATGAAGTATTGTAGGCAAGAAACTGTGTCACTTCTGCGGTATAAAAATCTATATAGATGACATGTCATCACACTAAGTTGAACGAAACGCGTAAGTACTAGGAAATGCATGGCGCTTTAGACCTTTTGGTCGCGAAAAAGTATCCTCTATAAGCTGTCTTAGCGCTGTAAGTTTCAAAAGTTTTGTTAGACGACATAATGGCAATCTAGCGCTGCAGCGATTTATTGTTTGAACTTTTCAGTATTTTGACAAATAGTTTATATGAACGTGCTTGTCTATCGCAAGAATATAGGTCGATGACCTTAACACACAGGATGGTTGTCCTTCTTTCAAGTTCAAGCTTGGTCCGTGCCAAATTTCAAGAAAATCGGTTCAGTAGTTTAACCGTGAAAGCGTAAACTACTGAACCGATAAAATAAATACCAATACTGCAAAATATATACACTCATAGCACAGCTATCATCAACTTGGAGAGATTTAGCCCTATGTTTGAAATTCTTAAAGGAGTCAAATAGCGACCCGTTGGCCCCAAAGTAGTTCACTAGTAACCTGGAAGAAGTCTTTCAGACATTAGCAGTCAAATGGGAAGAGAAGGGCATTGTCATCGGCGAAGCGAGGTTAATTAATTTACGCTTTGCTGATGACTGTCCTTATTTCTCCGAAAGTCGAAGATCTTAGCGATGCGAGCCTTAAGGTTGGACTAAAGATGAATATGTCGAAGACCAGAATCATAATCAACGGTGAGAATATACAATACGTCCAAGAGTATCTACTTGGGATTTAGTCTCTTTCCGGGCAAGGCAAGACAAAGAAATACCGTGCCGAACAGAAAATGTCTGGAAAAGCTGCTGGTGCCGAACGGCGAGCTACCCAATGCATGCCGTCCGTAAGCCTGTGCCTTTGGTGGCCGAAAATTGGGATAGGGATCCCGACCGTTGGGGCGTGAGGCGGTCCTCGCGCGTGTACGTTCGTGCCTCCTCCTATGCTAGCATTACGTCTTCGCAGAAGGAAGCGACCGCCTGCCACTTCTCTGCTTCGGACCATGGTCTGTACCAAAGCCTGGCGCAAGAAATCGTTGCCACCGATCCCCCCCCCTCCCTAGGACACGGCAGAGCTCTGCCCAAGCTGGGCACACCTTTACCATATGTTCCAAGCTCCTGGTCTATGAAGGAACTATTTTAAGGCACTTTGCCCGTGTTACTGAAGCGTAAGCTGATGAGTATGTGTATTCTCCTCATTCTCTTCACTTTTAAACGTATTGTACCCCTCATATGCACATGAGTGAAGAGATAAATAAATGATATTTATTTTGCAAATAGGTTCTTAAAAACACTTTTACACGTCAATTTCTTTTTTCGTCTATATTAACTAGATGTGCCGGTGTTTCCTAGCTGACTACCCTGAGAAGAAACACCGAAACAAACTCAGGGGTCAAAGTCTCTTTTAAAGTCCATACAGGAAACATGTAACGGTCAAAACATATGAGAACCATGCAGATTGGTGTCTGGGATGGTCTTTTGAAAAAAGAACCACACAGTTCGAAAAGACATTTGGGTTGGCCGCAAAAAGTACTCATAACTGTCAGTATTAATTAAAATTAGAGAAAAGGAAAAAATAATCCACATAGTCCTTAAATTCACAATAATAAAATATACAAAAATGTAATTTTACAGAGTTAATATTGCAAATTGTAAAAAAGAAACGAAATTTATAAAAGTAATTGTTAATGTCAAATTTTAAAAGTAAACAATGTCATAATGGTAAAATAACGATAATCGACAATTTAAAAAATAAATAAATTAAAATAATAAAGAAGAAAACGGCAATTTAGAAAATAAAAAGTGAAATAACAACAAATATAGTGAGCACTGGAGCAGGTTAATCCCAAGCCGTTTTGTCCTCGAGATACTCTTTTACAGTATAAAAAGCCTTCTGGCAAAGTTTTAGTTTTTTGAATTTATTAAGGCTAAGTTCCTGAATAGGACTGGGAATCTTATTATAAAAGTACATTGGCATCTAAATGAGCCCCTTTTTTCCTGAGTCTAGTTGCAGGAACCACTCATTTGTGTTTGTTTCTAGTATTCACGGTGGGTATATCACAGTATTTTAAAAAACTAATTTTTGTTTTTGTGATCATACAAAATATTTTCATAGATATACTGAGATGGCACAGTCAAAATATTAATAGTTTTAAATAAATCATCTGAATATCGGCGGCATTACCCCACAATAAAATACCGTACGACATTACGCTATGGAAATAACTGAAATAAACTAAGCGGGCTGTCTCTAAATCAGTTAGATTTCTAATTTGTCTAACAGCATACGCTGCGGAACCAAGATTTTTTGACAACTTATCAATGTGTGGGCTCCACTAAAGCTTATCATCAAGAGCCCTGTGTTAAGCCCAAGAACACTGTAGTACCTTCAGGACTCAATTCTTTACCTTTTATTAGCACCCTAGTTTCCACTTGCCTACAATTAGGCATCGTAAACTTTACAAATTTAGTTCTTTTTTCATTAATAACTAAGTTCTTAACATTAAACCAGTGTACTATTTTTGAAAGGGCGATATTTATATCGTCAGTAACCGGCTGCTGACGTTTATGTTTAAATAAAAGCGAAGTGTCGTCTGCAAACAACACTATATCATGGCTATCCTTTATAAGGTAAGATAAATCATTTATAAAAATAAGAAATAAAAATGTGCCAGGAATTGAACCTTGAGGTACACCCATTGACACTACAGACCTGGGTGATCTTTTTCCGTTTACGTCAACTCTCTGAATCCTATCACTCAAATATGAAGTAAGAAGATCCAGGGAGGAGTTCCGGATTCCGTAATGGTGAAGTTTCCTAATTAATGTTTCATGGAGAACACAATCAAAGACCTTGGACAAATCACAAAAAATGCCCAGGACATCGCATTTGTCTTCCCATGAATTAAATAAATATGTCCTAAAAGTTCAATACCGACATCGGTTGTTGAACTATTTATGTGTATTAAAAAATCTTTGTAACTGTTGTAAAATTAGTTTTTCAAATATTTTACTAAAGGTGGGTAGCAAGATGAGGTGGGTCTATAATTCGTGGGATCAGATGTACTACCCGTTTTAAACAATGGTATTATTTTACTATACTTCATTAAGTCAAGAAACTCGCCAAGATCAATACAATTATTAAAAATAAGTGCTAAACTAGGAGCTACTACGTTTCTAATAGAATTTACAAAATCCACAGACTTTCCCCATAAATCTGTAGTATTTTTTTACATTCAAAGTATTAAAGGTAATTATATTTACATAAGTCACATGTTCAAAATTAAAATCG
Source organism: Leucania comma (assembly GCA_958295575.1). NCBI lineage: Eukaryota > Metazoa > Arthropoda > Insecta > Lepidoptera > Noctuidae > Leucania > Leucania comma. The sequence continues at coordinate 36,004,265 of OY282461.1, read as the reverse complement.
GAATCGCAAACTTTTACATTTTCTTTCAGCAAAGACTCTGCAGCAGTAGGTGATGAGTTCAGTGATTTTGTAGTTAATATGGGTTTCTCTGAAAAGAACTTTGAAGATGTTTCTTCTCAGAACTTAGTTTCAATAAAGATTTTTTTTCCAAAATTCTTAAAAGTTTCTACATTTTCTTTTTAATTTCGCAGAGTCCTTGAATATCTCTAAGGTTATCTATAAACATAAGAAAAAGTATCTTCATATTGTAAAATATGTTTAATAGTCAGTCATCAACGATATATATTATAATGTCATACTAACTTAAAATACCGAGATCGTATATGGACATTGTTGTTTTTCTTTGAAAACAACTTCTTTATCTTCTTGTTTTTATTAAACTTACTAATCATAGTATGAAGCAACTTTCTCACATAACTTTTTATTGTTTTACCGATGATAAAGTAAATATTTTTCTTAAATAGAACTGATAATTGCAATCAAAAACTTTGACGTGCTTTTTAAGGCTACATTATGCTGCCATTTTAGTTTGAAAAAAAAAAGCTCTTGGTCACGCTTTCGTTGGCCAGACTCTATCGATAGTTATTATTTACCCACCTGTCCTTAATATCTTCGCATTGTTGAATGCGATAATAAAGTCGTTAGACAAATACATTGGCATTATTTTCAGAGGAGCTGAGTATCTGCGGCTCGTTGGCGCGGCTGCAGGCGGCGACCGAGGTGGTGCTGACACTGGTCCACCAGCGCAACTCCGTCCCGCTCAAACACACCACGCTGCCCAAGGATGCGCTCTTTGATGAGGGTAAGCCATTCACTATTATATTGTTATTCTTTTTTTAACAGGATCTTTGACTGGATTGTCTGACTAGATTTCCCAAAATGAAAAAACCGAGAGTTCAATAAATTATAAATAAATCAATTGTAAACAGAGGCTGCAGTGCTTCAGGGAGATCTTTGCTAAAGCAGTTGTGTGGAACGGGCGGAGCGTGGTGCAGCTACTGTAGGAACGGTCCCAGTCAACGGTGACCTGTAAACATCTGACCTCATACGACACGTAGTAATTAAATACGAGCGACCTTTTAGAAGGGTCCAGCCCTGGTTCAGGCCATGATCCGAAGCGAGAGGGGCTTAGGACGGGACTAGCAGCCACCTTTTGTGAAGCAACGACGCGCAAAGGTGGGGTGTGTTGGTAATGGTAGCTACAACTTGGGGACCTTTACGTCAAGAATGAATAGGTTACTTCTAGGCAGGCGTTCTGTAACATGAATCACAACGTCGCTTTGCTCAGGTGAGGTAGTGGTCAAGCGCGAGTTAATCAAGAATTTAAAAAAGTCTGACACACCCTTTCGCTGCATTCTAAAGCGAGAAATAACATTTGATGATTTCCTACCAAAAAAAACCGCCCTTTTCCCTAATTTCAAAGTTTGTTTTTATAATCAATTGGTTAGCAATCTATTGTGTCCAACAGACGCAGTCGCCATAGACGTGACACTGGAGGACATCGGTATGCGCGGCTTCGTCACGAAAAATGTGAACACTCACTTTATGTCGCTGAATTCTGCCAAGGCCACCGCGCATCACGCGCCGAGTAAGTTTTGTTTCACCGTCTACACTGCTCACCAATGTTTTAATTGGTTTATGTTACTTGTTACATTCGAGCTATGTGCCCAATTAAAGGAAGTTTGTTTAACCGTTTAACCATTCATGTCCACACGTAATAATATATCGGACAGGAAGAAGGAAACACAAAAATACAAAGGAGATGCTTCTTTCTATAGAGATCTTCATTCTCTTACCTGCGAAAAGAAATTTGGAGATTTAAACAGTTAATACGAGTAGGAAAATAATAACTGTTTAATAGGAAAATAAATTCTAACAAAATAATATCATAATTGTATACGTACACATAGTAAAATAAATATCACAAAAATACATAATTAATAATTGATTAATTAATATTAATTGATATTGTATGTTTATTATTTTGTGTAATTAATATTATTCACGTTTTTGTACACTGACCGCCCCAAATCTATCTCCTTTCATTCAGTCCATCCTAAGGTTGTCTGTAAGAGATTGCCCTGTGCGATAAGACCGCCCATTGTACATTTAGTTTTTGTGTACGTTTATCCTGTCCACATTATAAGGTGTACAATAAAGTATATAAAAAAAATACATCCTAAATAATATTATAAAATAATTCATACTAATATGACGGAAGAGAATTATTGTGAATAGAAATATAGTATTTGTTATTTGATAAGTGTAGATTTTACAATATTTTTAGGACTAAAAATGGCGGTTTGTCAGGTTTGGTTCAGAAAATAATAATCGAACATAAAATAAATAAATACCATTTTTATGTTGTCATCATAACACTGAGTTAAACAAATCTATATTGAACATCAAATAAGTGTTGTAATCAATTGCAGAGGGTGGTGAAATTAAACAGGCGTGGCTCTTCTCAGCGCCCGACGTGCCTTCAACCACGTAAGTAACATCCTTTTGTGCTAAGTTGCTTTTATTACGAAATTAAGAGCTACAACAAATAATAAAAAAAATACGTTAGGATTTTTTTTATAATTCTGATAAAATGTTAGTATTTAACGCTACGGTTGGCGGGTTGGATGAATGATGGGTTGCAGCGCTCCGCGTCACAGGTTGAATTTTCTTATTATTATTAATATTTGTTTGACATATTGGTGTTCTAGGTCTTGGAATCTTGTATATGTGAGTTTATACGTTTATGACCGCACCCACGATACAGGAGGTATTCCTAGGTATTGCTGTCTATAGAATTCTATATCCAGTTTTTATTACAAGTATTTCATTTTTACGACAAATGTCAATGACCTTAAAGATCAAAATAAACCTCCCAGTACTAGTAATACCTAAATACCTTAATAGTGCAAGGTCAACATAATACTTGAATTACATCTTACAAAATGTTCATTATTATATTATTATTATTACTACTTTCTAAAAATACATTTTAAAGTATGTCTATTAAAAGTACACAATATCCAAATCAGTTAGATTAATATATAATTTTACAAAATTTGAATATATTTTATGTTATAGAGCGTAGGTACCAATTTCACATTTTTTTTTAAACACAAGTTCTAACCTTATAACGAGAGCGGCTTGTTCAAAGGTGCATATGGGCATATTAAAAGAGACTCGCAGCGTGGACTTAAGCACTACAACTGCATTTTGATTCGTTACGAGCGCGGCTATCTACTTTAAACTAATTTGATCAAGGTGCCGTGCGATGTATTTTGAACATTAGCAGTGTTGTTAGTAGGTTTAAATTCGCATGTTTGCTTTCGCAGATTGAAATTACTGTACCTTGTTTGTACTATTACTTATTCTGTGTTATTACATTCACTCTAAGTACAGTGTGGTTGAGTATAGTCGAAAGTTAGTTTACGTATTTTTGACGAGTTAGGTGCATTTTGAGGCAAA